>JACSVZ010000004.1:5552964-6137964 GCA_014706295.1 Lycocorax pyrrhopterus obiensis
AGGCAATAAAACCCCAAGAGCCCTAACCACCAACAAACAAGGAGTGATAATCTTGGTGTGCCAAGATCCCCAGAGCTCCTTCATTTTGGGGACAGCAGTTTATCTCCAAGGCTGTCCCAGTCAGCCTTTCTCCCAGCAGGCTATTGACAACAAAAACTCATGGCTGACTTCTGACCTCTTCAGCTGAAAGCAGGGGTGGCTTTCACTCTTCTCCTCTCCAGAAAGTAGAACTAGGACTAGACAGAAGAAGCCAGGGCAAAAAGCTTTGTGCAGCGGTAACTTCCCACTGTCCACCTTCCATTGTTACACTACTTTGAAATCACAAGTTTTTGTACTACTCATTTCACCTCATTCCCTGTCTTTGTTTCCTACAAAATCTACCTAGCCTGCTTGTTCCCACCTTTGTAAAGACTGGTGACAAGTTTTATACACTTGATATATTTGGGAAGTTTTTCAAGGTTAAAAAGCGTGAGCAAGACGTGCAGGGGGTGAAATACGTCCTATGCAATGACAGCACAGGCCCCAGCTCTGAACTCTACTGTGAGGTAATCCATGATCCAGTCACAAAATAACCCACAGTTACACACAGCATCATTTGATAATGAAAATTCTATAAAAGCATAGTTGCCAAATTGGTTTGTTTTTTTTTAATCATAACATTAAAGCACAAGTAAAAGTCCCATAGTCCACAAATACAAACTACTTAATAAATAACTCATGGTGCTTTCATGAAAATCAACTATGAAAAGTAACACAGAACTTAATGAAAACCATGCACACACTGAAATTCTACAGTGTGTCCTCCAAGCAAGAACAGGAGCAGCACTGCTTATGCTGCTATCATTTAACCTGTGAAAAGCTCCACTCTTCATCTCCCAGCTCTGGTTTTTGTGCCTTCCTGAGGTCACACCTACTGGTGTGGCAGCTGTATCCAGATATTCAGGGAGACACAGCTCAGCAGCTCCTGGCCACGCCCAACACACCCGAGCTCTTCCTCTGTTCCAAACAGAGCCTCTGCTATGAGCCCGAGCAGATGGCACCTTAGAAAATAAAAAGGAAGCACCACAGCGAGAGGGAAGCAGCAGCACCACAGCAGCACCTCTGTTCTTCCCAGCGCTGGCTATGGTGGCAAAACCCCTTATTGAGCAGTGCCCCTCAAACCTGCAAGTTGCTGGAAGGCCAGTCGCAGCAGTGACCAGAGTTAATGTGTGGTGTGAGGAGTCTGGAACTCCTGGGCTCTGCTCAGATCTCAAAACAAGTCACCCTGACACTCCTGTGTCCCCCTGAACACGGGGCTCCATCACATCAGTGAGCTGGCACAGCAACAGTATGAGCTGTCAGCGTGGAGACCCTTCTGCACCTGGGAGCCAGATAACACACCCTGGAAAATGGGATAAGCTTCTGCTCTCCAGCATATTTCTGCTAATCTAACTTGCATAATTCTTCCAATATCCAACTTGCTACAAGTCCTATACATCTGAAATCCATGAAACAGGACAGATGATGTTCTGTACAAAGCACTTCCATCTGTATCTCCATGGAAGTATTTCTTTCTTGTACATCCAATTGATTTTTTGTTTCAGCAGTAGAAAGCACAGTTTCTGTGAGGCACTCCAGTGCATTGTCTTTCTTGGGGATTTTCTTTGGCTTTTATAATCAACAATACAATGCAATTAGCCAAAGTTCTTGGGGGCAACTGAAACATGTGGGTAATAAAACTCAGAAATGCAAACTCCAGTTCTTCCCCAGAGCCCTCAGAACCAGCACTTTTGTCTGTAAATGCCTTCTTGAAAGCCAAACCCCTGAGGTAACACTAAATGACTCAAACCAAACTCATGTCTCAAATAAATTCTCTCTTGCACTGTGCAGTCGAGGAAACCCTGGGCAGCCTTCAGACCTCTTCTAGTCCCACTCCCCATATATCCTCAGGTAGCACTTCAGTAATCCTAATATTGAGGAGTCCTTTTTAAGGGAAGTTCTAAAAAGAAATTAAAAATGAGTAATTCTCACAGTGGTAAAAACTGAAGAGCAAGTGAATGAGTTTGTGTGTTGAAGTCTTTCTGCTTAGCTTTCATGACACTTGGCTGAAGGTGTTAGAGATTCAAAAGAGGAAGCTGGGATTTGTGTAGAAAGTCAGAAGCTCAGAAAATAGACAAGATCTTTCCCCAAAATCCATACACAACTGAAGGTTATAATTTTTTCTTTTTTTAACTATTGTTATCATGCACTTGTGGCAACCATGTTCCCTGGCTTTCTCCCACTCTTATTCTGCAATGAGTGAAATGCCCATGCATCTGGCAATTTATTATTTTACTATTTCTAACCATCTCATACCCTTTTTGATACCATTTCATACTCCACAGATGCTGCCTCTCCTGGTTCAGTGGAACTCTCCACTTCCAAGGAATGGTCACGAGGCTTTTTCTTTCTCTCTTTCCCTTTTTAACCTGCTCATGGCTGCAGAACTCCATGCCAGAAGAGATTAGAATAACAAAGCTCACAGGCTTCAGATCAAACCATAGACTTCACCTTGCTGTAGTTCATCTTCCATCAATAACAATCAGCTGAAATTGGACAGAAAAATCTAAATCGTTGCAAGGCTTTTTAGAATTCAAGAGGTGCAGACACCATAGGAAAAATAATGGTGAAAGCACTGCAGCAATTACTAAAACACCTGGTCAATGTGTGTGGAGAAAATCCCTATGAAAAGTATATATGGGAATAAATCCTATTGTTGGTAAATAAAGAACAAAATTTGCTTCAGAAAAATATATGAAATCAAATTTATAGATAGACTTTTGCATAAATGTGTGGGTAAAATGTGCACAGTTTGTGGCAAGTATATAAGTGAAAACATCTAAAAGTGAGAAAAAAATTATATTCTTGTAGTTCTAGTATCTCTTATTTTCATAAGCTATAAAGTAAAAGCATTAGATGTGGGACACTTGAGATGCTTTTAAGATTAGATAATTTAGCTAAGAAGCATGATTATAGGAAAAGCAGTGGCATATGCTTATTATTAGATAATTATATTAGGAATGGCCTCTCAGGCAGAATGGATTCTCTGAAACAGCCTTACATTTGTATAAAACCTTCAAGTCACAAGAGAAAAGAACAGCTTTATAAAGTGAAAGAAAATGACCTAAATAGGAAGATCTTTAGAAGTTCCTGCAGGAGCTCAATATCCCAAAGGGGAGTAAAATGAAGATAACTCACAATTCCGTACTTGACTTTAAGCACTTCTTCAATGTGTCTGCATTGCTCAGAACCAATTTCTCTTCTATTTTAGCTTTGACTAAAGTACAGTGAAGTCCCTGAAGTATAACATATTCAACCAAAAATTCTCCACACTAAACTATTGCCAATAAACCCAAATTGATTAGTATTTTAACTTTGAAGCTTTTATACAGAAGTCACATTTAATTCTCTCTATTGGGCTGAAAGGAAAGGTCTTTGCACCACAGGTTCTCAGAAGCTTGAGCTCAGGGTTCTCTTTGAGGTCAGATTTATTTTTAAAAATCCCTCCAAAACTAAAATTTATAAAAACAAACTGGAAAAGTAGTATTAAGTTTACTAACATAAAAATATTTATAGCTGTTGCAGTAGCCAGACAAATTAGGTGGATGGGGGAATTAAAGCCTGAGCAAAAGAGTAATTAATAAAAATACTGTTTAACTGTTAATCTGGGAATTGCACTTTTGCCAATGCCTTTAAATTGCTCAAAATCTACAAAATTATCCACACTGAAGAAATTAGAAGTTATGTAAAAACCACCTTTGCCAATAGCTAAAAAGCTCATCAGCCTCATTCTTGCCTCTTTATTTATAAATAGATAAAGAAATTTATAAATTCAGCAACAGATCAAAAAATGGTATTCACCAGAAAGAAGTCAGATATTCTCAAGATTCTGGGATTTCAAACTTCTTTATTATTGTGCATGTGAGTGGAACCCACTGGATGTGAAGAGAGTTGGGTTCTGACATAAAGAATTCAGTGGAACACGGAGACTGGAAAGGCTTGGACAAAATTTGCCTGTCAGTGTGTGTGTATACATGTCAAAATGTCTGAAATAGCAACTTGCTCAGAGAAGACAGAAAATTAAGCAATAAATGCTTTTTGTGACTAAGACAGGGACCATTTCCTGCTCTATCTTTTGTATTACTAACAACTAAAACCCCAGCTCCAGTGTTCCCCCTGACATCTACAGTCAGAACACGATAACATCAGGCAGTTCCTGTGAGGTGACAAAATGGATTTGATTACAGTGGACAGAATTTCCTCATACTCGTTACTGCAGCAATTTTTTCTTGTAACTGATGAAATGCTTTAACTTTTTGTGCAACAAATAGAGAGTGAATATCCTGTCATGCTACTGATGCTCTCAGACCACAAAACTGGCTCTAGAAAGGGAAGCGCTGATGGTGAAAAAAAGTGGTCTGCAAAAGGAAAATTTGAAGCTTTTCCAGTGCAGATTCTTACTTAAATGATGATCAGGTACTTCTCTGCAGTTCTGAGGGCACAGAACTGTTACCTTCAAGAAAAATTAGTGATAAAATAAATTAGCCTTCACCCAGCACTGAAACTTTGTGCGGGTAAAATCTCATTAATGGCTAGAAGAGTTTTTCTTGAGCAAGCTCAAGCCTGATGTAACAAACTGGAACTGCCACTGTTTGTAGTCATTAAAATCTTTTTAAAAGGATGAAGAGGTTATTTTTGGTTTTGGTTTTTTTTTTAACTTACCAGTGACATGCACCAGTAAGGCAAGCAATCATCCAGTATTAGGAAGAACATAAATTTAAACATTGGGAAAAACTTTTCAGTTTGTCAGCAGTGTAAGAGACGAGGACAGTGAGAGAAATTACCGTAATTTTAGTGGAGAAAAGGAACGTGCCACAACCACCGGCCCTAAGAAATACCCAAATAATTAAGTGTTAATGTAAACCTTCTTACCTTGTAAATTATTTCCCAATTCTAGCACTGTAGCGTATTTACAGTATTACTAAGTTACAAATTATCCGTGTTCTTATGAAGGCCTGATGAGTGATTAACATTTTAATTAGAATTAGAGCACCCGCTTCAACAGCTAACAAGGAACACGTGTGTTCTTATTTGCTCCACAACGTCACTGCATTCTGCACATGATAAAATAGGGGATAACAGGAAATTCCCATCGTCTGGGATAATTTTTATAAAATTTAAATCTATAAGCCCAACCTGGACTGTACCGTGGAGCTGTGAGTGAGAGAGGCGCTATAACAATTGGGGATCGCCGGAGGGCACAGGGCCAGTGCAACGCGGCTTCCCAGGGCCGTGTCCCTCATATCCCCGCTATCCCCAAGCACGGCGAAGCCGCAGCCTGGCTGAACAGCCTGTTCCCGTGCTCCATTACCCTCAACGCTGGTGGCTAGCAAGCACCGTAGTTACTAATTCCTTCTCTTTCCAGTGCTGTGGAGGACTCGCGCGTCAGGCGGCCGGGGATGCTGCGCGCTGCTGCCAGCCGACCTCGCACCGCTCCCCACCCGCTCCTCCTGCGCCAGGTCCCCCCGCTGGCCGCATCCCACAGGCCTGCTTCCCGCCGGGCCGCGATTCCCGGGAATGCCGTGAGGGCGGATCCCGGCCCGCAGGTCCCGCCCCGTGACGCCGGTTGCCATAGCGGCCGCGCCGCCGGCCATGGCGGCCGAGGAGGAGGACGACGTGGAGTGGGTGGTGGACACCATCGCCGGCTTCCTGCGGGGGCCCGCCTGGTCCATCCCCATCCTGGAGTTCATGGAGCACAACTGCGAGGGTGAGCGGGGGCGCCGGGCAGGGCAGGGCGGGCCCCCCGAACCCCCCGCCGGGGGCCTGTCCCGGGTGCGGGGTGTCCCTCCGGCCCCCGGGGTTGTGCAGGGACGCGCACTCGGCCCCTCCGGCCGCGCTCCCGCCGGGCGCTCCCCGGGGCCCGCCGTGTCCCCCGCTCGAGCTGTGCGTCAGGACGTGCCATTTGTATCCATTAGCTCGTCCTGGGATTATGGCATGAGCTTACGGCTGACACCGAGCGAGCGCTGCATCCTGCGGCGCCTCGGACCCCGGCACGGCCTCCAAAGCTCTCCCAGAGCCAGGAGTTTTCCTTAGGAAACCGGGCAGGACAACCGAAAGCGCCATCTGGTCCGTGGGACAGAGGAGGAGAAGGCCCAAAGTTAAATTCCTGCAATTATCAGGAATGTTGTCCGTTAAGAGTTGAAAATCCCTAAGTTTTAGTACCTCGCAAAAAATGATAGTCAGCACTATTAGTGGTTACCGGGGGTGTTTTGTAGGTGATCCTGTGTGTGGGTTTAGGTCGGAAGTAACTCCAGTTGAAACTTTCATTTCTTCCTTCCTATTCTTGAGACAATCAAAGCATAATTTGGGGAGTAGCCTGGATAAAGTGGAAGGACAGGCAGTGAGGGAGCTGGGATTGCCCTGTAGCCAGGGGAGACCTGTGCAGGTTTGTGTCTGCACAGAAGGAAGGAGGAAATAGACTTTCTGATGTAGAGATTTGGCTAAATTACTTCTGCTGCTTACAGAACAATTTCTGCTGCCAAAAACCACCTGGATCCTTCTGGTAGCACAGTAACGACAATTTGGGCAAGTCTGAAAGCAGTGCCTAAGCCCTTTGGAAAAACAAAGGCAGCTTTTGTTTGTGGTTCTTGAAAAAAAATTGCTTCTCAGTTTCTCCCTGAATCGTTTCTACCGCCCCAGACTTTGCATGAGGCACGATTGTTGTGAGTCTGTACGCCTTTCCCTCTTAAAACTGGGAAAAAAGTGAAAGCTCCTGGAGCGTTCACAGCTAGGAAGGGTTAGAGAAATCTAGACTGGAAGTTTTCTCCTGGGAAGTCTGCCTAAACTTGGGGTGGGCCAAACATTGTGGTTATCACGCAAAGGGTCTAGGTTTAGGTATCAAGGGAATTGATTTATCCCTCTCACGAGCAATGATCCCTTCTCCTTAGAAGGTTGAGGGGAATTTACTGGCAGTAAGAAGATTTGTGGAACCGTTGTAAATTTCCACATAGTGTGAGGCAGGCTCTCATGATGGTCACTTCCTGCTGTGCTGATTCCATTGCTGGTTTTGTACTGACATACTTTGTCAGGACAGAGTCTTCTGCATTCCCCAAACATTTAATCTTTGGGCTGGACAAGCAAATTAGCAACAGTCTGAGTAACTGACAATAATTCGTGATTCCTCAAAAATTTGGATTTTGGTAATCGGTATGTAAGGACTTTATTTTAGAACTGTAGTTACTTAGACCAAGTCCTTGCACTTCAACTTGTAAACTTATTGCAATGGTTTTCTATCTGTTAGTAAGTGCTTGCTTTTTCTCTCTTCTTCTTTCTGAGAACGTGATTGATTTTTTATAGTTTGATTAATTTCCTTTTACATCAAACAAATTAACACACTGACGGGTGTGTATCATCCCATTTGAGGGGTGCTAGCCAAGATTTTCAGTTTTAACAGGAAAATAATGAGTGTCTCCCAGGACATCTGTGTCCCCTGGCTTGTCTTGATACCATGGTTCTTCAGATCTTTGTTCCTGTTGGGCGACCAAAGACTGTGCCAAAACCTTAAGGAATAATGACTACGTGATTCAGGAGCCCTGACTCAAGAAAATCCGAGGCCTCTGTTCCAAGTACTCCTTAATGCCACTTAGCTGGGAGGAGATGCTGACTGCAGCTTGCTTTCCTTGGCACTGAACCTCATCCCGTTGTGTCCTGAGCCTGGGGACAGAGCACGGTGTGTGCTGGCTTCCCACTCCGCTCTGCAGCCGTGGGAGGAGGAGGAGGAACATCATCCCCTTGGCAGTGGCAGGCCAGCTGTCACCGAGGGGTCACATCCCTGTGTCATCCCTGCTTGGGATCCCCAGGGCAGGAAGGGTGGGAAAAAGGGAACAGAGAAACCAGGGTGAAAGTTTGGGTCTGCGAGAGCTGTGAGGGATCCCCAGCCAGGAGGAGACAACAGAGGCTGTCAAGTGTCTTCACCCTCCTGAGCTTGGTAATATGGTGATGGCCGTAGGACTGATGTTTGTAATACTTTTCCTACCATGTGAATTCAATCCTAGATATTTGTAAACCTTTCATTTTAATTTCTTCATTAAAATTTTTGCCTTGTGCAAAACCCACAAGGAATGTTGGTTTTCCAAATTATGATTAAAAAGCAGATTTTCCTCTGCTTTTGGGGCACCTGAACTGTGTCATTGGATTTCTATCATTGCACTGCTGTGAGGTGTTAGAAAGTGATGTGAGTACCTCCTGCTTTAGGAAGTGCCACCTCAGCTCACGCTGTGTCCAGGTTTGGAGTGACGTGGCCTCGGGGCTGTCACAGCTGAGAGAGATGTTGGACGCCTTCAAAAAGCCACTCTAAATTTGTGTGAAGGTTACACTGATTCCATGGGCATCACCACCATCAGAGATGTCACATATGCATGAAGAATAAATCACACTCGTCCACCAATTTAAGCAGAATTCCTATTCTTCAAATGACTTCAAAGGATGTTCCTGGGAAGTGACTTGTCCAAGTGGCTAATCTTGAAGGGGATTGAGGCAGACTTATTTCTAAGCCTCTGCTTTAATTGCCAGGTTTTATGTTACCTCTCTTTGTTGTTGGCATGAAAAAAATGTAAATTAACCCCCTCAAACCTTAGTTTTCAGTTTCTCTGATTTTCTGCTTCTTCCACCTATTCTGCAGCATCGAGATCATTTGCTTGAGTAGTTGCAGTCAGGGATTTTAATATGAATTTACATGAATATGATTAATATGGCCTATAGTATAGGAATGTCCATTTTTCCTAAATCAGGAGAGATATAATTAAAATATAATTGAACTGCATCACATTTCTTCTTTGGGTTTATCTGGTTTTATGCAGGCAGGGACTCATTTTCTTGCATCACCTTGGCTTCTCACTACATGAATGACATTTTAAAAAAAGTGGTTTAAGTCATTAATAAATAACATCTTCCATGTAAATACATGGAGAGTGAGAAATTTCCTGCTTGATGTGTCATCTGCTACCTTGGGACAACCTTACACAGGTTCATGGGGTAATTATTGTATTAAAACTTGCTTTGTAGTGAATGTATCTGCTGAATCCTCAGCTTGCTTACAAGTCTGTTATGAAGATTTTCCCAATATTAAATTATGCAGCTTTATTACTTTCACTTATCAAAAGCACATGCTTAGCCTGAATGTGTGGAAAACCACAGGACTCTTATAATCATGGCCTATCTTTTCATGTGATTAGATATACTACCCTGTAAAGGTTAATCTTGCTATTTAGGGCATGAATTAATTTGTGGTGGTTTGTACACTGACTGCAAAATGTTTTTTCTTCCTCCTCCCCAGTTTTTGATGATGAAGAAGAAAGCAAGTTGTCTTACACAGAAATTTATCAGGAGTACCAAGCTCTGGTGAGCATTATTCACTATTGGTGGTAAATTTCTAAGCAAAACAATTAAAAATGTTAAATGAGTATTTAAATGAACTTCTTTGTTATTTAGAATTTTTCCAAGTGTTATTTAGAAATCCTGTGAGTTGTAGTTGTCACAGGCATTTTTATGCCTAAAGACCAGGTACATAGAAAAGAAACTGTAACACAGTCATAGCTCTTAGGCTGTTTTACATATTTTTCATTAAAATTAATATATCCACTGCCTTCAAGACTGTATTTATAAGCTTGATAATGTTATTTTCTGTCAAGTTAAAATGACAAACAGCAGGATGCCTGAGAACACTCACAACTGGTATTTTGTTCACTAATGAGTCTGGGAAATCTTTTGAATTATTTCTCAGTTATCAGGAAAAACTACAGGAGACTTTTGGAGCTTAAATACTTATAAAACAATACATGCAGATTTCTAACACACTCTTTCTGTAATGAGGCTGGGGAATACACGATATTAAAAAGCTTTGATTGAACAAATACAAACCAACATTCATTTCTGCTCTGACCCTAAAGGCTTTCAGGCACAGACTGGCAAAAAGTCTTTTACTTACATCAAAAAACCATGAGGAATACTAGCCAGGAGTCTGGGGAAAAGGTACATGAGTGAGAATCCTGGAAACTGGAGAAGATACATTAAGGAGTAATCAAATATAGCAATAAAAATGCTCATTTTGAACAATTCATGAAAGCAAATGAAGCCTGACTTCAGAAAACTCAGTTATGCTATTGTAATGATTTTCCTTTGAGTTTAAAAACCACAACATCAGCAGAAAAGAATAGACAATCATGACAAAAATTCCTATGATTCTCAGGGAAAAACCTTAGAAGGTAAGGCTTGTATTGTTTTACAGGTGGAGAGATTACTAGAGGACTACCTTAAAGAAGTTGGAATTAATGAGGAGAAATTTCAAGAAGCTTTTTCTTCTCCTCTTGCAAAGACTCACACCTCACAGGTATTTGCCTTCATTAAGGAATGTATGGATTTAATTCTTATCTTTATGTTTTCAGTTACACAGCTGGCAGGAGATGAAACTTGGAAAAGCTTTCATGGTGCAACTGTAATTTTCAATTGAACTGCAGCTGTAAACTTACACTGGGAAACCCAGTTTTGTCATAATATTGTAATATAGTCATAATGTTATTGTAGACATGTTGATCTAAAGACATAACCCACCAAGTTATTTTCCTGACCATGAGCTCTTCTTGTATATCTGGAAAAATAGACAGACGGGAGAACGAAACATAATTATTAAAAACATGCTCCACAGAATTGAAAAATCAAGCTAATTTCAAACATACTGAGCTGGTTAGGATTTCTGTGGAGGTTTAATTTTGTGCATACCTTTCCTCCCACAGGCCATTCTGCAAACAGTGTTGGCAGCAGAAGATTTTAGACTATTTAAAAAAATGATGGTACAGAAAAATATTGAAATGCAACTGCAAGCAATTCGAATCATCAAAGAAAGAAATGGTGAGAAGTGGGGGTTCACTGCAGGTTTTTTGTGTTCTTTTGATGACTCTTTAAGCCATTCATAAATGAGTGTGGAATGCTGGTTCTGTTCCAGTTCAAGTTACTCGAAAACATCCAGTTGATGTTACTGGGACAGAGATTTCATTACTTAGTCCTTGGCTTGCACTCTCAGTGACAGCTCTCTGTATTTTAAAGTTAACAGATTTTTCAGGTCTGTTTGTCTACATTTCTCTGTGAACCTCGACTGAGTTTTCTGTTGCAGAATTTTGGTGACAATTCTGAGTTAAAGCAGAGCAGTTCCTAAAACGTGGCAGTATCAATTGGAATTCTGCTCCTTGCATGGCAAGGATGTTGTAGTGTCTGCTGTGCTTACTCTGCAATTCACACTGAAAAATCCATGTAGAAAGCACAAGTTAAGCCCTTAATTATGCCAATACATGCATGAGAAAGAAGATAAAGAGAAAATAATCCACACCCAACCTTGCTGCTCTGGTGATGCTTCTGAAAGGATTTTAATCCCACTCCTTTCTTCCATGTCTTTCATTTCACTATTTTGTTTTATCTTCCTACTGTCTGTGTGTTTTTTAGAGAATAATGTTTAAATGTCACCTTTCATATAACAACTAAATTTGGGATGGTTCAGGTGGCCATGGCTGAATTGCAGCCTGCAGGAAATGCCACATCATGGTCAATGCAGAGTTTAGCCTTAACCTTAGATGTCAAAACTTTCATTGCCAGAAATCTTTGCCTTTTTCCTACCAGGATTTAGGACCTTTTCCTCTAGGATCTAGGACCTTTGTGGAAACAGTTTCAGAGGAAGAATTACATAGCTTTGGTTTTGTGAATGTGATTTTCTTGCATTTGGGGTTTTTTTTTTTAATTTTCTTCTCTGCCCATTGGAGCTCAAAATCATTTTCTTCAGAATAATGCATAAATCTTGCTGGTTTTTTCCAGGTGTGTTGCCTGAGTGTTTGACAGAGGGTTCTGATGTATTCAGTGAAATTGAACAGGAAGAAATGAAAATACTCAGGGAGGTTCTAAGGTAAGAAATCAATCAGTCCCAATTTGTACGTTATTTTAAAATAAAGGTCTGTAGGATCTAATTCTTCCAGCCTTTTCCAGGAAACTGCCTTCATCTTACAGATGACAGGAATATTCTTGTCAGCATCTCACCTGAGGGAAAATGGGTGGTGCTGGGCAGTGGGTGTGCTCAGGAATATCGAAATAGTGAGTGAGAACTGTTGCTGTTGCTGTGATCTGAGATGTGTGAGATCAATACAACTTCTGCAGATTCTTCCCCACCCCCAGTTCACAGACACATAAACAAAGAATAGCAGATGAATCCATCCAGGTTACATTAGATAGTACTATTTTCCCTCTGTATTCTGGAAATACTTCCCTTCCTGTCTTTAAATTAGCAAATTAAAGAAAGGGATAGATAAGCCCTGGAAATTCTTACACAATTATTTTTGCACAAAGATAGTTGAGGACAGTGGCCTCTTGTGTGTTTATCCCAATTATTTATTTCTATTAAGACTTAAGTCATGGAAATACTTTGGATACTGACAAATTCACATTACCTTGTAATTGCTTTGATAGTCCTCAAATATTTAAGCAGTGTTAAATTTCCCTGAAAATCACTAACACTAAAGGAGTTTTGAGTATTTACTCACATTTATTGTTGCAGAAAATCTAAGGAAGAATATGAAATAGAGCAAGAGAGAAAGAGGACTGAAGAAGTGAGTATCTTAGCTTTGCATGAGAGTTATGGGGCTGATTAAGAAATCCCCTGATATCCCTGTCCTGGCTGTGCCTGGATCCCTTCCAGGCCGTGTGTTCCATCAATGCATGTATCCCACAAGAAGCATATTCCCTGCTCAGCACCTGAATCCTGAAATCCTGGTAACGGGTGTCAACCTTTCAGATCCAGAGGGCAGCTGAATTACTAATATTGTCAGGATCAAAGACACTTCCAAGTGTAAGCTGCTTGGAGATGACAGCACTCATAATCCTGCAGGAATTACCTTCAGGATCACTTGATAGGCAGTGTCGCTATTCATTAAGTGTTCACAATACAGAACTAATCACCAGGACCCAGAAATCCTCTCCCAGAGAACATCCCTTGGTGTCCATCAGAGTCAACCACAGAGAAAGGAGACTGAATGTAAGTGGGGGCTGGCCAAATTGAGGAATCATGGCAATAAACCGCCCCTTGACTGGGAAAACAGGCAGGTTTATCCAAATCTCTGTAGACCACCAGGAATATCAATATTCCTGATAAACAAGCCAGATTGCAGAGGCCCCAGGCGAGTTCACCTGGCCAGAGAAGGTGATAGTTAGTGTTCGGTGATACGTTTTTTGTTAAAAGAATGTTTTAACACAAAGCAATTTCATATTTTAATGAATGCTGGGGGCTTAGAACATGAATTATGTGGCTCATGAACAGCATAGACCTTTCTTGGGCAGAAATTCTGAGAGATGGGTTGCATTGTCTGTAGTGTAAACAACACAATTTTAACTGGAAGTCTTCTGGGAGATTCCTTTGTGTGGACAGTTCAGTGCCTGAGGTACAGTGCCAGGAAGTGTAACACTTGGGTTTCTTTGTTTTCTAATTCAAGGCACGTGCTAAACTCAAAGCTCCAGATGTTACCCACAATTTTCCAGGAGATCCGAGAGAAGCTGTAAAAGTTAAGGAATCCACCGAGGGAGCTGAGGATTCTGAAGAAACTCCAAAATGCCCATTAGGTAATTTTTGGGGGGGAGCAATGCTGAGTGGGCAATGTGATGCTGGTGTTAAATTATCCAAGAATCCACTGGTATCAAGATTTTAAGAACTTGGCTGGATAAAGCTGTGAGTAAAGTGTGTTTGCACAAGGTGCCCCGCAGGAATGCCTTCCAACACGGAATGTTTTACTATTCCATGATACTCCCAACTTCTGCTTTATTATTTTTATCTGATGTATTTCTCTTCTTTCTAATTGTTTTCTGTGTGAAATTACTTAGAGGGATCTCATAAATCTACAAAAGAAGACCCAAAACCAGTTTGCCCAGTACAAAAAGGAACTGAAAACTTACCTCAGCCCTCTTGTACCAAGGGGAAAGAAGATGCTAAGAAAAGGTCTACTGGGAAAGGTTCAGAGGACACAGTGCAAAAAGCTGGGGTGAAAGGACCTGTAAGTTAAAAACAAATAAGAAAAAAAGCCCAAACATAGAACTAGAATGCAAGAAGAGAGGATTACATGTAGAATATATAGATAAAATAGTATTATATTTAAATACAGATTTTCTGTTATTGTAATCAGGTGGGTTTGGGTTATTTGGGGTTTTTTTTTAAACCAACATGTAAACACTCTTTCATGTTATTCAGAGTTTAATTAGCAAAAGTTCTGCTCATGAGTTCTGGTTTCAGAGTAGAATTCAGCATTCAGTCCTTTGGTAATTTCTTAGGAGACAGCTCTGACTTGAAGCCTCAAATTGGATTTGTTTTTGCCTGGTAATTTTGGAGGCAAATAGGATGTAAATGTGCTTTTCTCGCACAGGACATTGATACCAAAAAAAATAAAGAAAATTTTAATGTTTTTCCCCAGAATTTATCAGAAACTGAAAAGCAGCAGCTGAAGCAACGTGAGGAATACCTAAAGAAAAAACGAGACCTGCTGCTGGCTACAAAGAAAGAGTCAAAAAATAATGTACCACCACCACCAAACACTGACCAGAAGGAGGAAGAATCACCTCCCAAAGAGGTGAAGGACTTTCATATAAACCCACAGGTGGTTTCAGTGCAGGTGTCCATGCTGCTGCTGAGTAGTGGGAATGGGTTAAAAAGAACAAGGGGAGGGAAGTATTTCCAAGTTACTGCTTTTGCAGAAAGTTTTTTTTTTGCACTGGAGGTTTCAGTGATGAAGTTGGCATTGGTTTGCTTCAGCATCATCAAACGCTCATGATTAACTCCAGTTTATGAATGGATAAAATGCCAGTTTGCTCTTAGTCTGTGACCTACTGTTTGGGCTCCTTAAATCTCAGGGATTTTCTTTGACTTCTGCAAATGCTTGAAAACTCTCCCAAAAAAGAGGAAAGTACTAGAAGACCTTGAAACCCTCTTACATTACAAAACAATATAATGTTTTATTTCAAACCCAAAACTCATTACTCTCCTTTATAGAGCAAGTACTTATGGGCGTGTACTTTATTCCAAAGACTTTCTATTGCCTCAAATATTTTTCAGAGTTGCTGAGCATTTTATTATGCTCAGAAGGTGCCCCAAATTCTGGTGACTGGGGAGCCTTCAGGACAATTGCTCAGTAGGAGCTGAAGCTGAGGTTGGGGCTCCCAAAACAAGGATCAGGGCAGTGGGAGAGGGCGGCGTCCATGGTGGGGGCTGCTACTTGTGAGGGAATCTGCTCATTGCAGTGTTGTTTTCACTCTGTTTTTAGGAAATGTCAGAAGAGAAGCAAAGGCTGCTCCAGAAGAGGAAGATGCTTGCAGAAAAGCTAAAGGAAGAAGTAATTAATAAGCGGTAGTTTTAAGAGGCTCATTGCTGACCCCAAGAACAGAAGGATGCTTTAGAATAAATTATCAGTAAGTGAAGGGATTTCCAATCTTACACTCGGATTTATAGAACTTTCAGACAAGCAGCTCAGTGCCTGGTAACTCCCTGTTGCAAATGACACTGAAACACACCACGAACACTCCTTTTCCAGAGTGCTGGGAACTCCCTGACTTTGTCCCGCAGCGAGGCCGTGCCATCGCTGCAGAGCACAGCCCTGCTCCAGCCCTGAGCACAGAGAGCAGAGCTGGAGAGCTGGGAAAGGAATTCCTGTGGCAACAGCTCTGAGCTCAACGCTTTAACTTCTTCATTTTAACAGTGCAGAACTTGGTTCCTTTCATTAGCCCGTTATAAACAAATGGCTTTTTCAGCTGCGCAGTGTAATAAAGTCTGATTTCACAAGGAAGTGCACCCTCGACCACCTCATTTTTGAGAAAGCCAATGTACCTTGGGAGTCAAGACATCCACAAATTAACTCCAGGTTACAGCGTTTTAGAGGCTTGTGGGGCAGCTTCCCAGTCCCCAGGTCCCAGTTTGCAATAAATGCAACTTTAAATAAAAAGAGTTGCTTGAGTTTGAAAGCTGAGGCTGTTCCCAGCAATTCACTGCCAGAGTAGCAGAAATCTTTAAAGTCCTTTACTCGTTTGGCTTTCACAGACTCAGAAAGAAGCCAGGAGAGGTCACCCTTTGCCCATGGCATGACCTCACTGAGGGGTCAGTCACCCTTTGCCATGGCATGCCACAGCAACTCACAACAAAAGAGACAAACCCACCCCTTCAAGTTTCATTGATGTTTTATTAAAACAACAATTATAAACAATACATGTTACTACAATTACAGAGTCATTTAATTCCTGAGTTTTACAGCTCAGCATTAATAGGTGAAAGCATCTTTTGAAACAGTGTAAAACAAGTACAGGAGGAACTAGAGTACTGCTGTCCTCTGGGAAAGAGAAAAGCAAGGAGCAGCCCTGCAGAGTGGCAGCCACTGCCAGGCTCAGAGCACAGGAACTGGGGCCTACCTGTTCAGCTTCTGGCTTTGTCAGTCCTTTTCTTGCTCGTATTTTGTCTTCAGTCCCTTGAACGTCTGAACATACTCAATAGATTCAAGTGCATTATAGAAGTTTTCAACTATATGTGCAATAAGGGACTTAATATCTTCCTGCAGAAGAACAAAGCAGGGTTTCAGCCTCAAATGGGTGCAGGCAGAAGTTCAGAAAGCTTTTGAGTTTACTTTGGAAAGTAACTGATTCCTTATTCAGAGGCAAAACCCTGTTGTAAAGAACAAATGTGAAGCAATCAGATTTATGACCTTACACAACCTTTACATGACCTTGTACACAACTTTCTGTGCTCATTTGCATGCAACAGGAATGAATAATTTCCTTATGGATGTGATTTTCTCTGAGAAAAGAACAACTTCTCAGCCTGATACAGTAACACAACAGGACAAGTTTGGACTGGGCTAGTCCTGGAACAGAATAATAGGATTAAGGCTGATCTAATCACTGAACATCTACAGGACTTTAATGTTTTCCTTGCAGTCCGTGTCCCTTGGTTGGTTCACAGGTTGTTACTCCAGCACAGAAACTCCCTGGAATTTCATGTTTCTGAGGAACAGCAGCACTCAAACAGGGAGTGCAATGGTCAGGCAGCAACAGCTGCTTCAACCACAGGAGCAAAAAGAAATTCCATTTTCCCACTGCTGATTAGGACAGATTAATCTGCTAATGACAGGATTACGGGATCTTTTGGGAAGAACCAGCCAACAGTTCAAGATTATCTAAAAATACTTCTCTGGTCCTGGGCCAGCAACAACCACAACAACAATCCAGCTGCCGCTGGACAAAGAGCCTCTTGCAGTTTTTACACCCCTTGTCCCAAGGACTGCGCTGCCCACAGGCTCACACAGAGAGTAAGAATGCCCAGAGCACTTCAGAGCCAGGGGCAGCCTCTGGAGTGGGAATGCTCCAATCAACTCCCACTCCCAGCACAGCAAAACTGACACAGAGGGCTCAGCAGAGCCAAAACTGCTTCAGTGGCTGTGGCTCTTCTGCTTGGGTTAAAATCAGCTTTAGGTTTCACTCACCATTACAATTTCAAGGGCTGGAAGAATTCCCAGCTTTGCCAACGTTTTGAAAACTTCATCTCTCTGTTCTGAGGTAACGGGGGAAAAGGCACAGAATTCCTTGAAAACCTTTTGCATAGGAAAAAGTAATTACAGGTGTATTTGGCTCAGAAAACTCTGTGAAAGGAGGAAACAGTTACCTTTTGTAGCAGATTTTGTGTGCTGGCTGCTATGGACCTTCCTAGAAAATGGTATTATTCCTTCCTGACTGGTTATTAGGATTGGTTCCTTCCAGCAACAGGACTTCAAGGACTGCCTGAGCAGATGTTAAACCCCAGTGCATGCAAAGATTACCAACACATCTCAGTTGCCCAGTTTGTCCCTAGGGAGCCGCTGGAAATCGGAGCTCTCTGGTTCTTTAGTTCACAGCTTTACACTGGGCCATGTCAAAGTCTGGGATGGTTGTGATGATTCCCACAGGAAAGTGCTGCTTCTTTTAAGGACACGCAGGTGCAGCTCCATTGCCTCGCTGCTCCCAGTGTTGCAAGTGTAAAATCTAAACTGCTTCATAATAAAACAACAAAGATGAAAAAAGCCCTAAGACACGAGAGTCACTGAGATTTGCTCTGACAGCTGGGGGCTCACACAGCGCTGCCACCTCTTTGTCTCTCCCTGACACCTCCAGCTCCTTTTGCCTTCAGCACATTTGCTTTTCCACTACACTCCAACAAGCCACTTCCTGAGGCCAGCTGGGAGAAGGACAATTAAAACATGGAACTCTGGCAGTCCCTCTTTAATAAACGCAATCACACAAACTGCCCCAGAACACCGACCACCTGAGTCCCACCGTTACAGTGATTTTTCAAAAGCCTGACATTCAATCATGAAAAAAACAACTGGTGCTCTAAGTAGGGGCAGTTTAAGATCTTGCACAGCAAAGCCACAGAAAACAACAAATATTTGCTTACTTTACAATCAGGCTTAAAAAGGATGCACAAATACATCAAGTCACAGAAGACATTAAAATATCTGGAATAAAACCAGGATGTTTCATGTTAACTGTACCTGGCAGATTTTTTCCCAAATTTCATCACAGCCAGCTTTTTCTTGAAAGCTCAGTGCTAAATCATAGTTCTCTGCTTCTGACCAAACAATCAGGGTGTCCTGTTTGAGATAAAACCAAGAAAATAATTGTTTCTGAAACAGGTCTGCACTGCATATTAATCTCCATTCCCTTACCATATATGCCTGCAGAAGACGTGTATTAAATCACTTGTTCTGTCATAAGGGACATCACCTTTCTTTGGACCTATTTTATGAGCACTGCCTTACACAGCATATATTTAAACACACTTGTTTTTCCCCATAGCTGAACCACTCACAGGGGCAAGAACAGAAGGATGCTTTAGAATAAATTATCAGTAAGTGAAGGGATTTCCAATCTTACACTCGGATTTATAGAACTTTCAGACAAGCAGCTCAGTGCCTGGTAACTCCCTGTTGCAAATGACACTGAAACACACCACGAACGCTCCTTTTCCAGAGTGCTGGGAACTCCCTGACTTTGTCCTGCAGCGAGGCCGTGCCATCGCTGCAGAGCACAGCCCTGCTCCAGCCCTGAGCACAGAGAGCAGAGCTGGAGAGCTGGGAAAGGAATTCCTGTGGCAACAGCTCTGAGCTCAACGCTTTAACTTCTTCATTTTAACAGTGCAGAACTTGGTTCCTTTCATTAGCCCGTTATAAACAAATGGCTTTTTCAGCTGCGCAGTGTAATAAAGTCTGATTTCACAAGGAAGTGCACCCTCGACCACCTCATTTTTGAGAAAGCCAATGTACCTTGGGAGTCAAGACATCCACAAATTAACTCCAGGTTACAGCGTTTTAGAGGCTTGTGGGGCAGCTTCCCAGTCCCCAGGTCCCAGTTTGCAATAAATGCAACTTTAAATAAAAGGAGTTGCTTGAGTTTGAAAGCTGAGGCTGTTCCCAGCAATTCACTGCCAAGTAGCAGAAATCTTTTAAAGTCCTTTACTCGTTTGGCTGTGAAAAATTTGGAGAAGAGGCTGCCCTTTGCCTATGGCATGACCTCACTGACTGCCACAGCAACTCCCAGGAAAAGAGACAAACCCACCCATTCGAGTTTCATAGAATTTTTATTAAAATAGCATTTAACTGGTACACGTTGGCAGATGTTCTGTTCTTCCCCCAAAAGAGTGGCAGTGGAAGTAGCCCAGGCAGGAGAACACGGCTGCCCACGAGGGCGGGCCGGGAACCAGCACCGAGGGGTGACAGCCCCAGGGAAAAGCCGGAGAGTGCTGGGTGTCACCTTCTCCCGGGACTGCAGGTTGGTGTTTAACAGGACATCTAATGCCACTTCAGCCAGTCCTTTCCTAGAACTACAAAAATTCATGACATTCTTGGTTTTGCTGTGAAACAATCTCCTGTTTGTCCAAGTGTGTTTTTAAAGCTCCTGCCATACCGCAGCAGGCATTGGGGTGGTGAGGAGCAGAGCAAGGACCGACGCTCCTTGGGAGTCCCATGGAGAACTTGGCTTGGGAGGCTGTTGAAGAGAATCGGGAACGCGGGTCCATGCTCCAGGTGATGCCACTTCTTCTCCTCAGGTAAGTGAAGGCACATCCCAGGTAACTGCTGCTCTCATGGCCTGTGAATCTTTACTGATGGAGAGAAAAGACGCATGGGGAAGCAGAGCAGCCTAAGAGTGAGCACACGAGGATGATGCTGAAGCTCCTCTTTACTGGCAAATGCTTCCTTGGCTCCAGAGCTGACAGGGTGTTCCATCAGAGTCCTGTGCTGGGGGGCCTGGAGCTCTCCAAGGACAACACCCCTGTCCCCAAGTCCATCAGAGCACCTGTGTCTCACTTACGCATCGGGCAGAGCTCACCCGTTCCCTCTGGGATTCCATCCAGTGGTATGGAGTTACTTTGAAATCTGCATGGATAACTAACCTTAAACAATATCCTACCACAGCCACATTGAAAATTCTGAGTTCACTCACCATGTGTAACAAACCAAACAAAAGCAAAAATTATGGAATTACAGGGTCACATTTTAATTCCTGAATTTTACAGTTCAGCATTAATATCACCACATGTATACAAATGGTGTAAAACAAGTACAGTGGTATCTTTAATACAAAATAAACTTCTGTTTTATGGAAAAAACTATACTTCATATCTACACAGACAGCCCATCTTTTTCCAAACAAGAGCTAAAATTAAAACTAACTACAAAAATCTCCAAAACAGAGAAACTGCTTCAGTTTAAACTACTCCAGGAGAAATGGACCCATAACACATATTACAAGAGTGATCTATGTGGTGGATTGCAGCTGGTTCCATCTTTTAACATCTCTGACACAGTCGCTGGGAATCTCCTTTCACTTCGTCATGATCTCAGATCACACATGGGCAAACTAACATTAAAATATTTACAGTTCATGTGCTGCTCTTGAAAATAAAACCTGGACTGTTTGCCTCTGTCACCTTGCCATGAACTCACCTATTCCTGTCACAGTTCACTCACCTATGTGGAATGTGCTTTTGTGTTTTAAAAAAGCAGCTTTTGTACCACCCCCAGGTTCAGGTGCTGCTTGTGGATTCCGCCTCCAAGCCCTCAAGGTGTTCTCTTGGCAATAATCCCACCTTGGTCCAAGCTGACTTTGGTGTTAAAATGCTGCTGCTCAGTCCATCACTGTGAAAAACCTGTGAGTGCTTTTTATTCCCACCTCACCCACGCAATTTCAACTCCCAAACAGGGAAAGGGCTGCTCCGAGAGGAGACAGCCCTTGGAACACCGCGGAACACGGTTGGAATTCGGGCTCTTGCCGACCTGAAGCCGACAGCTGTGGGATGTGCTGGGTACAGCCCCACCGTGACACAAGCAGCTCCTGGAGACCCTTGGGAAGCCACTGCTCCTTGGCATAGATACTTCTGGACGTCTCACTGACAAAACAAGCAAAACCTTCCATTTTGAATCCAGCTTCCATTCTCTCCTCTTGGAAAATACAAATTAAAACTTATTTTAACTGTTTTAAACAACTCAACATGCACTATAACTGCAGTGTCCCTCCCTCCAACCATGAGAAATGCAGTTTAGTTGGTAATAAATGGTCCCAAAATATGGATTGTTCTTATGCAAACAGAGTTAGTTTTCCCTTAAAATTTTTTTTAAAAGAGGCATTGCTAAAAGAACACAACTGACAGCACCATTACAAAATTAAGATTACTGGGTTCAAAATTTAAGCTTGAATTTTATTTTTTTTTCCTAGTTCTGTTAAACACTGGGGAAACCCTGCAATATTTTTAAAAAAGTGTTACCATACCTTTCCCTCCCCCTTTCCCTCCCGACACCTGAGACTTTTCTTGCTGAGAAGCCATCATCCAGGTTCTGAGAATACTAACCCACCTTTTTTTTTTTTGATTTTTCATTTTTTTGACAGCCTGAATGGCAGACTCCTTACTTTCTAGAAAGACATTAAGTTCCTTGGAAGCTTTGTGTTTACAGAACTAACCCTTTCTAGCTGATACACCGAGTTTCTTTTGCTACTCCTTGTATTATCTTATATACTCATGGGAGAAAGCTTTCTGAATCAGATTCTTTTTAGCTCTTAAAACAGTTGCAGCATTTGAAACCCCGTAATAAAAGTTCTTATTCCAAAGTTTTGGTTTCTTTTATGAACCCAGACGAGGTCTTTTTCTTGGAGAGGTCTCCTCCTCTTCATCATCGTCTTCATCATCAGGATAATCCACTAGCCCAACTAGACTTCCCTGCCAATCAGAAACAAGGAAAAAGGAAATTCTCACATTGAAAAAATACCCAGGAATGTGCAACTTTTGTACTCAACCTCCAGCCAACCTGTCCGGGACACACCAGCCTGCAGGAGGTTTCTTGGTGATGCCTTTGGCATTCCAAGTCCCATTTGTCTGGAGAGTGTGTTTGACCCTCAAGCTGCAAAAAGTACTGGAGTCTCCTCGCTCCTCTGGGTCTGGACTGAAAATTGTTTAAAAACCACCTTTAGCCCAGCTGGACAGACATGAACTCCAACGTGCAGGCTGACATCCCTTTGGCTGCTCAGCCTTAGGGTGGGAAACCAATTCCTGCCACGCTTTTCTGTAGCTGCTCAGGAGCTCGAGGGCTGAGGATTCCAATAATGCACAGCTGAGGCAGGCACCACAGAGGGGTCACTCACTGCATCTGTCTCCTTAAAAACACTAATTCCCAGTCTGGAGGGGCACTAACAGAGTTCCCAAACCCCCAATTTCCTTTTTACATCAGACACACAGAGCAGCAACTGGGCAGGGAAAAAAGTGGCAACAGTGAGACGATGCAGAAGATGCGGGACGAGACTGCGCCCACCGGATTCCAGCAGAGTCCAGCCCTGCTCAGACCTCCCCAGAGCAGCCAGGGATTCACTGGAGGGCTCAGGGTGAATTTATCACCAGCTCAGCCCTGCTGCCCACAGGCTGTTGCTGCTGGTACCCTGGGACAGCCCTGCACCAGGACAGCCCCACACGAGTTCTCCCACCTTGGGGGCTGGCACCGCCGGGTTCAGGGCCGTGTTCTTGGAAGAGGAGCCGTTGGAGCTTGCTGGTGATGTCTGAGCTGCCACAGATTTGCTGTTTGCACCGTTCGCACCGTTGGCTGCGCTGGCTGAGTGGGAAAAAGTGAATTTGAATCCCCCAGCTGAAGTCCTTTTTGGAAGATTTTCTTTGTCTTCACTCTCCTTAGCTGAGGGACAAACATTGCCACACTTAGGTATCAGCTGCACACCAAGGAGTACAATCCACATCACAGTGCAATCGCGGGGCAAGAGCCAGCAGGTTTTTTTTTGTTCCAATTCTGCTGCAATTCTCAGTTCCCCAACCAAGCCCATCCTGAGCCCACCAGCAGCAAACTGAGCAGGGCCTGGATGCTGAGGGCACCAGGCTCACCTGGAGCACACAGGCACATTCAAAGTCCTGCTTTTAAATGGCATTTAAACCAGATGCGTGCTCCAAGCAGTTTAACTTGTTATTTTAATCCTAAACTGGCTTGCAAGGACACGTTTGGATCTCATGACTCAATCACACAGAATACCCTGTACTGCTGCTCGAGGTACAGAGCACAAACCACAGGCTGGTTTAGGTGATACTCCACGTATCTGCCATGGAGCACTTCCAGTGCCAACAAGCTCAAACCGAGTAAATACCTTTTTTAGTTTCCATAAATTTTTCATAGCTATCTGGAAAATCATCCTCCTGTTTTGACTTCTCAACTGGAGGTACAACAGCTTCGCCTTCTTCCTCTTCATCTTCATTGAACCACATCTCTTCATCCTCCTCCAAGGCTCTGGCATCCCTGCGAAATCTATTGCTACGCAATATGGATGGGACACTGTAAGAGACACACACAGTGATTCCAGCTTGGCTGCTGTTTCAGACTCGGGACCAGAAACGCCTTCCAGAGTTTTAGAAGGAATTCAGTGTATTTGGGAAGGCAATCCAGCTCCACCTCTGGTTCTGCCCTCACCCCAAGACTCACCAACACCGCAGATGGTGATGAGCCAGACTGAATCCCAAATCAGAGCGAGAGAGCAACATTCTGCTCCTCTTAAGCTGAGAGTTTTCTGAACATAACATTTAGTCCACTGGCCAACATCAGCTCTACTGTACTTGGCCACAAGGAAAGGCAGATGCAGCTTTCTTCTAAGAAAACTTCCAAGAAGTTTTCACCAAGAATGAAACCCAACCCCAATCCCAGCCTGCTGCTCCTGCTGTCCTCTGGGAAAGAGAAAAGCAAGGAGCAGCCCTGCAGAGTGGCAGCCACTGCCAGGCTCAGAGCACAGGAACTGGGGCCTACCTGTTCAGCTTCTGGCTTTGTCGGTCCTTTTCTTGCTCGTATTTTGTCTTCAGTCCCTTGAACGTCTGAACATACTCAATAGATTCAAGTGCATTATAGAAGTTTTCAACTATATGTGCAATAAGGGACTTAATATCTTCCTGCAGAAGAACAAAGCAGGGTTTCAGCCTCAAATGGGTGCAGGCAGAAGTTCAGAAAGCTTTTGAGTTTACTTTGGAAAGTAACTGATTTCTTGCCCAGAGTCAAAGCATTATTGTACAATATCATACAAATGGGAAGCATGAAATCAATTTATCCTTAATAAAAGAGATGAGATCGAGAAGTATTTATTAGGCTTCCCACAGAAACAGACAATGGACTCAGCAGTGTCCCAGCTGTATTTGTGATACTTCTGCTAAACCAGGATACTTTATGTAGGACAGCTGTGCCCTGTTCTCCCCACAGGCTACAGCTCTCCAGTCCTCAGCAGCTACAGCAGCTCATGTGGGACCAGGAACCCTATGGTCAGTCCCCCTCTAACAAGTCTCTCACTGTATCAGGCAAATCCTAATATTCCTAATGGTCTTCTTGCTGGAAAAGACAGCAGTTACAATATCCTACAACTAAAAACCACCCCTCTCTTTCACAGACCACAAAGATTCCCAGCAAAGCCTCCCACACATCAAGGCATTGGCAGCAAGAGGCTCAGGAGCTGCTGTAAGTCCTTGTTTTTCAAGGAGCCGGGTGCTCCTCTAAGAGCTGGAGCTGCAGCTGGACTCACCACTCTGATGAACTCAAACAGCTCAATCACGGCAGAGTTGAGCAGGTTGTACCGAGTGCCATTATCCAGCAGGGCATTGATAACTGGCTCAAAGAGGTTTCCCTTGGTGATGTAACGGTTATAAAATTCATCTTTCAGGCCAATTATCCTCCTCATAAAGCGAAGAGCACCTGTGGGAATAAAGATTCAAGGAGTTAATAACCACGTGCCAGGGCTCATGGAAAGAACTGAAACACCTGGTGTTACCCAGAGGAAGAGGCACCCCCAAACCCAGAGCATTAAAATCTCATCCACGCTCATTAACACGAATTCCAAGTCCAAGTGTACACTGGAACACCTTCCACACAGTGCACACCAAGCCTGGAAGAAGGAAATCACAACAGCTCCATACTCACATAAGGCCAGAAAGGTGTGTTTTGAATTCATCAATACCAGTACTCTTCTTAGCAAATCTTTGTTCATAATGTAATTCTTGATGTGATATGTGTGATGTTCCACACAAAAAGTAAGCAGCTCCAAAATTAAGGCAAGTAGTTGTGCTGTTTGGTAATTATCTGCAAGAAAAATTAACAATTTAAGCTTTCAGTAGCAAGGTCGACTAGGGGAAAAAAAAAACCTCAGTAACTCAAAACCAGATGAAAATGTTCCTTCAGCTTCCAGTTGTCCCAAGTGAAGCAAAGCCCTTGCATCTATTTCAAAAAAAAGTATTAAAAGAAATAAAAGTATAAGCATACCTAAGTTTTTTTTTTTTTTAAATAGAATACCATACACAGCACACAAGAAAAGTTTCAAAACTCAAGTCAATTCAAACTCACCAGGACAAATTGTATTATTCTTAGTGGATCCAACTACTGCATCTGATACAGAGAAAATAAAAACAAATATCAGAAAAAGGTTTTCAAAGCACTGTCAAGATTTAAAAGATGGGGATAAACAATAAATTCTACCAGATGGTCAGATTTTTCATCAGATCAAAAGTTTCTGTGAGCTACAGGGACATAAACATGCAGCGAGAACATAGCCAGGTGAGATTTCTGTATTTAATTTACCTTACAAAGTTTTAAATCCATCTAGGTGAAAATGTATAACCTAAAACTTAGGAATATTATATAGAATAAGAGCACCAATCCTAAATGTTTCAAATAATGCATTAAAAGGAGTACTACAGATTTTAGATGGAATGTGCAAAACTTTCTTTAGCTTAATATTTGAGACCAACAGACACACTCTGCTTTACAGGAAGTATTTTTTCAAGGCAATTAACAATTGTATATTCGCATGATGAGCATCAAGGAAGTGCATCTTTCACAAAGCACAGCACGAAGCTACAGCAGCATCCAGAGCTGCAGGAAAGAGCTGAAAACTGCTGCCCACACAAGCCCTGTCCCTTCTGTGCACTCTTCCACGAGTGCATTCCCAGCTGGCATCTCAGGCTGATCCCTGGGACCAGCACTGTCAGTCACTGCCGAACACTACAGGCCTGCAAGGAGGAAAAAGAAAATGGAAATATTCAGTACCTTTTTCACATTTATCTTCTGATGTATTGGCCAGAAGCGGCGCAGTGAGAACGTGCATACAATGGTTGTAGAAGAAATTGAGAAATTCACTCTTTTCTGTTTTCTAAAACAAAAATAACTTTATTAAACACTGGGATTTGTACACAGGCTTTTAAATAAGAAAGAACAGTAACATAGGAAACAGCCCACACAGAATTCTATTGGCTCCGTGAGGTCTGCCTGTATGTCTGTTGGGCCTGCAGGACTGTCTTTGCTCAAAAAAGATCAGTTTCTTCATTTTGGGACAACTAACCAAGCTCACCATCACCAAAAAATCCCCACCATGCACACATCTACTGAAAAAACATCAACAACTCAAAAAGCTTGCCAAAACTTTTTAAATAAACACCTGCACAATGCCTCAGAATGGAAACTTTAAGCTTATTTTTGGCTTGTTTAAATTCAGTATCAGAGCAAACACAGTGAATATGAGGTTTTCAGCTTTGCTGGGACAGTGCAGTGTCTGCACCCCCCACATCTCCTTACATTGGCTGTGGCCAGCATATTCTCTGGGTCAATCAGAGTTCTCAGCAGCCCCATCAACTGAACAGCTCCCCCGAGCTCCGGATCCGTGTCACAGATCATCTGCTCAATGACCACATTGATGAGGAGGATGTCCTGCAGAAAAATCCCAAACAAACACACCACCAAACAATTAGACACCGTTTCAATAGAGCAAAGTAATTTCCATAGTTTCTGTCATTTTTTTGAAGACAAATTTAAATGAAACTGAAGAACTGAGAGTTGCATTTGGATACAGAAATTCTGTTAAGCACAACCCTCCACACCTACAATCCTTGTTAGTCAGACCTCCAAAAGTGTAAACTCACACAACACCAACAAGCTCAGAAGTGTTTGTATATTAAATCTACTTTGTCCTGCATTTCTAGAGGTTTGTTCTGATGTTCTGTTGGTTTCCTTCTTGCCCAAAGACTGGTATATTCAACAAACAGCAAACCACTGTGACTTACATCATCACTCTGCTGGGCCTCTTGCATCACAAATTCTCGGACCATGGATGGGCTAAATTCTACTAGATAAGAAAATATATCTGTAGCAGCAGATCTAACTTGCAGATCATCCATTCCCTAATAAAAAGAGAAGTTGATTAGCAAGAACAAATTAAGTTTGGTATTTATTACCAAGTACAGCTGCAAATAATAGGTAGTTCCAAGTGTTGAGAACATCTCATTACAGGAGTTTCTACGAGAAACACACTAACAGGGTTACAGAAAAACAACAATAAACCAGCAAAATGAATTGCAATGGTCAGGCAGCAACAGCTGCTTCAACCACAGGAGCAAAAAGAAATTCCATTTTCTCACTGCTGATTAGGACAGATTAATCTGCTAATGACAGGATTACGGGATCTTTTGGGAGGAACCAGCCAACAGTTCAAGATTATCTAAAAATACTTCTCTGGTCCTGGGCCAGCAACAACCACAACAACAATCCAGCTGCCGCTGGACAAAGAGCCTCTTGCAGTTTTTACACCCCTTGTCCCAAGGACTGCGCTGCCCACAGGCTCACACAGAGAGTAAGAATGCCCAGAGCACTTCAGAGCCAGGGGCAGCCTCTGGAGTGGGAATGCTCCAATCAACTCCCACTCCCAGCACAGCAAAACTGACACAGAGGGCTCAGCAGAGCCAAAACTGCTTCGGTGGCTGTGGCTCTTCTGCTTGGGTTAAAATCAGCTTCAGGTTTCACTCACCATTACAATTTCAAGGGCTGGAAGAATTCCCAGCTTTGCCAACGTTTTGAAAAATGCATCTCTGTTCTGAGGTTGTAACGTCTGAGAAAAGGCGCAGAATTCCTTGAAAAAGTTCACCTGTTGCATAGGGAAAAAGTAATTACAGGTGTATTTGGGTCAGAAAACTCTGTGAAAGGAGGAAACAGCTACATTGTGTGGCAGAGTTTGTGGGCTGGCTGATTCTACAGAAACCCCTCAGTGACTGCAGAAGAGTTTCACTGTTTCTCCTTCATCCCTCTCAGGCAAAGCCTTGGAGGCACCACGGGGAGCTGGGACTTACCAGTTCACACCGTTTGTCATCGTCTGTAGCTTCATCTGTTAATTGTGCAAAAACTTCCGATAAAAACTTCTCGTCTTCCTGTGCAACACACAAAAGGAACACACCTTACACAGCGCCTCTGGAAAACAACTTCCATCTTTACAGGATCCAACCCTGCAGAAGTCCAGCTCTCCACCTCTCCATCCAATTTATCCCAAAGAAGGCAAATGCCAGAGCACACATCCAGCAGGATCATTCCCAGGGCATTGTTTCAGCACTCCCTCTGAGTAGCAGAAGCAGCTCCAGGAGACCAGAGCCAGGTGAAGCTGAGCTCAGTGATAGTCCCTAAAACTGCAACTACAAAGTGTCAGCCACAGGACAACTCTGCAGCCTCGTCCCCATCACCTTTCTTACAATAAAACAAACTCTCCCACTTGCAGACCCCCTGCTTTGCCAAGCTGGGAAACTTTATGGGCTATTACTGGCTTTTCATAGTCACATCCTCTACTACCAAGAGATATTTAGGTACATACAGGACAACACCTCACTTCCTGCAAAGCATTTCAGTTACCCCATTGCGTAAAATCAAGAAGTACCCAAAAACCAGGGTGAGCATCGGCATCTCTCAAGGGTTTGGGCACTTCCTGCCCTTTGATTATTCTGCACTCTTTCACATTGCAATCAGTGTTGGCATTCGCTCAAAGCAAATGTTTCTGTTACCTTTTAAAGACAATATAAATCTGACAGCAAACAGTAACATGCTACAGCTTTACAAAATTTTGCATCACTGTACCAATTCAACTCAATAAACTTGTGCATTGAACAAAAATGAACAGAATAGCAGCATTCCAATAAATGTACGTGAACTTTACATTGCATAACACAGAGTGTGCTTACCTCTCTATTTTGCTGTGTGCTGTCACTAAAATCTCTGTGCTTTATTAGGTAACTTAATACAGAATTTTTACAGTTACAGCAATGCCAATCAAAGACTGGCAAACTTTTTCCTGACAATTTAAGACGTGGGGATGGAAGTACTTTACAAACAAATGATACCTGGGATCAACATCACAGGGAGTGCAACATACACAGATTTAGTAGTTTATTTTAAGCTTTGCTGGCTTAAACAGCTTAATGAAGCCTGTTACAAAAAAAACCCCAAACCATACTACAATCAACGGCAGATATGGTAGAAAATCCCTACAGCAGAACACCTGAGCACAGAAATATCCCCTGCTTGTCTAAGGCTGCTACACAGCCCAGCCCTGTGTCCTGAAGCACAGGATGGATGGAGGTTCCCTTCCCACGTGGCTGCCCTTCCATCAGCAGCAGCACTGGGATCTAGTGCTCTGTGGCACGTAGAAAGGAGCTTTGCTGCCGTGGCAAACACAATCTGCTGCTCCTCTAAACTGCCTTCTCCCAGGGAGCTTTGCCAGCGTATTTAGGGTAACAGGACGTCCAATGCGTTCCCCAAACCCAAAGGAGCTTTAGAGTTCTTGTGCCCAACAAGCTGATTTACGGGCCTGCGAAAGCAGTCCTGGACCTGAGGTCCCCACCCCAGGGAATTTTCCTCAAGTGTGCTTTATAACATCTTTTCCATGTGTGCTTTCTCCTCAGTCTGTAATTCTCAAGGACCAACTTTATTTGTAAGTCATCACACACCTCAGTTACAGACTCTAGAACAAGCAGGCAAACCTATGTGCCACATACTCCATCTATGATGGCAAGGACAGCCACGACAGAACCAGCAAAGAACTGTCAGAGGATTTCAAAACCTTCTGTAAAGAGCACTCGAGGTAACAGCAAATCAGAGTTCTCTGTTGCAGCACAATTAAACATTCAGTACTGTACAGCCTCAATGAAAAATAAAGAACTCTACAGACTTAATCTCTAAATGCAAACAGGACTGTGGCCTCAGGAGAGTAATACTGCATTTATTTTTAGTTTTTGAAAATATATGCAAAAAGAATTTAAAGGAAAATCTTTATTTAACACAAAGCCATTAATTTTGCAAGAAGGACTTAGTTTTTTGATTCTTTCTGCTATTGAGCCACAAAGAAGAAAGTACAAAGAAGCCAAATAGCATACTCATGCAATCCTCTGCCATTATTCAGTTTTGATTTATTTTCCAGTCCTGTACTGCACTCTTTACCATATTTCACCCATATCTGAACTCATTAACATATTCCATATGGATGCGTTATGTCTCCGGTGCCCCTCTCTTTCCACCATTTTTACTCCCTTTCTCTTCTCAGCTCTGCTTGGTGTTTTATAGAGGTTCTCCACACTCACCCCAAGAGGTCTGTGATCTGTCCTGCACAAATGTACCATTTTTGGACACAGAAAAACACAATAAAGCCACTTTGGTACCCATTAGTTTGCACAACACAGCACCACTGAAAACCCCAAAATGCCACAAAGTTCACACAGCTCTTCACTGAGGCTCCTTCCAGGGTCCCAACCACCTTGGAGCCTGTTTCTGACTACAAAGTGTGCAGGACAGCTTTTCATAAAGTAACAGCTTGGTTATTTATTAGTTATTACTTCTGGATATATATTCTCATAGTACAAAAAACCCCCAGCAACTAATTACTTAATTTTTAAGACAACATGAACATTTGAAATTAGTACCATGATGTAACAGTAGTGAAACAGGAATGGGTCTGAACATGCTCTTTTGAATCACAGATCCAGAATTTGTTACAAAAACAGCACAATGTCCCTAATACAGAATACAAGAAGTTGCCTGTTCCCTAAACACCTACACAAACTTGACCAAAAGATGTACGTTGCTTGAGAATCAGGGAGAAAAATCTTCAACTTTACAGCCCATTAAAAAATATTAATATACTCACCTGAAATGTACCTTTTCAAAATACAAACTCAAAGGTATCAGAGAGCAGTGGAAGCCTTCAAAACATTGTGCAAATGGAGGTGTGTGTGATTAACTGTAATCCATTTTGAAACTACAACTACAGGTATCTGCACACAATCCATCTAGACCGTATCAAAAACCACTTACCTGCAACATACTGACAATCTCAACTTTGTTGAAGAAAATAAAGGAAGTGAGGGTAGAAAGAAAATTCTCTTCAAAAACAGATGGTGTTGGCAAGATGATGTCCTGAATATACTGTACCCTGTAAGTCTGGTGGATTTTTTGCCTGAGTTCAGAGTCTGTAATAGGAATAACCTCCTTAAATTTTGCTGTTTTGGTCAAGAACTCCCTGTGCCGTTTTGGCTGAGCCAAAGAAGGATCATACTCGAGGCATCCGACCACATCCATAATACACTCGTCAGAGAACATCACCTCAAACAGAGTTGCTTTGTTGAGGAACAAAATCCCTCTAATAATTTCATACAAATGATGCAAGCCTTCGGTGTTCTCTAAATTCTCGCAGACTTGGAAAAGCTGTAACAGTTTTTTAATGTAGCCTTCGTTCTCCAAGGCCAGCGCCAGCTTTTCCCTGCGGATGGGTGAGGAGAGAACAGAGGTAACTAGGTCAGCAATCTCTTCAAGTTTGTTGAGTTCACAAGTAGGAAGGTCAATCAGAGGACTGGTTTCAGGCATTTCCTCTATGTGTTCCTCTTCTGACTCAATAAGGTCCTGCGTGACTTCCACCGAAGGATCCTTACCCTGAACCTAAGAAAGAGTGCACACAGTTACTGTCTGATCCCAAACTATACACAAAAATCAGCAGGTCAATAACCGAAATAACAACACATCTCAATTGCCCAGTTTGTCCCAAGGAAGCTGCTCTGGAATCTGAGCTCTCTGGTTCCCTACAGCACATTTGCAGTTCCACTGCACTCTAATGAGCTGCTTCCTGAGGCCAGCTGGGAGAAGGACAATTAAAACACGGAACTCTGGCAGTCCCTCTTTAATAAACACCATCACACAAACACCACTCCCCTCCCAAAAAACACCGACCACCTGAGTCCCACCACTACAGTGATTCTTCAAAAGCCTGACATTCAATTAAGAAAAGAACAACTCATGTTCTAAGCAGGAGCAATTCAAGACCTTACATGGAAAATAACAATGAATATTTGATTCTTTTACAATCAGGCTTAAAAAGGATGCACAAATACATCAAGTCACAGAAGACATATCTGGAATAAAACCAGGATGTTTCATGTTAACTGTACCTGGCAGATTTTTTCCCAAATTTCATCACAGCCAGCTTTTTCTTGAAAGCTCAGTGCTAAATCATAGTTCTCTGCTTCTGACCAAACAATCAGGGTGTCCTGTTTGAGATAAAACCAAGAAAATAATTGTTTCTGAAACAGGTCTGCACTGCATATTAATCTCCATTCCCTTGCAGCCAATGCCTACAGAATAAATCATTTTAATTAAAGCTACACTTGTCAAAAAAAGAACATGAGACACCAAAACACTAAATCACCTGTTCTGCCATAAGGAACATCAACTTTCTTTCTTGTTATTTTATGACCACTACCTTACACAAACCATATTTAAAGACACTATTTTTCATATGCAAGCCACTTATGATGGCACTTCTCTGCAAGATACATTTCTTGAGCCAACAGTCTTGAAATGGGAATGCACACACGAGATTAAGAAAACCTGCAATATAACAATTTAAGTATTGTCATATTTAGTAAGGCCGAAACAAACCCCTAAAATTTCAATTTCCCCCTTAGGCTTTAAGACAACCCCAGATATGTGAGAAAAAATGCCTAGCTAATGTTCAAATATTCCTTCTGAATTAAAAGCCATACAACCTGAATAATATAAAACTCCTGAGTTCTTATTGAAGTTACAACCATCTTGCCAGTTATTTTCATTTGAGCCAGGTTTATTTTCTCTGTTACTATTGTCTCCATCAATACAATTTGAGCAATTGCACAGCAGATCTGGAAGTTTCGATGGAATTTCTGAATAGACTAAAACTGTTTTTGAAGAGGTTTTATTAGGACACTTGCTGCTGTCCTGTAAGGAATGCAAGCCTGTACTTCAACATTCAAATATAGAGTGGTTGTGGTTTAACCCCAGCTGCCAAGTAAGTATCTCACAGCTGCTCACTCACTTCCTCCCACCAGTGGGTTGGGAAGGAGAATCAGAAAAAGATGAAACTTTTGTTCTTGAGATAAGAACTGTTTAAAAAATGAAATAAGGTAAAATATAATGAATAATTATAATAGTTACAGCAATGAAAAGGAAGGTGAAGGAAGGAACAAACTCCATGACAGACAAATGATGCACAATAGAGCTGCTCAGCACCACCTGAGCAGTGATCGGCCCCTCCCAACCAACCCCCCCAGTTTATCCACTGCCCCTGTTATCCCGGGATATGGAATATCCCTTTGGCCAGGTCAGCTGTCCTGGCCACGCTCCCTCACAGCTCCTTGTGCAGCTCCTCACTGCCAGAGCATGGGAAACTCAGCAGTCCTTGCCTTAAGGTAAGCACTGCTCAGCAACAACTCAAACATCCCTGTGCTATCAGTGTTACTCTCATCCTAAATCCAAACCACAGCCTGCACCAGCTACTGGGATGAAAATTAACTCTGCCCCAGACAAAAGCAGCACAACAGTTCCCCATCCTACAGCAAACTCATCTTCATATAAAAATATCCAAACTGAGCAGCTCTCTGCTAACTCTCCACTATATTTGATGAGCTTCAGCAAAACTGTTCAACATTCCAAGTTTGCTGACTTCCTGAACTGTTACCACAGTTTTAAAACACTGAAGTGTTTTTTAAACACTAGCAAGCCCTTGCTTAATGGTCAGTAAGGTGATTTAATTCCCTCATTTACAGTGTTCCATATTCACCACACAACTCATCAAGGCTGGTTAGATCTTCACCTTATGCACCACTTTTAGTGAACACAAAATATTAAGAGGGGCATCTTCAAGCTCGGCAAGGAAACCCAAAGAAACACCTGATTATAGATACATGATATTCCTTAGGAAGCTTCAGGGGCAGTAAGGTTTAAACAGACCTTTGTAAACGCAGTTATCCGGGCTTACACGGGTCAGGGAGCACTTGTGTATTTCCAGGTGTGAGGGGACTGACATTTGGGAAGGACTGGTGGCATGGGACAGTAGGTTCCCTCTTCAATCAGCAGTTATTTGGAAAACACACATCTCTCTCAACAAGCACAACTTCCCAGCTGCTCCAACTATCACTGCAACATGAATGAACATCAGCAGCACTGATACCGCATTAATCTTTCAGTTCATTTCTACAGTAATCCTAATCCTTCAACATCCACGTGGAGTAGTGTATCTTGGGGGTTTTGTCTTTGCCTTTTTTTCCTTTGAAAATAAAGTTTAGAATAACATCACTGTTGACAAATGCCTGCCAATAGATCTGCTCCCTTCTCCCAAAATAATCACAGGCCACACTAAAAACAATGGAATTCGCATAGACACAATTTTTTCCTTTCTTACCAATTTTTACACGTTTCTTTAGAGAAACAAAGTTCCCCTATTGTGGAAAGAACGGAGTTGAACGCACTGTGGTTTGAGCACTGTTGTCAGTTGTTTATTTATATGACAGTGCCCTATATTACATTTTTCTCCTACAGTGACAAATATTAATAGGGAGCCTCTCTGCTCTCAGGCTCCAACCCACAGGCACAACTGGTCCAAGTTCTTAGAGCAGACATAGTTTTCACTCACAGCTGTCCCCCATCATCTCCAGCTCAGGACAGCTGGATCTCTGTGTTTATCATGTGCCATTTCAGAGTCAAGAGTTCAACTGGGCTTCAAGGGAAAAACTGTAATTGTCAACTGCACACACTGAAAAGGTTCATCAGCTCCCTGATCTGGTTCTCCTTCAGAGATTAATCAAAAAATAATTCTTAAGTACAATTTTATGGCCGTTACAAAATTCAAAATCTGAAATGTTTATCCTGAAACATTCTGTGCAAGTACTGATGCCCTGAAACTCAAAATCAATGCACTCCCAGGTAAGCTGAGTCTCAGAGGTGCTTCATTGAACAAAGAAGGACACACACATTCAGCAGCCCTATTCATAGCCCAGGATGATTCAAAGAAGAGAATTAATGCAGTAACTTAAAATGACTCCAGGCACCCAGGGACTGCAGTCAAAAATTTGTGAAAATTCTCAAGTTACTGAATGGTACTTGTTACAATCTGTACTGCCCACACAAAGCAGAAGTTATATAAGCTTTTCCAAAAATATTTCAGAAAGACTGAAAGATGGTTTCAACAGAAAATAATTGTCCAATACCAATATAAGATGTACTCATCTGGCACACACTTCCTGCATGACCTCAGACAACCCACCAAGAGCACAGACAGACAGACAGACATCTTCCAGACCTGGCTCTACCACTCCCACATGCTTAGAGGCAATGCTGCTCCATCCACGAGCAACAGCAATGCTCCTTAATTCACTCTAACACCATATAAAGACAAAAAAGATTCATTCTGAACAAAAACTGAGACTCAGAGCAGCTCAAACCCCTCTCCAGCTCTGATACTGGTTTGCACAGTGCCTGCTTGCTCCACCTCTCCATGTTCCTGCACTGCACCACATCCCCATGCCAGCACCAACGCGCTGCACAGGGAAGCGGACAGCGAACACGTGCCGATAAAAATGAATCCAGAGGGAAGACATGTTTCAACTGACTCAGTCCTACATCTAACCTGCCACACCGTAATGTGAACGCTCCTGCTGGCATGAAACAGGAGGGAAGAAGCCCTCTGGCAACCACTCAGGCTGGCTTTAACAGCACCCCTGCAAACGTGTTAAATCCAAGGATCTCTGATCTTGCCTCGAGCAAAACGTTCTGTTGTCACAGGAGTGATGGCAACTCTGGGCAAAAACCAGGATTTGCACACGATCTTCATCTCAGAGCTGCAAACAGAGCACACCTACAGGAAAGGTAACACCAGAGGACAGCACTCCCAGTAAGGATTTCTGCAGCAGTTCAATGTCTTTCAGCCATGAACACGCTCTTCTGCCAGTTCTGCCCGGGAACAGTAACCTCAAGCAGAGGCTGAAACAACAAATGGGTGTAGTGCCAACTTTTAAAACTGCTCCTGCCAGAGACTCCAGAACACATCTGACCCTGCCCTCTGGCTAATGTGGGGTGTCCAGCAGAGGTGTGTAACTCTCATTGCCTATGCTCCAAAATCCAGGGGGACCTAAAGCTCTTCAGGCTCTCATGTTCTTAGCATCCATCTAATTAGAGATAATTTTACACATTGTATGCTGAGCAGCTTGGCACCTATGTCCCATCCAAGCCCTGTTTCCCTTGAGAAAGCAGTCGTGATGACAGTGTGCCTAACACCTGGACAGAATGAATTCCCCTGGAACCGCAAACACGACTGGAGCAGGCCTGTCCTGTTTGGGGTTAGTCAATAGCTACAGCACGACTTGGCACTAACAGTGTAATACTGGAAGTCACAGATTCATGCACAGCACCGAAAAATCAGTGCTTGGTTTCCTTTTTTCACAGGACGCTGTTATGCAAACCACAATTAAGTGTTAAGTACCCTCTGAGTCCACTCAAGTTATTTACTCGAAGACAGATGTGTAGGCAGGGCACGTTTCTTTTCCATCAAGCTGCACCACCCTGTGGCTTTCCCCAAATCCAAGACCATCAACTTGAGGACAATGCTCGGTGTCAAGCTGCACGAGGTTACACAAGCCATAAAGAGCGAACAGCGAAGCAAACGCTTTCTGCCACAAGGACACAAAAGCATTAGTATCAGAAATAAAAGCCTGCCAAAATAAACCTCAGCTTGAGTTTTCCTAAACTATGATCTACCTTTTCCGCAAGAAAAATGGCAACAAAAGCTACTTAAGTCACTTGAAACTTTGCTACCAATTACGTAAAAAAGGCCTACAACTAATCAGTTGTAGTTTCAGGAAACAGGGTGTGAAAGGAAGCATTTTAAAACTTTACAGCAACAAAATCGGCATTTGTATTTCACTATGTATAGGTTCCCTCTAGTAAACAGGAAGCAGTTGAAGACTGTCGGCTTCTGGAACTCTGAAGAGCTCCTTCCTCAGCATGGCCCACCCAAGGAAAGCCTCCAGCCACCAATCCCCAACAAGTGAAAAGCAGAAACCACAGCAAACAGCCTCCTGGAAAGGCTGGCCCAAAACTCCACCTCACTCCTAACCTGAAGTGAGCCAACCACTGTTTACGAGATAACAAAGTCTCTTTCTCAAATTCTCACACTGTAACTTGTCACTATAACAAAATCCTTAAAGATGTGTCCCTCTGCGACTTAGGAAGAACAAAATTACTGTTTTCTAGTGCTGAAACACTTCTGGATACCATAATGATAAAGAACAGTATCAAACACTGAATGAAAGGAACAGAGACTCTACTGTAGAACAAAGGAACAGACAGAAAAAACTCCAGAAAACCCAGGAGAACAATGTAGGCAGAGACATCAAAAATTAATGTTGAAAAAGGAAAAATAAAAGCAGAAGAGATTCAGTAAGCTGGTTTTTTCAGTGGATGAAACAAAAATAACCTATTAACACATCTCCCAACTGTTTTCCTTCTTTGTCTTGCAGCAAGTTTACCCCTAGGAAAGGTAACTCTCAACATGGCTTGTGGCCTTACCGAGGACAACAGCAGCTTTCACAGCTTAAAATAAAAACTAAACAGCAAGAACAAAGAAAGAAGTCCCACAAAGACAAATTCCTTCACATTATTTCCAGAAAAAGAACTCAAGAAGTAAATAAATACACTTCAACAGAGCTGGCCAAAGTTTTGCCTCCCTAATTTTGCAATTACTTCAGACAGCCTGGGATGGGAGACAAAAGTCACACGTATATGTTTCCAACTATCTTTCCTGTAATGATTTCAGTATTTATCCAAATTGCATAGATTATCTTCAAAGCCTGAAGTCCAAACTGTATTTTTCTAGAAGACCCACATATTAATTCCTAGAACGTGAAGTGTTCGGCACCCGCAGGCTTCTAAGCAAGTTTTTCACATCTATAAAAAACACCATCGACAATTCCACGTCGTCCCGCTTTTCCTTTTTTCCTGAAAAATGCAATTACTCCGAGCACAAAACAATTCCTCAGCATCAGCAACCAGAGAAAGTAAAGCCTAGCAGTAATACTTGCCTGCTGTTTTTGATATGCAGTATTTGGATTTATCTTCGATTCTAACAGTAGTGAACCTGAAAAAGGTACGAAGAGAGATTTACTGAACTCAACAAAACAAACATCTCCACACATCTCACACCACTGCCCACGTGCCAGCCAACAGACCCTCAGCTTAATCCAAATCTCACAGAAAATCCGCAAGAACCGCCTCCTTTAAATATAATTTCCTAAAATAAACCAGGTAAGACAAAATTCAACAGAAATATCCATATTAAAATACATTTTTCTATTCTAATTTAGTAAAAAAATCCACTGTAGCACTCTTTTCTCCTGAAATCTGATGCAAAAACCAACTTGTTTAGTGGTCTTTTAGGCCACCTATACAGATCCCAGCAGGTAACATGCTGCCCAGCATAAAAATGTTTTTGCCCAGAGAAGCCACGTGGGCCACTTGCTTTTATTCCCTTCAGCTGCCCTTCAGAAGTGAATCACACAGCTACTATAAACGCAGAGACTTTATCTTGTGTATGCAAGTAGTGTATGTCTCCTGGCAACAGCTCCGGAGCAATTTATACCAGTCTTAGGTGGTTTATTTAGCACATTAGCACCTGTCGGCTGACAAAGTGGGGAGCATGTACCTCCCCCCTCTAAAAAAGACCCTTTAAGGTGACTTTAAAGCGCAATAAAACACAAGGGACGCCACCCGACTCGAAAACCACCAGTGAATTCCTGAGGGGGAAACAAACAACAAACAAACAACTTTTTACAGCAGAAAGAAAGGGAGGAAAAGAGCACCTCAAAAGCAAAGGATATTGCTCTGAAAGAGAACAAAATGTCGTCACATGTCACAGCTTCAGCTCTGTTCAGACTGGGGAGCTGCAGCTGAGTCAGGGGAGGTTTAGGATGGAGATCAGGGGAAGGTTCTTCCCCCAGAGGGTGGTCGGGCACTGAACAGGCTCCCCAGGGAGTGGTCACGGCCCCGAGGCTGCCAGAGCTCCAGGACAGAGAGCCTGGACAACGCTCCCAGGGATGTACAGGGGTGGGATTGTTGGGGTGTCTGTGCAGGGCCAGGAGCTGGAGTGGATGATCCTTGTGGGTCCGTTCCAGCTCGGCGTATTCCATAATTCCATGAACTGGGAGAAGAAAAGTCTAGGACCACGGTAGCAAACGCTGCTGTGGCTTGTGGGGGTAAGGAAACTTCACACGGAGCCGCAAGACAAGGGAAGGCACGGAGGACAGAAATAATAATAATAACAATAATCCTTTGGGGTCTCCCAAGGGAAGGCACCATCAGCCGAGTCCGGCGACGGTGGGTGGCAGCCCCGGCTGGGGGGGGGGCCGGAGCCGGGCGAGGGGCGAGGGGAAGCGGCCCGGCCGGCCTGGGCAGCCCCGGCCACGCTCTCACCGTCCGACTCGGCGCGCACCAGCAGCGACATCCCCTTCAGCCGCTCCACGTAGCTGGAGGAGACGTGCCCGGTGCCCCTGTCGTCCCATTGCCGATCCTCGTTGAGCGTGTAGACCTTCACTCGCCGGCGGGTGTCCGACATGGTGCAACCCCGGGCCCGCTCCGCCTCCGCGGGGGCGATGGAGCGAGGGCGGCGGGGAGCAAACGGGGCCGCCGGGCCGCTCAGGGGCACCGCGGGGCCTTTAACGCGCCGCTTCCCATGGCGAGTCAGCGCCGCCGCGCCCCGGGCCGGGCCTCGCTGGCGCCGCTCCGCCTCAGCAGCTACCACAGCGCCGCCGCCATCTTGTAACCCGGCTCGGGCCGCCTTTCTCTTCCTCCCCGCCCGGGCACGGGCTCCCCTCGCAGGGGCTACGGCGGCCGCCCGCTGCCGCCGCGCCGCCGACGGGACGGCGGCCACAGGGGCGGGGCGGGGCGGGGCGGGGCGGAGCCCGCGCGCGCTCCCTCACGGCCCCGGGCGGCGCCGAGGCGGGAACGGGGAGGCGGGAACAAAATGGCGGCTGCCCTCACCCACAGGGGGGTGTGGGCAGATCACTGCCTTTTAACGCCCACAGCGTCTAAAGGGGGAAATGGCTCACATGGCCCCCCGAAGAAACATTTTTTTTCCCTCCCTTTTCGTTTTTTTTTTTTCTTTTAAAAGTCTGTCTAGAAGCGGTGGTGCCACCGCTGACGAAGCACACGCCTCCCCCCCCTCACGCCACAGAAAGTGCCACCCACCGCCGTCACACAAAATGACGGGCGAGCTCCCCACCCCGGCCAGGGTAAATTTAAACAGCGCATGCAAGACGAACAGAGCTTGAATTTTTATGAAGAAAAGGTGTCCCTTGCATCAGAAAACGGCAGAAAGGTTAGTGAGCGGCATCTCCTCACAGCAACAGCCGTACTGTAAGATACAGTCTCTGCATGCTTTGTACATCTCCACAGAAGGCTCGAAAGCTAAACTGAAGTTGAAGCTTCAAAATGAGGGAAACGTGCTTAATTAGCCCTTACACACACTGTACAATTTAAGACAGACCACTTGCCAGGCATCGTAAAGTCTGTAAATCTTAAGTTTTCCACACTAAACACCATCTACACGTTTCCTCTGTACTACAACTAAAAAAATAATTACATCTCCGTGCCTGCGTGGGAATAGGGGAAAAAGGACACAAAAGCGTTCGGGGAGTCAAGCTGTGTGAACAGCGGGAAATTGGGGACGAGGGGAAGCTTGAATGCGTCTCGGAACCCAATTTTTGAGGCTCTGAAGGGCAAGGAGAGGGGAGGACAAGTGCTCCCGAGGCCAGGGCGTGCCTCATTCCCAGACAAAGCCGGACTTTCTTGGCTCTTGCCTCACGGTGAAAGCAGTTACACCGGTACGGCTCTTATGTACACGACTGGCATTTCTCTGCTCTCAAGTTCAATTGTCGTTCCAGAGGAAGGGAAAGAAAATGTTTCCAACAAACTATGCCACTCTTAAGTAACTATGTGCAACTTTTGCAAACATTCTCTAGGCAGATTTAGAAAACCTAACATCTAAGTAACGTTCAAGTCTCAGCTTTTGCTCTGACGATCGTTGTCACAGGCCTCTACGATTCATCATACAGTCCCCAAAAAAATACAAGATACACCTCTGAGAATTATACACTTATATTTAGCTGTATATGAGCACACTTTGGCACATGTGCATCATTATGGATAAGTGAGTCAGTAACTATAAAAAGACCGTGTTAAGTGGTTTCAAAACCCTGGATTGAGAGTCACATGAACCAGTTGACAGTCGGGTTCCACACAAACCTTCCCTGCTATGTTTTAGTGGCCTTTTCTCTCAAGGTTTTACACACTGACTGAGCGTATTTCTACCTTAGAGAAAGCTCAATAAAAAGCAAACACACAAAGAGAAACACAAACCCCAATGGCCACAGCGTATTTCTGCCCCAGGACATCTGCTGCTCATGAACTCTCTCTCCCCTCCGCACGACTTCTGTGCGTGCTTTTTAGCTCTTCAAACCAAATGCACAAAAATAAAAGCATGACTTCTATTCATGATTAAATGCAGCACTTCTCGGGATACATAAAACAGCAAGAAACCACAGCAGAGTATTTCGGAGCAAGTTCTTATGGTGAATAGCTACAGAAAGGAGATACGTGAATTAGAATTGGCATGAAAAACTATTTTTCATGCTTCAGCTGTGAAATAAGTCCATGATCTCTCCAGGCATGAACTCAATGACCTCTGTGGAAAAATATCACTCCAGAACACACTGGGATTGCATTCACTCAGATGTGGGGCTTCTCTTCATCCAAAACAGCATCCAGGGGGTTGCGAAGCCCAGCATGACCCCGCCATCGGTACCCACAACCAGCAAGTCAATTCTGGGGGCTTTGCCTGGACAAGACACGCAATACTTGCCCCAACAAATGTTACCTACTGGATTTAAACCCAGGCTAGGACCAGGAAAGCATCCGAGTCTCTGCTCTCTAAGACGCACAGAAAGCAAAGCCATGTTTTCCACTGTGGTGTTGCACCTGCCAGCAGCTCATCCTTCCCCATTACCACCATCAAGTTATCAATGTTGAGAATTCTCTGTTCTTCATCAAAACAAAAGATTTCATTAGGGCAGACAGCAGACAGAGCAACTCACAAGTGTCACAACACGAGCAGCAGAGAGCTCTTTTTTTTTGTTTTCTGAAGCAAGACAGACAACTCATTCCTACATCACCTAAAATTTCTTGGAGTGAAATTGAGAGACTGTATCATTCCCTCTGGCATGTAATCCCAGAAGTACAATTAGGCCAGCTCTTACACTTTTATGATAGCACTTGTAATATTTATTGATGGCATTTAAAGATATCCCAGCTCTTGACTCTTTGCACCTGCATGAAAACTTCAGACTTGTCAAATAAAGGCATTTCTGGCCCTCCTGACCTGCTGCAATGCTGCACCTGCCCAGCTTCACTCTCCAAGGCAATTCCTTTCAACATCTCCATTTAAGACAGGTCATTACAGAAGCTAATTATGTTGAGCAGTAAAAAAAAGGAAATAAATCACTATTTCAAACACGAAAAACCAGTTGCTGCAAAAGGACTGAGCTTGTTCTCTTGAGCACTGTGGACCCACCTGGTTTCTGATCATAGCTGATCCCACCTGAGAACCAAGTGCCTCCTGCCGCAGCCCCAGCGCCGGCTCTCGGCGAGCCCGGGATGTTCTTCCCTCCAGGAAGGGTCAGACCAGCGCACGCTTACTCAACTCTTGGCTCCCATTGAGCTTCTCTCCTCAGGTAAGAGCAGCTGCTTTCTGCTCCTCCCAGACAGTTCCCAAGTGTGTTCTTCCCCCGCCCCTTCCCACAGGGCCTAAAGCTGGTTCCAGATGCAGAAAGCCAGGCTGACTGTACAGGTTCTGCCACAGCAACATTAAAGTCATTTTGCTCCTTTATCACCCACCGAACAGACAATGCCCCAGCACTGCAGTAGCTGCTTTACTGAGACCAGCACCACAACGTAGCCTCACAGAAATTAGTGTACAATTAAGGGAGATAAACCTTGGAAAACCACTTTGATTGGGGAGGTCCATTTCTGGGAAGAGTTACCAGAAATGGAAACATCTGAGTTTCTGTTCAGTAACTTTAACATTGACCTATATAATTTTATTAACACTATTCATATGTAACAACGATGTATCAGTCAGCTGTCACAGTAAGAAGTGACATCTGAATTCTTACTAAGAAATAATAAGACACAGCCCTCAAAGGCGAGGAAAAGATTGCCAAGGAAATCTTTCTTCAATCTTTCCAAACTTTTTTCAATCTTTCATGATGAAAGACAGAGACAACTACAGAGAAGCATACCAGTCTTTTCTTTCTCCTTTAATACTTTAACTTAGAATTAAAAAAAAGAGTAATTTTTACTGTACAGTCACATTTCTCCTCTACCCAGTGCTTTGTTTTTTTCTTTCAGGAGGTTCAGAGCCCACTTGACATCAGGTGGGAAGTTGATTTTCTTATTAGGTCTGCATACAAACTGGTGAACATCAGAAGGACCCTCTTTGATTTTCAAAGTCTGTACCCTCACAGTAGAAAAACAAGTAATTCTCATGAGCCCTTGGGAAATGTTTTGAAGTCTAAAAGAGATCAGTGAACTCACTGATGCAACATAATTAATAGAGGGATTAGGACACTCTTATAGAGAGTGTTTTAGGGGAAGATTTATCACATCAATTGTTCATTCCAAAAAAAGTATTTTAATTTTAATGTTCTAATTTTAAAAGTCAGTGCTAACAAACCCAGGTAATAAGGGGTGATGTTCTGCTCAGGTATTTTAGCAGGTCTGAACCTTTTGAAAGTGATGTATTGATCTAAAACAGCATCCATCATGTTAAAGGTGATACTTCTAAGTCTTAACGTCTTGTTCAACATTCTTGTACACGGAAAAGCCAGTAAAACTTTGGCCACATGTGACTCTTGATCAAGCGTACAGGATAATTCCTTCTCCCACGAAAGAGCTGTTAAATTCTTACTTCCCATATTCACAGTTTTATTTTGAGTGGATAACTCAGAAGAATCTTAAGCACAGAAATATAATCTTCTCAGTCTATAGAATTCCATGTTCTTATAGTCTCATCTCAACCTTGCTACATAAGATGAGGGAAGTGCTTGTTTCTGGTTTTATTTTAAAGTTTTTAATCAATTTGAAGGCTTTGAAGTTCTACATCACCTTTAAGTGTAAATAGTGTCTATTTCATAAATATGATTCACTACCATCCACCTGCAGATTCCTGCGAGGACATGTAGAGGTTCTAGCAAAGGTCACTTGTATTTCCACGAACTATCACACCTGTTCTCCTGAAAGAGAGAAAATACTCTGTAACCAACTCATATCAAGGTATGAGATTCAAAAACATTTCTTAAAAACAAGATTTCTTCAGTGAATTTTCCCAGCTTTTTGTGCTGGCAGTCATTCCTAGAAGGTTGCCACAGATTGCCTTGAGTTCCCACTGGTGCATTGTGCCTTTGCATTTGCCAGTCTCGCTGTGTAACTGCTCCTCATTTTAAGATCAGACACCTTCATTTTAAGATCAGTTACCTTCCTGTTCTAGCAGCTTTCCAAGAATAAGAAAACTGACACAAATTTTGGGAAAAGTTGAGGCATAAGCCTTCTGACAGTCAAATACATGCTGCAGAACTACTGCTAAGGAAGAGCTTTGGCCATTTCATTAATTGACTGAAATTTTCTCCACTAATTTACTTAATCAAGAAAGCAATTTATTTCTTCTTCTCTTCCTCTGCCCTGTTTGTTTTTTTAATTTAAAAAAGAAATGGTGGCAAGGTAGAGAAAAAAGGATATTGTAGATGAACAAATAAGTTTGTTTTGGACAGAGGGGGCTGTCCAGACTGCCTGAGACTGTCCAGGCATTTGAACAAATGGTATAATGTCAAACTTTGTACAGCTACAGCACGCGAAGGGCCAGCTGTTAACTCCCACCAAGCTACAACACAGCTGGCAGGCAGTAGCTGCACAGCACTGAGGGGTAACCGCTCAGTACAAACCCAGGCTGACACAATTCTTCAGCAGAGCTGTAAAGCTCAGTACTGAGTCAGCTGAGGCTGCTCCTCTGGCCTTACCTGTCACTGGGATGACGTGGATGTCTGTGGAACGGCCCCTCCCAGGACAATGCTGTTTTTGTCAGTCAGGGTTTTCAGGGTGCTGGTGGCTGGAGACTGGAGAATTTTACGTGAAAGCCTCATTCTGCCATCAGTGGGATCACGGCCAAAGTACTTAACCTGGCAAGGAAACAAAGCACTTTCACACTGACCAATCTAAAGAGCTGGAAACAGCATTTTCCTTAAAAGATGGGGGGTTGGGTTTGATTTTTTATCAATTTGATGCTAGAAAAGCCATAAACACGCATCCTTTAGCCTATATTGCTGTCAAATAATGTGGTGCCTAGACAGCAAGAGTATGACACTAAATAAATCTTAATTTGAATGATCAGGCCTTTGACTAGCACAGAAAGGGAATCCAGTATGGAAAAATATTTTCTTCATAAACACTAAATAAATAATTAGAAAAAAATCGAATTTAAAAATATGAACAGCATTTTATTAGCATTTTAAAGTTAAAAAAAATAATTACCTGAATTTCTTGTCCAACTTCCAATCCCAGGGCACTAGGGTGTTTAATCTAGAACACAGTGTTTTTCAGAAATAAGATTATCAGAGTTAGTTATAAAAATCCCTTCTTTCAGGGGTTCTTCATGCTACACTTCAATCCCAGTGGCTCAGCACTACCTGAGGAACAACAGGTTTTTGAATATTACTTGGAAAAAGGTATTGCAGAGCTAAAGAACTCGGTGTAAAAAGGACTGCAGCAGCCACACAGTTGATAGTTTCCAGCTTTAAGTATAGGGCAGGCAGAATTAAACAAAAAGTGCTGCTAATTAACAGCTTCTAACCTGGAAATAGACTGTGGAACAACAGTGAGTGTGTTAAACAACAGTGAGTGTGTTACAGTCATGACAACTGGTTAAAAATAAATATAACAGCCCACTTTATACCTGTTTAAGGATGGATTACCTTTCTTTGATCCAGCTGTGAATTATGAAGTAATACTGGGGTCATGTTTGGATACAGTTTTACCATCACTCCAGAATCTCTGCAGCAGGAAACAGCACAGTTATTTCAAAGTGCCTCAAGAAAAGTCCACATTTCACTCTGCATATGGTCCCCAAAGCAAGCATTAGTAAACTTCTCATAAACAAAATTTTACTCATCCCCTTTAAAAAAATCTTTTATCCACCATAACATGTCCACTCATTTTTTCTTAACTGGAAGTGGATGAGAATTTCTTATTTCAGGGCAGTATTTCAGTAATAGCTACCATCCAAAAAGTACTTTTTACAAGACAAATATTGGGTTGAAAAGTGAAAAGCAAATTCATACCATCTCTTTCAGATTCAAAGATGAAAAAGGCCTTAAGTTTTATAATTTAGAGACATTCTAAAAACTAAACAAGCAGCAAAAATAAAGAGCTTTATCAGGAAACAAAATAATATTTTCAACAGAAAAAATATCGGAAATTATGCAGGTGCCAACAGCCCCTGCATAATGATTTAAAAATCATTTATTATTTCACATCATATTTAGGTATCAGGAACACAGCTATGTAAATAAACTAACTTCAAAGCAGTTTTTATACCTTAGTTCAGTTATTGTGGCTGTATAAATTGCCCCAAATTCCAAATTGACTTCTTGCTGTAGAAGAAGAAAAGCAAACAGTAAGACACAAAGTCACAAAGAGCAAACTGAAAAAGTTAACAACAGAAGTCTGTCCTTACATCATCTTTGCAGATTTCCCCAATAAATTCTCTGGCTTCGTGCATTGCCCCCGGCGTGGGAGCAAACACAGAATATGTCTCTTCATCCAGCTGACTTACAGTCACACCTGAAAGTGGGCATTTAGGAGAGCATTTAGGTGCACACTGCAGAAAGTCACACTCAGTACAGACTTGCACAGAGCAGAATGGTTTTGCACAGGCTCATTAAGACCTGAGTTCTAATCATTATTTAATCTTGTTCAGCTTTACGTTCAAGTGCACGGCCACCACCTTCTTGCAAATACCGGGATAAACTTGTGGGCCATAAAGGAACACAAAATTATTTTTATCATCCTTTAAAGGCAGGAAAAAAAATCCTGAATAAATGTTGAGGGTTATGAATCCATTTCCCAGAGATTTTTAATAAAACTTGCATTAATAGCTGATGGAAATTAAAGTGTTTTGGAGACAGAATGGTAAAATTCTTTGCTCCTCTAGAGTAGTTTTGTGGCCAGACCACACAGGCTTGCAACCAAAGAGAAATATGATTTTTCCTCCTTTTCTCCACCCCAATCCCCTGAGAAGAATGAATCAAGCTCAGCAGAGCATTAAGGGTTTCAGGTCCAAAGCAGAGCATCTACCTGGTACTCTACAGATACCAGCATTTTTTCATTTTTAGTTTGCACTGAGCTCAATATACAAGTCTGAAACAAAGGGAAACACATCAGGATAAATTATCACAGGAATCAAGAATGTCTCACCAGTCTGTGCTTGCAGTTTTTTCAAATTATAAGCCCCAGGACCAACGAATCTTAATCTTTTTGATAATGGAACGTGGATAGTTTCTGAAAGAACATTTTAAAATCCTTTGAAATGCTAAATATAATCATCTTGAAAGCTATCTCACAAAAAGGCACATTCCTTTAGCTTTTAATCTTTTACAGCTACCTGTGCTATTTGCTGAACATGAATGTAATTACAGGTAAGAACTGGAATAAATGAAGACACAGAATACACTTTGATGACTGTAAATTACCTTAAGCCATACTGATACTCTCATCTATATCAATTCTGATTTTGTGAGAGCTTCACATAACTTCACTCAAATTCTGTTTTCTGGTGTACACTGAAATAGAACAGTGCTGCCCCTCATGGCAATAAAAATCCCCCCAAAATAACCAAAACTCCTCCACAAATTAAAAATAACCCCACAGGGCAGGGGCAAAAATATATAACAATCAATCATTTAAAAAAAGTTGTTTTAAGCAGAAGCTTATTGTTAAAAAGGTCATTATGAAAGCTATGAATTCACACAGTAACATTACCTACAACTGGTCCACTTTCTTTTCTGTTAGGTCTGGGTTTTGCCAGTGTTTGGTTCATTATTTGTAAAATCTCCCTCTTTGCAGCTAGAGGGAATAATAAAAAAAAAAAATCAGTAATTTTGTATATGATTAAAATAAATATATGAAGTTTTTGTTAGACAGTAGAAAAACATTCCTTAGCAAAACCTGTCTCCTGCCTAGCTGGAAAATGTCAAGCTGAGAGTTTTCCAACTCATTCAATCCTTATTAAACCACGTAGCTTCGTTTTCTCATGTGCTTTAAGAATATTTTAGCTGCACATGTCAGAATACAGATGGCAGTAAGTTTCACTTGTAAATATAGCTGAATTTATGAGAAATGAGAGAAAGTTTGCTGTTATTTTTTATAACATTATCCTGTTGGATTTAAACAAAGCCATGTAATGTGTGTTAGTCCAGATCATGCAATGTCTGAAGTTACTTTAAAGTTAGTTTGGAGCTTATTGATTAAGCCAAACCCATTTTATAAAGATCGAAGCCTGTTTTTTCCCACAACGAGAACAAAAAATGAACAGTTTGTTGTTTAGTTTCATACAACTTAATACCATTTATCATTTAATATGATAAAATGGGTGCAAATCCAAGTATGGACCTACCTGTAGCTTGCTGAATAGCTTCCACCACAATTTTTATTGGTATCCCTGGCAGCTTTAGATCAACCTGACATGAAAAGAATGAAGTGGCATCAATATGTCAGGAAAGCTTTTTTAATACTCTCTCAAGAGTTTCACGTGAGGAAGATTTCATGTCACAATACCTGCAGTGCTGTTATCCCTTTATTAGTGCCTGCCATCTTGAAATCCATATCTCCAAAGTAATCTTCAATTCCCTGCCAGCACAGACAGAGAAAACCAAGTTGGAATCATTTTATCCCAGTGCCAGGTCCCACTATACTAAAAGTACAGAGGAATTACTTTTGAGACTTCCAAGTTTTCTTCAGCTTTATTTTGCTGTTCAGGATTAACACTGTTCCCTTCTCTCCTTAGAAATTAAGAGAGTTTGTGATCCACAGCTGATTTTGTGCTGTCAGTGGCTGCACATTTTCCTCCCCAGCCACTCTTCCAAGTGCTCATTCTCCACCCAATATATTGTGTCTTTCAGTAAATTACTAATCTTTTTCTCCCATGAGGAAAGACAAAATTCATTGGAAGGAGAAAGCTTATGAATGCTTAACTAACTAATGACACAAAACCAATAAGAAACATGACTGAACATTTCACAGAGATTTTTCAAAATAAGGGAGGCATTTAGGAGATAAAATAGAGAAGATACAACTAATTTTTCCAGTAGTGATGTTCCAAAATTAACTGGGTAAAAGGTTACAAAAGAAGGCCAGAAGAGGTATTTTTCAGCACTCAGCAGCCACAATAACAGTGTGAGAACACTCACCAGGATGTCTGTCAGCAGACGATAGTCCTCGATGTCCCCTTTCCCCTGACTGCACTTGGTAATAAGGCCTATGGCTACACCTGCCACTGCATTTGTTACTGGAACTCCTAAGAGTGGCAAAAAAAGACATTTTTGAAGCTTTTGGTCATTTCCAGATCCTGTAACAGATTATCACACGCAGTTTATCCCTGTGAGTGCCATATTTTGTACCTGCATCCATTAATGCCAAACTTCCACCGCATGCAGAAGCCATGGAAGAGGACCCTGGAGATGGAATACAGGGAAAAAAAGAGGGATTAAACTCTGAAAAACGGGCCTCAATACAAGCTAGAGTTATTTTCCTCAATCTGTAGCATAAAAGTGCCCCCAAATACCATTTTATTAAACCAAGAAAGGTCCATTGTTCATGAACATGTACATGCTTTTTATTTTAAATATTTCAGGTAATAGTTATTAAGAACATTTAAACTGAAATCTATTATTTAACGTGCCTGTAAGTCACGTTTGTCAAACCTACGCTTTTTAAGAACCAAATTCAGTGTCTAGCACTAGGTTAAAAACAAGAAAATCCTAATACCATTTGATTCTAAGACTTCAGAAGTAACTCGGATTGTGAATGGGAAATCCTGGGGAATAACAGGTTTCAAAGCTCGTTCTGCCAGTGCACCTGTTTAAAAAGAGATACCAAGTGATCCATAAATAGAAATCAGATAAAATACTGAATCTTCCAGCATGGGATTTCTCTAGTCTGGACTTACCATGTCCAAGCTCCCTCCTGTTCATCCCAGTAACTTTGCCAATCTCGTTGGTTGCATAAGGTGGAAACTATGAAGCAAAAAACGTGTACATAGGAAAATTAATGTGCATTTATTTTCCATTTTAAAACATACACTTAGAAAAACAGCTTTGAAGTTTTGGTGCATCTCAAGGTAAAAATAAATTAAAAATAAAATAATCAAACCACCACATGACTTCTATCAGTCACTTGGTTTGCAAACCAGGACCAGTTTAGGTAATGTTTAGTAAATGTTTTACTTCCACAGAACAAAAGAGAATAAAGCAGTTGCAAGGTAGCTAAGAGAGAACACAAGAAGCTTCCTCCAAATAAACTTGTCAAACAACCTAGCAGAAATGTTATTTCTGTCACAGAGATAATGGAACAAGATACGCCTGTTGCCTGTAGGAAATACTCTGGGCAAGCTCCAAAGGCTGAGAGAGATCCAAGATGTAAAAGCATTTATTTACTACTGCTGTGGCATGTTGGCTGAGCATATTAATAGAGTTTACTAAAAATAATAGCACAGGTTAATCCTGCTTTCAGTAAGAACCTGTTCTGAAGGAGCTCACCTAATGTTATAGCATTAAAAAGGCTGTATAAAATGGCAATTTACAAATTACCTACTGCTTTTCAGGAAACCAGCACTTCTGTGCATATCAATTCATGCATCAATTAGCATAAATACATTTTAGCAAATCTAGAGATAATTTATAACCTTGGAAGTGATCAACTGCACCTTAAAAGCAAGACATGAAGCCCTTCTGTGAATCATGCAGAAAGCTGTGACACAGGAAAACTCTCACCTCATAATGCAGCATGAAGTTTTTATCTTTTATTCCACTATTAATTAAAAACAAGACCATGTCAAAAAAGGAGCAACCAAACATGTTTTACACACAACAAGTAGTTCAAGCTGATACTGTGATGCTTACAAATGGACCCAGCCAAAACCAACAAATCAATACATTTGCTGATCACCCACAGTTACCAAAATTAGCAACTGTGGACAAACTCTTCCAGGGTAACAAAGATTTAACTACAGTAAAGCTGAGACATTAAAATACTAAAGCTCCCACACTGGGATGAAATCACTGAACTGTGGCTTTAAAAGGAACGAATTTCACTTTAGCCTTGAGCAATAAACTGTTCAAGGCACAAGGACCAGCTTGCTACATCCTAAATTACATTTTCCCTGCTCCAAAAAAAAAAGAACACAAATATTTAAAATATATAAACCAGACTGGATGTTACTCCAGTTTCAAATGTGTGCCTATGGAATTAATGTCACTCTAACACAAACCCACTGCCATGATCTCTGAAAAACAGGCCACTTCAAAGTCTAATTTTACACAATTTTCAGTCCTAAAAAATGTATCTATGTCCAAGGGAATTTTATCAAATGTGCTTAAATGCTCACCCTCTTACTACCACTGCTAAAGCACCAAGATATACATACCTCACTGCTGTCGAGATAACATCTGATTTTACACTCGATTCTAGAGAGTCAAATGTAACTGTACACAGAACCTAAAATAAAAATGAGCTAAGATAAAAAATAAACCCCTCTTAAACCCTTCCAGCCTTCACAAATGTTACTGTTTATGAAGAATCAAAAAGAATGAGTTCAGCAACAAGTAAGATGCCATCAGCTACCACTTGTTTGAACTTTTTTCCCCATTACACAAACTTATTCATAATCTGTAAAGATCACATAATCTTACAAGCAATCACATTTAAAAATACTAATTTAATGCTTCTTAAGTAGGAGCCAAGAGCAGTTTGCTCCCTAAGGAACATTTAAGAGACGGGGCCAGAGGCAGCCACGATGCTGTTTGTGCCTGTTTCCCACATGGACCCGCAGTGGGTGTTATTTCTAGCGGGTAAGAGGGGACAACACTGAGGAGTAAATCACTGTTTGCAACTGCCACCCAAAGTCAGTGTAATAAGAAGTCAGATCAATGGCTGACAGTCTTCTAGCAAAAGGAGCTATAAAAATAGAGAAGGCCAAATCTCGAGTACAATCTTAATTCAATCCACCCAACAGCTGACACTTTTGGCAAAGAAGAGGAAAAAAAATCATCTCATCATTGCAATTTTTTGGGTAAAATTTCCCTATTTAGTTCAGGTTGCATATGAAGTTGCTTTTAAAAGATTTCTCATGACGTGCACAATTTAGCAGTGCCCCACACACCAATGCACTTAGCAACCTACGCACCATTTCTACTTATTACTATTTAAATGTGAAGAAAAAGGAAACCTGGCATTTAAATGAAAGACCCAAATCTTTCAGCTTTTGATAATTCATTTATAATTTCTGATGTTTAAGTGACACTACCTGTGTTTGACCTCTTTGAAATAAGGCTGATCCATGAAGCATTTTGAACATGTTCACTTCACATTTAATGTCTCTGAGGGAAGTCAAATCTCTCCCATCACACCTGAAGTGACAAAGAGAAATTAAGAGATCAGTTAAACCATAGTCTTGGATCAAAAGCTGACAGAAGTATTATCAGTAGGAGTTTGACACACCCACCTTCTATATTCATTTAGAACAAGATTTCTAAAAATGTCCTTTGAAACCACATTGAAAGATTCCATGATTTCATAAGGCTCAGCCTCCGGAAATTTTTCTGGGTATAAAAGAGAAATTGCATCTGAAGTTGGAAAATTCATTTTATACAACTTTTACTAAAATAGCTTCCAACAAAGAGCACACTGTAACTCCAGGCAGTGCTACCTCCATTGAAGCACTCTCTAAATATAAAGAAAACAAAAAATACCTTTCAGCTGTTCTTCTGTTTCAAGCCTGATTTTGTTGATTGCCTCATCTCTCGAAATCTAGAACACAGGATTTGCAACCAGTTAACTCTACAGGGCAGAACAACAACAGAGGTCTGGGGTTTTGTTTGGTTTAAAGATCTGTAAAAATCTAAGGAATAAGAAACAGAACTGTCACACAAATTCAAAAATCAGTAATCAGGTTGGAAGGGACCACAAGGGTTGTGTGGTCCAAGCTTTCTTGGCAAAAGCACAGTCTACACAAGATGGCCCAGCATCCTCTCCATCTGAATCCTAAAAATGTCCCATGTTGGGGAATCCACCACTTCCCTGGGAAGATTATCCCAGTGGCTGATAATTTTCCCCAAGGAGAACATTGCTCTTGTGCCTAATCAGAACCTCTCAGCAGCAACCTGCACCCATTTCCCCTCATCTTTTCCATGTGACTCCTTGTGAAAAGGGAGTCTCCACCTCCACATAATACAAACAAATATTCTGGGAGGTAAGAACTTAGAGAACAATTTATTATTACTATTACAAATAGATGCAGGGAAGGAGACAAGCTTAAATTACAAAATCACAGAATCACTGAGGTTGGAAAAGATCTTTGAGATCATCAAGTCCAACCTATGATTGCCACCTTGTCAACCAGACCACGGCACATCCAGTCTTTCCCTTAACACCTCCAGGGACAAAGCTTAAAGTGCTAAAAGCTTCAAGAACTCAATCCTACTACAGCTGCATTATGATATTAATAGAAGAAATAATTATATATAAAATAATTATAAAAAATAAAGTGATTGATTACTTACTTTATCATGGCTTGAATCTGTGAACACTGCATAGATCTTGTTATAAGCAAGTCTTCAGGAAGAAAAGGAAGAATTTCTCAATACACAGCTTAAAAACCACTTCTATAATTAGGGGCTTTTTTGAGGGCTAAATATTTGAAAAATATTTAGTGAAATATCAGTCTGGTGAAAGCACCAGACTGATATTTATAAACATTGCTACATCTGCATTATTTGTTCTGAACTCACTTCTTTGCCATTTCCACGATCTCTTCAGGAGCAATAAATAATTTCTGGACAGTTCTCTTGACAACGCCCCGCTCCTTCACCAGCTGCTGAATGCCCTGGATTATCTGCTGGGTCTGCTTCACCCCCACTTTGATGGCATGGCAGAAGTCTTGCTGCAAGATATTCTCAGCAGTTGCTTCCAACATAACTACCAATGGAAAGATAAAAATTAAGTAAATTCCTGTTTTATTGTTCAATAGTAACCTAACTCAACTGAGGAAACACAGATTAACATTAAACTGCATAAATACAAGAGAATCTACTTTACTTAACCAGAAGTTACCTATCACTGTTGTTTGCTCCTTCTGTTGTATAAAAATACACATTTCAAAGATAAGGAAAACATCTGCAAAGATTTCCAAGCCCTCAACAGACAACAATTAACCTGCTTACCAACTTGGCTTTGTGGAGCTCCAGCAACAACTAAATTTAAAGCACTAGAGGCCATCTCTTTTCGAGTTGGATTGATAACAGTCTCTCCATCCACCAGCCCTACTCTCACTGCACCTGCAAAGAAACTCCAGAAAGTTACTTTTTATTATAGTAAGGAAGTCCTTTAAGGCATCATTTTACTTTGAAAGTTACACAGCTAATAACAATAATTAAAGCTACAGACTAATTTTAAAATATCAGCACATTGACTGTATAATAAGAACAAATCTAGAAGACAAAATTATCTAATCTGTTTTTCTTTCGGGTACTATTACTGGGTAGGGCAAATAATGCCAAGTAGTATTACACACAATGCTGTGAGTGTACTGCAGCTGAAAGGAAAACACAGTTAAATATTTGTTCTTGGCTAGGTCTTATCCCAGAAAAAAATCACAATGAAATAAATCTCTTCTTGAGTTCCTTGAGGAAAAGTATTCTGAACCAGCTATTTTCCAAAGAATACTTTTCAATAAATATGTTTCTCTGAAGAAAAAATTAATTTATTGGTCTCTGTAGTATACTCTTTCTGGATTGTAATTCCTCCCAGAAGTGTATTTAGTCCAGAAAAAATAATCCCTTGAAGTGCAGTAATCCTATCCATTGTAAAATTATTTTCAATGCTTGGAATTTAATATTTAGATTCAGCTTCTGGTTAAAAAAGCAAAGCACCAACTGTGGTCTAAGCCTTCCATTACATTAAAATCACGTATAATTTCACAACGTTTATTTACCAATAGGACCATTCCAGGGGATATCAGACAATGCAAGTGCTGCAGAAGCTGAAAGGAAGACAAAAAGCTGGATTAGAAAACAACTGATCTCATTAAATCCCACAGAAGCAGTAACTTCTCACAGCCCTCTTACCTCCATTAATTGCCAGAATATCAGGATCATTGACACCATCTACTGCTAAAAGATTACAAAGGATCTGGCATAAGATAAAAGACAATGAATCATTTTGACCTATACATTTTTATCAGCTGTCAAGACAAAGCCAAGGACACTAAAAAAACCCCCACATTCCACATGTCTACACAAGCCTATGCTGCACATGGAAATTTTTTCAGGTATTTAAAGTAGAAAGCTGACAAAAAAACCCCACTAATGGATAATATTGTATCACATCATATATAAAATATTCACCATTAGCATCTTTCCTCTGTTGTACAGAGGAGATTTTAATTTTGTTCCTGCATCTTGACATTTCCAAAATTTGAAAAGTTGGATGTAATAAAAATAATTTAAGACAAGGAGATGACAAACTAAAAAGCAACATTACATTTGTTTGTAAAGTGCAAACAAATGTTAACATCCTTCATGTTAACAAAAATAGTTTTTCTTAAAACAGGGCCTTTATTATGTGAAATTTTCATTGGCCATATCCCAGTTTTCCATTTTGAAGGTAGCAGGACCCACCTGTGTATCATAGAAGTAGCCTGCTGGAAAGAGTGGTCTGATTGACCGATCTGCAAAGGAAATAATCAAACTCTAAGAAGCAGTTTGGTTTCAATAGTTAATATTCAATAACAAATATTGCAATAAATCCCACAAGAAACTGACAAAATAGGGTTTTGTAAACAAACAAACAAAAAGGCAGAGAACCCAGAAATGTATTTAGCATGACACATATAACCTTAACATTTCAATCATATTGATAAACAATAAATTGCAAGTTTGTTTTCTGACAGCAGTTACAAACAACTGTATTTTCAAACACTCCTGAGAAACTTACAACATCTTTAAAATACATTGTAAATAAAATGTTTCAGCCTACCTATTACTCTGCTTGTAAGAATTTCTTTATCAGTGGAACCAAGCTCTCTTCTTAGGTAGTTTGTAGGAATTCTTCCTGCTGCAGCAGCTTTCTGACGGTAGTCAACCTTCCAAAGACAATTCAGGGATTATTAATGACACCTGATTATTTACTGCAGAGCCACAGAAACCCTCACAGGGGACCCTAAGGATCATCCAGTTCCAACTCCAATTATCTACTTCTCACCCATAACAATCACAGCCCTTTGAGCCTCACAATCCAACCAGTTTTCCACACAACCAGACCATAACATCTGGGCTTGGATGTTGTGGCAAAGTTCACAAGGGCTTTGAGGAAAGCAAGCCTTACTAAAGCCAAGGCAGACAACATCCAGGGCTCATCCCTCACCCACACAGGGATCCTGGACATCTAGACATTTTATCATCAGCTCCAATTCTGAAGTCCAGGGTCTGTTATTTACTGTTTGAATTCCTCACCCTCCCCAGCATCCTGAACTCCATTATGTAAGGATTATCACTACTGAGTCAACCACTGATTAGCACAAAACTAATTCTGTCAGTAGTACTTACCACTAATGGCATAAACTGAGATGGAGAAGGCTTGGTTTTGCTGACTGCTGTGACCATCACTGCTGTGTCACCTAGCTGGGTTAAGAAAAATAGATAAAAACTGAAGTTACCTGCAAACAAAATAACTCCAAATGTTCTAAACTCACCCAAAAGCTAAAATATGAGTAAGTGCTATACTGTGCAGAAAACCACTACATAAATCTGCACTTCATGCCATTATTTTTCCTATAAAATACAGCTGTCCCTTCATTAGGGACGAAATTGCCACTTGAGGCTCCATATCCCACCTGTAACAGGCTCTGATGCCCAAGCAATGACTTTTAAGATACAGGAATTTTGAAGCTGCACAAATTTTAACTATTTTTTGTTTTTACCTGAACAACAGCAGATCCATCAGCGAACTTTGCAAGTTTTCCAGAAGACAGCTCCATCTTTCTAAAGGAAAGAAACAACCTGTTACATGAATTCATGGTGAATTCACATAAATTTTCCAGCAATTTCTACATTCATCTGCAGCCTCAACTGCACAGAATGAAGGCTATGCTTCACAAGATATTTAAAAATCCTCCTTAGATATGAAAATTGAAACTCTTTGAGCAAAAGTGACAAAATCCTCTTAAATTTCAAGTGCTTTAGCCTCAAGTGTCCTGCTTCTTTTACCTTGAAGCAAAGCCTTGTAGCACATCAGCTGTCACCAGGAGCCTTACATCCAAGCCTTGGAGGCAAAGGTGAATCACCACCTGTTCCAGCTGGGTTTAGCCAGTGGAAAACATCCTCACAGGCCAAGGGGAGCTGCTTGCACACCCAGAGAACACCACTTCCCACCATAGCTGCAGAATCTTCCCTGCTTCATGGCAGAGAATGGAGTGCAAGGAGACAATGACGACACACTCAAGAGTGAGATATGGATTATTTATTCTAGAGTTGTGCTGGCTGCTCGGTGCTATTCCACAAGCCCAGCACACCCTCCTGACTTGCCATGCCATTATTTACACAAAGAAATCCAGAGGTGGTCCCTTCCCAAGCACAGCCCCTCTACAATGATTAGTTAGTAATTTCTATACAAGTTATCCCAGGTAACTTGTTCACATGCTCAGGGGAACACTTGGGCAAGGCCCTTAGAACCTGTAGGTGTGATTTTTGCTGTTACAATGAACACAGTTCAGCTACAGAATCACAGAATGGTTTGAATGGGAAGGGATCCTGAAGATCATCGCGTTCCACCCCTCCACTATCCCAGGTTGCTCCAAGCCCTGTCCAACCTGGCCTTGAACACTTCCAGGGATGTGGCAGCCACAGCTTCTCTGGGCAACCTGTGTCAGGACCTCACAGGGAAGATTTTTTTCCTAATATCTCATCGAAACTTACTGTCTTTCAATTTTAACCTGTTCCCCCCTGTCCTGTCACTGCAGACCCTCATAAATAGTCTCAACATCTTTCTAGTCAGCTCCCTTCAGGCACTGGAAGGCCACGATTAGGTCACCCCAAAGCTTCTCTTCTCCAGGCTGAACAACCCCAATTCTCTCAGCCTTTCCTCAGGGGAGAGGTCTCCATCCCTCTGATCAACTTGGTGGCCGCGAATATTTTGCTAAGTTGTCAATGTACACATAGACATCCATCAGCCTCTTGATTTTCTGCATCCTCAGGGCTCGTTCGTTCTCGGATGCCCCCGACTAAGCGATGACAAGGATGATTCCACTGGTCCGCTCTCCTTTCTTGCTGATTAGGCTTGGCAGCACACCAAGACCCGACACCAAAGAACGTCCCGACTGACGATAACCTCGACACATTCCGCATTTTGCACCAGTTTCTCCTCACGTTTGCCTTACTCTCCAGCCGGGGCAGCGCTCTGTACTGCCGCCCCCCCACACCCCTCAGAGCCCCTCACCTGCCGCCCACCTCCACCGTCACGGCCCGCCCGGACCCGGGCCTGGGCCCTGCTGCGGCGCCGCGGGCGGGCACCCACGGCCGGGCGGAGCGGCCCGGGGGCAGGACCCGCCGCCACCGCGTCGCGGCCCCGCCGCCATCCCGGGACAGCGCGCCCAGCGCGGCGCGGCCGCAGCTCGTGGCGGCCGCCATAGCGCCCGCGGCAGGAAAGGGCGGCCACGCGATTGGCTCGGGGGAGCGGCACCGCGCAGTAAGAGCAAAGCGGATTGGCTCCGGCGCCGCCTCGCCGGTTTCGGTTCCGTACGGGCGCTACAGCGGCTGAGGAGGGTCAGGCAGCGTAGAGCGCGCGGATGCCGGTGCTCCTCCACCCTCGGATCCTGAGGTAAAAAGCGGCAGAAAAAGGTCCGAGGCGGCGCCTGAGGCGGCCTTGGAGCCAGCTCGGGCTGGAATCTGAGGAAAACCCGCTCGAACGGGGCTCGGAGCGAGGAAGAGGACACCTGCACCGGGCTGCCGCCTCTTCCCGCCACTGGCGCCTCAGGAGCCAAGGTGGCGCCTGGGAGAGTTGGTAACGTGAACGCCAAAAGTTCCCGACCATTCCTGAGGGGCAAACCCGAGCGCCGGTTTAAATTCATGAGGGGAAAAATACATGCATTTGGAATTAATTTGCCCCACAGACCTTGTTCTGTAATACACCCACAAAAAAACCCCCAAAAACCCCAAACTAAAACACACTTTTAAGCCAGGAACACCAAAATAATCCGAAATGTGCAAGAAGAAGGTTAGAACACAGATACCGCTTATCACAAACTTCTTGTGCTCTTACATGCTCAGAGTGCATCAGAATGACACTCAGGGGACAGTGGTTTTGTTAGTTTATTAATTATTCCTCAGTGTAATGCAAAATAGATGAGTAATTAGTGTTAGTGAGGTGAGTGAACAATAATGTGATTATGGAGATAATTTATATTCATTTAATCCCACATGTATCTGTCACACATCACCTTAAACTCATCTGCCATCTGGATTTAACAATTTAAATTCAGCAAGTAAATAATTAAAAAAACTTAATCATTTACTACTATTTTATTTGTAATGCTATTTTGATATTGATTGTTTACTTGACTGGAGTTTTCTGTCCAAACTGCATTTATAGGAAACAGATGCACTGGGAGAACAGTCTAAGCAATAATTTTTCTTCTGTGCCAACGTGTTTCTTATCTTTTTGGCAAGACACAAAAGTGAGAAGTGAAATGATCAGAAACAAGGGATTTGGCCTGGGCAAAAGGGCTGTTAACTTTATCCAGATTTACAATTTATTGGTACAGTTTTACTTGGTACAAAAATACATTAGGTGGCAAAGCAGGAATGTTCCCCATGTTCTCCTGAATTCACATTCACTTTGTTGCTGGCAAACAGATAATTGTTTGGAAAGTTTTTGATGTAATTATTACTCATTAAAATTGCTATTCTCACACTCACCAACATGATAAGTGAATATTTCATCACTGTCATGGACTAACAAACTATGGCCATACCACTGTCATAGGAAAAGGATATCAGAGCTTGGATTTAATTCAAGATACTAGGCAGCAACCAAAATTAATGTTTAACCTCATGAAAAAAGCAAAGTATGGTTCATTTATTAAGCAGGAAAGGAAGAGCAAATCTCTCTTCATTAAATTTTCTGGTGGTTTTTTTTTTTTTTTTTAATTCCACTGTTGGAAATTCAAATGGTAACCCCAAAACAAACCAGAAAAAAAGTCCAGCCCAGTGTAGATACCTGCAGCTATTTAGCATAAAAAGCTTGAGCCTGCCAAGAATTTTTCAAGTCCATTCTTAGTAGAGAGTAAAGTTCACCTTTTTTTCTTGTAAAATGAGATTTATGGGCTGTATTTGGAAATTTAGCTTCCACAATAATATACAAATGCAGTTTTCTTCTCAGAAGGCCCTACTGTAACCATTCCAAAGTCTCCCAAGTCACACAGAGCCTGGGAGGTTGTTAAGGAAAACCCTGGATTCATCAGGTGCCTTCTGCCCTTTGGAACACCCAGAGCCTGGATGTGTGCACAAGTGCCTGTGGAAAGCATGCAGTTAATATTGCAACTTGGTTTTAATATGCTAAATTTAATCGATTATTATTAAAGCTTCCAGGAGAGCAGCAGTAGTTTTTGAGCCTTTTCTAGCAGCCTCTGCCACACTGAAATAAACATTTTTAATATCCCCATATGACATTATTCCATGTTTTTGTGCTGTATGGGACCTACTGGTATTTATCCCATGGTTGTTAATAGAAGTAGGGGTTTTATTTAGGAGCAGCTTGAGCAGCTCCCTTTTGGCCACTTTATCTGTGGCACATCCTCTCCAGCTCACTGGGTGTGCTGGTGCAGCAGAGAGCTCTTCCTACATTAAAGTTTTCCAAGTTCCTCGACAGAATTAGTTATGATCCACTTAGCCTTGAGCCACTTGTTTATTTTGGCCAGGGTCCATCTGCAGCTGATCACCCAATTCTATCCATCCCCATCCTGCAGCTCGATAAATCTCTCATTTCAAGTGCTACAGACACTTGTGAAAAAAAAAAAAACAAACCCAAACCAAAACTTGTGGCTATTTTAAGGAACGGTAAACATGGAACCAACTGCCCTAGGAAGAGGCAGTGACCATTTTCCATGCACTCCACCACTGGATGGCTTCTCGTAGCTCTATTTTTTCCTGGGCTTAAGTTTATATGCCAAACAAGATTAAATGGAGCCCCTTACATCGTTTTGGCATAAAGCTCTACACGCTTATTATTATTATTTTATTTATTATAATTTTGCTTTAAAGATGAACCTATTGCACAGACCTGACTCTATAAAAGCAGCTCAGTATAGCACTTAAATTAAAAAAAAAAAAAACCCAACAAACAAACAGCCTGACAGTGATTTATTTCCCCCCTTTTTTCCATCATTGCCAATAAGGACAATGGTGATAAGAAATCATACCTGCAGCTGTTCCAGGAAAGATTCCCAGTAGTATTCCAGCCATCCACCATGCCCAGGTGGGGCATCCCATTCCTGGCTTTTGCAAACTGTGAAGAACAATTATGGCATCATTAAATAGTCCTGGGAGCCCTGGGATGCTGCACCTGGGCAAGTAACTTCTTTAGATCTGATAAACTTGTTTTAACAGGATACAGATCTCATCCTAACTTTCTAAAGAAGCCTTAGGAGTATCTATTGAAATTGCATGACTTTAAACCAACTTATTTTCTACTTCATTTGGTTTTCTCTCCTTATTCTTGTCACGTTTAGCTTTACTTTAATTTGATTTCCTGCTGTATCTCTTGTGGTGGCTTTCAGATGCTGCTAGATTTCCTTAGCTGGTATAACTTGAGTGTCTCAGTGTTCTTCAGAAAACTCATGTGGATGAACTTTGCAATCACAATGTCTGTGGCAGGTGGGTGTGATCTTTGATTTGAGTGAAATAAGAAGTGGGGCTGATTGCATTAGACAAATTGCCCATCGGACGCCTGGTTCTTGTTGGGGGCACCTGTGTCTCGTCCTATTTTAGGGCAGCACCAGTCCTACTTCCTTTCTCTCCCAGGTTCCTGAGGCCTCTGTGCCGCTCTGCTCTTCGAGCAGGAGGTGTGAAATTGCAGCATTCTGTGTGGCCTGGGAATGGAAGGTGGATTCAAGCAGGAGGTGTAGGTGACTGAACTCAAGCCTGTACTCATCCCAAGCCTTCCTGTCCTGCTGAGTAGTTGGAGATCTCCACAACCAACTATTTTTCTTATGGGAGTGCTTGAACACATGAGAAAGAGATGCAGATGTAAATTCTCTTTTCCCAAACCGGTGCTGTGGTTTCTAAAATGAGCTGGGTGTGTTGTTGGTTTTGGTTTTTGTTTTAGTTTTATTTTTGCACCCTATAAAGATCAAGTAAGGTAGAGGGCTGAACAACTGTTAGAGGAAACTTTTATTTTCTAGAAGGCTTATTTGGCTATGTCAGTAGTCAAGTGCATGTGTATATAAAGCCTGTGTGTCATGCCCACAGCTTAATAGATACATAAGGTATAATCTTTTTTTTCTTTTGAGGGAGAAGCTTCTAAGCAATTTGAGTTATGGTTTTTATTGCCTTGAAGTCTAAACTTGGTGAAGGACTTCAGGAAAACTGTTGTGCTTTTTTTCCCCTTGAGGTAGGAGACAACAGAAGCATAACACTAAAGAAAAGATAAGCTCCTTACTTGAACTGGTGGTGTCAACTCCTTCATGTTTTCCTGAGCTCTCTTTTGTCCTATTTGTTATCTTAAGTTGAGAATTGAAGTGTCTATGTTCAGCAAACTGTGTTCAGCCAAGCCTTCCTGCTGGTGTATGGGATGTAATTTGTCTCTACAGGCCAGCTTTTAGGTGTTTCATGTGAAGGAAAAACCCAAACCTGGGCAGCTGGAACTTCTGGCAGGTAGAAACAGGCTCAGCAGATGCAAAGGGTGGGAGCAGCCTCTAAAACTGAGGGTCTGTAGAGGACAGTTCTGTATTCAGCTGCAGGGACCTTGTAGCTGTGCAGGGGATTTGACTCAGACCTGTTCATGTGAGCTGGTGAGGGCAGTGGTTATATATCCTGAGAAAAACCTCTCTGTATTACTTGGAAATAGAGACTCTATGTAATTCTTCTTTACAGGAATTTTAAATGTCCTTAGCCATGTACTGAATTAGAGCTGCAGTGGTTTCTGGGAGCTGTGGATTTGGGTTCTCTGACACTAAAAACTACTTGAATTCACTTGCTCAGTTATGCCTTAAGTCTGGATTGTGCTGAAATCGTTATGTACATGTGCTTACAAGATTGTATTAAAGTGTATTTCCATTTAATGAAAGGAAAACTATTCCCTCTAACAAACTCTGTCCTCTTGAAGGTGTTACCTTTGTATTTTATACCTCTTTATTGAGCTGCTTTCTCCTTCACCACCTCCCAGGAAACAGGAATGTTCCAGATCAGTGGGACAGGTAGCATGTGAAGGTTCTGCTTGTATATATTTACTTACTAAACACATAGACCTGTTTGTTGTAGTATGTGAGATTCTGAAAATGTTTCTTTTATTTGCAGAATGTCTTTGAAGTAAACATGCTTTTTTTGAAGTGGTAAATACACTTTGGCAGTGACTGTTGGGCTGGGGGTGAGCTGGGTGCTGGGGGCTGCTCCTGGCATTGGACAGAGGGAGGAAATTAGTAGTGGGCCTGGAACACTGGCTTCCCCAGAAAATCAGAGAGATGAGGGATGAGCAACCACAGTGAGAGTTACTTTTTTTTTTTCCAGTGAGTTCACTGAATAACAGTTTCTTCAAGGCAGTGTGAAACATCACATTTTAATTCCAGTCTTGTCCTTTGTGCTGGATTTAATTCCAGAGCCTGTCCCTTTGGTGAGGGGGGGTCCTCACCATGCCCTGGCTTTTCTATGGTACAGAAATTGAGAATACTGTGCCCACGTTGGCAGGAAGCTCCCTGGGCAGAGTAAAACTCTGAAATGCGTGATTTGGTGTATTTAAAATAACCCTCGGCCACACGGTGGCACGGGTGAGCTGAGCACGGGCTGTGCCGGTGCGGTCCCGGCTCTGTTCTGGCTGTTTCCTGGTGGTGCCTGCAGGGTGCAGCTTCTGCCCACGAAACTCCTGCATGGCTCTCTTGGAAACTTCCAAGGATCGACTGAATATTTACGGAATGATAGAAAACAGCAGCTTGGTTTTCATTTCAATTTTTAATTTGCATGGGTGAGTGATTGGCACAAAAAGTATTTTTTATTTGAAGTGAAGAGATAAATCTACAGAAATAGTAAATTTTACAATGCTCTTCCCTTTTTGTGTGCAATGGGAGTGGAGAGGGGATGAAGAGACCCTAAATTCATGGACTAAAGAGGAGCACCTAGAGGTGTGATTTTTAAGCCTTTTCAGGCATTTCTGTGAACTCTGATTATTCAATGCTGTGCCCTTAACAAAGGAGTTGAGCAAAGCTAACTGCAGGAGCGCTCTGCATGTGTGGGGTAGTGTTCAGATTCCTGTTTTCTAAACTGAATTAGCACCACTTCCAACATTACAGATGACTTTGATCTGGATCTTCAGTTAATGTAAAAAGAAATGTAAGTGAACATCGTGTGTAATGCACAAAGCTTCCTGATATGTGTCCTTGCTCTCTGTCAATCCAGTTTTTGGGTGCCCAAGTTAAAATGATTTGTACTCTAGAAAACACTCCAATAATCCCATTTGAGGGCCGAGCACTGCTCAGGGCTCCTCTCTGTGTCACCCTGAGAGGCTGTGCAGGTCTTTGTTGGCTGTGAAGAGCCAAAGGTCTAAATTTAAATCCTTATGATGGGAATTATGGTACCTACTGTGGAATACAAGAGGTCTAAAATGACCCAAGGCCCTGAATTCCTTGAGTGATCGAAGGGCAAAGTGATTGATTTGTGGTGTGTTGGGCGATTGCATAAAATCAGTCAAAAAAGGTGAATTTGGAACTCTTCAAATCCCATGTTGACATGCTACTTGTGATTGCTGAGCTGTGGATGTGATATTTTGAAATAGCTATTTAATGGTTGCTTGGGCTTTCTTTTGACTTAGTGTGTTAACTTTAAAAGGCATTTTCAAGTAAGAGATGCAAAAGCAAGATAGTGATTCATAGAGCCTCTCTAACAAAGAACAAAGCTCTGGAAGCCTCCAAGCTGCTGGAAGTGCCAAGCAGAAAGGTCCAGGTAGTGGAGAAAGACAGGAGAGCTTTGCTTGTCCAAGCAAACAAGGCCGCAGCTTGTCCATCATTAAAGCATCTCAGCCATTGAATCCTTTTTATCTTTGCTCTCTGACAAACTGCAGGAAAAAGTCTTTGAAATCTTGTTAAAAGTTGGATGTTGATGAAGTCTGAATTTGTAGCAGTGCTAGGTGGGGTGGACAGCACACTTGAGATAAAACAGCAGCCTTGCAGCTCAGAGTCCTGTGGATCATGGCTGTTCCCCTTTGGCATGATGCTTTGCATTTTTCTCTGCAATTTCAAAGCAAAACTATAAATAGGAGTTGGGAACTGTGTGGATGTGGTGATTGATATAGGTTTTGGTTTTTTTGCTGTTCTCACCCACTTGCCTTAAAAAGGAGGTCTAAGCTTAAATTAAGAGCCAATGATGGAGCAGTTTGTCAACCCATGCCATGTCCTTGATCCATTTCCAGTGTGTTTGGCTCCATCCTCTTGCTGTGAGAAATGTCATTGGTTTCACCAGGGCTGGGTCAAGCTCTTTGTATGGAGCTTTTAAATTTTACCATGAATGCAAATACTTATTTCTTCAAAATGACTCCTTGGAATCCCTAAATGTTTGCATTATTTTTTTTTTTTTTAGTTTTTGCTTGGGGAAAAAAAATCTGTATTATTTTTTGGAGTATGTAGTAAGAGCTACACCTTGATATAGGTTCTCCTGATGAGAGGAGATATGACATATAAAATGAAGGATGAAAACAGCAATAAAAAGTTTGAGACTGATAAAAATATGATTTATATTCAGGACCCAGTTATAAATCCCATCAGCACTTACTATAGCTATACTTACATGTTGCTACCTTGTTGAAAGAAAGGTTAGTAAAGAATTCAGTGTGTGGTGTTTAATTCATACAGTTACCAGCACAAGTTGCAACTGGCTTGAAAAATGCCAGTGTTAGTAAAAGTAGGAGAAGAGTGGTAATTGTTTATATTAATAGGGGTGTCTGCTATTTAAAACCAAGTATGTTCAACCCTGTTCTGGGGTCTGAAATGTGCAGAACGTGTAAAATTTTTATAGGGTAGTAGCAGCTGCTCCCAGTTACAGGTATTTGCTCCACAGCTGGTAACAGTTCAGCGACTCAGCTGCAACCTTTGATTTATTTTATTGTCTCATAACTTCATACTGTGTGTTTGGCCTTGATCTTGTTTCAGGTGTTGTCTTCAGAGCCTCCCAAACTTGATCTTTATAAGTTGTGTGTAAGCTTTTGTGTGGTGGGTGTAAAGAGCATCTGAAGGAAACCAGGGGTTTCTCAGTGGTACACCCTGATTTTATCTGTATCACTGGAATGATCTTATTGACAACTCCCAGCATATTATTCCCAGGACAGGTGATACTCTATCCTTCTGGCTTCAGCGGTTTCACCACAGTTCTGAAAAAAACACCTATTAATAAATGATTTTTTAATTGTTACTGCTGTTTTCAAGATATTAAAAATGGTTGTATGTACCGGCAAGTAGGAACACAAAGCCAGGGCAGCGATATCCAGTGTACCATTAACCATGAGCTCTTTGCTGAATCTTTGCTCAGTGACTTTTTTCCTTTAGGGTTATACCTATTTTCCAATTCCAAGCAATTGTTGAGTAGTTTCTGCTTGTGAAATCCTCAAGCAGATGTAATTCTGCCCCTGCCATGAGCGACAATCTCTCATCTGGAAGTCTTGTATTTTCTTCCTGACCCTGATCCTTTTGAGAGCAGTGGCACATGGTCAACTGGACTTGCACAGCAATTTCTACTATAACAGGGGTGCAGTGCAAGATGCCAATGGGCACCAGCGAATTCACAGCCTCTAAGGAGGCTGTGCAAAAAAAACCACAATGCCAAGAAAATCCTCTCTCCGTCTGCTTTGTGCTCTGAAAAAGAGTTTGACTTGCCATACCACAAAATTTTGATGTGTGGGCTGATTTTTTAACCCTGGGAAGAATTTGAAGCCTCTGAGGTTTGTGAGCCTTTTTCCCTGAGTGGCTGAGCTGGAATAAAACCCGATTTCTTGGCTGACTCTGCAAGGTTTGGGGATTGTTGGCTTCTGCGTTGGGATCCCTGGCCAGGGCTGGCCCTGAATGCCAGTGCCCTTGGTTACATGCAAGAGGGAATATGCTTTTGAGGATTGCAGTAAAACACTGCTGAGGGTGCTTTTGTGGCAATTGGGTCTGTTCAGCACCTGCCTTTAACTGGGTGGGAGTTAATTGATGCTTCCTGGAGGGAGTTTCCCTTCTGTGACCAGGCAGCTGCCCATGGCACCTCCTAGGCTGACCCTTGGAGCTTGGCATGGCCACGCTGCAATCCCTGAATTCCCGAGGGGAGCCCACCTGTGTCCCCTGGTTGGTGTTGCTGCTGGCTGAAGGAGGCGATGGGACACCTGTGTGCCCACTTGTGCTGGTTTTGCCTGGGACAGAGTGGGCTCAACACTGAGCAAGTGTCAGAGCAAAGCCTTGCACAGATTTATTCTCATTCAGGGACATGTGCAAATCTTGGCCACAAATTTAGGGGCACAAATGTTTGAGGGAAGGAAAATGAAGGATTAGTGCACACACACATATCATAACTGTGCCTCCAAAGGGAGTTAATTATGGATATGCTTCCTCAGCCCTCCTGCTCTCCACAGGTTTTCCTTGAGTAAATGAATTGTGAATCCTGTTCCTGTTGTCCGAGTTAAGTGGAGTGAAACCTGCCCTAAGTAATACTGGGGGGAAGTTTCAGTTGTAATTTTTTTATGATGAGCTTTGCCATTTAACGTCATTAAACTCAGTTATCACAATTAAGTTTGCTCTAGGGTTTTTCTTGGTGCTTTTATTGGGTGTTTTACTTAGTTGATTTACTTCAGTTCCTGAATATAGAGTTTTAATGTTCCTGGTTTTGTCAACCTTCTAAAAAAACTTCAGCTTAAAAAAAATTGATTTCTGAGAGCTTCCCAAATCAGAGAAACAACACTCTTGATTTCATCATGAAGAGTCTGGAGTTGTTAGTGATTAAACTAATGAGCTGTATAATTATAGCACAGGTTAGGGTGCAGAGGTTTTGCAAACCATTCCTCCCCAGTTGCTGTAAAGCCAGTGCTTTCTGCCCTGCTGCTCCAGAGACTCTTTCCATGCAGAAATTGATTACATTTGCAAAATTTTCTTGTAAAATCTTTTCCCTTGTAAATATACTCTTTCCACACATCCAGTGCTGATTCAGTTAGAAATGGGTTTGCATTTAGAGGAAACTTTTTCCCTTCTTCCAGGCAGAGCCTTTCTCGTGGGTCCCAGACTGGATCTGGTAGGCAAAATCTGTGTATAACTATTGCCATCGTCATGATTCCTGGTCTCCAATCCTTGTTGTCTCTGGATCATGGCAAACAGATGGTGTTCAAGTTTTATTTGAATATCTGACTGCATTGGAAATGAGGCAAAATGAATTCAGCCATCACTAATAGTAAGAATGCCAAACCCTCAGGAAGTTTCTTTCCTCTTCTGCTTTTCCATGGTCTTCTTTGTAACTCTGTTACACAACAGTTACATCTGAATGGTTTAACCAATGGTTTTGGAGGTGCATCTGCAAAATTTCTTGGTGTTTTGTGAGCCGAATCACCATGATCGTGGTTCCTGTGCGTGCAAGTGTCCCTTTAGGTCTGTCCATCTTGGTGGTGTGTACAGAAATTGGATTTAATGCTGGAAAAAAATCTCCATAAAGTAGAGTTACTGTTCTAGCAAGAAAAATGCGGCATTTTATTTGCATTTATAATTTGAGGCCAACCAGTTGTGTATTAGTAGCTGTTTTCCTCACAGCAGTAACCAGCAACTACCACAGGCATTGAGCTTTGTTTGATCTAATTTTTGGAAAAATTGTTTAGCAATCACTGCTGATAGCTGGCTGATACTTGCATAGCATCCAAGTTCAACTGTACATTTGCCTTTCACAAGGCAGACTTGCAAACATGATCTGGCACCCAAACAGGCCTGTGCTAGACTAAAATTATTCATGTGTAGTTGGATAAGTAAACAAATAAGGAATTTGGAGACTTTCAAGATTATTGAATATTTTTAATTGGGTATCTGCTTTTTTAACTTGGAACCACTCAGAATGGTCTTGAAACCAAGCTTTTAGCCTTCAAACAGCGTTTATTTGTTTCTGGGTTCTGTATTTGTGATTAATTAATGGATTTCATGAGTTCAGAACAGTCTTAAGAGGGAGAAACTCTTCTCCAGGATGATGGATATATCCAAGCAAACAGGTCTTGTACACTTTGCTGTTAGGTTGATGCCCCTGCAGAGTTGATCTCTATGGCACTGATGGTTCCATCCTGCTCCTCAGCAAAATATTATTCCCTTGATGTCTCAAAATGCCAGAAAGGTGTGCGAGCCCTTAAATGGGAACAAGTGCCTTTGCGAAGGGTGATGTGAGGTGAGAAGGGGAAGTGGCAGCGCAGGGGCTGTGCCGGCTCCGGAGCTGCAGAGCATAGAAAATGCTCCAAATATCAGACGTGTAAGTTGAAATTGCCTCAAGGCAGCTTAATCTTATAGGGGAGGAATTGGCGTGGTGCGCAAACCAAGCAGAAATGGGCTTTGGCAGCCGCGGAGCAGCAGTGGCGGCTCCGGGACAAGTTGTTCCGAACACTTTATCGCTCGTGGGGCTCACGCTTGCTGCACTGCTGACCTGGGCAACGTGTCTGCTGCTTTGATCTCAGCCCGATATCCCCCTCAGCCGGGCTGTCCTGTGCTTTATCCCAGCCTGAGCCAGCTTTCCAGGGAAATTCTCCTTGCTGCCTGGGATTTGTGGCGCTAAGGGAGCGCTGCAAAGCCACCCTGCGGTGGTGCAGGAGGTGGCTGAAGCAGCCTGGAGCTGCAGAAGGGGAGAAAACAGTGTCATGGAAATAATGCTTTCTCAAATATAGGCCAGTCCCTGCCTTTTTTGGGGATGAGGTGGGCAGGTTCTGCAGCATCTCTGTGTTCAGATCCACTTGGGCGGTTTGGTGCCTCAGGACTCATTTCTGCTCTGCAATTGCTCCATGCTGGGACATTGTGGAGGGGTTATTGGGGCAGAATTAAAAGCTTTTTTGTTGTTCTTCTGGATGGTTTTTGGCACTGGGAAAACCTGTAGCTCTTGCAAAACGTACAGCATCCCTGAGCTTAAACACTATCGTAACATCAGACCTCACTGGATTTTGGCTTGAGGCTTGCATCCGGAAGTATTAAAATGCTTGTGTTAGACAGGAATGTTACCCTTGATATAAATTTCCATATAAAAAGCTCGTCTTGTCGTTTCTCCATATATTCCCCCTGTTTGTCTCACCCTGATTTCTTTTTATTGCTCTTTCTGCTTGGCAAACAGTGCTGTGGTCCTAGCTGCATGTCAGCCTTTGAGGGAGCTCCTGCAGGGCAATGAAGCTTTAAAAATTAACAAAAATTAGTATTTTAGGCTTTACATGTGCTCTTTAAGGCTTGTCAGTGCCTGGTGAAGGAAATGTGTGAGCAATGGGTTGAGGGTGATGTGGGGGTAACCCCACAGACTTCTCCCAGTGCCTGGGCGGCCACAGGTGTGGCTTCTCCCTGTGGAATGGGGCACCCTGTCCCTTTCCCCGTGCTCTCCCGGTGCTGCTGTGCTGGGTGGGATGGCATTTACACCTCTAAAGCCTCCTGAGCTCTGCACTGGCGAAGAGCTGTGTGGTTGTTGGCTCCAGCCTCGGCACTGCAGGGCACGATTTCAACCATGTCTATGGAGACCAATTTTCAACATCAAAACAAACCAGCGTAAGTGGAATTTATATTACCTTTTAAAAACACAAGTCAACAGAGCTGAGGGCTCTGCTTCGAGGAAGCCTCTTGGGTTTGTTCAGGGAATTACTACAAATATTTTATGTCTTTTTGGAGACTCCAGGCAACATCAGGAAGCTTCTGCCGAGGACAGCTGTTGAAATACCCCAGGTTAAATAGCTGATCAGTGGGAGTTTGGGGCCTATGGTGTGAAACAGCACCCCCCCATCACCAAATACCTTCCACTGCTTGAAAGCACTGTCTAATTTTCAAGGCCAGGCTGATCATTCTAAATTTCTAGAAAGTATTTTTCCCCCAAAGTACAGTATTTTCATTTTTGGTGATGGTGGTCAGGAGCAATCAGACCAAAAGCCTTGATCCCAAGCGTCTGAGTGTGTGCAAATTTGGGTGATCCCAGAGGCGAAGAATTTTTTAGCTGTGTGGAGCTAAAAAATATCCCTGCAGCAGTGTAACAGCAGTGGAAGGGTTAAATTCAAATAAGAGAATGCTGTGGTGGAGGATGTGTTGTGATGCTGCCCAAAGCCCATTGAACAGGCAGAGTAAAGAAGGGCTGGGGGTGTTCCACCCTGCTCTGAAATGTGCTTGAACACTCAGTGCTCAGATTCAAAACAATCTTGTAAATTCAGTAATAGAGGCTAAAACCCAGAATCTGGAGATTTTATGGGTATGTTTTGTTTTTTTCCTGAGCTGGTTAATGCTTATCCCAGTCTGGGGAAGAGAAATATACCAAGCTACTGGACTTAACATTTGCAAATAGCCTGGTTTAGGGATTTTGGCCTAGGTACAAGCATCAAATTATGACAAGATGAATAGTGACTTAAGTGGTTCATTTTGTGCCAACAAGCTGCCAGCTTAGAGACATGTTTCCATTACCCGGGTACCTGCAGGCAGGTGGATTTGGGTGGGATGTTGGTAGTGACTGGATCCTCATTTCATGTATCATACACCTGTAGCAGGTATGTGTGAGTAATCCTTCAGGAGAGCTGTATCTGCATCTTTGATTGCCATGCTGTGAGTGTGGTGCTCCTCCAGCTTTTCTTTACACTTACACGCAAACAGCCTTTGTGCAAAGCACAAAGTGGAGCTTCACAGGAATGTCACTGTGGCCTCTTAATCTCTGTCACCCCAGAAAATGGGGGTAACAAATTTTTGAAACAAGTAAGGAAACGTATTCCTGCAAAAAATGTTTACTTGTGTTAGAACTGGGTAGCTTTCAGCGTGGTATGGTTGATTGTCCATGAAATTTCAGTGCTTTATTGGAGATACTCACTGTATAATTCAGATCTTCCCTCCTCAGCATACCAGAGCAGAGGCAGAAATCTCCTGACCCCATTGAAGTTTCATGTTACTATTCTGATCCTTGTAATTTGGTTTTTAGTACAAAATCACAGGCCTTGCAGGGAGTGCTCGGCGTGTTGGTTCATGTTCCTCTGCCTACCTACCTCTGCCAGCTTGTAGAGCTCTCCTGAAACAAAACAGCCCTACTAAATACTGGGGGGCAGTCTCTTGACTGACCCGGGGTTGCAAAATTGTCTGATACCAGGTTTATTTTGGGAAGAGAAAGCAGCAAATGCAAATCTCAGTTTTAATCACTCCAAGGATCAATTCATGCCTAATAAGTGTGTGCAGAAGCAGCTTTCCTGGAAACACCATTATCTGAAGTGATCTGGTTCCTGCTGCCTTCCTCCAGGCAGTGCCTTTAAACTGGGAAGAAGTGAAATTTTTCTCCCTTGAAGGTGACTTTTTTTGCAAACATTTGCTGCTGGCTGAATTGGCTTTGATGCAGTTGTGGCCACTGCTGAGCTGGGTGTGATATTTGGGCACAGAACCCGGTGCTGGCAGCAACTACACAAAAACTCACTAATGCAGGCGATGGATGCAGCACCAGCATGCTCTGTGCAGGCTGCCACTCCTCTTCTTTTGGTGGGATTTCCAGGTTTTGGGCATTTGGCACCATAAGAGCCGGTGCTGACGGCAGGGCTCCTGGCAAGGGCGTGCAACAGCTTTGGAGCTGCCAATGACAAACTGGAAATGCTTCCCCTGTGCCCGTGGGTGCCAGGGGAATAGCTCCTGTCCAGGACAGCCACGTATTTAATGGCTCTTGGGAGGCTTTCCTGGGAATGTGTGCAGTGAAATCTCAGCCTGGTCTGGGCTTTACCATTGCCAACATCCTGCTGTAAGAGTGGGACAGGACCCAAGCTCCAAGCTGTGTTTATGCTGCAGTGCATTTACACGAGTGTGCAAAGGTTCCATTTCATTCCCTGCTCTGATCCCCAGTTATTCCTGATGCTGGATTAGTTTTCTGGAGTTGTGGTTTCCTCTTTGAATGGTCTGCCATAACCCTGGTGCTCTCCTGGGAGGCAGTGGTCAGTCCAGAGGCCTTTGCTGTTCAAATAAAGCTGGGATAACTTCCTGCATGTGCATCACTTTGCATTTATCCCCTTTGGTTTTATTTGGCATTTCCTGCTCAATATTCAGAGCACTGTAAGGGCTCTGTTTCCCAGAGGATGCCCATCTTTACCTGAACAACTGGATATCAGTAGCAAAATGTTCTGTTCCCCTTCTTTTATCCACTTCTTACTCCGGGGCAGGTCCTTTGATACGTTGCCTGTAAGAGCAGCTCTGGCACAGAGCTGTTGTGCCAAATTCCTCCTCCAGGCATGCAATAGAAAGGTTCACTTCATTGTTTTTTTGCCATGGCAGTATCTCTTTTGCTTGTCCCCCCAATGTGGGGGTCCCCCCTTGGCCCCTTCAGCCTCCTGGGATGTTGCCTTTGCTGTGACTGGGAGAATTTTGATTTGCCAGTGCAGGCATTTGCAAGCTGCTCCTTTGGCCTGCTGTGTTTGTTTTCACGTGTGACCTCCCAGAGCTCAGGAACATTTCCATTTGCCTTGTTCATGTACAGCCTCAGCTTCTCAGAGAATGACTTATTGATTTTAATAATGCCTTTTACCCTGCTGTTTTGGTATGTTGGCTTCCCCTCTGCAGCCCTTGCTCCGAGCTTCCAAAATTTGTTTGTTTTCCTAGTTTCCATGCCGCCTGCAGGAATTTTGCTCTTTTGACATCCCACTTGGGTGTTTGTTGTATATATTCTGTATAGGAAACATTCCTGTATGTTGCACAGAGATACTCCAGAAACATTCTGGTGCAAGAAGAAAATGTGACCCTTCAGAGGAGGTGGTCACAGGTTCAGATGTTTCTGGGGTGGCACTGGCAGGATTTAAACCTTGAGGTGGCTGTGTAACTTCCATGGCTGTGGTTTCAGAGTTTAACAGCATAAATAGGTTGCTTTTGTCAACCCAGCTGGCAGGCTGCTCCTTTTGAAAGCCTTTCTGTGTGCTTGTTCAGGTGTATGGATGGGGATGGGGTATGCCTTTGCTTTGGGAGATTTTGTGGACCTGCAGAAGCTTTAGGGGGTGTCTTAAGGGTTGGGGGGAGAGAAAAAAGTGGATGTTTTATTACAGCAATGCAATGAAGTGCAGCAGAGTGTGTTTGCAGGGCAGGAGCTGCTGGGGTGCTTAGCTGAGAGCTGCACCTTTTGAATGTTTATCCTGTTTGAATATATATGTACTGTGTGGTCATGTAGAAATTACAAAAATATTATTAACATTTAAAAATACTAATTATCCAGATTCATTTCTGTGAGGGAGCAGAGATGCAGAGTACTGATGTTGCTTCTGGGACCATTGGGATTCTGGATGAGAAAGCAAAATAATTTATCTCAAGAGAAAGAGCGTGTGACTGACATCGAGTGAATGTGTTTGCAAACAAAACCTGCAGCTCACCTAGTTTCGGTATTTTGGTCTGTAGGGAGCATTGCTGTGTGTCTTGGCCCCTCATCCGGTATCAAGGTGATTGCTGAGATAGCAGAGAATAAATCAGGGGGTGCCTTCAATGCTACCCTGTCATTTTGCTGTGGCATGATGTTTGCAGCTTTTTCTGCTGAGCAAATATACACAGTAAGTGTGAGGCTTTAAAGAGTTAATTTTGAGGTCACTTACTTAAAAAAGATACTTGTTTGATCCACATAATCGATGTCAATATAAAACAGGATTTTATATCTTTTCCCATGCAAAAATTACAAAAGCTGTTGTACTGCCCTTCAAATTTGCTTTGGCAACTCTAATCCAGCCCTGTTTTATTAAACAGCTCTCTTTCCTCCTAATATATACAGAAATGTTTGCTGTATAAACATCTTAACTAGACATCTGCTTTTCCCCAGATATAAAACACAGTTAACTTTTTGCCCTGTTCACTGAGGCTGATCACTTTTTTCTGCTGGCCAGATGAAATAAAATTGGGTTTTGCAGCAGATGCAGCCCAGTTCAGTTTTGCATGACGCAGGTGTTCCCCCAGCTGGGAAGTGTGGAATTGTGCCATTTTGCTGAGATGATGGGGAGGTTTAGATATGTGAGGGCGTTAAAAATAATTCTCCATGTTAACAGTGGGCTTTGTCCCTGGTGGGCTCCATATGCTCAACAGCTGACTGGGGCAGCAGCTGTTCTATATTTTATTAGGAGACTTATAAAGTTAGAAACACGGATGATCATTCAAAACACAAGCAACTCTTTGCAGCCATGGAAACGGGATTCAACAACAAACTTGCATTTGTGAGCCTTCCAAGCAAAATAATCCCACTGCACTGTGTTCAGGTGGTCCTGGGGAAGTGGATGAACTTGCATTTTGATTTCCTTAAGTTCTGTTTACTCAGTCCCATTTTTTTTTCCTCTTTTCTCCCTGTTTTCTGTTTCTGAGAAGATACTAAACTTTGCATGTGATCCTGATTTAGATTCTTCTCCAACATTGACAGATTTATATGAGAATCCTTCCTGGAGTGTGCTCTTGGTAATGGTCATGGCAGCGGGATACAGAGAAGGCTGAGCAAACACTCTGCCCTCATATAATTTCTTTGGATTTTAGTGTCCCTTATAATCCAAGTAGCTCTTCAAACTCGTGTTGCATGTTTGCTGCAGTTCCATACAATTTGCAGGGAACAGGTGAAGCTCTGCTTGCCTGGAGAATTGGAGAACCTGCAGGTTTCCCTCCTAAAAAGGTGCAGGTTTTTTCGTGTACAAGAGCTCTTCTTGGTGAACCATCTTCTCATTCTGACTGTGGGCTCCTTTCAGGCTCAGTCATGTACACCACCCCTACCCAAAACAAAGCCAACCACCCCCTGCCGGTTCCTGCACAGCTCAGCTCTGCTCCTGTTTTGGTTTGGAGGGGCTGCTGTTATTCCAGCTCCTGGCTCTCATGGAAATGCTCCCCACACCCCATGACTGCCTTCAGGCTCAACCAACCTGCTGAATAGTGACAAGTGGCTAGATCTGCACTCCTGAGCTGTGTGATAATCTCTGACTTGGCCAGTTTGGGCTCTCAGTGGTCTGGTGGACACCTGGATATTGCAAACAGACAGGGAGCAGGGTTGGCAGGACAGTTGTGTGTAAATAGATTGGATTGAGCCAAGTATCTGAGCACTGTGAGGTGGGGAGACGTGCAGGCTGAGGATGGCTTGGGAACATGTGTGAGGTACAACTGCCTCTGCTGCTCCTGCCATTTGAGAGGTATATAAATATTTTTATATGTAATCAATTTTGGGTCACTGCCAGATGAGCAGATATTTAAAAGGAAGGCTTAAAAGTGCTGGTGATGAAACTGATGTGAAAAATGGCAGAGCATGAAGGTAGAGTAAATCCTTGGGGCAGAGCCTGCCAGCTTGGGGACTTCAGGGATAATTTATGGTTCCTTAATTTGCTACAGAGACCAGCCTGGTGCCCTTCCGGTCTGGGGTCTTAAGGAGGCAAAGCCACTTGAGCCTCCTTTGGGCACCTCTCAAGAGAGAACTGCCCATTTTAAACTTAAAAGCACCAAAATTGATTTTCTTGGAGTGGGCAATGCTGAATTGCACAATTTGGAAGTTAAAAGTTGGTGTAAAAGAACAGTGCTGGTGCTGGGAGTGGAGGGGGATGCCTGAGGGGCAGCACACCTTGTTTGTGAGGACAGCCTACATTGAGAGAGAAAGTTAATTAAGGGACGTGTGGAGGTGGGCATGTGCTGTTTGCCACAGGAATTGCATGGAGGAGCAGGAGCTGGAGGCATTTTGCTCAGTGCTTGTGTGGAATGAGGAGTTGCCTTTCAGACCGAGTGGATTTGTAGCGATGAATGGGGAGGAATCTCTCTGGGGAGAGGAAGGAGCTCCCTACAAGACAAACACTTTATCAGCGACTTTTCGCCATGGCAAACCCCAGTTAATCCCACTACAGAGCAATTGGATTTGTACTGGTGAGCCTCTCCCTGCAGGGAGGGATGAGAGGTGCCCGGGATCTCACCCCACCGCTCCAGGGCCCCAGGCAAAGAACGTGACCCAGCACCAGCACGATTTTCTGGCCTGTGCTACAGCCATGTGCTCCGACCCTTTTGGCAGATGAAGTATTTGTTTAAAGCCGCAAATGACTTCCTGAAGGAATGATCATTGGATAATGGGGTCCTGCTCTGCACTCTGCCCGGGCGGGGGGGATGTGTCACCCTCAACCACAGCGGTTGTGGCCTGTTCTAAGTTCTGTTCTGGAGTGAACTTTTGCTGTCAGTAAAACTAAATCTCAGTAGGCAGCAGGCTTGTCCTTCTACAAAGGAATTGTGTTTTTAGTCTTCCAAGAACTCATCCTTTATGGGCTGAGATCTGGATCCCTCTGACTGTGCAGACCTCAATGTGGCTTTGCCAACTCCCACAGTACGTGACAGTAACGGCAGTAGTAACAAACTACCTCAAAATAGACCAAATACAATATGGTAAGAGATCTTTATTAAAAATTTTGTACATCAAAGGATTAACTACTACATTTTAAACAAGAAATAAGATTTTACATATTACAAAAGATGTTATTAGTTCTTGAATTAGAAATAAATTTTATGAACACTGTACATGATACATCTGAGTTGTAAGAGCAGGAACAGGACTGAGTGCCTGAAAATGATATAACTTAGTAAGAAAATGCACTCAATTCTTAGTATACAACATAATATTTCTGGAAAAACAGTATGTTAACTTCAGTCTGAAAATGCTGCATGCCTCTGACCAGTAACTACCAACAGTGTTCTCATGGACATTTGTGCCCTGCCTGGTGATTTCCAATTTGGAGTTTCTTTGTTGGAGAAATTTTCTTCCTATGGTCTATTTTTCTTGGAGAGAGCATAATGTTATTCCATGGTATGGTTAACACAATCTGCATACAAAAACCTGATGCAAAGCATTTCTCACAATGTAACTTTTCCTCCAACCCAGATTAGAAAAACCAACTGTGATGGCACATAAATGTCTACAGAAATAGATTTTTATTGACTGTTACCTTTTGTTACAAAGTAGTTAAAAAGAAGAAATATATTTTAGCTTATCAGATAACCTTTACTTTGTGTATCATTTGTACTACATAATTTTTTTCTTTTTTGAGATTCAGTGTAGCTGCATTAGAATTTAAAATAAAAACAAAACAGAAGATCACTTTTAAATTGCATGACCTATTTGGCTAGGAAGGGTGTGTGAAGTTTTACAGGATAGCATGAACATACAGTTCTCATATAAAAGTGTAGTATGTATCTAGTCCAAGGAAGGTAATAAAAAAAGATTTAAATCTTTATACAGAAAGTGACAATGCCCATGTTATACTATGGAACACATATACTAATTTGGAATTACAGGTGTAATGTGTGAATAAAAGATATCAACTTACTAAACAAATTCTTTTAAAAAAGAGAGCAAAATCTATAAATAAAAATAGTAAGTGCTTTCTTTCCGATAATATTCTTTGGCTGCTGCGAGTGCCGGTGGAGGGTCATTGCGAGCACTAAAAGGCGTAAGGTCCCACTATGATCGTTAACCTCAGCACCGAGCTCGTGCGGTAATTCAGGCTGTTCACTGTCAGCATCTCCAGGTCCACAATGTGCTCCCTGGGTCCTGAGAGGGACTTCACCAGCACCAGCATCGCGCTCACCGTGCTGGTTTGCTGCAACAACAACACAACAAATCCCAGCTCAGTCCAACCCCCAGCAACTCCCAGCGGCACCAGCGCTGCTGTGTCACCACACTGTGCAAGGCTCTGTCTCAGAACAGGCATGCACGAGGCAAGGGTTCTTTTAACACTTGCAAATGGCCGTGACTAATCTCACACCTGGCTTTGCTGCGGGGAAAACTCCACCTGACTGAGGCCCAGAGGAATAAACTGTGCTGCAAAATCTGTTCCTGGTTATGCTGACTCTCCCAAAGGATGTGGGAAGTGGTAATCTATCCCAGGATGGTCTTTGTTTTACCCCCATCCACCAGCTTTTATGATAGAGAGAGAACGAGTAAAACAAGAGCCCTAACGTCTTTAACAGTGAGGTAGCTTGTTCAGTGGAGGGAAACTCAACACTGTCTTGTGGCTCATACTCCAGAAGTTGTGCTGTCCTTGTAAACACTGGGAATGTTTGCAGCTGGTGTGTACCTATTGCCATCCCCACTTTGTACTTTTCCCAGTCTGGGATTGTGCTGCTGGGGAACACTGACAGGCCTTGTTGGTGTTGTGCTGCTGGTTTGTCAAACAGCTTTGTCATTTCCAGATGATAGAAGGGTCAACTCCATCTCTGCCTTCGCCTACTACAAATATTTTCTCCCCCTGTCATATGAGTTGGGTGCACAGATGAATCCGATCCATCTGCTGCATCCAGAAGCCAGCTCAGCATTTTACTAAAACAGTAGGAATGGCTTCCAAGCAAGCTTTTGTTTACCCCAGTCTCCTGGCAGGAATAAACACGTGCTTCCTTATTTAAGGCCTGTGATTTCTTGTTGGGTGGCAACAGGAGATGGGAATTGTTACTCCAAGGGTCAGTCTGAGGGCCACACTGGGGTCTAACCCAAGTGGCACCTGCAGTGATCTTGTTTTTATTTTAAGCAAATAGTTGGTATTTTGGGGGTAGTTAGGGGGTTTTGATGTGTAACCTGTGATGCAGTGCTTTTCCCTGGATTTGTTATGTCACAACAAATGATATATGGATGAGTAGCTCCCTGTTCCCTCCTTGGGTGTACGTGGTGTAAATAGCAATGCCATAGCTTGGTACACTTGTTGGCTGTACTATCAAAAGCCCCATATCTCCTGTTTTGAAGGAAAAGAATTAAAAATTAAAACTTTCCAATTAATGCATTTCTGATAGAAGCTTTTTGTGTTGATTGTTCTACTGAGTGTAAAACCACGTACAAAGGAAAAAGATTTCCCAGGAATTTGTAGATATTATAAGGATTCAAGAAAATGAGATTTCTTCAAAAAAAAACCAAACCCTTACCAAGCAGATGTTCTAGACACTCCCATTCATGTGTATCTACTTGGATGCATCCCACCAACAGGAAGTACTGCTATCCCAAGTAATTTGAACTTCCTTGGTTTTTACTATGAGAAATAAAGGTTTAATTATGTCTCAACATAAAACCATTGTAAGTTGGCCTGAGCTTAGCTTGGGATGAGGCACAGATTTCTAGAATGCTGTTACTGATTTCTTCTTTTGCAAAATGAGAAATGTGATTAAGGTAATTGTACAAGGAATCTTTCTATAATTGTGTCCTAAATAGATTTATCTGGGGTGTTGGTACAGAGAGGAGAAGGCAGGGAGGTATTTTGTGTGAATCTGACACAGGTGTCCCAGGATTGCTAAATATTCCTGAGTGGGAAAGAAACAGTTTGAGTCACAGTTTAGGGTTTTCAGGTGGGAAAGTAAAAGGCTTGTTAAAAACTGGAAACCAAGCACACTTAGTAAGGAAGCACCAAAAAGCTGCTGAACTTTGGGGTGCTGTGGAAGCCTTAGGGGGACGTTTGGGGTTGTCGCAATGACAAGGCAGTGTGGAGGCAGGGTCTGACTGCCCCCAGTACTCACCCTCAGGTAGAACTCTCCGTTCTCGTTGCCAGACTTGATCCGGAAGGTGTTGATGGTATTGGGGTAGATGGTGGTGGCCTGGATCTGGAAGATGTCGGAGGGCACGGTCCTGTCGGAGCGGATGCTCATGTACTTGTACACCACCGAGTAGGGCAGCTCCCGGCAAATGGCGTTGGACACCGGGCACACGCAGCGGCTGCCACACGAACAGGGGTAAAAGCACACGAAAAGACATTCAAATACAATTTTCTGGTTCATTCCGTCATGTCCTCTCCCGAGGATGAGCCTAAAACCGCAAGATTTAATTTTCCCTTACTTCTCCGATGTAAGGACGTAGGGCTCTTGACAAGGATTTCGGGGGTAACAACGGAACCCTCCGTGGTAATTCCAGCAGATTTCATCCTCTCTGCATTCATTAGTGGTCTCACACTCGTTTATATCTAGGAGGAAGGAGAAGAGACTCTATCAAAGCAGATGGAAATGGGCTTGCTGCAACGGTACTACAAAAAAACCTGCTTTTGTGTTGAAACCCATCAGCTTTCCATGTCCTTGTCTTGTTTTCTGGGACCTGGCTATAAAGGGTTTCTCTATGCAGAAGTGGAATAAACTTGTTTATTGAGTGTTAAGCAAGACTGAATGTTTTTAGTTGACTGGAGATGCACATTAATCATATGTAATGTAACTGTGGAAATACTGTCAAGTTTATAATTACCAAAGAATTGTTTTACAGCAGAAGGTGTCCTGAAGACAGAAAAAAGGTCTCAGGGAAGAATTGTTTTCCTGCCTTTTGCATCTTCTCATTTTGAATAATTTTGGTTTCATGGCCTAAAATGCTTCATTAATGGCTACATTTTAACTAAAATAGCTTTAAAAAGAATAGTGAAAACTTTCTTGTTGTGCAAAGTAGAGCTTCTTTTGCCTGAAGGGAGATGGGGACTGTGAGCCTTGCACTGTATTAATGCTCTATTTCCTGTCAGTGCCAGAGCCCCACTGTCTACCCACATGGTCTCCTGGATTTCACAAAGGCACAGAAAGGCTTTATTCAAATGTAGTCTCTTGGAAGGTACAAACAGGTTTTTAGATGCTTAAATCAACTATCCCGCAATGCTCAGCTGCTGTTCTTAAAAAGGGAAGGATCAGGATTTTGTACAACAAAACACTGGTAAAGAAGAGTTATTTTCTCATATTTTCTGCCCCTAATTACCACACCTCTTTATTTCTAAAAATACTGACTGTTAGATCAGGTTCTGCATTACAGAAGCAATAGTTCTTGCACTTAATATATTGTTCTGCAATATTCTCTAATAAGATGCAGGGACTTTTAGCACCACTGAGGAAAAACCACAAACTTGAAAATCCTGGCATTTGGTGGCACCTGGCCAGAACATTTATTTTTCTGCACACAAATTATCTAAGCTGCTGAAGGCTTGGTTTTTTTTTCTCCTGTTATCAGAAGAAACATATCTTTAATTTCTACTGTGACTGGATTTAGGAATCTCTCTGAAAAGAAACATGATATAAAGCCATGTTTCATGTCTGTAAAAAATGACCTGATTTTATTCAGGGATGTTTATCTCAAATTAAAGTCACTACCTTGACATCCAAGACAAGTTTTACCTGCGGGTTGCAAAAACTGAAATTTTGTCCTAGGAATCTGAAGGACTTGGAGCTTGAGCTGAAGGATTCAAATAAGGTTATAAGATATTTAATGAATCCTCAACTGCTTCATCAACACATCTCCTGCTAACAGCTCAGTAATCCTGTCACGAAATATAACCATTGAGCTAGCAGGCACCCTTAGCCTCGCCTGAAATGGTGTGAATAATGCAGGGCTGAGCCTGCCAAGGGGAGGGCACCTACCTTGGCATGTCCTGCCTCCTACTACCTGGTATCCTTCAGGGCACACGCAGGAGAACTTTCCTGGCTCGTTGACACACTGGTACTGACATATGTAACTTGAGGTTCTGCATTCATCAGTGTCTGCAGAGAGCAAAAGAGCTTCATGTTGTTGGCTTTTAAAATTTACTTTGTTACGAAACTAAGTATAATAGTTAAATGTTTGAAAAAAAAAAAAATCTGTTTAAAAAGAATTATCCAAAACCTTAAATCTGCTGTTTAATGCCTTGAGAGTGGAAAGGCGAGTTCTACTGGGGTTTTGTAAGTAAACCTCCAATGGAAGAATTTTGGATTTGAGGAAGCAGAAGCTAAATTAGACTTCAGAACAGGTTTGGGAAAATAACTCTTGAAATTGTGTATACTTGCAGTATTCCAAAATGTGATGACTTTGAGGAAAAAACCCACAGCTGTGAGATTAGTTAGTAAGGCAAAAATGTTGCCTTTGTACTTGTGCCCTACGCTCATGGAGTAGCTCTCTGGGAAAGAGGGAAAGGCCTTTTTTTGCCTTCTAATAATAATCAGGGGATGCCATTCTCCTGCTTTTTTATCCTCGTGTATCCATCAGTCCCTCGTGAGGGAAGCCTGGTGTGAAACAGAACTGAACAGTGTATGCCATCAACAGGAAATGAATTTAAACCTACCAAGAGGAGGGATTGGCTTGGAAAGCACAGAGCTCCCTCCTACTACCTCTGAGCTGAGTCCAGCTCTTGGGCTGGGGTCAGGGATGTCCTTGGAGGCTGCATTCTTGCTGCTCCCTGTTCTGTTCAAATAGGATTAGCTTAAGCAGCTTGGCTTAGCAGAGGGAGGATCTGTAACAGCTCTTCCAGCTCGCTGGGGAGGGCAGTGCTGAGGCAGGGACCTCTCTGGCTCCAAGGCTGGTAGAAAGGATATGGGCTCTAAGGGTGAGGTCATCATGTGTCCAAAAGGAGATTAGGGCACCCCTGTGGAGCCTCTGGCAGAGGAAATAAAGTGTTGATTGTATAATCATCAGGAGACATGCTGTTTGTATACACGGGCTGCAAAGCACCTCAAAAGCACAATTGTTGCGCCCTTAAAATCAGAAATTGGAGGTTTTGTTTTCAGAGGAGCCTAACAAGACACAAAATTGCCCTTGTTTTTGGTGTGCATTCCTTTCCGATTCATTTAATGGTCATCAGCATTAGACCACCCACAATTCCAGGGAGTTTGTGCAATCAGGGTTCAGAAACCTTTCTTCCCACTTGGGATATGAAGTGCAGCAATCTCTGTGCTGTTTTGCACTTGCTATAGAAAGACCCATTCCTACCTGTACCTGAAAGCAGCTGCAGCTACTCAGGTGTGAATTAGCCCCATTTGTACCATAAAAAAGAAATATCTTAAGGCTTTTGGCTACAAACTGTACCTACAGAGTGTCTCCACTTCAATTCTGTCCCTTGGTTCACAGAAAGGCTTCTGGGAAAACAAAAACAAATGAAAAAACTTGCTTTTCCAAGACAAAAAAAGAAGTGTTACCTTCACAGTTGATTCTGTCACTGCTTAGCTCAAAGCCTGGATTACACTGGCAGATGAAAGAACCCAGGATATTGTAGCACTGCTGTGCACATGGGTTGTTGGCATCACATTCGTTTATGTCTGAAAGGAAAAATTAGGTATTTATCTTGTGTAGGTGGTAATTAGGCTCGGTGGATTAGTCCTTAGGCTGGGCCTGTTGCTCAGCAGAAGCTCATTTGGCTCTGGCAATGTAGATCTGCAGTCACTGGAGCAATGTTAGATCTCTACTTTACATTCTGTGTAAAAACCAGTATTTTTCCAGGAATGAGAGTTATTCTAATGTGTGATGAATTCTCCCAAAAATGTTTAATGTGGCTATTAAACTCCACATTCCAGCGCCTTTTTTTCAGGTATGAAATGCCAAGTCTCTATAAATAATTGATATAAGGAACACATACTGATAAGACCTCTCAGCATGCAGTGGTTAAGATTTATTTGAGCTATTTATTACTCTGAAAATTTGTTCTTTTAAATTCCATTGCAGTTATAACATGAGCCTTTGAGGCCAGTAGAGTTCTGCAGAGCTCTAAGGCCTAGACCATATTGGGGGAAGGTATTTTTCTGTGCTACATTTTCCATGGTGTTGCCCATCCCAAGAACATTTTGAGGACACTGGTATGAGAAGAGAAGCAATTTTTAATGGGAAGTTTATATAAGTCTAATCACCTCTGGAATCTATCGCCCTTGTTTTGCACAGACTGTTGTTTAACTGCTGCTCCTGTCAGTCTGTAGATTTTAGTGTTTTCCCTTGTATTCCTTGTATTTCCCTCCTGCGTGTTTTCCATTCATGTTTGTGTTTATCAGACATCGCCAAGAGTAGAGAGCTGTGCTTGGAAAAAACCTTTGAGTTCTTGGCTTGTAATTGTCAGCAACACTGTAAATTTACAGATACAACTAAAAACTGACAAAGGTGAGGCATTCAGACAAATGAAACCGATGAAGAGGATACGAATTCTCTGCATGATGAATCTCCTAGTCCTGAAAATGAATGATGATAGGGGAAAACTCATCACAAAATTTTTTTTTCTTCCTCTGAGTTCGTTTCTGGCAACAGTGCAAAGGATGTACATCACTCCTCCTCCAATACTACCAGGAGGAATAAATTAGGTGGCCAAAGCCCCAGTTCTATTAGTTTTCCAAGAAATATTGACCCACTTTCAATATAGGCAGAAGGTGTGACACAAATGTAATGGCTACAGCTGTCAAGTGTCTCTGTGATAGATGTGAGATTTTGTCTTGATGCAGCAACCATTCATTTATAAATTTTCTCCTTGGCTTTCCTTTACCTGGTAGAAACGTGCCTGATGAGGCTGGGAGGCTGGAAAGCCAGGGAAAGGGGTGTTTGGTGAAGTGCAGAAAGAATCCACCTTCCTTTTGAGCCATGGAAAGGGACAAATAAGTGACTTCTGTCACTTGGTTCTGTTGTGTCCATGGGCAGTTTTTAAAATCCTATGATTTGGTTAGAACCAAGCAATTCCCGTCTCAGTTCAGAGCTGTGCAGTGTCCCAGGGTGCTTGATGAAGTCTGGCAATGCTTGGAATGATGGTAGAAGCTGGAAGATTTCTCTATGTGTATAATAGAGATTTTATATACATAAATTACATCTGTAAAGAACTTCTGACCATCTCCATCACCAATCTCTTGATTTTATAGCCGTTCTCTCTGTGCTTCAGCAGACAGAGTTACCTTTTTATTATTACTCTAATCCTTCTAGAACAGATCTTATGATTTCAAACTTGACATCAGTCTTAAAGTTTTACAGTGCAGCTTCCCTTAGTGTTTTGTTTCTAAGGGCAGTATCAGTGCTGAAAGGTCACTCTTAGGGACTCTTGTTTTAATTTTTAATATTTTCTAGATATTCAAATGTGGCCTAGAGGCTTTCTTTACCATGTGCTGAGGATAATTACCCTTAACTGCAGAGGTATGGTATTGATTCCCTTAATTCCCAGTTCTGGCCTTTGTTGTGTGAGCTGGGAATAATATCCAGAAAGCCAATAATAAAGCTGAACTGAAAGAGTAATTAAATCTAGGATTAAATACTGAATATAAGGCTTTAGATATTCCTTGGAAATCTGCTATGCTGACAAAATAACGGGTGATCAAGAAAGCTCTAAATTTTTCTCCAACCCTCCTTTAGTTCTCGGATCACTCACAGAGGAGATCACTCTCAGTGCAGTCTTTTACTGGTTGCTGTTTATTTCCTTTAAGTTTCCACCCTGGCAGCCGTGTGCCGGTGTTTGTGTGGCTGGGGGAGCTGCTGTGCAGGCTGAGGAATCCTTACCTACACAGGTGTGGTTGTTGGATGCCAGCTGGAAGCCAGCGTTGCACTGGCAGTAGTAGGAGCCGGGGGTGTTCACGCAGCGGTGGTGGCAGTACGGGGGCAGGGTGCACTCGTCGATGTCTGGGGCACCAAAAAACAGCAGTTAGTTCACATGGAATCCCAGCACTTCCCTGCTGATTAAAAGCAGGGGAAAAGCTTATGTGAGCTTGGGACTGCTTCCATGGATATTGACAAGATACAATTTAACTTTTCCTCTAAGTGACTATTTTGTAACAAGCTTTTATGCTCGTTGTCTTCACTGTGCATTCCAACTTTATTTTATTGACTCCGTCCTGCAGTAGAGCTTGGTCTGGTTTATTTTGTGTAGGTAGAACTCGGTGTTTTGTTCAGCTTTGCCACCAGGATCCCTCAGGATCAAACACGGTGCCGACCAACACAGCCTATGTGCCTTGGAGCTCATTTTCCCAAGAACTCGCATGCAGCGCTCCTGGCACATACTAAATCTTTTCAGCTCCATTAGGAACAGTCCAGATTTTCTGTGCAAGTACAGGGGAATGGCAAGGATAGAGAATTAATGGGCCTGAAAAGGAAACAGGTGGTTGTGCTTCCACAGGGATCCCCAGACCCTGCCTTGCTCCCCAGGGGCCTCCCATTGCTCCCTTTCCACTGGCTGCCTGTCCTGGATACCTTCCCACCCAGCAGCACCACACCTGGCTGTGCATCTCAGGCACTGAGAGCCTTCCCCAGCCTCTCCTTGCAGGTCAGCCCTGCTTTTGAGGTGGAGCAGGCTGCCCGTCCAAGAGTTGGCATTCCTGGTGTGCATCGGAGCAGGGGTTTCACCTGCCAACCACACAAAACGTGCACCACCCCATTCTCTTACCCCTCTGTGTTTTAAAAGGCTTCCCTGCATTCTGGAGTAGATAGTAGCTCTGGTTTTGCCTGGAAAACATGTTTTATTATTCCATTTTCGTGTGTGTGTGCGCAGTGGCTGCCTTGAGCCATGGCCTGCTGGAGCTTGGTGAAGAAATCCACGCCGTGCTCCGTCCTTGTACACAAAGGGACATTTCAAAGGATCAACACTCACACAAATCAGACCAGTATTCACTGGAACAAAGAAAGGCACTTCCCATATCCATGCCAGATCTTGAGTTTCCTACCTCCAGCTGTTTCCACCATAGATGTGTTTAAAAGGAGGCCAAGTCTTTTTTTTTTTTTTTTTTTATAATGAGGAAAGTGTTTGTTTTAATATCAAGTGAAAAAATAATCTTTAGAAGTTAACTCTTTCTTTGTCAAATTTGGGGCTGAACTTAGTGGAGTGTTTTGGATGATTCTGAATGAAAAGGCTTATGCTGGAAAATTCCTGGCTATCCATACAGTAGCAACTGTCACTGTAACTCTTGTTGCAGAGAGAAATTTGGAAGTGGAAATGGAATAAATTAAGGAGGCACAGTAGATTTCCATCCTTGACTTTTACAGGACTAAGCTCTTATAAGTAACTCTTAAAAAATAGGATTATACATATGAGCAATGCTTTGCTGCATTTATACACATAAATGCTTTCAGGATCTGGCTCTTATTCAGTGGGAATTTTCCTTGTGGGATTAAGCACATCAGCTCTGGGCAGATCTAAGGGTTGAGATTCATCTGATCCATTGGACCAAATCTGTTTGAAGTGATGCTGGAAAACAATTTATTCTCTCTGCAGTCATGCATTTCAGAAAAGACTCATTTGGCAATATGTGAACAAGCAAATTAAAAAAAAATCTCAGAAAAAAAGTCAGAAATTATTAGTGAATTTAGATTAAAATCAACCGATTGTTAAAAATATCTTTTTTTTCTCCCTCTACCTTCAAGCCAAAATAGTCTGGAAAAATTTCTTTCAAATTTGAGAAACATTTCCTCCCATATGGAGAATCTCTATCAAGATCTGGCCCTGAGAACACTTTCTGGCTAAGTTGTTATAAAATCCCCAAAGACAGGCTTTATTCTGAAATGCTGACAGTACTAACTGTTGGGATGTACTTCTAATTTAGGTCAGTGTGTAATATGTAACACAGGTGTTATTCTTGGTTTTGACCTAAATAGGAGAAAGGAAATTTCACTTTCCAGACATCTTTGTGCATAGATTTAGATGCATAAATGTATTCACATTTAGATACAAGGGTCTATGACTCTCATTTCTTCTCAGTTCTGTTGTGTTTCCAGTGAGGATTTCATTTAGGACCGTAGCTCTTGATATCAGAAGCGCTGTTGCATGGCAGTAATGTAATTTACTTGCTATATAAAAAAATCCAAATAAATCCCAGATACTAAGAAAAATAAACCCATGACCTTCCAAAACTATTCCTCTACCTACATTCCAAATTAGTCATTCTGCTCCTGCACAGAGAATGGAGAAAAATCAGATGTACTTGTGTTTACACCAATTTGACAGTTCAGGGCCTGATCTACATCTCTTAGGAAAGAGATAAGAATTTTTGGGTTTATTTCTACAGCCCTTGGATTGGAATCCTGAAGAAAGAGCTATGCCCAGTCATTTAAGTTAGTCCAGGTGTGTACTAAAATCTCCCCAGTTTCTTACCTATGGCCTTAACAAGGCTTTTTGAGGAGATTAAGAATAAAAATTTAAAAGTTCTCATACACTTTGAAATGCAGGGTCCCTGAAAGAGGAACACCTCGAGTTCTGTTGAGGACAAAAAACCCCAACCCCAAACCCTTTTCTCCGAAGCTGCATAAAACCAGTGCAGTGTCTTAGAAGAGGCTGCCTTGAATATCACCTCCTGATGTGCAGGTTTGGCTCTCTTCTTTCATAGCTGTTTTTATTATCTGACAAACCCAAGGCTTAAGGCTGGAGTGCCTCTAGAAGCAATTTGTCCATTGAAATGGTGATTGAAGAGATGTTAAATGCAGGCTGAAGGAACGGGATAACGGCACTTTGGTGTGGTGTCCCCACCTGAGGATGGGATAGGGAATCCTGCACTTGGATTTAATCCCGTGCTGTACTTGCAGAGCTCCCAAGGGTGCCAATAGCTTATCTTGGCACGGAGAATAAAGCCTGGTGGGTTTTAGGGGCTGCAAATCTCCTGTACCTGCATTCAGAGTTTCCATCTCTTTCATTTGTGCCCATAAAGCTGAGTCCTGGGGGGGGGTGGGGTGGGTTGGGAACTGGGGGAGGGAGTGCTGTGTCCCACAGACCTGGAGTTGAATCTCAGGGGAAAGATGTGCTTTGTTTTGCTGCCATCAGGGACTCATGGCAATATCTGGGACACTGGGCAATGCCCCAACACAAACAATCAACACAACGGGAGCTATTAGCAAAACTCAGCTTGTGAACTCCGAGTGTTGATTATCCTTAAAATAGCTCCTCGTCCCATGTTTTAGTGATTAATTATTGTGGTAAAGTGACATTCCGTTGCATTCCAAAGTGCGACAGCTGTTTTACACCACACATACCCATCTGCTTTATGACCAATAGGAAGTTTGCAACTGTAGATCATGAGAGCAAACCATTGAATGGAAAGCAACACTTACCAACACATTGCTCCCCTCGTTTCTGGTAGCCTGGAGGGCACTGGCAGCTGAAGGACCCTCTTAAATTGACACACACTTGGTCAGCTCTACAATTGTGGGTTCCAGTTGCACATTCATCTATATCTTTATGAAAAACAAAACAAGTGCAATATTAGTCATTAAATTTATTTAAAGTATTTAGCCTGTGGAAATGCTTTACACATCTTCCAGCTACCTACAAGTGAGGGCAGAAAAGTTCAAATGCACTCCCAAGATGTCATCTCAACACTTGCAGCTATCAGAAATCTGGTAACATTTCAATTCTTGTATGCTGCCTTTGTAGATATTTTCAGATATGGTTATTTTAAACATTTATTTGTCACATGCCATTAATATTTTGTACTTATCAGTCTAGAATTTTCTGTAAACTTCTTGCAGCTTTATCATATTTGAATCATTTGCCTGTTTTGTTTTATTTTGGTTTTTTTCCCACGCTGGTTGGATGTTTCATGCTGAATTACTCCAGAAAATTTCAGCAAACGTAGTTCAGCTCTTTCTCAAGAAGGAGAGGAGTTAGAAATATGTTGTTTTGCTGGTACTAAAAGGACTCTGCTGATCTCTTGCATGGTTCCCGTGCTCCATGCTTTGGACAGGGACTTGGAACTTGGTATGTGGTGGCCTTCTCATCAGGAAGAGATCTGCCTCTTGTCATTCCCATGCAAATTCCCCTAATTCAGTCAATCTGTTCAAGTCTCTGGAAACAGTTTACGTATATTTGTACTTGCACAGTACAGCTAAAAGTGCAAGTTCTAGCCCGATACTTTTCAGAGTAATTCAGGCAGCTTTTAGTTTGCACTGAATGCAGGTTTATACAAGTATAAAACCAGCATTTTCATTTTGCCTGCTCATTATGAGTGCTGAAGGTACTTAATTATAATTAAACTGCATGTGCTGACAAATGAATTACAATTTGCTTTCTCATCTGAACATCCAAAATGTTGGAGAGCTTTTTATTGTAACATGACACAGTACGGTGAGATGACTTTTAATTTTGGCATCGTACACAATTTGGAGACTCTAGGCTGAATAAACAAATTCCTTAAAACTTATGATCTCTAGTTTACAAATCTCAGCTGACCTCTCTATTTGTATAGGCACTGGGGATGTTAGAACATCACCAGTGGCAGATTCTGGGTGGTGCTTTGGAAAAAATGATGGGTTCTTTCTCATAACAAATGAAAACCATTTTGACCACAAGATTCAATAAAAAATAAACCATCAACAGTTTGAATTAATTCTCAACGTTTGCCCTTTCCCCAAATGTCCAAATATTTTACATATATCTTCCCTTTATCTGACAGGGAAGCTAAAGCCCTTTTATGTTAGGCTGCTCTTTGCATTTCTGCTCAGAGTCAATCCTGAAGCTCCTGTGCTGGTGCAGGATTTGCTGAGCTCACTGTTGTGTCCTGACACTGAAAAGCACATTTTCAGGTGTGAAGGCTTTTGGGGACTACAACTGGCTGCCTCCTGCTGCCCCGACATGGGGCAGCTCAAGGCAAGTCTTTGCAGGGACCTCATGAGCTTTGTACTCCTGGTTCCTAAAAGCTGGAAATAAAATACTTGTACAATTCCAATCCTTTTTGTTGCAGAGTGTGCTGGAACAAAGAAAGTTTATTTGATCTTTAGGAGCTTCATATATGAGTAAACATGAGTTGCCTTTTAAGATGGATTAGTTAAAATGCATTGAATAATAAGCTACTCCAGCTGAAGTGATTCATAGATTTACTTATGCACTCATGGTCTTTGGCTGTTCCTGATGGTAAGTTCAGCTGGACAGAAAAACAATTATTCCCAATTATTGCCTGCTCACTGCCTCCCCATTTGGAAACCCTTGGAGGGTTTTGATGTTCTGGCCAAGATCTGGGTTTACGAAAGGTGGGAAGTGAGGGTGGGCAGGAGAGCAGCCTCCTGCCTTCCCTGGGGAAGGGTGGTACGGTTGCCATGCTTGGAGTGGGTCTGCTCCCACCTGTGCAGGGAAATCAGTGCTGGGAGAGCAAGGCTGGTGGCCTAAAGGTTGTGTTTGAGGAACATACTTTGGGAGGAGAACAACAGGCACCTGGAAAGGTTTCAGTGCTGGCATCTCCAGTATTGCAGTAGTTACAGATGTGTCCTACTGTTGTGACTGATGCAGGGGTGAGGAAGTAAGTGAAGATTTCAGTGCTGAAAGCAGTGCCAAATGTGAATTGTGCTGGTGCAAGCCCAGAGCAGCCCAGCCCTCGTGGAGTATGGGAAGGAGCTCTGGTGGATTTAGTGGTGATGCTGCAGCTCTGCCTGTGAGCGAGGCCAGAGAGGAGGCTCCAGCTCTTGGCACTCAGAGTGACCCAGATCACTGTCCATTACAGAAATAGTCTGTTTCCTAACTGTCCAGAGAGTCATTGGAGAAACAGAGGTGTGGGAGGCATAGGAAGGAAGCAACAGCAATGTTGGAGTTTCCTCAAGATGTGGCAGAGCGGCTCCATTTCTCTCTGAGGTGGCAGAGGCAGAGTCCTTTATTTACCACTACACACACACACGCACCTCTCTGCCCATGGGAAATGGCACCATATTACACTGGAGGGACCAATATTGATTTGGGATTCCCACTATATGTTAATGGCCCTGGAATGGGTAGGTTGTCTGTCTGCAGTTCTTCAGGGTCTGACTGAACTCAAGTTTCCAAATTGCTTTCCCAGTTTTGTCCCCTCTGTAGGACATCAGTCACTTCCAGGTCTTCATTCCATTATTTTAAGAACTTATTTTTCCAGTTGAAATCAGACTTTTCCAATCCATATGATTCTTAGATTCACCATAACTCACACAGTGCCCTCTGACAGTGATTTTGAGGTTCCATCAATTCCTGCTTTTAGTCTGTATCAAATGCAATAACACGGGAAGGAGATGAGGGTTATATGAAGCACATATTGTTCCCTAAATTCTACCACCTCATTCCATTTGATGTTTCTTGACAGAATCCCTGGGCTTAAGTGTGAACAGTAGACTGAGGGCATTGGGAATCCAAGCTTTTGGTTCCTGCCTGGTGCAGACACCCATGGCCATGATTTGGTCTCTGAGAAGACACTGCAATCTGGGGCAAGGGTGTGATACACGAACATCACAGAGCTCACCAGCTCTGATCTTGAGAGCAAGATAAATCTATCTGACCTTTCCTCTCTAGCACGAATGTTTAATAATGTGTTACGTGCATGTGTATTTATAATAATTAAAAAAAATTAAAACAAGGCTCTCCGCTGCACACACTTGTCCCTCTGGGGAGAGGGTGAGAGAACAAACATGTGACAGATGTTTGTCATGTTGCTTAATGCACTACTGGAAAGCACTCAAGATACCACAGTGATGAGTGCAGTATGAGAAACAGATCTAGAAAGAAAATATGGGGTTTTTACAAGCTCATTCTTGAGCATCTTTCCTCTACATCTTCTTTTCCAAATTTAGTGTCATCATGATAAAGTTCATCTCCAGAACTGTTTCAGCAGCTCATTCCATAGCTGAGGCTTCTGCCTTAAGCAAATATCTTACCTGATAAGAAAACACCTGAAAACACTCTCAAATCATTCCTCATCAACTTTGTTTGAATTTCATTTCTAGATCTTGCACAAGCATTTTTTTGCCCAGGTAAGCCATATAAATTACACCAGTAAGGAAAGTGATCTGTGCTTTCTTTTTTTTCCTTTATATTTTCTAACCTCAGCTAACATTTCTAAAGGTTGTGCTGTTCACCACACATAAACAAGGGCTGTAAGTTTGTATTAAGTAGTTAAAAAGCGGAATGGTATTTGCTTATTGATGCATGCAACCTGTGAAATACAGTGAGTTTAAGAAGTAATCTAGATCTCTGAGTCTGATCAATTTACTTCCAGAAAGGTTTCCTCTGGACAGTTACATCCTGTGTAGGTGGAAAAATCCTTTGAAATAGCCTGGGTGTCTCTAACAATCTTTTTGCAGATCAATCTTACTTGAAAATGGAGCTGGGTTACCTTCAGTGTCTTGACCATTGTAATAATTGAACTCAGGTAATTATGTAGTCTTTCAGTAGGCCACTCAAAATCAAACTTATTAGGGGATTTATTTGTACTTTGGTGAGAAAAAATATTTGCAAAATGAATTAGGATTGAGTACTTTAATTTCTGCCTTTTGCTTGTAAGTGGTACATCTAGAGTACTGCACTGAAAGGATGTGACCATTCCAAAGTCAAGGATTTGGGGGACTGAAAAGCACAGAATTCAGGTTCTCTGAACAGTCTGAATTCAGATCCATTAAGCATCATGACAGAGTCTTTAATTCCCACTCTGATTTTCCTGCAGGCTTGTGCTTGGTCAAACCTTGCTGTGCCCAGAATGGGTTGGGTGATGTGGGCCTCTCTCGAGTTGCTGTATAAAGTCCTTAAATTAAGGTCAAGATCAGAGTCTAAGGAGAAGTGGGGCAGAAACACAGCAATTAAGGCCACCATGTCTCAATTAAATGACATGTGAGCCACACTGCTCTTTCAGAAATGTGGATGGAAGCCCTCAGCTGTGCTGTGGTAAATAGGGCCCTCAGACCCCAGTGACTCACCCTAATATAAATACTGCCTTTTGCAGCAATTTCCAGGGCTGTTCTAGAAAGTTCCTTTTGGAAGACTTTCCCATCCATAACTCTCTGCAAGGTAAGAGAATGCTCTGATTTGCACTGGCAAGTGACTGAGGTCTGCAGGGTGCTACAGCCATAGTGTGAGAACCGCGGAGGGCAGCAGAGCTTGTTCCTGTATTCCTTCAAAATATAAATCAACTTGCATTTCATAGTTTTAATTCCACAAGCCTCACTAATGGCTATACCCAGTGATTCCCTCATTTTCCAAAAATGTGCCCGCACTGCCTCTTGAAGTGATTTACACAATTCTGTCCCTCCACTGCTGACTTTGGCAGCCTGCTCTGTATTTCAACCACCAGTTGTGTACAAAAATTTTGCCTGACCTGCTTTTTAGCTGTAGCTTTCTCTAACCCTCGTGTATGGCTCCCTCTTTTAGAGGTAGTTTTTCTGCTTCTCTCCTGCACTCCATTCTCTCAGGCTCTTATCTAGATCCTTAACATTTTCTTGCTAGTCTCTCTTTCCGAGCTACAACCCTGGCTTCGTTCCCTTCCCGCTGTGACTCACATTTCCCAAACCCCCTGACTCATGCTGCTTGCTCACTTATGCAACAGCTTAATCTCTGCAATTTGCTTCGTATCATTAGAAGCAGCACATAAAACCAGGAGATGCATTTCACCAGGGCTTCGAACTTCCAGAAAAAAAATGCCATTCACATCCACCTTCATCTTATTTAAGCCACTTAAAGCTTTTCTCCTCCTTTCCAGCACATACCTGTATGTTGTGCTCAGAGCTGGAGAAATGTTTTCTTAACTAACTCAAGTGAGTCTTACTCCTGTGGCTGAAGTGTTCAGCTTCTTGCTGCTCGCTGGCTCTCAAAATATTGCAATATATGACAGCATCTTCTTGCTCTCTGTGTACATTCTCCTCTGTCCAAACAAAATGTTTCCAGGTTGCTTTTCTCTATTCTGGCCCATAACAATCTTAATATTCCACCAGATAAAAAAAGGAGGCTCTTAAAATATTTTACAGGATTGAAATTCTTGTTTCTGTCCCCACTGAGGAGCACCAGTGGAGCAGCTTCTGAATGGTTCATAGAAATCCAAATCCATGATGGTCCCACCAATGTCAGTGTTGCACTTGTCATGGACTGCAGCAAACCTGTTCTCAATTTATTTTGAATGTAAACCATAAATATTTTACTTAATGGGTTTAAATTTTTTGAGTTCTCAGTGTGAGTGAGGCCAGAAAATGACTTGGTCTATTTTTCTAATGGATTCATCTGAAGAGCAAACATCAGCTCCCACGTCAGCAGTGGCACCAGAGAGTCTGATATCAGACACGCAGTGATCTGCATGGTGCTGCAGCATCACTGACAATTTACTTAACCTCAGGGTTCTGTCAAACCTTTCCCTTTCTGCCCACTTCGTTAACTTTTATTCTGTCTGTAAGATGTTTTATACTGGCATTTTTCAGAAAGAACCACCTGAAGATAACATACTTGAAGAAGTTACACCTTTATAGTTTGTCCATGAGTGTGGGCTTATTTTATTGGACCCAATTAAGTATTCTGTCCCCTATTTATGTTTCTTATACTGTTCTTGCAACTGAAGCCAAGCTCACTGCTATGTCGTTTCCTGGATCCTCCCTGATCCTTTCTTACACATAGGAACAACATTAGCAACCTCCAAATTCCCTGGTTCCCTCCCCAGCCTTAGCAAGCTATCAACAATTTCTGTCAAAGGCTTTTCTATTTCCCTTGCCACTTCCTTCAACATTTGGGATGTTATTCATCTGGGCTGGATGCCCAGACAGCTTTTAACTCATTGGTGTTGGGAGGTTGTGCTCTGCGGTGGTAGAGCCCCGCATAAAATCTGTTACATAACATCAGGGCAGGAGGTACCAGGAGATGAAATATCTGGAGAAATTTCCCATTCCTGGAGTGGCAAAACCTGCTAATGCAGAGACCTTCATTCCAAGTGCTGTCACTGTTCAGTGGTGTCATGAGGGAGCCTCTCTAATTCTGCACAGTTCTGCAGGAGCCCAAAACCTCCCCCTTTTTTGTTGCTTTTTCCCTTTTAAATTTTCCTTTGCCCTTTCATGTGAGGTATATTGGCCTGATTGCCCTGGTAACAAGTTTTCACAGTTGAGCGAAGGTAACCTGCACAAATACTTGTTTGCACAGGAAAAAGAGATGTGAGAGCCAAGACCTACATTTAAGCAAATAGGTGAGGTAGAATGTTTAAATTAATGAGATTTTCCTGAAAAACGGCACGACTCCTTTGGTGTGCTTTCCCCTCTCCGGTCTGAGAGTGCAGCAAAGCAAGTTCCTTGTGGATTCATCTTTTACTGCTCCTGGATGTCATGGCAGAACAAAAGAGAAGTAAAGCAAAGTATTGATGTGGTAAATGTGCAAAAAGATAATTGAATGCACTGCAACTCATTGTGTGATTTCTGTGTTTGGACTGCAAAAGTGTGAGCAACTTCTGTGGATTTGGGCAAGTTACCCAAGCACGGTGATTCCAGGAATATGAAGGTACAGGAAAAGCATCCCTCTATTAAGCAGAGTTAGCAAGCTGTAGTAAGTGAGCCTGCCCTGCAGTTTTCTGTCACAATTATCTATCGTCCCTGGTATGTCCAGAGCAAACTGACTTATCACACAGAGCAGCTCAATAAAGGAGTGAGCCATAGCTTTCAGCGCTAGAACATCTCCCACGTGTTTGGGAGTGGCAGGCAGCTGAGAAGGGAGAAAGAAATGAATGAAGCTTTGAACTGATGCATTTCTTCCTTTCTCCTGCTCTTTCCCTCTGTGTGAGATGCTCCTTCCCTCTCCAGCACACACCAAGCACTCTGGGAGGTGCACTGCACACAGGAAATGGCTCCTAATTCCAAGATCCTTTGGAATGACACGGATACACCTCATTATCCAACCACAGCCACAGCGAATTAAATGAATGTGACACGTAAAACACTGGTCAGGGAACCCAGGAATTGAAACGATCACTACAAGTGACAGTAGTGGTATGGCTGAAATGTTAGTCTGACACAAGGCCACAAACTATTCCCAAAAGGATTTTCTGTCTGATGTTACTTCCAAGTGTATCCTTAAAACAAGAACATGGACAATATTGTATGTCCTTGTGTTTAAAGTTTCTCAAAGGCAAGAGCACTTTAATCCCCCATTAGAAGACCACATTGTTAACTATTAGTCTTCCTACTCATCAAAAAGAAGTATTCCATGCTTTTGATGGATCTAGATTAATTTAAAATTTGTATTATGGGCTTTATTTTTGCTGGAGCCATGAATGGAGACATTACAATCCACTAATTCAGGGCAATGTATCTGTGAGTCTCTGAATGCCTCAAAAGATGAGTTGTCATAACGGTAAACTTTTTGATTTACATTTTGCAATAGCTTATTTTTACTTTCAGTGGAGTATTTCCTGCTGTTGCTTTCTTGTGATTTTATGCTAGAGGTCTAACAACTTGTGCTTTTTGGTTCAAGTCTGCCCAAGTGAGGATCACCCACCCATGATGACCAATACATTTGGACTGTGCTCAAAAACAACAAGGGTGGATTAAACTATTCCATTATTGCAGATGAAAGAGTTCTCCCCGACATCTGGCATATCATCTTCAAAACTGATATGGAACATTTCCATAAATTCAGCTTAACATTGTTTTTGTGAGTGTTCCAAAGTATTTTTAACATGAAGAAATAGCATGCAAACTAATTTCCTATTAGAAAGTAAATGTCTTGTTCTTATTTCTAATTCACCCAGTTATTAAAAAGGGAAAAGAAAAAAAAGGATGTTCACTTAACTTGAAGCATACTGGTTTGTTTACTTAAGTTAATGGAAAAGCTAGTCAGTGTTTGATGTAAAGCTGCCCCCTTGCTTGAAAGAAAACCAAACAACTGCTTATGAATTATGAATATCTCCTAATATTTTCCAGAATTATCTGAAGGATGTATTTTTTTCTTAATTACATACACTTTAAAAGTTCCAAGTTCCCTCTTCATTTCCATTTTGTTTATTTCTCTCCTTGGAAACTTCATAAGCATTTTCCTTTAGCTAGGCTTGACTGAACAAAATATCACTGCTACAACCTGTAATATTGGGGAAATCAAGGCCTGAAAGCTCATTGTGGTTTTTAATTAGGAAGTTGAAGCTCATTAAAGTTTTGCAAGCCTTTCCACAGAACTTGCACTGGCAGCTGCTGGATCCCTGCAAAGGAAAATATAAATATCTACCCCAAAAGTGAGTTCAGGGCACACTTCAAAAACCAGCTTTCATTCTGAGACAGCACAGAAAACAGCTCCTGCAAAAAATGTTGCTTTTCTTGTATGTTGGCATGTTTTCCACTGGTTCAGTCCCAGTCAGAGGTACAGGAACCTGATTTTGGGGTGGTTTTGGTAGTGGATGTGCAGCTGATCAGTGCAGCTCTGCTGACACAAGAAACAAGAGACCTTCAGGTGTAAGACAAGCAACTTAAGCTATTTGATATGAGATCAATTTTACCAATACCCTCTCATTCCCCTTCAGCTTTTGCAGGCTGAATGAGCCTTTTTAGGAATTACAGTTTCCAAGCTGAGAACATTTAAGTTCAAGCTGAGTTCAATAGCAACTCTCAGAAGGAGAGGGCTTATCTAAATGATGATATTGTTTTTAGCACTAATCATCCTATCTGTTGGCAGTACCAACATGCTGCAATCTCCACAGCTCCCTACGTAAATAAGCAGATTCCTGATGCTGTTCCAGCTTCAGAAATGCCTTTGGAGGCATTATTTAGTTCTGAATTTTTCCTTTGTGGTTATGTGATACTTTTAGCGTGTGGCTGGACGTACCCACAGATGCCTTGTTTTGAAGAAATGTATCTAAAACTTGTTTAAAGTGTTATTGGCAGGCACTGGGCTGTGAAATAGAAATGGTTAAAAAAATTTCACTTTCATGCCTTCTACAACTTTTGAATGGTAGAGGAATAAAAGCAAATTATGGAAATAGTACTTAAAAAAGACATCAGTTGATTTGGTCCAAAATATACTCCAGGGATGGGAGGGGACTGGAAGAGCTGGGATAGAAAAACACAATGTTCAGGTTGCACAGTTCAAGTGAAGTGAAAGGATGTGCAGAAGTTGAGGTTTCTGTGGCAATAGAAATTTGACTATGCCAAAACCAAGCAGTGTCAGACAGTTCTGATCTAAAGAAACCATCACGAACTGGATCTTATAAATTTTTGTTTGTCTGTTTTGCCCTAAGAATTCTTAATAACTGCCTCCCCCTTAGAACTTAAGTGGAAAATTCAATTTTCCATGTAATTCTTCACATGAGGAGGGCTTAAAATTGAGTTTGAAATTTTAAAAATTCTTTGTTTGCAGGAGAATAGATACAAGAGGTGAAGCCAGGCAGGATCAAAAGTGAGGCAGAGGCACCAGGGGAAAAGAAATCAATCCTTTGAAGGTAAAATTTTAAAAAAGAGAAAAAGCCAGTATGGGTACTAATGAAGGAAGGAAGAAGAACATGGAAAAAGCAAGACAGGAGGCCAGGGGAGGTTGTGGAAAAGGGGAGGTGGACGAGAGGGGCAACTGAAATAAGCTGAGGGTGTGCAGTCCACTGAAGATTGTAAGTTGGAGCAGTGCTTGGGAAGTGTTTGTTGTTCTTTCAAAAACCTGACAAAAAATTCTGAAAACTGAAAATTATTATTATTTTTGGCCCCACTCTAAGATTTTTCTGGGGTTTAGCCACACTTTTTTTTTTTTTCTGTGTTTGGGAACAAAAAAAGGAAAAAAGGCACCAAAAAATACTTTGTTCTTTCAATGAGTCAGTAATAAATAAAAACGAACATTTTAAAAACCAGAAGTTTCCTTGGGAAGAGAGAGCTATTTTTTCTTCCAAATTGACTTTGCCTTAAAATTGGGATGTGCTCTGCTCTCAGGCTGAGGATCTGCCTTCCCAGCTGCCTTTAAGCAATCAAGTAGAAGTAGCAATTGGGACAGCTTTGCTCCTTTCTTTCTTTTTTTTTTTCCCCTGGTGTTTGGCTGGGAAGTTGCATGGGTTTGCCTCGGAATAGATGCTGTGCTACCATAATCCTGGCACTTTTCACTGAAAATGAGATTTCAGCAGTGTTTCCTAGAGTAAGTGGAGAACTCCTGAAGCATCCTGAACATCCAGCTGCAGGGCTGGCGGGAGGGGGAAGTGCAGCAACCTGTTTTGTTTGCCTGAGCATGTGATTCTTTTTCTTTTACTTTTTTTTTTTTTTTTTTAATACCTTGTGATCTTCACAGACTCCTGGCGAAGCTTAAAAGGTTAGTTTGAGAAGGGAGTGGCTATCATTTGTTTAGAAAATAAATAGGAAAAAGTAGGCCGAATACCAGTAAAGTTCCAGTTTTAAAATATTAAACTAACACACAACATTGCTGACCTGGAAAGGTCACATGGAGTGGGAGAAAGGATGTATTTAGAGTGATTGCCAGGCAGGACGTGGGATCTCTCACTGACTTGGCAGTAGATACTTCAGCTCTATTTGCTGTTTCTAATGCTCCTTATTTGCTAAGTTCTTAAGTTTGACAAGATCCATGCTTTATTTTTCAGTATTTACATGGTATTAAGCAAGTGTGTAAATCCATTCAGAGGGTAACCAAGGCCTACCCCGCCTGCTTTTCCTGCTTCATCTTTGGATATAGACAGGATGCTCAGAAACCTGGGAAAAGGGAGGCTTGGAGGGGGTTTTCCTTTGGGGAGTGCTATCAGATAACAAGATTATTTGTGACAAGTTCAAACTCGCTAAATATGGTGGAATAGATTTGGTGCTTCCGAATCTATCGGTGAGAGTGAGGAAAGAAATGACTGCTTAAATGACAATAGAGCTGTTAGAATTCCTTCAGAAGAAGCAGGAAGATTTAATGGAAATGTAAAGATGTCAGCATCCCTCTCTATGGCCTGACTGTAGGGCTCTTGGCGAGCGTGGAGGAGAAAACCCAACGCAGCAGATAAATAATTGCTGCCACATCATCCCAGCACATCATCATCACTGCTGGATGAGATGAAAGGTATTTACAAACCAGAGGCTGCCAGCAGAACACAGGCAGCCCCAGCTTGATCCAGCTCCAGCTGTAATCAATAGGAGCCTTCAACTAAACCAGAGCCTGCAGAACAAACTGACTGCTTTTTGAAAAGTCTTACACGGTGAGTTCTGTAAAGGCAAAGCTGGAGCTCATCGGGAGTGGGACATGGAGGGATGCAGTGGAGTTTCACATGTTGTTTGGTGGGCTTCAAAATTTCCAAAGACAATTGAAGCCCCATTTTTTTCCTCCCCCTTAAATCTCCCACTCTTACTTTTCTGCTGTTTTTCTTTCCCTGTTTCTCTAGGTTTTGCCCTTCTAATTTTTCAAGGCAGAGACTGTGCCTTTGTTTGTGAAGAGCAAGGCAAGTTTATGGCACCCTATTCATTATATTCATGAATCATATCTAACTGAATTTTTCCCATAGCCCAAAAGTGGCTGATTGCCCAAAGGCACTGCTCCTAATGCCTGTGTTTTCTATTTATAAGGTGTATTTTAGTTTACATCAGAAGCTGAGGGAAAGACTTCTGCTTGATATCGCTTCTGCCAAATGAAACCCACAGAGAAACCATGGCCAAAGGAATTCTGTACAAAAGTTGTCCGGGCTCTGTAATTTTGTTCACGTGGGTGCATGGTAGTATACACCAGCTGCCAATAAAAACACTCTAAAATAGATACAGCCCTGTGCAAGGCTCCAGATGATCTTAAAATGTACAGAACACAGGTAAGGGAGCACGGGGAGAGAACCAGGCTTTGTCAGGACACAGCCCAGTGAGAAAATCAGCTTTTGCAAGGTGGTCGTGAGAGGAGAAGCAGCTCCTCTGACAATCCCTGCTACTCCCTGCAAGTTGATGGAATTCCTGAAAGAGCAGTTTACAACCAAATTAAAGAAAATTGTTGCTTTTGAAGCCATTTGTGGTTGTGACCAAGTGCGGGCGCTCCCCAGAACGTGTTGATGCTCCGTGGGCAGCAGAGCCAAGGACAGGGAGAAATGAACCCCTCCAAGGAGGGAACACTGGTCTGGGCCATTGCTCCATGTCAGGAGAGTCTGGGATCACTGGCAGGGGTTGGAAAGCTCCAGCAGCACGGAGCCCAGGATACAGGGAGAAGTTCTGTGGGACAATCATTAGCACTGATGCCTGTCCAAACCAAGCTTTTTGCCTCCGGAGAATGGCAGGAATAAAAGGAATTGGCTTTGCAGCTACCGGGGGGAAGGGAAGGAACAGGCCCTGACGGATTCACTGGACAAGTTTTTTAATACTTTGTGGCTTGAGATGTTTCTCTTGCTTCTGGCCCCAGGAAGAAAGATGAGTGGGAAGCCTTAGAATCATAGAATGGCTGGGGTTGGAAGGAATCTGAAAGCTCATCCAGTGCCACTCCCTGCCATGGACACCTTCTGCGATCCCAGGTTGCTCCCAGCCCCATCCAACCTGGCCTGGAACACTTCCAGGGATGGGGCAGCCACAGCTGCTGTGGGCACCCTGTGCCAGGGCCTCCCCACCCTCACAGCCAAGATTTTTTTTCCTAATATCCAATGTAAACCTACTCTCTCAATGCGAAAAAAGTAAATTGTAAAAAGTCCCTCTCCGTCTTTCTTGTAGCCATCCTTCCTGGAAAAGCATTGAGGACCTTCTTCATCCTTTTTTTAATTTCCCCAAAGGTTCTTTGCTTGGTTCTCTGTGTGTTCCATTCCCTTCTTTAAAAGGCATGAGATCCCAGATATTTATGCTCTTGCAAATGGAACGTATGAGCCAAGTGCCAGGGATGCCTGTCTGCATCCTGGCACATCTGAGGGATGCCCAGGACATTGTCAGTACATCATTTGGCACTGCCTGGCTGTCTGGAACTCTAAGTAGACAGCCATGAATGTGTGATTAAAACCCACTGCAGCCTTTCCGTGACCACTGCAGAGGTTAATGGCTGGGCAGGATCCACAGGGAAACATGAGGGCCTCAGATGCTGCTGAGCACGGGCCAGCGTTGGTTGGTCAGAATAAACTCTGCTCATAAATTCTTGTAGGATGGGAGAAGAGATTTCTCAATTTAGACTTTCATCAAAGCTATTGGAAAAAGCTGTCAATCACACTTAGGGTTCTCAGAGATGCCTTGCTGCCTCAACTGCCTTCCAGATGGATTTAATTCCAGTGCATTGATCGTCCACTCGGCTTTGCAGCAGAGCACTTTGGGGGAAGTCCATGCCATCCTCATTGAGCTGCTGGATGGCAACAAAGTTGACTGGTGGCTCTTTCCTCATGGAAATGCTGTCTTCCAGGAACTGATGAGGCAAGAGGTGAACTGGCAAAAGATGAATCTAGGGGAGGCTAATTATATCCAAGTAATTAATGCCAAGAGCAAAGACTAGAATGAAAAGGTGAAGCAAGGAGAGAGGTAGCTGAGTATTAGGAAGATGATCTATTTATAGTGGAGAAAGAATAAATATCTATGAGCACATTAATTTCTTACCTATAGGATAAAGGGGGGAATCGCTTAAAATTCTAGAGCTAAAGTGTTTTAAAGTAATTTTAAAAAGTAATTTACTAATCTTATTATTTATGCAATTATATTTGTTAGCTTGAATACCCCAAACCAATGTGTGCAACATTAAGCCTTCAGCCAAGCTAATCAACTTCAAATTCATTGTGTAAGTTTGGGAGGTCTAACCTAGAACCTGGATTTCTCTGAGCTCTTGGCTTTCAGAAGCTCTGGCTGTGGAGGATTCCCCTGTTCTGCTGCTCCAAACCCTGAACCAAAAACCAGGACCATGTTCAGGCAGCCAACAGACTTAGAGAGGAGAGGGGGGGATTTCAGAGGACAGCAAGGTGATGAAAGTTGTGGCCTGTAAAGATTTTTTTTTTTCTTTTTGAAAAGATTTTTCAAAATACAAGGTTTCCAGACAGGGACTACTGAAGAGGAGGGGAAGTTTTTTAGCAGACTGAAAACACGTGGGCTTCAGTACCTTGAAAACTTTCATAGATAGCATTTAACCAACTGCCTTGGTTTAAAGGTTTCATTAATCAGATGCTACCAATAAATATGCAAAACACCATTGAAAGACCAAGATTGGTTTCTAGCAGTTAACTGAACATCCTCCATAGTGAGATCTGTATCTAAATTTATTTAGGACCTAGCAGACTGTTAGTTTGCTTTGGAAATTTCATGGACAGGCAAAAAAATTAGCATGAAAGAAAAGAAACAGAGTGTCTCAGCTAATAACCACAGGGTCTTCTGAAGGGATTTCAGAGGTTCAAAAACACCTCTGACAAATGAAAACCAAGTCATGAGAGTTCTTGTACCCTATTATTTTCTGGGCTGGGAAGTGTTCAATGTGTTTTAGGATCAGGTCCAAATGATTTTTAAGGACTTAGGTCTTGTTTTCAATGAAAGGAAAATAAAAAGGAAGCAAAGCATAATAGATAAGTAAGGCTAAATACATATTAAAACCAAAAATCTTTTCAAAGCAAAGAACAATGAACTCTTATCTACAGAAGGTTCAGTAAATAGGTTAATTCTTCATATTGACTTAAAACTCTTGGGCTTGATTTATTATTCACCTTATTTGTGCAGGAATTTTTATTTGCCCCACAAGGCTTCACACTTATTACATGTGCATGTGCTTGCCCAAAATGTCCAGTAGTGGAGAGCAAGGCCCCTTGAGCCAGAAAAGGAATCTGAGAAGTTCCTGGAAAGATCTCTGTGGATGCACAGCTACGTGTCATTCTGTCCCAAAGCAGCCACTGCATCCATCTGCTTCTCAGAAGGGACAAAACGGATCTGGTTTGCAGATCGTCAACAAGTTTGAAATTCAACTTCCAGAAGGGATGAGATTTTAGAGAAGATACCAAGGAGATGGTTCTTGTAGCCAAGCCAGGCCTCACTTCCTATAGAAGTGGCATGAAGTACTTAGTGAATAAAAGTGACAGCATGGCCTCATCTGGCACTGCAAATTCACAGTGCTGTTTGGAGTCACCATAAATCATCAACTGTAAAGTATCTGGTTTCCTAAAGGAGCAGCTTTATTTCATTAACATTTTGAAAGTGACGTTGCTAATTGTACAGTAATTTATCCAGGATCACAGCATGAACTGCTGTTTTCAGTCAGGTTTTGGCACTCACTGCCAAAAGTTTAAGTAAAGAAAAGAGGAAGGCAGAATAAGGAATTAAATAGAAGCAAGAATTGAAGAGTATCTAAAAGAGGGAGCATTGGTAGATGTGAGACAAGCTGGGATACTCAGCAGAGTGATCTGAAAACCGTCCCAGCAATGGAACTGCAAGCTGAGTAAACAGCCAATTCCTCCAAGGCTACTCCCTGCGATACTCTCAAGCATTTCCTACCCACCCATGAGTAGGATCAGCCTGTGCCTGGTATTGCAGGCTTGCTCTGGCAAGTTTTTTAGTGAGGGGTTTTAAAATAAAAGTTCCTAGCAACGAGGTGAAGGACTGATTGAGGACAGCAGTGAGGAGCTGCGTAAACTGAGGCATGTGCAAAGGTGTCAGGGAAAACACAGGGATCTAAACGTGTGCTTTAAATCCTGGAATGCAACTAAAGGTGTCTTAAAATGACACTTCAAAGTACAAACAGTGGTTTTGTTTATTAAAATCAGTCCTGATGTGCTCTCAGTACTTTGAGAAGCTTGGTGGGCACTAGTTATGAAAATATCTGCAGTTATTCAGAGTTCAAGTAAGCAACGGTCACTGATCAGTGAAACTTCACTTCTTTCCTGTCTTTGTGGATACACATTGATATTATTAATTTTTTTGTTTTTATCTGGAAATGAAAAAGCTGCTGAGATTCGCTTGTAGCAGGAGTTGGGTCATGGGAGGTCGGGGATGACATTCAGCCAGTCTGCTCCTCAGGAATATGTTTTCATTCAAACCCAGGGAATTGTTACCTTCCCGTGTGGAAAACACTTCCTCACCTACACATTTGTTAGAAAACAAACCCTTTTCCCCCCACATCTGCATTTTTAGCAAATCTCTTCTGTCTGTGTCAATCCAGGGTGAATTGGAAGGATGGGTTCTGAGTATATGGAAAACCTTTTTCACCATTAGGGCAGTCAAGGTGTGGAACAGGTGCCCAGAAAAATTGTGTGCTCTCCATCCATGGGGTTTTTCAAGCCCTGGCTGGATAAGTCTCCCAGGTCTGATCTCAGAGCTGAGCAGGATGTTGGGCTGGAGACCTCCCAAGGTCCCTTCTCACCTGAATTATTCTGGGCTGCTGTAAACATACTCTGGGCTATAAACCAGAATGAGAACTCTACTACCTTTCTTTCCTCTGACTTTTTATAGTGTTCTTCAGGCAGGAATTGAGTGCAGTGAGGTTTCTGATTAAAACATGTGGAGACTGTCACACAGCTTTTTTTAATGCAACCTAAGCACCAAACTAAATAAATTCAGCCCAGCTGTGAACTAAGAGAAGAACTGTAGGGAAACCAGTTGGTCGCCACTGGGCCAAATTGTGAAATTAGTGCTAAGAATAGTTAACAATGAGACATAAGCATTTAATTTTTCAAATTAAGGACAAATGATAGGAATGGAAAAACCTGCATATTATCATCCCAGTTTTTAAGGGCTGTTGTCTGTGCAGCCCATCCCAAGTGCATCCCAACGGGACAGTAATGCTGTCTTGAAGCTGGCTTTGTGTGACAGAGGCGGCTCTGGAGCTCTGGGCCATAAAGCCGAGTGCGTGTGTGTTGGTGCGTTCCGCGGGGATGGGCTCCATCCAGGCAGATCCCCCGGCTGTCCCGCTCGGGATGTTACAGCCAAATTAGAAACCCTTTTTTGTTCTGTGCTGCCTTTTTGCTGTTTTCCTGTTCTTACACGCTTAGGGTTGTTCTTGCTGGCCGAACCCCTGAATGGCCATCGAGTATGTGCAAATCCCAGCCGGTCCCTTTGGTCCCTTTAATGCTTTGCTTCCAGCCTACTGCTCAGGGCTGTGGCAGGAGTGGGACCCCACCCTGAGGACCAGGCTGTGGAGTGGCCCCTTCGCCCTTGCTTGGTCACACGTGAGGCATGTGAATGGAACCCCTGGGGCTCCCTCAGCCTTCACCAGCCAGCATGTGCTGAGGCCAGTTTTTGGCTGGGTTGGACATGACAGATACTAAAACAAAGAATCAAATGTGAGGAATGATATAAGCTGCTCCTGCTGCTGCTTTTGTCCCAAATGCACCACTGAACACAGCAATTGTGGGGCGCGACGTGCTGGTTAAGGCACAGATCACAGAATATTCTGAGTTGAAAGGGATCATCGAGTCCAACCCTTAAGGTAGAGAAGTGCGTGCCCCATGAGGCTGTTTAGAGCAGGACAGTTCCTTCTCCATGCACAAGTTGTCCTGGAAGCTGCGCCAGTACTCAGGGTCACTGAATTTCAGTATTGCTTACTCTGCCCCGCAGTAACAAACCATGATTCCTGTGATTACAATGTTCTGATATCAATACCTGATTTCTTTTTGATATAGAAATTGCATTTGATGGCTAACAATCAGGTTATTAACACACCACTTTGTCAGAATTACAGAAACTTTTGTCTGAATTTCCCAATGGTTTTAACTTTTAACAAAATGGTTTGTGCTCTCCCAAAAAAAGTCTCAACCTTCTGCAGCTCATAGGGCCAGGAGTGGTTCCATTGTGGGACTCAGCATCTGATGTCCACCAGACTGATTAGCCAGAGCTTTGGGGAGTTGGCTTTGTGCTCAACCCACAGGTAACAGCCACCAAATCCAGCAAGATGGAAAGCTTACAGACTCTGCTTTCTCAAACTGGGCACTGGGAGTTACCTCAGAAAAGTACAGATAATATCACCAATCTTCCCTTCAACAATCAACCTCACCCTGACATTCTTTGAGAACTGAGGATTGCCCTAAGCATAAATTAGGTTTGTTACCCTTTTCAAAAGTTGCTGGTTTTGACTTCTGCTCTCACTGTATAAAACATCCAGACCTTTGTTTGATGAAGTTCTTAAACTGTTGCTCTCACTCCTATTCCAGGGCAGAGATTTTGGGAAGCGTTTCCTTTTGGGGGCTCCTCCAGCCATGCCAACTTCCAACATCACAAACAAAGCCTCAAACTGTGAGTTTCAAAGTGGGAAACAGCAGCTACAAACCTGCCTTGATTATTTCTGTATGGTTTTGCTACACTTTTCTCTGCTGTTAAAACCTCTCTTCAACCCCAAGCTGCTGCTCCTGTTTTTCAGTATCTCCCCTGTCCCAGGCTCTGCAAGCAGCTGCCCTGCTACTGAGCTGTTTGAGAGGGAAGAAAACCAAGCAAGTGAACTATTCCTGCATCCCAAACAGCCCCTGCACGGCTCCGGAGCTGGGGAATCCCCCAGGAAGCTTTTAGGAGGGTGGAGAAAGCAGAGACAAGATCAAGACCAGCGCTCTTAAGCTGTGCTTAGGGGAAGAGCTGAGGGTGTTCGAGGGTGTTGCTGGGTGGATCTCCTTGGCTGGTTTTGGGGTTTGGCTCTGTTACATGGCTGTGCTTTCAATTTATTTCAAAGGTGCCTGGAGCCTTATAAATCTGCATACATAGTAAGGAAGAGATTCTCCTCACAGTGGATACTGAACTCTGAGTGTAACCAGAATGGAGAGAATGTTTTGATTTGAATACATAATGAAGCAACCTTCTCATAAAAAATATCTTCTCTAGAAATGGGGAATTTTCCTTTTTATAGGCATTGAGAGCCACAGTTTCTAATAGAGGAATACTTTGTCTTGGTACACACACAAAAAACCAGCCCCCTCCCCAAAATCATTCTTTTTCACATGCTGATTAATAGATTAAAACTTATGAATATAGTTTCTGGATTGTTTAAATGATGGTCAGTGTTTGCAATGGGGAAAATGGGTGGTTTTTTCCTGCACCCAGATTTTCCTGCACCAGTGCTATCAGGAGTGTGGTTCTAACTCTCTTCCACCTCAGCTGAATTCAAACTGTAATGTTCTCCTGCTTCTGCAAACACCAGAAGCCCAAGGGGTGCTCAGTGGTGTTAAGTCTATCATTTTTATCTGCTTGTGCAGTGCTTTCTGCTCCAGGGAAAAAGTGCTGGAAGTGTCAGGATCATCTTTGGAATATCAACCATCTACTAATTATTTTCTAGTCCAGTAACACATAAGGAGAGAGTGGGAAAGAAAATCTGTCTTGATGCTTCAAATTAAGCCAGATAAGACTGAGGAAGGTCTGGATGCAGAGTACATACAGGCAGGATGATGTCAGAGAAGAACACGTTTTTTCTTTCCCCTTGGGAAATGGGAAGGACTTTTGGATTCTGCACTCTTTCCTGATTTAGTCTCCAACAACTTCTGGGAGGAATGAAGTCAGGTGTCATCCACAGCCCACAGGGGCAGAGCAGAGGTTGCTCCAAAGCACTGCTTATTTCTGATGTGATTCTGTGCTCATTGCCCTGTGAAATATTTCTATATTCCTGCTTTTAACTCACTCTAGGAGTGACAGGCAAGATTTTACCCAGGTCACCTTTATCATCTCAAAGTTCTGTGGAGAACTGGCTCCTGATAAGGAAGTCCCTTGAGAACAAATTCATTTATGAAGAAAGTGCTTTAAAAACTACAGGTAAGTATTTGTTGCTTCTATTTAATTCCACCTACTCTGTATCCCAGATACTCAAAATTCTCCCCAGAGAAAGTTTAGACAAGAAAGAGATTGTTTCTCCTGTGTATTTTTATAAGGTGGGTCAAGTCAGCTAAAATCACACTTAAATTCCTGCTCACTTTGCCATGTTTGATTCCTTTGCTCTGTGCAAGATTGTTATTAAATGTTACCTTATTGGCAACCTCTTTAAAACCACACAGAACGTTGTTACCTGTCAAAAGTCCTCGTGCTTCCCAGCTCTGAGTACTTCTGACAACAGGCAGCTGTTACAGTATTGATAAGGATCTCTTTCTAAATTTATAATGCTGCCAGATATTCAGGAACTGATTGTCCAAATTACTGCTTTTCTGGAATTATGGAGGTTTTATATCCCATAAGATGCCTCCTTTTTTAAATTTCTTTTTCCCCCTTGGATTTCTTTAACTCTGGAGAATTTTAATTGAAATTGAAACCCAAACTTAACTCTTGGTATAAGGCCCAGATTTGCACAGCAATCTGCCTTGTCAGAGTTTGGGTGACATCTGATAGTGGGATTGGTTTGATTGCACACGTTCTGCCCTGTTACCTGTTAACAGGAATCCCACCCGTGCAGGCAGATGCACATAAAAACCCTGGAACAAACTCTGTTTGTACTCAGGAATCTCCATGGAACATCTGTTCAGGCACGGGCTCAACATGCTCAAGTGCAGTGTCAGATTTGCTTAAATCATCTCACACCAGACCAGGAGTTTCCTTCAGGTTAAATTCAGCTTCTAAAGGAAGGCTCAGCAATATCTTCTCCTCCTCAGAGCTGATCAAAACAGGCTTTAATTAATTAATATGTCCAATCAAAGGCATGATTTTTTAAAATAAGGAGTTAATAAAGCCAGATTCAGAGTTTCCCAAAGTAAACATCTCTTCCCAGGAGATAGACCTTCACACACTGAATCCTTTGTCATCCCATTTAAGAATTTCACTTTAAATTTATTTATTTAAGCCATGCAGTAACAGCAAAAGACAAGGGGCTACTGAATATCAAATTTTAAAAATGCTTAATTAAGAGCTCGGGATGCATTTTGCTAGAAAACATCTAATTCATTTCTGAGCCTCAAGAACTTTTTCTTAGCACTGTAGCTTATAAAAGTGTGTGTAACACTTGTTTTCTTAGTCACTTTTTTCAGCTTTGATGCTACAGGTTTGACCATATAATTTTCCATAACAAAAATTAGACATCTCTCTACTCTGCTTACAACAGAACCAACCTTTAAAGTGATTTCAGATCAGCAAATAAGACATAAATGTGGAGGAGCATTAAAGGTATTTTATAATAACTACATGTGTGCTAAAACACTTCAGAGCTCTGTAATTTGCAAATCCCTCTTGTATTTTTAGTAAAGTTAAAAGGTAGATGAAAGAAGGTACAAGCAGCATTCTTGTGTATTTAGGATGGTTTTTTTCAGGTTACATTTTGCTGTCTATTGAATTATGGCAAACACCTTTCTCTCCAAAACGGTTGCTTTCTGACTGCTATGAAAACAAAATTTAGCAGATGAAACAGATATTTCTTTGTAAAATTTCATACTTTTTACTCATGAACTTTATATGTCTGATTACCTATTCCATGTGTTCTTGTCATACAGAAAACAGAGATCTTACAAGCCCAGTTCAGATCTTCCAGTCTTGTGGATAGAAGCATCTAAACTTTGACAGGTATGTGGCAAAATTCCCTTTGATAAGAACCCTTCAGCCCAAGGGATGCTTAATTTCATTTGACTTATTCTAGACCATGCATAAATAGTGATAGCCCAGAAAAAGTAGCTCAAAAAGCATCACAGAGGGGGAAAAAAGAATAAATTTTAAGTATAATGAAAGGAGGTGGTCAAGCTCAGCTTACATTTATCCCATGATCAAAAAGCACAAATCCTTACCCAGTTAACACAGACATGGCACAAAGGGGTTGCCATGACAAAGTGCAGCACAACAGGAGTTGACTACACCACCAAAAATGTGGAATGTTTAAGATGCAACCTGGTATGTGAACTCAAAAATTACACTCTCCTAGTGGTTTTCTACCAGACCAAAAATATCTCACTAGAAAGGAGTCCTGTAACACTCCCACTGCCTTTGGCAGCAGGAAAATGGCAAACCAGCGAGTCTAAAGAGCACTCTGCATGAATTCACACAGTGCTGGAGACTGGGGTGCTTGGCTGCGGGGCAGCAGAGGGCAGGGAGAGGAACACAGGCATCCCTGGGTGGTGCAGGGAGGAATCAAACAGGCCTCTGCTGCCTTTGCAGGAAGCTTTGTTCTTCCTGTAGGGCTGTTTTGGCACACAGAAACAGCAGCTATCGTCTTCCCTGGCCAGCATGGGAAGGGAGAAATCACTTGGAAAGAGAATAAAATGAAGGAATTAACAGTTTCAAATTTCAGCTCTTGAACTAGTTTTCCAGCTTCCTAAATTTGTGACCCATCACTGGAGATGCTCAAGAAAAATCCTGGATCTTTGAAAAATGTGTCTGCAATGCTGAGATCCTTTAGAAACGTTCTAGCAAAGGTGACTGAGTAACACAGACTGCAAGAGTGAAAATAAAACACAGGTAAGAGCATTTCCATTATACACTAATTAATCTGAAGTAGGAATCAGGTGTGAAAATGGAGGCAAAAAGTGGTGGTTGAGAGAAAATCATCCTGAGCAAAAAACTGGGGAAAGGAAGAGCACAGAGCCTCTCTCGTGAGGCTGAGGAGTGACAGTGCAGGAGACTGGGAGGAAACAATTGCCCAGAGCAAGCACAATGAGAACATCCCGGTGGCAATAGTGGCACTTTTATCTGAGAGAGGTGCTAAAAGGGTGCCTTGGCACTGCTGGGGAAAGTGCCTGTATCACTGTGATGCTGTGGAATGTATTCTTTTGAGGGCAGGTTTTGGCACAGGGAACAAAAGCCAGCCCGTGCTGCCCCAAGTCCTGCTTTGTGCCCTCTGGTGCTGCCACGGGCAGCAGGTGGCAGCCCTCACTCCTTGTGTGGTTTTCCTGACTTGTAGGATGCTCGGCTCTGAGTGTCTGCAACAGGTACAGGGAATTCCTCGAAGAGAGAAATAAGAGCTCTGAGCTCTTTAATGGGGTGCCAAGTACTCTGGGATGCCAAGTCAGGATCAGGCATAAGCACATTCTTCCCCTTTGCTATCTGGTGTTATTCCTGATTGCACTGTGGAAAAGACCTCCGGCTTAGAGAAAGGAATTCTGAAGGAGGACAGATGGCTGGAGTTTGGACTTTCTTCAGGCCATGTGCCTTCTGAATCCATTTGCTGTGTTTTGTCTGTCAAAACATGAGCCTCCTCTGAGCTACTAAGGCAACAGGCTTCAAAATCAACAAATGCAGCCCACGAGGATGACAGCCGAGGTGACTACTGTGTGATCCCATTCTTCTGCTGCAGGAAGCCATGAGAACTGCTAATGAGTTTACTTAAACTTGAAGTCCAGTGCTTGCCTGCATAATCCCAATTCAGGAAGCTAAGGTAAATACAACTTGGGGAAGCTTGCTTGCCTCTAGGACACAGCACGATGAGCAAATGGGAGGAATCTTTAGCTGCAACACACTGAGCATATTCCTGCAGGGGTCAGGACAATGGGAAAGCAGTAACTAACTCAGGAAAGGAAAGCAGCTGCTAGTATTTATGCTTGTGATGGATGTTCACAGTAAAATGATCAGACAGAACAGAGAATATCTCTCCAAGGTCTTGACTTGACACCCACAGCTGTGCAAATAGCACAGATGGGAAGATGATTCAGAATGGCCAGATTTCAAAAATGCCCAAAACCAGGCCCTCAAAACAAGATGGGTTTTTGTGAACGCCCCTGTGGACCCTCAGGGCTACTAAAGAGATGCTTCTTTGCAGCAGAATGCAGCAGTTTCACAGATTAACAGCTTGAACAGTTGGTTCGGGGTGGGCTGATGAAAGATGATCTCTGCATGATGTATCCAAATGTACAAGGAATTAATTGGAAGCTATGAACAAAGAGCCGTGAAAGTGTCAGCTTGTGTCCTTCCATGGATCCTCTTAGACCTGCAGAATTCCTGGGGCTTGTCCCAGTAATGAGTATTGAAATGGCACATGTAACCAGGTTGGTCTCTTAGAGTGGCTACAGCTGGCAACAATTGTTCTCCACTTGCTGGAGTGCTTCACAAGCACATGGCCTGAGGGAGCACTTTGAGCTACTGCCATCCCAAACCAAATAACCAGGCCTTATTTTTCCTGCCACAGCCTCTATCCTCACCCTGTCCTCAGACTCAACAGGCCTAGTCGTGTTTACAGAATCATAAAATAGTTTTGGTTGAAAGGAGACCTTGAGGATCACCTCATTCTACCTCCTGCCATGGGCAGGCACACCTTCCACTATCCCAGGTTGCTCCCAGCCCCATCCAACCCGGCCTTGGACACTTCCAGGGATGGGGCAGCCACAGCTTCTCTGGGCAGCCTGTGCCAGGGCCTCACCACCCTCACAGGGACAACTTTTTCCTAATACCTCACCTAACCTACTCTCTTTCAATTTAAACCCATTCCCCCGTGTCCTGTCACTGCATGTCCTTGTAAATAGTCTTGCCCTGAGAGGAACAGCTCTGGAACTAAACTTGTCACACCTCAGGCTCTTTCACAAATAGCCCTGAAGCATTTTAAAAAGTACTCCTTACCTACAGGAAGGGGGAAAAGTTGGGATGGTACAATATTTTACAAAAAGCTCTCCAAAACATTTCCATGGCTAAGGAACTTCGATAGCTGTATTTTAGGCTATGTCTGTGTTAGCAAATGGGTTGAACCCATAAGAGCAGATCCCAGCTTGGTGCAGGGGCTCCAAAATCCCAGTCCATGCACTTCTGAGGCTCCCTGGAGTCTGGCCCCGAAGGCTGAGTGCTCGTTAGTGGTTGTGGCACATCAGTGGCACCCCTGGGGAACATTTCAGGTTGTTTCAGCTGGACTGGCTGCGGCTGCACGTTCCAGGACCGCTCGGGGAGGGGAATCAAAGCGCGGTAAGTGGAGCTCATTAGGGGCTGCAGTGCACAGGGGCTCTGGTGCCCCAGCCAAAATGCCAGGGAAGAGCTCTTGCCAGAGGCACAGCCAGGCTCTGCCAAGGGCAGCCAAGTGCACCTGCACTCACACACCTTTATGCCCTTTATACGCCAATTGCACATCCCTAATGTGTAAATATATATAATATAAAGTGATTTCTCTGTGGAAAACAGGACATCATGAACTGTCCTTAACAGGACAACGACAAAAAGGACTCTACAGGTGCAAAATTTAGCCTGATTTGACTTCTTCACACTTAATTAACTTGAGTTAAAAGCATAGCTTGAGTATGGTAAGTTACTTTAAAAAGTACCAGAAAACTTAACAAATGAAAAAATCCCTAACCCCTACCAATGTAAAGACACCTAAAATGATTTTGCAGGGGGAAAAATAACCGCAGCACAGAAAACAAATGCATTTTTTTCCTCCTTCCACAGAGGAGGAAAAAATCAAGCAATGTCCACCAAGTCTGGGCAGAACTCTGGAGAAATGTCTTTCTCCCACATAAGCAAGCCCTGATCTCTTGTATTGCAATCTGTCTCCCTGCTGTACTTGACATTGCAGCAGCACAAAGGGTTACAGGCAGGCTGGAGAAATATCAAAAGCTAATCTAGCTGAGGAGCAAAAAACTTTGCTTACTTTATTGCTTGTATTGCCAGCATGATAGGAATTAAGAAAAATAAGTTCTTTTCACTTCTCAAGTTCACAGGTTATTTGGTACCTTTTTTGGTCCTTTTTTTTCATTCAAGTGTCATTAACATTCTAGGAAAAGCCAGTACTTTCTTACAGACCAGGTTTGACAAAATTGAATTAATTGGGTGATTTTCTTTTGACTTCAATAGGAGCAGACTCAAATCACAGAGAGCCCAACAACAAAGTAAAATACAACTCAGTCCTGTATGCAGGCACAGAGTGCAGCTATTTATGGTTTTTATCAGGTGAAAAGTGCTTGGGAACATTAGTTTAACTCAGTAATTTGCTTCAGATTATTTCTTACTCTATTTTTTGCTCTTCCTCATTACAGTGATACCTCACAGTGGCAGGGCTGAACATCCAAGTGGCTTCCTGAAAGTATGACCAGGTGCCACATATGGGAATCTCCCTTGGGGACCAAATTTAGGAGAGACAGTGAAGTGGGAACTGATTGGGATGGGATGGGAAGGGAGGGGATGAGTTAAGGTCATAAACTCAGAATTTGAAGTACAGTTCAAGTGTTTACATTGAAGCACAACATTTTCCACATCAGAGATCTTCCTCCAGAATAACCTCCCTCATCCTTGCTTTGGTTTGGGGGGTTCCTGGCACCACTGCTCATAGAGAGTATCTTAAGGACGTCCCAGGAAATGTTTGCTACCCCCACTTCTAACATCAATAGTTATAAAAATGTGTATCAGCACATCACTGGAGTGAAATCCACCAGGACCAGTGTCATTTATGTGCATTTATTCCAAGCACAGGAGGCACAGGAGTGTGTTTGGTCTGTCATTCCCCCACTATTCTGTGTTTAAAAAGGGAGTGGACATTTGTGTTAAAACAGAAGGCCCCTCACACTGCAGCATGATGTCAGTAATTCAGCTCCTCAGAGCATGTTATTGTTTGAAACAGAGGTCTCCACACTTTCACATTGGTTATAAAATACTTAGTGCTGCTGGACTGGAAGGAAAATGTCATACATCTGCAAACAATTAGAAGGAGCTGGACTTCATATTTGATTTACTAAACAATAAAACAAGCTTAAGTGTGACTATATCTGTAAGTTACACTCCCTAGGAGCCTCGAGCAGTTATCATAGCAAAGTCTTTTAACCATAATTAAATAAATCCGCAGCGGGACCATTGCTGATCAAGATTATCTTTTATAAGATATTTTCGGCAGTGAAAAGCACGAAGATCATGAAGTTGAATGCATGCTTTAAGTGCTCCAAAAATCTTTTATACTTTCTTTCAAGCACACTGTCCACTACCCTTTTTCCAGCTGGAATGCATTCAGCACAATACATTTCAGCTTTTAAACACTAATATTTCCATGCTTTCTGCATCTAGATTGAAATTTTGGCATGAGGAAATGAGTAGCTTGATTCAGTCAAGCCCAAGATTTCACCACAGTTTGTGTGCCTGCTGGTTAAAAGTTCTGGTACTGTAACAACACTTTGTTGTTGTTATAAATTAACCAAAGATTTGTGAATTGAATAGAAATATTTAGTTGCAAGTTCCAGGAAGCCAGAGCATGGAGTGAAGTAATAGTGGTGTATCACCACCAATTTCTCCTCAACAAAACAGAAACCTCAACCAGTTGTCAGTCTCTAACTTAACCCTCAACCTTTATTTGGAGGACACACTGTGGGTACTAAATGCTGTCAAACTTCCCTACTGTACCCCACATTTATATACCTAAAGCCAGCATAGCAAAAGGGATGGGTATGTTTTGAAATTTTCTAGCATAACTTGCATTTTTTATCAAATAAAAATGTTGTTATGTGCTAAAGTTGGAGCAGTTTATTGCAGTTCACCAGTGGAGAGTAGTGCCAGCAGCATCACCTGAAGGAGGGAGTGCCAGACCAAACCCAGCAGCTCTGCTCCTGGTGCTGCTACTGCTTTGCCAAGTTAAACTAAGGAAAAAACCAATTTTCCATCCTTAGCATTGATTTTCCCTTGATGACCCCCAGTGAACGCCCAGGGTTAAGGGGATCTGACCTCCTGTGCTAGGTACTGTACTCGACATTCTTGAATCAGAGTGACAGAAATGTTGGACGTGAGCAGATAAGCCAGAAATGCAACGCTGAGGCTTTGCCTACACAAATAACTCCTCCAGCCTCCATCATGATTGCTGTGCTGCAGAATGACAGGGAATTTACTTACTAGTGATAAATAATCTTCTGCGTACATGAATACCAGGGAGAGGGAAACTACCACCGTGTATTACAGCCTGCCCTGATTATAGTCCCTCAAGTACTATTTTATGTGATTATACTGTTCCAGGCCACAAAGTGGAAAAGATGAACCACGGGGTCAAGTTTTGCCCTCTCTTTGCACGGGTGTCCCTCTAACGTGCTTGACAAGCAAGTTTGTGAGCAAGGAGTAGAATATATTTCTATGAAAGAAAACAAAACAATGGCCGAAACATTTGTTACTTCAGCAAGTAGAAGAGTAAACTATTTATATAAAATAATAAATGAAACAGTCTTAGTTTACAGTAGTGCTTGTGAGGCTGGTTCCTGAATGCATACAATTAACATTGCTAATGCCCTGAGAATTTTTGGCACTGTGTGTGGTGTATGTACACTCAGATGAAAGCTCTTCATTGCCATAGTTTTAAAGAGTGGCCAGGCTAGGACTGGAAGTAAACTGGTAGGGTCTGCCTAGAGCTACATCCATGGAGATCAGAAGAGCACAGGCTGTTCAGCAGCTGGGTTCCTACTGCTGGAGGAATATTCCTTATCCATGATAAAAACACAGGACCCTTCTGCATTGCAGCCTGCTCTAAGCAAAAGTTCATACTGTGGTTATTTTTTGTTCATTCAGCATTCACTTACTGAAAAATACAGAGTTCTGTGAATCTTTCCCAATTGTTTATGCCTTGCTGCATTGCCCGCTCTTTTCAGAGCACGTCCTTTCCTAGACATACTTAGCACAACACAAAACGCTTCACTAGAGTTGCTGTAAGGGGTTTTTTTTAGGAGCTACAGACAACAGAATTAATTCAACTTGTTAGCCCAAAATAGATGAAACAGACTGTAAGGCTGCAACAAACTGCACATTCTGATACCTTGAACAACAGCAATAACATTTATGTATTTTATTTATGTATCTTTAAAGGTGTTAATGGAGCAACAGTCCCTTCTGATCAACACAAGGGCTACAGGCTGTCATTTCCCTGGGTCTCTTGTCACCCACACTCCGACTGCAGTGGAAGCAGAACCGAGGCAGGCACTGGCTTACCTTGGCACACGTTGTGGTCACTTTGCTCATACCCAGCTGCACACTGGATTTGGTGGGTTGGGTTGGGAGGGGGGCGCTGAGGGTCGGCCGGGGTCCGGCGAATGACGCTGTTCCGACCACTTGTGGATTCAGCTGCTGCTTCTTCTCGCTCATTTACAATAATTTGCGCTGTTCTGGGTAGACAGAGGTATCCTCCATAGTGGTTAACACATTTCATCCCACCTTTACATGCATCTGGGACTATTTCACATTCATCAATATCTGTGGTTAGCAACAACACAAGTCATGCTTTTAACAGTCGAACCTTCTGCAACAGCCATTAACACAAAGAACACGACGAGACATGCACGCACACCTCCGTGTCCAAAACAGGGGTGTGCAGTGAGAATACTTAAAGAATACCAGTGGCAAGTCTGTCTTTGAAAATTATTTACTGTACCTTTGCACCGTTGCCTAACAGGATCCCATTCATAGCCATCTGTGCATTGCTGTGGAGAAAAAAGAAATAAATTAGGTTACTTGGGATTCTTTGTTTTGGAAAAGCAGTTGAGTGTATTCAGTGAACTCAAAGTGTGACACAAAGGGAAATGCAGTGTTTGCATACCTTGGTAGGCTAGAAAAATGGCAATTGGTACAGCACTGCTGTGCAGGAACAGCAAAACTTGTGAGCCCCTTCCCACTCGGAATGTTCTCTGACTCTATGATACACAGAGAGAGCCTCTGTCTCGGGAAGTTCCCAAAATATGGTTTGTTGTGAGCAGGCTGGGGACCAAAGTGAGAAAAGCGTTGCTTTCTCCTTGCCTTGTCCCTATACCCTGTGTTATACCCTCTGTCCTTGGCTGAATCCTTGGATGATCTTTGAGGTGACCAAGCTGACCAGAATGAAAATCTTCTTGTGAAAAAGCAGCAAGTTTTTCTGAGTTTGGATCTCATTCCCTGCCTGCCAACAGGTGAACCTCTTTCATTCCCAGACCCTGTTTGCCAGAGGGACTAAGAGGACTCTGTGCCTCTGGACTTCATCCTCTCTCCCATTAGCGCTCTAGCAATGGGGAAGGATCCCACGACAGCTGGAAATTCATTCACGTGCTTTTTAATCACATGACTCCAGGCACTGCAGTCTAGGAAGGACAATTTATATTGTGAGACACACAATGAACGGTCAGAGTTTATAACAGCAGGACTACTTATTTATACAAGACTTTGCAAAATTCAAACAAGGCTATACTCAGCAACTATTCATATCAATGCACACCAGCGAGTTCAGGAAAGGTTTTAAATATTCTGCTCTGCATCTTCATTATTCCTCTGCCCAAAAACATGACATTGTGCAGAGGGCAGTCATTTTAATCACAGGTCACAGTTACAGAATCTGATTTGCAAAGTATCACGGTGCTACCAACTGCAGCAGAAACATTTGAAATATTAAAATATCATTGAATCAACCAGGCTGTGCTGTGTTAGGTGCATCCTGGGCTGCTCGGGGTATTGCTTTAATGGCCCCATACAAAAAAAAGAATGGAGGTGGCTAATGTAATTAGTCACAGTCAAGCAAGCTAAATCTTATTGCAACTCCTCTGCTGCTGAGGGACTTACAAGTGACAAACTTGACCTTCTGATGCCAAGATCCGCTTGTTGCAGGTCCTATCCTCAAGTTATTTTGAGGGATCTGTTACTGACAGACACTGACTCAGCAGGAGGATTGAAAATATTTTCTTCTCTTGCAGGTGACACCAGTGATCTGCCAAACGCGGCGGCGAGTTGTAACTTGGAAGGGTTTTTATCCCCAAGGGGTAAGTGGACACTCTCTAAAGGATTGACTACATGCTGAGTTGACAACACCAAAGTTACTGTAGCAATGAAAAGGCAAACCCAAAGGAAAACAGCTAATTCATGCATTTACTGAATCACCCAATTCCTGTTAATGCACAACAGAAGTACTGTCTGTTTAACTGCAAGGAGCCAAGTCCATCTATTACTGCAGCCAAAGGCTTTTACAATAGCAAAGGATTTGGCCCTCCATGGATACAATGTGTGCATGAGAAACAGTAGCATCCCAAGACCAAAATCTCCCAAAGCTGGGGTTTTTTGTTTCATTTTACATGGTTGGAGTTTAATGATCAGCGAAGTACCTAAATGCTAAGACCTCCTTGGAAATGGAGCATAGGTACCCAAGCCATGTAGACTTGCTAGAAATGTTCAATTGGTGTAATCAAAATTATGTGAAATGCTACATAATTAAAAACCCCCTCATATAATGACTGTGGGAAAGGAGGAGGGTGGGATCACTGTTTAGTCCAGATTTTCAAAAGGTGCCTACATCTTCAGTTTCCACTTCTAGATAGGGACTTAAAAAAGAAAGTAAATCACAGAAGCCTCTAAATAAAAGTACTCCCAGCCTTCAAAACCCTAATGCTTCTAAAGCCCAGTGTTAAAGTATTTTATGACTGACTTCCTGATCCTCACTTGAGGCTTCTTTAAGCCCTGACTTCTACAAGAAGGTCCAACTCTGCAATATTTACTTGCTTGAGCCATCCCACTGACTTCAGTGGGATTACTTGTATAAGACACAATCCTGGGCTTTGGCTGTGGTTCTCTAACTTTTTGCATGTGTGCAGAATTTTCTGCTTGTGTGGCATTGGGCTGATGTCTGTGCACATATCCAGAGGTCCACCCATATGAAGCAAGTTGCAGGGATTACAACTGTAATCAGATGTGAAAATGCGGGTTTTTCCCCAGCCCAAGCCGGGGTAATTGCCGCTCCTTCCATGACATGCATTATGCAAGCCAAGCACTGAACACAAGCAGATTGAAAAGAAAAAGCCTGACAAAAAGGCCTTTAAATCTCTTAGCCTGTCACTTGGTTGCAAGCAGAACCTATTTCCAGTATTTTTGTACAATTTTATCAAGCCACGCAAAACCACTGCTCAAATCCAGCTCAGAAAAGAACAGTCCCATGATCACTCCAGGATTCAGATGCTTCATTAAGAGCCCCAAATTTGGAAGTACTTACATTTTGTTAAAAACAGCTTGAAATATCCATAAGAAAACACAAAAGAATGTTTGACCTAATTATGTGTCAAACTCCATATATTTCAAATGAAAGTCCTAGGGACGCTGTCTTTATGAAAATGGATTAAAAAAATATTCAAACCTCCTAATTTTGTTCAGTCCCTCAAACTGAGTACATAGATAAACTTTTCCAAACAAGCAGTTGTAATCTATTTTGCTCAATCTTGTCAACTTGAACTTTTAAAGACTGTTTCAGTGCAGGAACAGCTTATTTTATGGTTAACATTCGAACTCAGCGACCTCTATAGCACATGCTATACATTGGCAAGAAATTCAGTTTTTCTTAAGGGTCATTTAGCAAAGAATCCCCGCAAAGCAGTAATTATCTCCAAGTCTATTAAACCTTACCGTGTACGTTATGGTTTCCTCAGTTTCCTGCGAATGTACTGTAATAAGAATGAGCGCAGCCAAGAACATAGCTGTCAACATCGTGAACCTTGAAAGAAAGGAAAAACAAATCAAGCAGGAATGTTTTTAGCGGTCTCCTTTGCTGGAAGAGGCTGCAGCACCCCTGGGACCGGGTCCTGCCCGGAGAGCCCACCCAGCCCCTACCTGGGAGAGGCGGCCGGGCACTGCCCGCTCGCTCCCGCAAGGAGAGGGTGAGGCTTGGCCGTGCTTCCCAGCCCAGGGATTTTATCCAGCTGGGAAGGGGGGCGGAAATAACCAGTCAATGGAGTTTAAAACACCCCAGCGCTCACCGGGAGCAGCGCCGGACAAGGCGCGGGCAGCGGCAGTGCCCGGCCGGCGCACGCTTTGGGGTGGAAAAGCAACTTTTCGGTTAAAGCAAGGCGTGGGGGACACCCCCCACCTGCCGGGCTGTGCCCGGGACCCGCTGGGGCAGAGCCGTGCCCCGGGGGCGGCGGGCACGGAGCCGCCCGCGCTGCCCGCTCCTACCTGCGGGACCGGGCGGGCGGCGGCCGCCGCTCCTGTCCGCTGCCTCCGCTGCGCTGCCGGCGGCCGCTCGTTCTCCTTCCCCCGCTGCCGGCGGCCGCTCGTTCTCCTTCCCCCGGTGCCTGTGCGGTGCCGGTGCGCTGCTGGCGGCCGCTCGTTCCCTTTCCCGCGGTGTCGGTGCGGTGCCGGCGGCCGCTCGCTGTCCCTGCCCCCGGTGCCGTGCGGTGCCGGCGGCCGCCCGTGCCCCTTCTCCCGCTGCCGGCAGCCGCTCGCTGTCCCTGCCCCGGCGGCCGCTGGCTCCCCGCCGCTGTCGGTGCGTGCCCGGTGCCGGCCTCGGGCTAAATAGAACGGGCGCCCGTCCCGCCGGCGCCGCGCGCGCCCCCTGCCGGCTCCGCGGGCGCGCGCGGGGCAGGTGCGGCCCCGCCGCCATGTTGGGGCCGTGAGGGCAGCCCCGGGCGCGGCCCCGCCGCGGGCAGCGGGAGCGGGGCCCTGCGCGGGAAGCGGTGAGGGGAGCGCGGCCGCGGCCCCGGGAGCCGCTCCCTCACGCCGCTTGGGTGTCCCAGCGAGGCGGCGGCTGTGTCCCGGTTGGGATCTTCGTGGAACTGCAGCACGGCCGTCGTTTTGGGGTCTGTCGTGAGTCATGCAATCGTAGAATCGTTAAGGTTGGGAAAAAAGACCTTTAAGATCGTCAGGTCCATCACTACCATGTTCACAATTGCAACTGTAACCAGATGTGGAAATGAGACTGGAAAACTGGTTTTCTAGGAAGGAAAATAAGGTTTTTTCTCAGTCTAAGCTGGTGTAATTGCCTGTCCTTCCATGACATGCATTATGCAAGCCGAACACTGAACACAAGCAGGTTTAAAAGAAAATAAACTTACAAAAAGGCCTTTAGATCTCTTACCCTTCGCTTGGTTGCAAACAGAACCTATTTCCAATATTCTTGCCCTCAAGTCCCACATCCACACATTTTTGAACGCTTCTGTGGGTGGTGACTCCACCACTGCCTTGGGCAGCCCCTTTCAGTGCTTTGTAACCCTTTCCTTGATTTTTTTTTTCCTGTAATATCTAATCTAAACCTCCCCTGGAAATTTAAAATAGCAGGACTTATGTGTTTTTGTGCCCATTATAAATTCAGTAGATGAAAGCCATGAGGAACCCTCCACAGGGCAATGCCTGTTCCTCAGACACCACCTAAGTTCAGCAATCATCACTTCTAAAAACCTTTTCAGTCCATAAAATGCTGTTATTTCCCCATCCAGGGGGAAAGTTCTTGGACAGAAGGAAGGATGAGGAGGCATTGGAGGGATTTAGAAGCTTTGGTGGGTCTTGGTGAGGAGAAGGTGTCCAGGAACTTGTTCTAGAGAGGGATAAGATGGATCTTTATTTAATTCCCTAGTTTTGCTTCTGGGGGGCCTGTGACACAGTAGAGCAGCTCTGTTCTGTTCCTATAGTTCAACATGAGATTTTTAGTTTTAAATAATTTTTTACCTCCTTAATGTAGACCTTGAAGGTCCTGGAGAACTGGAAATCTCCTGAAAAAATGTCTCATTAGGCTGCAGACCTCTGGCGCTGCTGGCCTAGAGAATAGCTTTCCTATATAATCCCTTAAATTCTTAACATTAATTTATAGTTGATCTTACATAAAGCATGAGTTCTTTTTTGGATGGTTGTACTGTGCTCATTAATTTTGTCTCTGAATCAAATCACTTCTTTTCTTATCTGTTCTAGAATCAGCCAGGCTGGTAGTTTCAGAATACTTGTAGCTGCAACCTTATGTTGCCTGTCTTTTATTTTTCAGGTAGTTGTGAGAGAAGACAGGATTTTCCCTCTCTCATTGCAGTTTCTGTGCTTACAGGTAAGTGGGACTCCTGAAAATGTACTTACAGTCCACACACCTCACTGGTAAATGAAGAACAGAAGCAAAAACATGGTGTAATAAAGAAAATCTAAGTTGACTACGTTATAGGACATTTTGCATGTACTTTCTTATGCATATTTATTTCATATTTAACAGGCTATCTTTTGACATGTGTCTTCCTGCTCCGAAATGATTCCTTTAAAGCCTGTATTTCATTATTTAGGAATACAACTTCACAGTGTTAGATTGGCGCTGAGTTATTCACTTCTGTTGGTGTAAATTGGATTCCTATTTGTGATGTGGTCCCTCATATATTTTCAACTTTACTGTTTCTTGCTTATAGAAAGAAGTACAAGCATTTCTAATAATCTAATGAACGTAAAATAGTGACATAATTGCTTTTATCTACTTGGCAACACCACTTTTTGAGTTTTGAATTGTCATTTGAATTGTCACTCATGCCATGCAAAGAGAACAGAATTTAAGTTGTTGGGTTCTGGATTAAGTAAAAATTTTTAAAAGTGTTATCTTAATCTATTACATAGGGAAACACTGCCTATATTACAGGACTGCAATTGGGTTTTTTCCCTCTGGAAAGATGTTCTGCAAAGCAGAGAACAGCAGGAACATCATTTTGGAGGATGTCTGAACGCTGGCTGAGCAGGGACCCCCTTCCCTTGGCTTCAGCCAGTGTTACACATTGCTGAAATGCCCTGTTCTGCCAAGGATGGTTGTCAGTCCTTTAAATGGAGGTGGGAGACTCAGTCCATGATTTGGTAGTTCAGATATTCCCTGCTGAGACAACTGGAAACCTGCCTGGTGTGGGAGAGCAGAACTTAAATGCTTGGAAATGCTGATGGGAGTGTGAGGTATGTGAATGAGCTGAAGGGCAACTTATTTACATATCTGAGATGTCTGAAGATGTCCGAGTGGTCAAACAGTCCCTCCTTCCGTGCTGACCATGAGCCCCTTGGCACTGCTGAGGCCAATGCCTGCAAAAGTTGAAGAAGCCCAGTGAGGCTGATCCCTAATTTTGCTTTTTTTCCTTGCTTTTGGCTCCTTCTGAAAATTGTGCACTCTATTCCCTACTGCTTTAGTGAACTCTTTGTCACATCTCAGTTTTTGCTTTCTTTAAACCCCACAGTTTTCATAAATTCTTTAGCTCGAATGTGTTTACGGCTTCAATGTTCGCATTTTTTCTTCCTGGCAGGATGTGTTGCCACCCCCCATTGTCCTCAAAAACCCAAGGATAGGTAGGCTGAAGGGAGGCTGTGTGTGGTTAAAATGTCACTGCACTCCCAACTAATTCTGGCTGCTAGAATTGTCCCTGGGGGCAACAGACAGCTGGACATAATTTAGAGCAGGCTGAGATTGATACTAGAGGCTAGCCTGAAAAGGAGGAAAACAAAATTACAGTTTAATCTCTTCTACTCCCAGATCTGACCCCCTTTTCCTGTTTCAAACATCGCTCTCTAGGACAGAAAATGAAGCACATGGAGAATTAAAGCAACTCGTGTTTGTCAGCTCAGGGGACCATCGGTGTCAATTTAAGATGATTTCTGTTCCTGAGCATGTCACATCGAGTAACACTGCACTTTTCTAAACTCAGAGCTGGAATGGTGGAGATGTTATTTTCATGTTGGACTCACAGGAATTTTAGAACATAAATTATTTTGATAACATGGCAGGCTGCCTTTCTGCCACGCTGCCTGCAAATGTCAAAATTTTTTCCATGTTTCAACTTGGAAGTGACATAGTGTTGGTGAGGGATAAATTGTGAAGCATTAGATGTCTGACTTTATTGCTGATTAAACATGACAAATGTTAAACTTTTATTTGAGGTAAGATGTTACAAGTTTATTTATCTTCAAGGGAGGTATCCTGAGCATATTGTATGTGCCATGATGTGTTACTTTACTGTAGACTTAATTTGAAATAAGATCTGTGTTAGGAAATTACTCTCACTTTTCATAGAAAGCTGACAGAGAGAGGTAAAAATTCACCATATCGGTTTCTTATCACAGGTGTTGAAATGACAAAAAGTTAATAAGGACCAAAATGTCAGTAGCAAGGGACAGAGAACAAATTCTCTCCTGCTTAATCCTCCCATTAAATCTAAACATATATTTATTGGTATTCCTTGTTTATTGCTTTGCGGTAGAGTTCATAGGTGACAGATGATGCAAACACAGAATTAGAGAACACTGACAAGGAAAAGACATGAGAGTTGGATTCGAAAAATCTAGTAGTAGAATTCCAGCCTTTATTTTCTGAAAGTTATCTCCTGTATGAGAAAAATGGCATGAGTTTTGTTGTGCTGAGGCCTCTGGCTAACTTGGGCTAACCCATGCTTTCATTTTTAAATGTCTAACAATGCTCTGAGGATATTAAAGTATAACGTTGTTGCCATTTTTTGTTTTGATTTTTGCTAAAGATCAAGCTTGTGGTCTGCATACAATTTGTCAAGCATGCAATTTGCTTGTCTGCTGCAATTTATGGGGATGTGATCCTGTGTTTTGTGTGTTTCTGTGGACTCCAGCAGAAATCTGGATGCCCAGATAAGGTGGTGGCTATTCCCACTGGAGTCCTTTGTCAGAAAACAAAACATGAGGGAGAGAGTGAGTGAGTGAGTGGGGAAGGCATCTCCCAGAGGTTGTCCATCTTTTTTGTTGGTGCGGCTGTGCAGCTCTAATAAATTGGGACTTGAAGGGCTGTGGAAGGGTGAGTGGTTTTCTGATACAGCTGAAAACAACGTAAGAAATGAGGGTGTGCTGGTGTGGGGGAAGGATGAGCCCATTTCACTTTCCATGTGTGGTCCATCACCTCTTGCATCTTAGGGAATAAGGATTTTCCAGGACTGCAAACCCCTCCTGCTGATACTCACATGTGGTGTTGATTTTAGGCTCCCCATTGGAAAATGAGAGAATACGGTTAATGGGTGTTTTCTCAGTGTTTTCAAGGCTGTAACTTTGAGGCCCAACTTAACACAAGTTTACTCACAACCCCAAAATATCTTTTTTTGTGGATTAACCGTACAGGTAAGACCCTTTGATGTGGTAAGAATTTCAGATATGCCTAATCTGGGCTGTAGCTTGAATTGTGAAGATTTGCTTTTGCTTAGAAATTGTATCTGCAATTTGAACATTCTTCTTTAACTCTCTTTAGCTTGTATTTCTGACTTCTTCCATCTTTTTATACTGCGAAGCAACTCTGTTCTCTATCAGTGATTTTCCTTCTCTTTTTTTCTCTTTCTCATGCCAGATAAGAGAAACAGCAGCCCAGAAAACATTCATCAGTGTAGACGTGTGGCTTTTTAACACTGGAGTTGTCATTTCTTCTCATTTTTCTTTTGGAAAACCAGCATTGTTGTGTATAGGAGTTGAAGTCTGATGCTGTACTAGGTTTCAACCAATTTGGTTAAAATGAGAACTTTTTCCCAGAAATATAAGCCATCTGAGGAGTAGACAGCCTTTCTGATACTCAAAATCCGAGCTGGAATATATACTGTTATTCTGATTAAACTGTGTCAGTGCGGTTCCTTGCTCTGGCTAAGAGGCAACATAGGAATGCCAGAATTCAAATCCAGTATCACCCAGAATATGTTGGAGACAGTTTTCAGCTCTGGTTTTGGCTTCCCATGAAGCTTTGTGCAAATCATTTAATCTGTTTCTTGGTATCCACTCTCTGGGAAATGAGGAAAAGATGTGGCACTTGCCCAGGGAAGTGGCGTGGGTGCATTCACTTACCTGTCTAGGATTTCCAAAGACAGTTCATTGTCTTGGATACTCAGATCCCTTTCATCCCTTGGATGCTTGTCTGTGAGGCTGCCTTCCGGCCTGCAGTGGGCACCTCAGCATCCACTCAGCTGAAAGGAGAATCAGGCAGAACTTACCTACTGCAACATTCATGGGTGTGGATGAGTAAAAACTCTGTGCCCTCTCTTTGTCCTCCCTCCATGCAGGAAATCCATTTCCCTTCCTCTGTCAGTTCTGAGAAAGGTAATTGTGGGTTGATATGAATGGAATACCTGTGTACGACCAGCATGGATTTCTGACTGTCAGGCCAACTCCAGCAGGCTGTTCAAGCCCTAGTTTTAACTTTTGCAGTTTTCTAACATTGTATTTAGCTCCAGATTTTGGGAATTAATTTGAATAATTTAACCTTTCTCAAGAGGACTTCGAGTATTCCTGGTTGTCAGAAAGCGCTGAAGACCTTCAAGGTAGACGTTCATGTTTGAAACCCTTAACCCAAAGCTTTCTGCAGAGCCTCGTGGGCCCAAACCCGAGTGTGACAGTGTTGTGATCTTTCAGCACAACCAAACTGAGACCTCTCAGAAATGCTGTGGTGAAAGAGGCCCTCAGGCAAACAGATTTGTGAGGCAGAGCTCTTGCTAAGGACTGTTTTGCTTTTTACAATTCAGGAACATCAGGATCAGTAGATATATTAAACAATAATTTGGTTCCATAAGCATCTTCTGAACTCTCTGAGTTTGCTATTCCTTTCTTTCCTTTTTGAGAAAAAAGTTATTAATTGTGGAAAAGCAGGAGCATTTCTTATTTATGTTGTATGGGGGTGAACTTGGCAAACAACCGGCCCAGTTAACCTATTAACTATTGCCCAGAGACACAACTTTTCTGCTCAATAGCTGCATGTTAATACTACAGGATGTATATCAGAGCATTTGAATTCCCTGGAATATTAAGCTTAGTGCTTGTTTGTAAGCTGTCATACAGAAGGCAGAATCAAAATACCAGTGGGGATTTTCCTCTCTGTGAGATTGATGGGGTTATCCTCTCACCCCTCTTTACAGATACATGTGGTTGAAAGGGATCAAAATTCTGGAAAAGGCTGGAAGATGATACCACTAAAAGCTGGCACAGAAAAGCCCATAACCCTGTATGCTCCCTAAATATGCTCTATAGGAGTTTAACCACATCAGGGAAAAACTCAGTTCTGGGAGTGAGGCAGTGGGAACACCACATCTCCGAGTCCTTAAGGTGGAGAGGCTGCAGAACAAGCCCCACATGTCATTTGTGTAATAGACTAACACATCACTTATTATATATTCATTTTAAGTCATGTGTAACACGGGGATTCTTCTTTTAATTAATCAGTTCAAGTTCTCACTCCCTGGAAGCCCGAAGCCCTGGCAAATTAATTCCTGCTCGTTCGCCCATTACTGTGCTTGAACTGTTATAATTTAGAAGTGATAAAGGCCCAAAATAACCTGATGCATACAAAAATACCCCAATCCCCCTCTCCACCCCAGTGCAGGGCAGCCCACTGCAGTTCAGTTCACTCTCTTATGTCACTCCAGAAACCCCAGAGCTCTCTTTGGCCAACAATAGTCTCAGTGTGTCAGGGGCCGTGGGGCCTCTTTGGCACCACAGCTGCGGGTCGTAAATGCAGTTCTGGAGATTAAGATATTAAATTGGGCCTCTTTGGAGGCTGCACAACAGGGCCTGAGGTATTGCCTCGTGTCCCCAAGGCAGCCTGGTGGCTCCCAGGGCTGTCAGGTGCTGCACGGAGCACATGCCAAGAGCTTCCCACACGAGGATTTGTCCTCAGCAATGGCGTGGTTTGCCATTTCCTCTGCCGGCCAGGGAGTGTTTGCTGCTCCAGGCTGCCACTTCCTGCAGAAGGCTCCCGGAGGTTGGTGACAGGTTTGCTGAGCAGGAATTCAGTGAACATCAGGCAAAGGAGATGCAGATGCTTTAAGAAAAGCACTGCATGCTTTGTGCAGACCAGGCTGCAGTTGGAGCACTGCTGTGTCCTCATGGCTTTCCATGCATTGATAAAACCCCAACTAAAAGAGCCAGAGGCATGTGGTAAGAGTCACTTGCATCAGTGCAGAGCAGGAGAGTGTATTAACCTACTCAGTGTCCTACTAGCACTTACTTCCAGACTTCTATTTATTACCTTTCATCCCATTTTATGTAGAAAAGGTTTTTGATTTCCATCTCCCTTGCTCTTGGAAAAAAGTGCCTTTCTCGCTGTAATGTTTGACAGCACTTTAAACAGTGAGCTGTGGTTGTAGAAATTTTGACTTCTAGAAGCAATAATTAGAATGTGTCAGAGTTTTAGGGCTTGGTCATTTCTGCTCACTTTCATCCTTCATTTTTCAGATGTAGATCTTTTAATAGAGCTTTTACCATAGAAATTTCACCTCTGCAAGAAAACACCAGAGCAGAAAAAGCAGAATTGATTGAGCTTAAATCAAAGGAGAGACCTTGGTTCAACATCTTGTCAGCAAATTGTGGCTGAGTTATTAATTATCTGTCTCAGTTATTAAGTACCTGGAATCTGTAAATCTTTCAGAAAGGCCTTTAATATACAAATCTCTGAATATTACTGGAGCTCCTGACTGGTATCTCTGAGGAAGCTGTGGACACATGGAAACATGTCATCCTGAAGATGGATGATTTAAGTCTGTTGAAGCAGATTGTTTGATTGTGTGATTGTAAAATAGCTTTTTTGGCACTTGTTGCTATAGGACTAAGGGTCAGATTCTTTCTCTGCCTTGCACTGGAGATGCATCAAAACTTGTGTGGTCTGACTGCAGTGTGTTGGGAGTCTGTTCCATTTCTGTGGGTGACTGTGCATGTGGCTTTTGGGGACAGGTCCTGTAGTTGCTGGTAAATTCCTTGCTGCTTTAAAGGGAAGGGCACAAAAACAGAGGAGGTGGCTTTGGCCTCAGGACTGTGGCACTGCAGTTATTAAGAAGGGCCTTTCCATGTTTTTCCCATGCTTTCCTTCGGTGGATTCAAAAGGACGCAAGCCAAAGGCAAAATATAATTTTGTTTCTCTGAAGGTAGAGGATTGAGGGGGTTTACAACATTCCTTTAGAGCTAATAATGATTCAAACTTAAGTCACATTATACACATAATGTATATAAAAACCACTTCCATGTAGAAAATGTCAGTGGCATTTCTTTGTATAGGATTACTCCAGATTCTTCATTCAATTGACTTTTTCTCCAACAGGGCTGTCATTATTTAGTAAAAGTCTTCTATAGTGCAGGAAATGTATCTGTGAGGAAGGCCTGAAGTGTAGCAAGGCGTGGTGTTCCAAGTGGGTTTAAAGTGCTAGAACACACTTCATTGTGTCAGTCAGATTTTGCATTGTTAGGTGAAGGGGAAGGACAGGATCTTCTCCACAGCAAAACAAATCTTTACTTGGTGTGGATTAACAGATTCTCACTGCTAGAAATTTGGGGGTTTTAGTGTGAATCTTAGGAAGGGAAAAAAGTGCTATTACAATACTTCATTTGGAGTCAGGAGGCCTTCTTTCACTGCACTGCTGCCTTTTCAGAATGACTTCCCAGTGCCAGGCAAAGAATATCATGGAGGCATGGAAGAAAGTGGAATGTATTTATTTGCAGTAATCTTTATTAGAGAAGAACTCTTAATTTTCCAGGAGGAAATGAAGTTCGCACACGTTTCCTTCACAAAAAGGTAGGGTTGTTTTTTTGTCCACCTTGAGACCTGAATGAAATCTTTATTCCCAGCTGGCAATGTGTGACAAAGCATACCTTTGGTGACAGGCTGCAAAAGGGATTAATCATCTGGTGAATTAATTAACAGCAGTAATAAATTAGAGCTCTCAGGGATCGTCAGTGATTTTACTAGCTTGAATTTAAAAGTATGTGAGCGGTGTAAGTGAATTACAAGATAATACTAACTAGAGATGTTTGCTCACAATTTAACTTCTGCTTCTCAAGCTATCAGTTGTTTACTGGTCTGGACCAATGAAGTGCTAAAAGCTAAATACTGTAAAATGTTAAACTTTGATGAAAGATATGAAGACAGAAACTGTTTCTTTTGCCAACACTGTGGTCAACAGCAGTGCCCTGACCTGATTACTTAAGCTGATGTTTTTCCTAAATCTGTCATGAATCAGTAATTATCAAGTTTTGCAATACTCAATGATTCTCTTGTGAATAGCAAAATTATTTGTTATTTTAGGTTGGTATTTTCAAAAAAGAAGTGTTCAACTCTTGCATCTGCAACCTCTATACAGTATGTTTGGCCTTTTTTTTGCCTGGAGAACTGTGGAATGCCACAACAAATCTTCTGAAGAGTTTCACAAAATGTGAGGAGAATTCAATCTGGCCTAATCTGGAAGTGACCCCTCTGGTGTCTTATAAAATAAACTTTCATGTCAGTGTGTTTTTCCAGTCATGGTTGGAAGATTTCCAGTACAAGTATTTAGTTATGGGGCTTGACTTGTAGGGCTTCTAATAGGAAAAGGAACTTGTACAACATATTGTTTTTATTAGTGGGGTGTTCTCACAGCAATTTAATATGGCAGTGCCAGAAAAAATTCCCTTTTGCCTTGCACTGAGTGCCATGCAGTTATGTGAGGTGGGTGTGCATGGGGTCAGAAGAGGGCCCAGGTCCCTGAATGAGGCTGGAAATTCAATCCATGCTTCCCGAGATTGTGGTGGCATAATACTAACAGCTGGCTTTGGAGCTTTAGTAATCCTTGCAGCTCCTGGCTGAGTTTTCTGAGAAATGAGAGACCAAAATCAGGGGAACTTATCAGATAAGGTAAATGAGAGATGTGGTAACGTGATGCATTGTCTGTTCAGTCATTTCAACAGGAAAGATGGGATGGCAAAACCTCTGTGTGGGGCTTATTTGATGGATGTTTTGGGCTCTGTCCATGCACATCTGTGGCTACCCCCCCATGGAAATTGGACTGCACTTCAAGCCATATGTGAAGGCACTGTGGAGCTGCCATCCCTGGATCCTTGTCCAGTGAATGCTACTGAGGATGTGGTGAGTGGGACTGTGCTCCCCACTGGCAGCAATCGAGGAGAACGTGCAAACAAGCAAATCTAAATGCAAATGTTCATGTCTAACCTTGGTGGAGATTTATCCAAATGATAGGGGAGTTGATAGCAGGAAAATGAAAAAGAAGAAAAAAACGAGGAAATTTGAACCATCCAGTTCTTTTTGGGTGAAAATTGCTTAACTTAGATTTGTGGTTTTAAGTAAACGTGCACATTAAAAGAATGCTGACCTTTAAAAACATGGGTTTAGATGGTTTGCTATTGTTGCTGGTTAGAACATATGCACTTACAGGCAGCAGAAAATACCATAAGCCTGTGAGACTGGGAATGCACCATGGAAACAAACAGCACCCTGGCAAAATAAAGAGATGTTTCCTCAATGGATCTCCATTAAAAAGCTCAGCAGAGATCCTTCTGAACTCTGCACGAAGGGATACTCCAAACTTGTCGAAGAAAAATGCACAGCAAAGTGGGAAATTAAACGGTATCACCGTGCTTTGCTGCAAAACAAAGAAGGCTTTTATGAGAGTCTTGAGCCTAAGTGATAAGTTGTGGATCCATTGTGTTGGAATGCGATGAAATTAATTCCTCTGGGAGAGAAGGAAAAGGATCTAGAAATGTAGTGCTGCCCTCCAGTGGCGGCGTGAGGGGGTTTGCCTCCAGTGCTCGCAGGATGTTGGCTGGAAGGCAAACCAAAACGTGCAAATATTTCCGAAAGGACTCGGTAGTTACAGTTCAAATGTCAGGGCAGCAGTGGAGAAGAGGGGATATTGGACGTAGCCGAGCTTGTCCTAGTCTGGAACTGTTGAATTGGTGGCTTTGTCTGAGGTTATTCTCAGCTAGAGGAAAGAACTCTTCCCTGCATGCTACATTAATCCTCTTCACTTCTAGTTTGCAAAGTCTTCTGCTCTAGTTCACGAAGAAAGGAGTGTCCATGGATGAAGTGAGCCAAAATTATGAATTCTCTGAACAGACTCACCTTAAAAAGGGAGATAATGTCTTTATGGAGAGTGCCAGCATAGCCTAACATATGCAATTAAACTAATTTTCCTCTTGCTTAAGCTGTGGTAATAACTCTCCTCCACACCCCTTAAGTCAGTTTGCCTCTTTAACATGGCACGAAAGAGAGAAGAATAAGTTATATGAGTGGTGTAAGCAAGCTGCTACCTACAAACGTTGTGTCCTGTGTGAGGCTTCATCTGTTGCCTTGCCAAAGCAATTACCTGTCCCTCTGTGTTATTAGGGAAAGCACAGTTACCACAGTATTAGGGAATGCCTACAAAGGTGTCTTTCCATGTGATCTTAGCAGCAGCAGGGCTGCTTAGTGAGGGTTAAACTCTTCTGTCCTGATATGGTGTTTTCTGAAGCTGCTGCTCTATCTTCATCTTCCGTGCAAAATGTGGTTTCTGCTTCCATTTGGTTAAAGTCATGTAAGACAAATTCAGGTAGAGAACCTGAGCCTGGCAAGACTAGGCTTTGTCTTAAGGTTCAGGTTCTGGGAATACCAGACTGTTTCAGATTCACAGAGTGCACCACAAGGGAATCTGGAGTGGGGGGGCTGTGTTACTCCAGTGTGTGTTTTGAGATGACAGTGGATGCATGTGAGGGAGAAGAGCGAGATCCAGAGGGGAAGGGTATGAAAGGCTCTTGTTGAAAAGTTTCTTTGGGTGTATTAATATCAGTGTGGATGAAAGGAGAAATAAAGATAACATTGATGGCAAAGAGTTTGGATCAATGTTTGCTGCCTTTGCAGTCTTCAAAAGACCCAAATGAGAGGGAGGACGTCTGCTAGGGAAGTCAGTGTAATAGGCAGTCTAAGGAGCACTGATGAATCAGGCTTGCCTTTATCCATGCTTATCAGGAACATCTTCCTATTCATGTTTCCTACAGTCTCTTTTGTTCTGCTCTTAATGAAAGCTATGCTGCTTAGAAGGCAAATATAAATTTCTGTGGGTGCAGAAGCCCTGAAAGTATGGACAGACCTATGAACACACACTTACCTGCACACACCCACAGAGCAATTGCAGCTGTGTGAGGGCCTTTCTGATAGCACCTGCTCTGTTTCCATGGCTTCTGCAGAGGCTTCTCTCTAAGCTACACAAAGCAGGTGCTGCGCGTTATCTCTGGGATTAGGAGTTAGGAGGAGCCCCTTTGAGCTTGTAACCAGGAAGTCAGAGCATGGTGCTGGAGGCCTCAGTCAAAGACCTCACTCCAGGAAATCCTGGCCTTCTCTGAGTTGTGAATGAGGCCACATCTTTTCCTTGGTGGGCTGATGTTTGACTCATCTCCGTGACTCTTCCCCTCCAAGGGATACTCTCTTCTATCAAGGTAAGATCAGACATTGTGTCTCGGTTCCATTGGTCAGAGTATTCTTTGGTCTGTCCTGAATCTGGTTGAATGAAGAGGCTGACTGTAGTATCTGATGCTGATTTTTGATGTAGGGAGATGCAGATGCTCTGCAGAAACTGCTTAGTGATTTTATAGACACTTGGAGGCAAGTTGGATGGAAACTTCCAGGGATAACTGAGTCCAGTTATGCAGTTACGGTCAGAGAGTAAAATATTATGTTAATTCATATAAATGTTGATTCATACAGATGTTAACTCATAATCCACTACACTGATGTACTCATAATATTCTTATAATGACAGCCTGAGGCTTTAAACCTTATCAGACTTCTGGGCTTAGAAGATTAGACTGAAGCACACGACAGCTGAAGCTACTACACATGAAACAACAGTGAAATACTAATTTGTTAATATTTTATTACATCTGTCCCTTCATGTGGATATTTTGTCCCACATCACACAGTACAACATATCCAGGAGTAGGTGTTGTTTTCCTGAATGTTTTGTTACATCTGCCCCTTCATGTGGGATATTTTGACCCACATCACACAGTACAACATATCCAGGAGTAGGTGTTGTTTTCCTTGCTTTTCCCATCCTTCCCATCCCCCTGCCCCCATCTGGCTTCTCAGGGTTCAGTGTTGTCCCTGTGTTACTTTGGTTCTCATTGATTTTAGTTCAGCAGGTAGTTTGGGGTATCTCGAACAGAAGAAAAACACTCAGGAGAGGAGCAAAAAACTGCTCTGTGCTTAGGGGCATCGTCACCTTTCATCAAGCCTTGCAGAACTGCTCTGAGGCTGGAATGTGAAGTAGTTGCTGGCTCCTGTGGTGTCTGTTTTATTCTGTGTGAGATACAATCTGTATCAAGGATCTTCCCCAGGCTACCTGCGGAGGTTAATTTGCATGAGAACCACACTTGCAGGATCCTTCAGGCATAGGGCAGAAGACAGAGCAGTTGGATCTCTCAGGAAGTTTCTGTTGCCCTGTAGCTGCAGAGCCAAGAACATAACTTCGCTTCCCAGCACAGCCATTCCCTCTCCTGCTCCGGGGGAGCGTAACCCCTGCAGCGGAGCTCGCTGTCGGTGCAGCAGCGCGAAGCTGCGAGCGGCAGGAGCTGGGAGCTGTTTTCCAACGGGCTTGGCAGATCCCCACAAACACCAGGTATCTGTCGAACTGAATTTGCCAGTTCCTCCAGCTGCCCTGGGGACCTTGTAAGTTCCTTGAGCCTCATTCCTGCCCGCATGGAAGTTACAAGATGTGACTGCTCTGCCAGCAGGGCTGGTAAATTCCAAGAAGCCCAGATACTGGATTCACAGAAATTACAGCCCTGCTGACCACACTGGTCGAAGCAGAAATGTTTTGGAGTTTCATGAGCCTTAGCTGTTTCTCCATGTCATTTACAAGTTCCAATTGTGCATGTGCGTAAAGGGCTTTGGCACAGGCAGCCGGAGCTTTCCGTGGCTGCAGTTGCAGCCAGCACAGTGCACAAGCAGCTCTTGGAGCCCTTGCAGTGCTGATGGATTCTCAGCAGAGCTTCTAAACCTGGTGGTCTCTGGCCAGGGTGGTTTGGGGAGTGTCCCTGCTGTTGATTTAGCAACTTCAGGGATGGGATATAATCTAGCACATCACTAATGACCTTGTACTTTTATTGGAGCCTAAAAGTAATGATTTGGGGAGATAATAAATTCTGCCTCTCAACCAGCAAGTTTGGAAACCTCTCTGTAATACTTTAATGTGGAGGGAGATTGGAAGTAGAAAGGTCAAGTTATCAAATAATGAGAATGTGATTTTTCTACAGAAATATTTAGATGACAACAGTTTCTAACTTCTGTCAGAGTTTTCCTCTGGTGAGAGACCACACATGCTGTATTTAGATGCCAAAGAGGGGGATATTTAGTTTTATGAAGTCAGGGTAAATTGGCTAAAACCATGTCTTACCCTCATGTTTTGTCTCTCAGAATTTACAAGTACCCTATCAACTGTAGGTACTGCACTGAGAAAGAAAAAACGCTCCCGTTTTCTTAAAATATCTGACATTTGGAGAATTTGTTAGCAAAAAAAATATAAAAGTGCTGCACATTTTTTATGGACAGCAGGCATTATATTACATCAACCATTTGGATCAAAGGATTCTAAATAACCTTGATGTCTTTTCCCTTCATGTTCTGTAGACACCATTGAGGTAGAAACAACTGAGTATGTAAAATGTACAAGTTGAATCTTGCCACCTCATGAAATTTGGAGCCTGGACTTTGCAACTTTAACATTCTTTCAGCATTGCTTTTTAGGGCTGTGGTTATAAATGTAAGTGTTCATCTATAATATAAATTGATGAGAACCAACACAGTATGTGATATATATTTAAAAATAATATGGCTGCCACAATAGATTGGAAAATGGCAGGAGGAAAAAAAGAAGTTTATATTTGGTATTTATATGGTGTATATACCAAATAAGCAGAGTAAGAAACATTGATCCAAATGGGATATTACTTATACCTGTGTACATTATCACCTAAAACTGTGTCTGTGTCGTCAGGCAAACAACAGTAATGATGGAAAAGGAGATTTCTAGTTGGATCTGCATTTCCAGTGCCTTCCTTTGTGTTCCCTTTGGAAACACAAGTGGTTTTGTTCTGAGAGTGTCTCAGTACAGTGGGGAGGTCGAAGAAGCTGATCAATCATAGAAAATATTCTGGAAATGCTTCCTTTGGTAGCTGACACATGGGTTGTTAATCATTCTCCTTTCCCTGAAAAAGGGAGCATGGCAATATATCTTTATGTCAGAGCAGTTTTCTGTGTCCAGGGTCTCCCACTCTGTCTCTGCACATCACAGGAGTCATGCCAGTGTGGCGTCTTCCCTCCTGATGTAACTCTTCCTTCAGGATGTTGTGGGCAGTTCCTCTTCTGGGTGGCTGCTCTGCACATGTTTTTTCCATTATATTAGTAGCAAAGTGAGCTGGCAGTTGTGAATCTTCTTGCACCCTGCCCCCCCATAATTGGCAATACTGCCTCTTGTAATTAGGCACTGAATAGAACTTGCTGGAAGGAGCAAGAGGGCAGATTCTGCTGATTTGAAAGTTGGCCTTAATGCGTGTGACTCTAAAGTTACTTTTGTCAAAGCCATTGATGAATAAAACTTTCCTCGTGTTTTCCCTTTTTGATTAAAGTTAACTCCTACTTTACAACCTTATTACTCGCCTTGTATATATCTCAAGTATAATGGTTGCAGTTGCTAAGAGAGTAATTAAACTTCAAAGTTTTGTTATTAAAGACTCAGCAAGGACACCCCAAAGCAGAAGAATTTGCAGTTAAGACTATACAAATCCATCCTTAATAAGTCCGTAGTGAGTAGGGATTATGTAGCACAGGAATAGCATTTTCTGTGTGGAGGATCCCTGCAAAATCTGGACATAATGAACTGCATGGAGTACAGGACACAGCTGAATGTTCCAGGATTATGATTCTGGGATTTTCTGTATTTTATAATTTAGCTTAAAAAAACCCACTACACTTTTAATAGACATGGCTTTGCCTTGAAGGGCGTAGCTGAAAATCATTTCAGATAAGCAGGACTCTGCAGTCCAGGATTTTGCCTTGACATTCATCTGTAAAAAATGTTAGTTGATGTTTCATTCCAAAATAATGAACAAAAGCCTTGATTCTGCTGTTAGATCTGGGTTTATGAATCATCAAAAAGTGCATTAACCTATGTGTGTGGGTGGCTAAACTGCAGCGTGTGCCCTGAGCTGTTGCTCCATCAGGACTGTGGAGTCATCCAGAAGGGTGGACAGCTTTGTGCTCTTCCCTGTCTGTGCTGAGGAATGGGCCAAGTGAGAGGTGGATTAACCAAAACTGGGAGCCCGTGGACCTCCGTGCTCGTCATTCAAAGCCTGCTGCCTGCAATGGGCATCTCTGGAGCACAGCTCTTGGGTGTAACTGATTGCATGAGCCTGATGGAATAATTATGGCATCTAAACATTTCCAGGCATGCAGTCAGGGGACAGCAGGGGGCTGTCATTTAAAACATCCTTTACTTGCTGAGATACTTGGGCCGAAATTCAGAGGATGTGTAAAGTTATCTGGAAGTCTTCTTTGGGTCCCTAAAGGAGGAATTACAGATTCTCTCTTTTGCTACCATAACCTGTTTCACCACAGTCACCTTATTTTCTTTCCTCATTGCCAAGGCTTCCCCCTGCCATCAATGTTTTGTTGTTTCTTTGTTTTTTCTCCCATTTCCAGCAGGAATTGTAGAATAGGGTGCTAAAATTTGCACGATTTTTGGGAAGAATTACTGTTTTTCATCTGCACACTCAGTTAACAGATTTTCAACTAAGGTAAAGCTTGAAGGAACCCCTACTGAGCAGAGGTACAAAAAGAAGTGAATCTCCATTACTACATGTAGTGAAACTGTAGAACTCCTTGCCTCAGGCATTATGGACGCTGCAGCTTAGGTGGGCTTGGGGGGATATTGGACAGGTTTGTGAAAAACCAATTTGTTAGGGATGCTAAATGCATGGAAACATATGTCCAGGGAGTTCATGAGCCACAAATTGTTGGAGAGCATTTGGGAAAATACCACTGAGTTTACGTTGTACTTGCACCTTGTTTTAGTTACTGCCAGGTGAATTAGTCTGTTACCATTAAGGTAAGTTTTGTTGTAGGGAATGCCTGCCTCAGATGATTTTTTGTTTGTATGGAGATTCCTAGGAAATACCAGTCTGGTTTCTGTTGCCTTCAAAAGCAGTGAGAGCAGAGGGGGAGATTAAACACATTAGTATTTAATTAATGCCTTATCAAATGTTTCCTCCTTGTTCTCTCTTCAGTTTTCTCCCAGGTCATCCTGTTGTAAGTGAATGTGGTGCTCTATGGTTAAAGTGCAGCATCTCATTTGCACACGGTTCTCTGGCAGAGGCTGAACCAGAGAGTGGGAGCAAGTAATGGAGAGGTGGCTTTCCCTCTGGGATGGCAAAGGAGTCCCAGGGCAAGAACTAGTGAGTACTCTCTTGGCAGTGAGAATAAGGGAAGTGAGGAGAAATGCAGTTAATGCCATTTTCTTGTGGCTGTCACTGCAGACTGATTGGACAGTAGCTAAACTGGGATAGAAGTGTGAAAGGAGAGGAAAAAAATATGGAGAAGTAAATGGTCCCTTTTTTGTCTCTTTAACTTCTGTCTGGTGAGGCTTCAGTGAGGGAGCTCCGAAGCTGGCCATGAGCATTCAGTAGGGAGGAGGGAGGCAAAGAAGTTATGGAAAAACCAAGTGTGAGGACCCCATCACCTTCTGAAACGCTCTGCCCTGACATTTCACTGTGAAATGTCATTTTCACATGGTGTTTCCAACCACGCATCTTTCTGTTTGTTTCTTCCCGTCTTTCTGCAAATCCTCCCTGGAGAATGCATGGACATTATTGGGGTTCTGAGAAGCTCAGTGGTTTGTTTTCCCTGCAAAGCTGTTCCCCTCCCTCCCTGAATCAGCTGCATTCCCACGGGAGGAGGCTTCCTTCCTCCCCCCTTTGCTGGGTTGATCTCTTTGGGCTGTGGCTGCTTGCAGCCTGATGTCGTGTGCCGCAGCAGCAGCCGTGGCTCTTCTCTGCTGCAGCAAGTGCTGCCTCCTGACACTGCCTCCCCTGGGGGATCATTAGCAGGGTGGAGGCTCTTTACTTTCCTAGAAACAGGAAGAGAAGAAGAGCCTGAGAGATGGGAGGCCTAAACAATCTAGAATTAGATTACAGTATGAACTCCATGACATCAGCTCCCTTCAGTCTTCCCACCCATTGGCTTTCTCACGGCATTTCTGCTTAGCCTGATCAGGATCTGAAGATATCCATAATAAAATGCTAATTCCTTTGTGGTCTAAAGGGCCAGAGCTGCCAGTCCTGCTCCCCACGACTGAAAAGTCAGGAGTATGGAGAGCTGCGCTTTGAACTGCACAGGTAACTGGATATATCTAACAGGCCAAAATTCAGAGCACTCCAGAACTGCTGTCAAGTCATGTAGCCACCTTCAATCTAGTAAATTAAAATAAAACCTAAAAGGAGAAATAAGGTTTTTTTGGTCCTTTCACTGCTAGCTCCTTTCTGCAGCAGTTATTCCTCACACTTTGTGTGTGCTTGGTCTGTGGAACTATGCCATTCACTCATGAATGATGTGCTGGATGCATTTTTGGCAGTAGAAAAGGTCAAATAAGTAAAGCAATAAATAAAAATGTTTGGTGTATTTCCCCTTTAATACAACTGTTTAAAAACAATAGCCAATAGCGGGGGAAAAAGTTAGTGAAAGACCAGTGTTTTTAAGGTAGCCTTGAATTATTTTTCCAGGAAGGAGAAAAAAAGGGGCTAAGAAACCACTTTGGTTTCCTTCAGAACCTTAGTGGCCAGCTGGAGACAATGTGGATCTCCATGTGCAGGAATCCAGGTTCTGTATGGATTTTGTAGGTCCCAGTTCCATGTGTGGAATCAGCATGTGGATTCTCCGGAGGGGCTGGAATGAGTTCAGTGTCACTGCATGAGCTGCAGTGATGTGAAACTGGCACTTACCTTTCTGACTTTGCAGACAACATCTGCTTACTCAGGCTCCTTGTCTCCCTCTTGGAATTCCTCTTGCCACGAGCCATGTTTCCTGCCTCTGGAAGGTGCTCCATGTCTCTGCATGTTCAGCGGCACCTCCAGACGGCTTTGGGATATGCAAATTCTTCTCTCTGGGGAATGGTTCACTCTGAGGATTTAACCTGTGGACCTGTGCCAGCAGTTCTCATCTCCAAATACGTGGATTGAGGATCTGAATAGGGATTTAACTTCCTACCAATAGAACATAATGAAACATGCCTTTGGTTAAAAAAATGCTGGCAATTTGCAGGATGGAGATGAGTTCCAGGTCCTCATTCTTATTCAAAGCTTGTGGCCAGACTCATCTCTCTGTTGAAGAAATGGGTAAAACTCACGTGGAGGCAGCCAGGAGGTTGCATTTGAGCTTCAGGTCTGAATAGGAATAATGAATAAAACAATGTCAGTTGACTCTGCTATGTCCTAATTATGTTCTGAGACATCCCCTTGCCCCTCAGAGAGCTGTGGAGGTGATGTTCTGTCTGTCAGACTGCAGGTAAGATTCGCCAGGTTGTCTTTTGGGGCAGTTGATACCAGCAGGTTCTGTGATAGAGTTGATATCTTGCTGTGTATCTTGCTGCTTCAGCTTCAAGATCACAAATTCGTGTGAGCTGGGATGCTCAGAATGGAGGTACGAGACCTCCAGCATATCCACAGATGTACTGGAGGATGTATTGTTCTGACCAGTGCTTAGCTGGAAAACTGTGGTGTGAATAGAAACTGTGTTGGTGAGGGCTGTGCTCTGCAGGTGAGGCTCTGATTTCTTTTGGAGACACAAGAACTCAAAGAGCCGTAAAGGTCTGTCAAATGAGTGTCCTGCACTTGCCCAGGTGTCACACTGCGTTAAAATGGGATAGCTTCGGGCGGTCCCTGGGGGAGTTGTTGGGTGTTAGCGTTACACGCTGCCCTTCGCTGTGCTCCAGTTCTATGTGGCTTCTGCTCCATCAGCAAGCAAAGGCTTCCTCTCTGCTTTTTCGTTTGTCTCATACAAACATACATATAAATCCATAGATGTATTTTTTGTGCATGCATCATAATAATACAAAGCAGATTGTAAATAGTTTTGTAATACTTTGAAATAATTTCAAGTAATTTGGAAATCCTTTGGACAGAAGTGACTCTTGCCATTATCACTATATTTGATGTATGTCTTGTAAGTCTTGTATGAAGAGAATACATTGTTGAAGTAACCACCTGAGGCAAGGACACAAATCTTTACATTCCATATTTTTTCTCCCAATCTGGTTCTAATTGCAGCACCCTAATCTGGGAGGGAGTGAGGTGTCCCACTGAACAGCACCAGTACCTTTAGATTTCCCCCTCGAGGTCAGGCTGTGTTTTTGGAGGAGAGCTGTCAAGGCTTTGGTAGGATGACATTTAGCTCCTGTGTCACCATCACAATATTGCAGCTGTTCCTGTTAGGAACTCCTGGATGCTTGTTTAGATGCTGAAGGCAATGCATTAGGAACTGATGGTGAGTGATTATTATCCAATCAGTTCCTGATGCAGTATCTGCGACATCAAAAACTCTGCAGTGGTTTTGGTTACCATTTTTTAATTTTAAACTTCAAATGTGGAGGCTTAACAAGGTCAGTGTACTAGGAAGAAAAAAAACCCATCTTAATTGCACCACTCATTTTTTTAAGGAAATTTATACCTTTTATCTAAGAAATACTAAGAATAAATATTACCAAGAGTCACTCTAGGTAGCACTGCTGGAGAGCATTATACATCTTGCGCAAGTTTTACTTTTTAATTATTCAAACCTGTTGTTTGTTGGTTGAATAGTTGAACACAAATTAGTCAGCAAGTGTGTTCTGCTTCTCAAAAAGGCAGGAAATGATGTAGGCCTGCAGCAGGGCGAGTCTGCAAATTCACTGTGTGTGAGTTGTGAAAGTCAGGAGAAACTCTGCCCCTGTGCCAGCGTGGGTGGGCTTTCTGTATGCAGCACTTTGGCAGTGAGAACTACAGACCTAATGTTGCTGCTCCATTTCTCACACTTGTGCTGGATCTAGAGAAAATACTACACTGGAAAGGAATAATCTGGTTCCAGACCTGAGTCTCGATAGCCTTCTGTGTCCTCTGGGTGGGTGTGTGCCAGGGATGTCTGTCCATTTGCTGTAGGTCTGGGTGTACTGAGAGCAAATTGCACACCCTGCATAAGCAGCATATGGTCATCACAGCCCTCAGACATCAGGATTTCTGCTTTCGCCCGCTTCTGTTTGAAAGTCAATGATTTTGGAGACAGTTGGGGTTTGTATTTCTGGCTCAGGCCTAAAAAGAAATCATCTGAAATGTGTCTGACTGACTGATTTAATGGAGCTGCTCTTCCCACAGAGGTGCCCTGGTTGTATTTAACTGGTAACTTGTTTTGTTACTGCTTTCATGGTGCACATGGTCTGTCCTAAAATACTCTGCAATCTGTGTCCTACAGATATTTTCATTAACCTCAGCTTTGGGTATGGAAGACAGATGCTTCCAGTGGACAGGGGAGTGTCAGGTGACATGTGGTGACTAATGAGAATGATAACCAAATCCATATAAATGTCCTGCACAAGCTACACTTTTACATCGGGGTACTTCTGTTAGCAGCTCCTGAGGCAGCAATGGTGTCCCTTCACCAGGGCTGGTTCAAACAGGGAATTTTATCTCAGAAAAATTTTCTTCTAAAACTCTGCAGGACTAAAAAGAACTCAGGTCATACCTGGTCTTCTTGAGCACCAACTTCTGTACCTCAGAGTGAGCCATCTTTTAGCAGGCTCCTTTGATCCCTAGTGTAAAACAGGAATATTTTTTGGCAGGCTACAGGTGCTCCCTGGAATCTCACACATAAATAGAACTTAGGGATGTATCTCTAAGGATTGGCCATCTGGAGCTTTCAGCCACAAAACTGTAGTGTAATAAATATAACTATTTTATGTGCTCTGGCTATATGAAATATTTCTTTCTGCTACGTATCCATAGGCTGACTAAAGCCATCTAATGTTAATGGGAATCTTGTATTGATTTCTGCATCTTTGTATTCTTCCTCTTGAGCAGGGGAACTTCAACTGTAGAAAAGTTACAAGAATCCTGACTGGTTTGAGTTGGGACATTACCAAGGTCATAAACATGGGAAAAATGGATTGCAATTGTTTTGGGTAATGGAAAACTCAGCGTAGAGGGTGGTTCTGGTGGAACTACAGTCTTTGGACTTGTGAAAAGTCTGGACACAGAACTTTGTGTATCTTAAAAAAAATTGCAGATGCAAAGAATTAAACACAGAAAAGTCATTGTCAGCCCTACAGTTCAGGGCTAGACCAGTGGCTTCAGGAGATATCTTGACAAGTAACAGTTTCAGGGTGGTTGAAATGAGATGTGAATTCAGAACAAGCTGTGAACACAGTTAATGCAGAGATTGTTCTGCTGCTGCAGGATGCTGCACCAGGGAAGCTGGGAAAGGCAGGAGGTAGCAAGGCAAAGCCTGGAGGTCAGTGTATGGTCTGGATAAGACCATGAGGTTCATCATGTGTGCGTGGCGTGTTTGGGTTTGGTGCACTGCAGAAGTGTCTCTTGGGTCTGTAATTAAGGTGCCACGCAGGTCTGCTAATCCATTAGAGCAAAGAAATTGCTGTGTTTAGCATAATCCCACCTACAACTGTGAGAGAGTTATTAACTGCTCACAGTTGCCAGCTGAGATTAAGCCAACTCACAGCCATCCAGGTTAGGCCTGCAAGTGGGTTCATGTCAGCTAAATTTCTTCCCTGAATGTCCTACACAGGAAAAAATGGCATAATTCCACAGACAACACCTGGTGCTGTGGATATCTGTCATTAAAACATTTAGGTTCTCTCTGCATCTTCTCTGAGAGAGCTATTATTAAGCAACTTGCTGAACAAACCTGGTTTATTTGGTGATTTTTGGCATGCTCCAGTCTGGGTGTAAACTGATAAAGCAGACTTGTTCTTTCTGGTTCAGCTTATTTGGCTTCTCTTGTATAATAAGGAATACAATAAAATACACATTCAAGGGAGCTCTCTGACTTCTGAACAAAAACCACTTATGTAAAGCACCTAAAAATGATGTGCCTGTTTCTTCAGCTCCTTCACTTACCTCTTTTACTGCTCCTGGAACTCTGCTGAGCAGCGCCCTCAAGCCAGGGTAGCACACCTGCGTAGGGAGCTCTAACCAAAGCTTGCTTTCCTGTTGGGCAGTAAATCTCATATGTTTAGGGATAAAGTGCCAGAACTGCAAACAAGAAAAGAATCAAAAAAGTTGGAGGTACTGGAGACATTTGGTAAAATTAGAAGAAAAGCAGGTACTGAGAGACGGTTGTGGAGAAAAGCCGTACGAAAGTTTTCTGGAGGATGAAGTGAAACATCGAGTTGTTTCCTAGAGCTGTTTACCTGCAGGACACGATAACAAGATCCTTCCCTGTGTGTTTCATCATGGTTTGCTGCAACAGCAGCACACTGAAGCCAGGAGAACCAACTGTTCATTCCCTGCAGAAAGCCTCTGGCTGCTGGAGGGGCAGCTGTGGGCCCACAGGCAATTCCAGGGAAATCCTTGCCCTGCCCGAGCCCTCCAGCAAACAACAGGGCGTGTGCTTGGGTCAGGGGTTTGTGCAAGGTCGAGCTGCTTTCCTTACCTTGCCCACTAAAGCCATGAGGCCACAGAGCACAGCCTGGGCCATCACTGATGGGGAGCTGTTGGATTTTCTCTGGGATAAATTCCCAGCAGCCTTGCAGTGTACCGGCAGGGGAGCCACTCGGAAAATCCTCAGGAACACCGAGCTTCCACTGGAACAAACCAGAGGCAGGCCTGGCAGGTGGTCTGATTATGTTTGCTCAGCCAGTTCCACAGTATTTGCCAGACAAAAGAAGGCATCAGGTGGTACAGAAAGTCCCAAACAAAGCTCCAGATGAACAGCCATGACCAGATTTTCTCATCTGTTGCAGATCTGGGAAGGTGGAGGGAAAGGAGAAGGCACAAGGAGCAGGAGACGCATCATTTCTGTTGGTTCTTGTGTGGCAGGCTACTAAACGCCGCACTGGGGAGAATTCTGATTTCTCTGTTTCTTTTGTAGTGCTTCAGTTGTTTTCCATTGGTGACAAAAGAGTCACAACCGTGTGGGTCAATTCCTGTAGCTGCTCTTCTTGTCCAGTGGTTTTTGGCCAGCGGCCTTTCCTTGCTGCCATTCCTGCATGCAGTGCTGGCTATCAAGAAAATACCATTTTGGCACAGCACTGAAAGCAGAGTCAGTTTGCTGTGGGTGGAGGATGGCTCCTAGATTGGGAGTTTTTCAAATTTAGGCCTCCAAATGTATGATTGTGGAACTTCTGTGGAAGCAAAGGCTCCAAAGGAGTAGGAGGAGACCATTTCTAGACAGGAATTTAGACAAGCCCTACAACAACATGGCAAATAGATATAGATTCATAGTACAGAAGTCTCTGCACAGGTTAGATGTTTTTCCAAGGATAAATACCCATTCTCTGCCTCATAGCTCCCCTGTGAGTGAGAAGGTGCTCCAAGTTCCTGAAAGGCTGGACTATCCTTTCCCTTATCTCTGGTGCATGAAAGCCTTATGGTAAAAGAATGTTTATCTTGCTCTAACACATGTAATCTGTAACTTAAACTCAATCTCACGCTGCAAAGGGACAGAGGGGACAGAGCAATTGCACCCAGGCAGCCTCAGCCCTGGCAGTTCAATTTTTCATTGCTTGACTCTTCAGCTCTTCAGCTTTGATGATCTCATGGCACAGCTTTTTTCTTTTTTTTATATATTTTATTTTACCTGGATGTAATAAGATTATGGAATGAGTGCAGGACCAGTTCAAAGAGAATTTAGAGCTTCCAGCTCAAAGATCAAACTGTGAATCTTCAATATTTTTTTTGTATTGTAATTTGCAGTGAAAATGTTTAATGTAAAGTTCAGACACAATGAAGGTTTGCTTACATTTGGAGCTGGATAAATAGAAGGTGGTGCTCCAGCTCTACATGTTGCTAAAAGTAAAGATTCAGACTTTTTATTTTTAAAAAAAACCACAGTAATTAAGAGATAGTCAATGTTTGAAGCTTGGGCAGCTCACCAAGAAAAGAGGTCTCCATTCACTGGTGACTTGCTGCAGCTGCAGATTTGTGTTACCAGTTTGCACACTTTCCTTACTGGTGGAAAATGTTTAAGAATTTTCTTTCTCTTCTGCAAAAAGGAGGGTTTTTTAGTCTGTGCTATTTAATTTTCCACTATTGCAGCATGATGGGTTCCAACTAGTTCTCTAGATTTAGTGCTAATTTGTATGCCTTGTTTAAAAAGATTTGCTCGTAAATAGGGAGATGGAAAGAAGTCATTAGAGGAAGGATGAAAGGCTTCTGGAATAATCCCATGGAAGATAATGCAAAAACTTGTCTTGATTTCACTGAGGCAGGATTTTATCCAGCAAATAGTAAGTGCACATTATTGTCACTGGTGTAATTACTACAGTATTTTGATGAAATCTTGAAACTTGCCAAAAAAATGGTTTTTCTCTTATTTTCTCTTATTTTGGTTAATGCAATGGCAGCATTCTGAAGGTAGAGGTGTGAAAGGTAATTCTGGCAGGATGACAAGAGAAGAAGTATTTAAAATGATGTCAGAAACTTAAAGCATACAAGATGAACCAAAAGAGCCTCTTAACCAGAACAGTCATAAGAAGAAAATAATATAAAATAATCAAGGGATTAAAATTAGAGATTAGCCTGGAGTGTTTCTAGCATTGATTTGAGTCAGTGCTTGGAATGAAGCTTTTCTTTCTTTCTCAGGGCTGGATTTGCCAACTTCTTTTCAGGGCATTTTTTATCAATCTAAATGGAGGGACAGGTTCCATCTTACTCATCAACAGCAGTTTGGGAAATGTGTGGCACTCTGTTGATGTCTCTGCAGGGCTTGGGCTGGCTGAATAATTGAAGGGGATTTAAAATATTTGAGTGGAATAGTCAGATAAGTTTTAAAAAATCATACAAGTTACTGATGTTTTTATTGCACAGCATTTTATGACTTCTTAAAGCAGTGAAGACTCAGCAGACAAGAACAAGTTTGCTCAATCAAAACAAGGATAAATTGTAAGGGTCTGATTGGGGACAATGCATTTGTTCCAACTGCAGTTTTGCCTCAAGTCCAGAACTAATACATAAAGCTTATGTTGAAACAATCTTGGTATTGAAATGAGTGGGGCTTTGCCCTTGTTTGCAGTTATTCTGGGATGTCACCACAGGTTTTATTTGCAGATGCTGACAAGTCAATTGTACCCCCATGCACAATTATCAGCCGTAATCATGGCATTGCAAATGCTTGCCCTCATCATTTGTCAATTAACACTTGTTTGAGAAGAACAGATTAAATTCATAGCCTTATTTCAGTCTCTATGTACATTCCAATCTAGGATAAAGGTGGTAACTCTTCTGAAAGAATAGTGGTTTGCTGGCAAGTGCTGGAAACTGGGAAACTGGGAACGTAGCGAGGGTGTGCAGGCTAAGGATATATTTCTTGTAAACAGGGAGAACAGAGGAGATGTAAAATGAGGAAGTAATCAAAAAGTGTGGAAATCACTGATCCTTTACAGTAAGGGGTGGAGCACAGCTGCTGGGTTTTGTGGAGTTTTGTAATGAGAGCCCAAACCCTTCCAAGAGCACTGTTGTGCTCTTGTCTGTTGTTGTACCCAAGTAGAATTAGGTTTCTGTGCCTCCCCCTGGAATAACGCTCCTGCACTGGCAAACACCCACGTCTTCTCTGCTGCTCCCTTGCCCTGCAGCTGCTGGCAAAGCAGCAACCCTGAGGAAGAGGCAGCTTGGCTTCCCCTGTGCCCACAGGAGCTGAGACACAGCCTGAGTGGTAGCTTTTCATCCCAGGGAGATATTTAACTTCTCAGCAGGAAGCAAGTGGATATGAGGGCTCTTCAAAGGAACAAGTGGTGTCTGAGAGTCCTCCAGCAGAGCATTAACTGAGAAGATCGAGGTCTTTCACTTGTAGCTTGATAAAATCATAATCCTGCTTCCTCTGTCATTTTGCACAAAAAGCTCAGCATCACCACCGATGTCCTTTCACGCCAAATTGTCCTTCTAGCCAAAATATATGTAAGTGTTGTTCAGATGGAGTGAGGTTTCTGGAGTGTGTAGGCACAGGTTCTGGTGCAGTGATGGGAGCTCAAGTGGGAATGCACTTCTGAGCAGGTCAATGCCTGGATGTTTCAGGAACAAACATCTTTCTGAGCCCTGATAAATATTTGTCCAATTCATTTGTTCAGTGGCATTGAAGCAGGATGAGCTAAAATGTCACAAATATCAGTTCTAGGAACATTTTTAATGACAAAAAGAAAAGTTAGCTTATTCTTTTCATGAAGGCCTGCATTGCTGGGTATTGTCTTCTTTCAAAGTGACTTATTCTTGCTTCCACCATGTCCAGAGCTTGATAGGAGAATGTTCATCAGCCAAACAGCTCTTCAAAGCATCCTCACTTCAAAAAAGCTGCACACATCCAGCACTGCATGAACTGATCACCCATAAAACCCAGTTGTGATTCAGCTCAGTTAACAGTAGGTGTAGCCTAGTAATGGAATACTAAGCCCTCATAGTTGAAAAACAGCCTATAATAACTTTGTCCTTTAGTATTTTTCCAGTGTCCAGCTGGTTAATTTATGTGGGTTTTTTGCTTTTGTTTTCAATTTTTGACTCATGAAAATTATTAAGTAAAAAGCTTGCAGTCAGCTCCATGCTACTTAGGCAATTTGGATGGAATTCAGCTCAACTCAGCAGAGGTGCAGAGGCTGAAGAAGTGTATAGTTTATAATTACTGTGCATGAAGATGCCAGATTGTAGAATCTCTACAGGTAATTGTGAGATTGCTATAAAGACATCACACTTGCCTGCAGAGATTTCCCAGTCTGCGACTTCTATCCAGGTTGAAGAAGAGAGAGGAGTGTTTCCTTTCTGCTGTTCCGTGTAATATTATAAACTGAATTTTGAGCAAGATGTTGAAGAATGTTCTGTTGTTGAAAGATCATATATAACTCAAGAAAACTAGATAATAGTATTGATAATTTCAATATTGTTTGGATCTGACACTCTGCATTCCCAGTGGAACCCTGGCCTCCAAAGGTTGCATTTTGGATGCCTCACTATCAGCTGGGACTGAGAACAGCACCTCTCCTCTAAATTTCTGTGATCAGGAACTTCTTGCGCCTGATTCTACTGCTTTTGTTTGGTCTCTACTGGAACAACCCTAATTTTCCCCTTCTCAACACACATTCTATTTGTAATCAAGTGGCAATGATTCTTTTTCTATAACCTCTCTCTGTCCCTTTTTTTGTCTAATTGTTGGTGTTGGGAAAGAAAGGAGAGAAAATTCGAGTGTCCTCTAGTTGCCATCTCCATCTCTTTGGCTGCAGCCACGAGGAGTTTTTCTGGTATAAATCTTTCTCCTTCAGTCCATGTAATTCTCACCTCATTTATGACTCTCCCACTTGTTATGTCTTGTTGTGCATTTTTACATTTAAATTGGGCGTTCTTTGAGGCACAGATGATGAATAGACTTGTACTGTGCAGGGGTTTAAAAAAGGGAAAGAAATACAAATGAATGAGAGAACTGTGGAGTTTCTAACCTTCTGCTAATTCCAAACAGTAAGCACAGGAAATAAAAAAAGGAAAAAATACCCTACTTTAACCTACTTTAATACTCTTTTTGTGAGCAGCAAAGGAGGCTATAAAAGCCTCAGATTAATTTACTCAGTTCTGGTGCAGAGCTTGCATTGTAAGAGATTTGTTTTTGCCAACGCTAAGTGATCCAAAGAATTTGAAGGATGAGGAACAGATCTTTAGTGTCTTTTGCTGTGAAAAATCTTTAATGTGCTTTAGAAGGAGACTAAAGACCACTATTTGTTTCCTTGTGTCTTTTGGAAGTGAAAGGATGTTTTGTAGCAAATTCTTGAAAAATCCATGCAAAAAAAGGTCTCCCTGAGATGTGACTCACAGTGACTGCTTGTACAGTATAAACAAATGAGAAACAGCTTGTGTCCTTGCTAAGGAGATTATCAGGAGAGGTTGAAAAGGTTCTTTTAGAGAACAACTCATTCTCCCTGTTTTTTGTAATGCTCATGGAACACTAGGGAAGGGGAAATGAACACCCAGAGCCACATTTTCCCCTCACCACACCCTGCAGCACCAGAGGAATCAGCTCGTATTTAGGAGAAAGAAATTTAGGGTATGGAACATCTCAGTTTCACTGCGACTTTTGTGTGTTTATTGTGCTCAGCCCATCAGTCACCTCGTCCTGCCCGTGCTGGGCAGGAGCTGCACCATTAATGGAGCTGCATTGCACCTTCTGCACGGTCCCTTTCAGCACAGCAGCACCTCCCTGCAGCCTTTAACACAGCCAGTAATGATCCTTGTAGAGCGAGCAAATAGATAAATATATGAGGGGAAAACTCTCCTAAATACAGAAGGAAACCTTGCTGCTGCTGCTGCTGTTACTGAGAGCTCTGCCCTGGCTGCCTGGGATCGGGGATTTGACTCTCCCTGTTTCAAACAATCAGGCAAAACCTGCAGAACACCCTTGTTAAATGATGCACTCAGTTCTGCAAATTAATGAGTGTAGTCAGCCAAGTTCCTGTTCAAGGGAATGAAAATTTGCACTGCAAACTCTGATGCTGTGTTTGCAGACAATGAAATTAACTATTGTGTGGCTCTGGAAAACCCTGTAAATGAGCGGGAGACCAATCTGTTGCTGCATCCCTTTGATGTAAGAAACAAAAAATGGGCTGTGTGTGCTGATTCACTTCTAAGCACAACGAGTAACTCCATCCTCAGGCTCTGAAACTGAGTTTCTAACTAACTTTTTTGTAGTTAATTACTCGTGTTAATATTTGCCACTAGTGACTTGAGGGGATGTTGCATTAGAAAAATCACCATCCTAAAAGTGCACAAGGCCATACATTTGTGTGTATTTAGGAGCTGCTTTTAGTATCTTTCCCGTTCCTATATTTTGGTTTATGTTGTTCTTCTGTCGTTTCACTCTGCTGTACCTCTGGCAGCGAGGAAAATAAAACTTCCACAGGGCTTCTCTGGTGCCCCGACTGTTATTTCCCAATGATCTACAACAATGGTTATTCAGTAACAGCTGGGCCACGTCTTCTTTAGACAAAGCCACTGTGGGGCTGAAACCTCCCATTGCTGGAGCATAACTGTTTCCCTGGAAACGGTTAACTAGCACGTGTTTTATTGTTTCCAACTGCTTTCCTGGGGTATTTGCAGGTGGTAGAAGATGCTTTCTTAAAGAGGGGTCATAACCTCGTGAACTTTCAGATGTCGCAACAAATTGGGGGACAAAAACATTTTTTTTTCTTTCAAATGGATTAAGTAAATCTTATTATCCAGCCTTTGCGAGACGGACGTAACTCACAGTTTGATTTTTTGCATTATATCCAGATGCTGATACAAGCATTTCTGCTGTCAAAATTGTGTTTTGGGAATGGGAATCAAGACCCTATTCCAATAAGATTTTAAATAAACCCAGGGAGAACATGCAGACATTAAGATTACTGTGACTTTCTTTTGTCCTGGGTTTATGTCAGCTGTGGTTTCTTTGCCTGTATGTATTTCTGGTGAATTTGATATTTCAGGGATTTGTCTTAAAAATGCACTTGGACCTACCAGAATTTTTAGGTTGATAGATCTTAGGATTAATACAAAATTATCTGTGAATATGGAAAGGATGGTAACCATGAAAAAATAACTTGCTTGGTATTTTACATTGAAAAATATGAAAGTATACCTACAATGCAGACACACATGCATTTGGATGTGTATCAGTAAGTAGGGAAGCAGAATTTTGTCAGTAGGAATTACATTTTCATTTTTCCCTATACCAAAATTAAATGTGCCTTACAAATGTATATATTGAATTTATAAAAAAACCATTTTTCTGTGGTACACAGGAATGTTTGAGTTAGAGTGGTTTGCTAAGAGGAAACAGTCCCAGGACAAAAGAGGGACAAGTAACATGTGACACAGTAAAAATGCGGTTAGATTTTAATAAATTCAGCAAAATCCACTCCTAATCGAGTGGGATGAAGAGAGAGCTCCCTCTCCTGTCTGTTTGATAAAATTTATAGTGGCTATTTATGTGTTTACTTTGAGGTATAAATAAAGGTAACGTTTCAGTGACATGCTGGGAGGTTTGTAATAAAAGGCTTCATCTCTGGAAAGAGTGAGAAGGTGGTTAAATCCGATCTGTCCTTTTTTTGAGACATTCTGAAGCTCTTTTGTTGCACTGGTAGTGTGAAGTCTTGTTTTGAAAAAGGTACTGGCTGTGTAATCTGACTTTACAGTGTGCTCTGAACTAGGCACAAAATAAAGCTCCCCAAGCATGAACAAGAAACTGTCCCAGTGTTCCTGAAATTAACTCTCAGCCCAGTGGCAGGTTCAAGTCCTCAGGACCGTGGTTAATAATTAATTTTTTATTTTTTGTTATCTGAAGAACAATGTGAATATTCAGAGCCTTCCTTCATAGAATTTGTTTAATGGCACGTTTTTGAGATAGAGTTTTCTCAAAGGTACAGCCATGGTAGGTGTTCCTGGGCTGGCCCATCTGCCGCCTTTGTTACAGAGCACATGCCTCATTTGTAGCTTAGATACCCCTGGGCCTGAGCTGTAACCCAGGCAGATGTGGAGAGAGTGAGGACAAAGTTTCTGCTGCTCACAGCTGAGCTTTTCCCAAAGATTTGCAACAGATCCAAGCAGCGAAGAATTAAAGGCTACTGGTGACCGAGTTGTGCCATCAGAAGAAAGCAAATAAGTCACATCATGGCTGAAATGCACCTGTGAATATGACCATGTATTTTCTAAGACCGATTTTTACAGTTTGTAAAGTTTTTTCCTGAGAAACCTGGGCATTCCTGTATAGATCAGTGACCCGTGTGACTTGGTTGCAAGCTTGTTTTATATGGACAATTAATGCAGGTACTCTCCTGTTTCTATCCATGAAAGTGCTTTGCTTCTCTTCCCTCTGTTCCACATCCCATCAGTGCTACTGCTCCTGGTTTTCATATGGGCTGCTCAGTCCTTTTGGTAGCCATCCCACGACAGCAAAGATCACTCATCACTAACCCATGGATGCATTCAGGGTTTAAACTCAAAGGTCAGGCTGGTAAGTGACCACAGGACTGGACAATGTGTCCCTGCCCTGAGCCCTGACTGCCAAAGTCCCTCCCTGGGACCTGCCTTGGAACAGCAGAAAGAGCAGGAAAACGGCTCCTGGGCCAGAGCACAAAGCAATTTGGCACAGCCCGAGGGAGTTTTAGGCAGCACCTGGGGGAGGAGACTTTGCTGGGAACTGCGGGGAGCTCAGTTCCTGGCTGCACTGAGCCCAGGTGACAAGGACAATTGTCTGTTCCCTGAGATGGCTGTGTGGGTCCTTGGGTTTGTGTTGAACAAGGGTGTGGGAATGACACCTTCTGCAGGGATACATCGTGTGTGCCCTGGCCTGGTGGGTGAGAACACTGCTCGTTTTTCACATGTGTTTCAGAACTACATTGCTTGATGGCTTCCTTCACTTGGGCTCATGACTGACTGCATGAAAGCTAAATCAAACTCAATTTTTGGACAGATCCATTTCCTGTCATGATCTCTACATGATCTGTTAGAAGATACCTGGATTGGGGAAGGGAAACTGAGCTGAGGCAAGAAAAGGAGAGAGAAAAGCAACAGGTTGTACGCTCAGCCTATTCCTCCTCTCTTTTTTGAAGGGGAACAGCCTGAAATAAATTAGCACTTCAATAAAATAGCCACATTTCAGGCCAGAATTTGAGAGAAGAATGAAAGAATTATCCTCATTGTTCATTGCCTTACTCAAAGCAAATTTTTAATCTACAAACCAGGTAAAAACTTTCTGACACACAGCCTGCCTCATGCATGCCCTGAGCTGTATTCTTCAGGAGCATCGCACTGGTTATGGCTTTTCCTTGAGATCGATGTGATGTCAAATAATAAGTAATAATAATAAAGTTTTTGCCCACATGGTTCTTCTGCTGGAGGTTTTCTGGCAGCAGAGTAACCCAAACTGATCATCTGCATGCAGTCAGCCCGCTCTGCTTCACTGCAAACCCGCACTGATTCCTCCCCCTGCCCTTCTTAGTACCAAACTAGTTTGAAGTCTGTTATAAAGCAACTTCGATTCCAGACACAGCAATGAACCCACATTGAATTAATTATATTCTGCAAACTTCAGAACTCAGTTAAGTAATTTCATTTTTCATAGTTCTGAACAAAGAGCAAAGAGGCAATGACAGAGGCTTGAGTGTTGGCAATAATAAGATTGTATTTTGCTGTATAATTACTATCTCATTAATTCTAACTGTTGAAGAGCAGCTGCTGACTGTTGGTACCAATTTACTTTATGACTAAACCAATGATCTTGTTCAACAAATGAATTGACATTATTTTCAGGAAGAAAGCATTAGGAATATTTACGGAGCTATAGCAGTGATTAATAACAGGAGTTATTTACCAGCTCCCCCCAGCCCGAATTTAAAAGTCCAGACTTACCAGAAAACATGGCTACAAGCTGTTCACCATTCAGCTGTGTTTCTGCAGACTCCAGTACTGCTTTCAGCCTGCTCACTAACATTTGCAGTCACTTCAGACACCCTGTGCTGGGATAGATGCTGCCTGATGTGAGCTGGAAATCACTTAAAAGGAAAAGCCTGGTAAGCGCTGCCTTACGCCCAGACCTTTCTGCCTTTGCTCCCAGTTTGCCACAATTACTTTGCTAAAGCGATTCCTCAGGCTGGGCCAGTAATCTAAGAGCAGATTAATTTGTCACTGACTGCAAAAGGAGGCGAGTGGAGAGGAAGAGTTCTCTCCCTGCTCTCAAATCCCCGCTGAGGTCCCCGAACCGCGGCGCTGACACCGGCACGGGGGCACAGCTTCCTCGAGTCAGGCCTACTGTGCCGCCGGCTGCTCCCGGCATGGCAGCTCCCAACTTGTTTCTCAAACAGAGAAACATCTGCTCCTCCAAAAGGTTCGGAAGCACCGGAGAGATAGCTGAGAATTACAAGGAAAATACAAGTTTTCTATAGGAAACAGCCTGGCAGTCCACACTTTGTTATTCACTTGATAAGCAGAGTCTTTTTGACAGTCCTAACCTTCTAAACTATAGGTCCTGCTGAGCCCAGCATGAGTCAAACGCTGGGTACCATCTGTCAGAGCTTTAGTGAGGTTTTTTTTCCCCCCTCTCCTCTTTTGCTACAATCTGCTAAGAGGGGTGCGGAATAGAAGTTGCTTTCCTACCCTTAAATGGGAAAGTAGGGAAATTCAATCAGAAGCATTAAAGAAATCCTGCTGTTTGCAAAAAACTCGGGAGGCACTGGGCAGGAGAACAGATTATTCTGTGTTCCTAAAGATTTTAAAAACAAGTATATAATATATATAATATATGCCTTGGGAAGTAGGGAGAAAATCTGAACCCCCAAACCAAGCAGATGATTTTGAAAAATGAATTTATGTGAACTGTGGTATTAACAGAAGTTTTGAAGTGATGCACAGTTCAGAGGTTTCAGCTGTTTTCCTAAAGGAACACTCTGAAAGGATATTCCAAATTTCCCATTGATGGACATTTAATAAGAGGAGCTGGCAGAGAAGAAATGCCCCCCTGCTGCACTGGAAAAGAATTACCAAAGGGACATTTTTATGTCTCATTAGTTTATATTCAGCCCTAAATTAGCACCTGTTTTGAACTCTGTCGAAGTTTTCTGGGACTTCGGAGACAAATGAGTATTTGTCTGTAACATATGCCTAACAATTCACCAAAACAGAGGGGTTTGGGGGTTATTGCAGACACAGATGGAAAGGAGAATATAAGAAAAGCAGTGCCCTGATTTTCCAGGGCTGAGGGCTGTGTGAGAAGAGTACCTGTAGTCACCTATATTGCTCTGCAAGGTGCAGCCAAGTTTTGCCTTCTCCTGCCTGCACAAGTGGCTCTTTGAGAAGCAAATTCCCAAGAACCACAGCAGTTGCTAATACTCGAGAGAAAGAAGTGGGAAATTCTTTCAAGTCATGTATTTTTGTTGTGCACTAGCCTGTGTTTATAGGGTAGTGTGGGACTGAAGTTGTTTTGTGTTAGACCCTGCAGGGTCAGCAGTGTTAGCTCCACACCACTAACACAGCCCTGTGAGTCACAGCCACTCCTGGGGGGACGTTTAGTGCCTTTCTTGTCTTTTCTCCCCCAGTTTTATAAACTGAAGGAAATGTTCAGCCTTCAAGACTGGATCTGTGACTCTGCCTGGACATTTGTGTCAGCAGGGCTCAGTTTTCACTTGAAATTATTGTAATCAACCACAGAAATTAAGGGTATAATTGTGCATGAAGTTTTGTTTGAGGTCTGAATTTTAGAAAGCAGAAACTCTTAATTATCTTTACCAAGATGCTTAGGTCTCCTTTTACTGTATCATTTTCTACCTCTGCTGAGTTGCATCACATCATTTCAATTTGTGTTAATTTAGCAGAAGAGATCTGTGGCTAACTGTGAGCACAGATGGAAAAAGTTCCAATGCAATTTTATTGTTCCTTTAGTCACAGCAGTTCTATATTGCCATTATAAAAGGTCAGCAGTGTGATTTTAATGAGTGATTCTGGTCTCCTTGCAATTTTACACTGATGCAATTCTGCTAATACATGCAAGCACTTGTGCTGGTGACACAGGTGGGGAGGGGATCAGTGGGATTCAGACTGGTGTTTGCTTTGCCTGTTCTTGTGAGCAGGGGTGTTAAAATGTACAAAATGGGCACAAGCAGGTGGTTACAAAAGTTGTGGTGTGTGGCAGAAGCAGTTTATGTGAGGAGGTGGCTTTACAGGCTTCTGTGTGGGCAGCTGTACCTGTAGTTGTTGTCTTTGGATTTGAATGTATCATTTGAGCAAAGGGCGATGTTGTGGCTTGCCTAATATTAGGAGGCAATTGTATGTACAGTACGTGTTTGTCCAGATTCCGTTTTCATCCTCCTTGCCTACGTTTGCTGTGGCAATGGGCAAGGACAAACCAGAGCTGAGCCGCTTTGTCCCAGGTGCTGGGGAACGCTCCTTGGTGGGAAGCCCCTTCCTGAGGGGCTCCAGGCTATGCAGGCAGAGCGCACAGGAGGCAGGACAGGTGGAAGGAGAGAGAACCAAAACTGTCCAGTCAAAGGTGACGTTTTTAATGGCTGTCTCACCAATAATCTGTACTTTTGCAGGCAGTGTAAAGAATGTGTTTCTCACCATGCTGCATCGGTGCAGTGATGCTGCCGTAGAGTGGTTCTGTGGCCTCTTTATTCTGTCCAGTCTCCTGCTGAGCAACATTTAAATCCATGTGTTGCTATTTGGGATGAATATCTTTGATTTAATGTTATATTCTGGGTTGTGTGTCTCACCCCTAAAGGCTGTGTCTGTTCCAGAAAGAGCCCTCCTGGTGTTCAGGTGTGAGCAAACACATCGTGTGCCAGGACCCTGTCCCAGCCATGTGGGGAGGGCAGGACAGCTCCCAGGTACCTCCCTGCTTCGAGGGGGAGCACAGCCCAGCCTGTTCCCGCTCCGCACGCTCCACAAAAAGCCGGAGCACCTGTTCTGTGCACGCTCCTGCTGGGCTCTGCTGTTTGTGTCTGCTGCCACCGGGGTCCCACGAGGGGGACTGGAGCTTTTTAATGGAACAAGGAAAGCTGCGAGTGCCTCAGATGTGCACTTTCACAGCAGTTGTCTCTCTCTTCTTGAAAAGACCACAGTTCTGAGGTCAAATCACATTCTTTTGATGTAATTAATAAAACCGCACGAGAATTAGTTGCACTTCATCTTGCCAGGCTCCATGTGTGAATCTGGAGGGCTTCTGGAGTTAAACTGCCGGACTTTGTGGATGTCACATTATTCAATTTGTAACAAACTGTGGTAGCACTTTGAAGCATTTAAACCGTGCAGCAGTCACTCTGGGATATCTGGTATTTTATGGATGTTTAGGAAGTGCCATGTACTTCAATAAAATAACATTTCCGTTCCATCAGCGTCACTGCTGGTGATGAAGGTGTGTGTGAAGTGCTGCTCATTTTTCTCTCTTTAATTTAAAATAGTTATTTAAAGCAGTGGTTTGTGTTGGTAAAAAGGATGATGTGCAGACAACAGAATAATTTTATTCCATGTTGTATCTCAGGTGATACAAATACTGTCATGTCTAACATTATGTCTGAGCTAACTAAAAATGGGCAAATAGACGTGAGTTTTACACCAGCGTATTCTCTCCTTTGTCATGTGAACAAACTTCACATACCCTTTTGCTTCATAAACTTGTTGGCTCAAATGACTGGTTTGACACAGACCCATTTAGTGGGTATTATTTATTACTATTATATTAGAATTGTGGAAGACTCTTAGGCTTCTCTTTAAATTTTAAATACTGTAGGAAAACCTAAGTCAGTCCTGATCCCAGAGCCATTAATTTTAGTGGCATAACTGCCATTAATTTAGTGAGCCCTGAGGCTTTGTGCTACAGATATCAAGCGATGTTTTTAGAAAATGCAGAGTGAAAATGTCTTTTCAGGAAAAAGGCACAAATGTGCCTTCGTCTTTTTGAAGCTAAAATTACGCCTCAGAGCTGCCAGGAGTTTTGTGCAAATATAAACATTTCTGAAATGCACTCCAAAAGGAGAGTTTCTTTTAATTTATAAAAATCATTGAATGGGTAGTTAACAGCACCTTAAAATTTGCTGTCAGAGTAAAATATGTTTTCATGGCATTTGTACAGCACAGACGTTTGTCATGTAGTGTCTCTGTGTTACTTCTGTCCCTAAGCCCAACGTGCTTTGTGGGGTTTCTCTACATTTTTCATGCTGGCTGACATAAAACTGCTGTTAGAGGCATGGGGTAATTACATTTGCATGTGACTGGGGGAATTTGCACTGATATTTGACTTTCAGTCTTATGCAAATTACCGGCATCCAATTTGGCAGAAGTAAAATTCCTGACCTTTGAAATGTTCATTTTCAAGTGTCCAATGGGATCGTTATAGGCATTGCTGTCTGTGTTTTATACCGCTGCTCAACGCTTTGGAATAGTTTGAGTTCCTCAGTTCCTTCCTATGGATACTGGTAGATATTTTTCACTGCCTATTGAGAGTTACTAATTTGTGACAGAATTTTACGATTTTCCATGCTTTCTCTTCCATGAGTAGCTTAGTCTTCTTTAGGAAAAGCCTCTCTTTTACTTCTAAATGTTCTTAATTAAATAATGTTGAGATGATTTTATTTGCATATAACTTTCAATCTCGTGATCTGCTCTGGAGAGGTCTAGAAAATCAAATAGTTTTGAGAAGAGACTTCTTCACGCTCCCAACAGCCTAAAATGCTCCCTAATATTTTTATAAAAATAAACAGAAAATAGGAGCCCATTCTACCTCACTGGTAAATAAGGGGCTGCAGTCATTCAAAACACGGTTTCAAGTGACAAACTTGGCACTTACACGCTCCCTATTGGAATGCAGGAATAAGATGGAATGAGAGGCTGCATGTGTCCGACAATATTTAATAAAAGCAAAGTTAATAGAGCTGAATCCTTCCAGAACTTTTTGTTTCCACAATCTCTGCTGCCCAGTTTTAGTTCTGTGAGCGTTAATTTGCTGTTCAGAGCCCTGTTACCTGCTGGAACACAGGATGCGCCCGAGCAAAACAACAGCAGCGAGTTAATAACACTTCAAGGTTGACCCGCCCTTTATCCCAGAATTCGTTCTGTATGTCTTCCTATTGATCTGACTCTTGCAGCTTTTTGTCACCTGGGAATTAACAATTCAATGTTTTATTTGACCATTTATCTCTTTAGCAAAATTGTTGCAATCTCTTTGACCTTTTGGAATGTTTATGACAAGGTGTTTGCAGTTAATTGCGCTCGTAAAAGAGTAAAGCTCAGACCGCGTCTAATGCGTGCAAGGAGCCAACCAAGATTCCTTACAAAAACATTCTGAGCTATAATGTGAGCATCTCATTTGTTTCCAGTATTATTATTCTTAAAATAAATAAAATCTCACTTCAGGCACTCCACTGAATTGCTAATATGGTATAAATCTGCATCTTGCCAGTGGAATTCATGTGCTGCCCCTGATTTCCTCAGCTGCTGCACTGGAAATTGGTAATCTGGAAATGACTGCCCTCACAAAGCCTTACAGTTATTTATTAAGGAACTGGGAAAAAATGACTTCAGTGGCACAGTGGTGTGAAATTTCACAAAGCAGGACCAAAACCTCCCTAACACCAACACTGTGTGAATCAAACCAGTCACTGGAGAATCCTTGAATTATTTTCTTCACTAGTGAAATATTTTGCTGTCTGTTCATGAGTGACTAACTCCCAAAGTCTGTTCTTTCCCTGTGTGTCCCACTGCTCTCCCGTTATCAGAGTCAAATGCAGGTTCGCTGCTTTTCCAGCTGTGCCTTTCCCACAGCTCCCGAGCACGTTCCGGCCGCTTCCATGTAATTTCCAAGGCCTCGCTTTCACCGATAAGGCCTGAGGTGCTTGGCTTATTCACATCTGCTGCTTTCCTGGAGGTCAATCAAACAGTTCTGCATTCAAGGAGTAATGGGGTCTTACAAAGGAAAACAATTATTTCACTTGAAATCTATTGATCTGGTTTCTGTGGTTCATGTGGTGTTTTGGGTGCAGAACAGTTGCTTGAAACAATTTGAGATCAATTCAAGTGTAACTGAATCAATAGATAACCATAACTGAAACGCAGCTCTTGGTTTTTATAAGAATAGAGTTTTTGCTCCTGACAGTAAAATGAGAATGCTAAGAGTGAGCAAAACAGTTGGAATTAGAAGCTCCTGTGTATTAGTGACAAGTAACTTCTAGCAGTATTTGCCTAAATTTCAGTCTAAAGGAAAGCTGGGACATGAATAGCAACATGAAAGCAGAGATTTGTTATTTTGCCAATAATTTTTATAAATGCTTCCCAAAGAGTTGGGTTAATTTCTTTTCCATTCTGAGTATCAAATCATCCAAAGATAAATTTACCAGGTTTACGATATTGTTAAGAATGTTGTCACCTTTATATAATTTTGCTTCAGGGAGCAAAATTTACATGTTTAAATTACCTTACTTTCACAATAAATGTTGGTGCTAGAAAAATTTTATTTTATAAACAGGTCTCCTTTCTATATTGCCCACAGAGTTTGGTTTTATTTTACTCACTTTTCTGTTTGCTCCAGCTCTCTTTTCTGTTGAGAGTTTATTCAGGCAGAAAATTTCTGACCATTCAAAAGAAGTTTGAAAACAATGGATGGGGAAAGGCAATCGGGGTATCAGAAGATGTATTTTGACATTAACTCTTTGTCTGCTGCTGGAGCACAGGCTGGCAACAAAATTAATGGAGCAGGGGAAGCTTTTGTTAAAGCAGTTATTAAATGCAATCACTTAGTCCTGCCCATAGAAAATGTTGGTTTGGAAATCTTTCCTGTAAAATGTTCAGTGCTGATAGAAATCTGATGGACAGTAAAATAGGCAAGGTTCTTTCCAGCTTTGTGGAATCTGCAAATTACATTTTCTGCAGCGATAAGAGCATTTTGGGATCCCCAGGATGAAGATCATAACTAATTTTCTGATTATTTTTGTGGGCAAGGGCAGCTACTGTAGCAAACTAATGCCTAGTTAGTAATGAATAAAAAGTGACAGGCAAAAAGTATAAAAGTCTTTTTAAGCTTTTCTGAAATTTATTTCAGTTGGAAAAAAGTGCTTTTGCGTCTTGCTAATTTGCTTTCCTAAAATCATGATTTGAAAAATTCATGGCAGTGAATATTAGGACAAATCTGCCCCATTACAAATATACATAACAAGAGATTTCCTCAAAACACCATTAAAATTGTAGTGCTGTTTAAGCAGCTTTTGAATGCATAATTGTCCCTGGAAAGGGCATTTTGGGTGTGCGTGTGATGCTGAAATATTCAGATAAACCTGCTGGTTTTGTGGAAGTGCCTTTTGTAGGCAGAAATACAGAAACCACCACACAAAGAGCTGAGATGGATCCAGTCCTGAGCCTGGGTAGGGTGAACTGCCCTGGACAAATCCAGTGAGACACTGCAGATGCTCTGAGATGAATTTGGTTGTTAGGTCTTGCCTCTGATTTCAGCAGAATATTCTAATAACAGTAGCAGCGAGAAACTAATATAGTACTTGTTTTAGTGTCTTCTGGATCTCCAGTATGGGCTGGTGACTGTATGGTTATACAGAGAATTTGGTATTTTTAAAAACCTCTCTTTACGGGTACTGGGCAGCAGCCAGTGAAGGCTTTTTACTATTGTGCCCCACAACTAAGAGCTGTGAGAGTGCACAATCTGCTGACTACTACTGATAGGAGTTGTGCTGTGCCTGGGCTGCTTTAGATGATGCAACTTGCATGAGATTGAAAGAAGTTTTTATAATGCAATAAATGGTATGAAGAGGATAAAACTTTGTTCGTTGATCGTAAAATTGGAAATTGAAAACTAAGCTCAGTCTTTTGCTGCACTGAATGAAGATGGAAGTAAACATTATTTACGATTTGCTGCTCAAATTTTTGTTGCTAAAGACCATCACCCTGTGCAAGCTGTTGGTGCTCTCTTTCCCGGAGGGATCAGTGGTGACCATCTCTGGTCTCCAGGCTGAGCTCAAAGAACAGACAGGACATATTTTTGTTTTTCCAAAGCAGAGGCTATTCAGAGCTGCTGTCAGTGCCCAGCATTGCTGATTGACGGTCACTTAGACATCAGAGCTTCTGCTGGCCAGCCCCTGCGGTACTGAACAGCTCCGGACCCGGTGGGTCCATGGTGCTCAGACCCCTGCCATGGAAACCAGCCCTCAGCATCCTACACCTCATACTTCAACCCCCCTCTGGAGGGAGCTCCCTCTGAATTTAGGCATAATCTTCGTTCATCTCTTACCTCTTGGAGTGCTCTGCCTGGAGACTCTGCAGCTGCTGCGGCACAGGACGGAGCCGAGCTCTGCACGCGGCTGGGGACGGGAGCTGCCCCGGAGCCCTGCCCTGGGCTGTGCCTATCTCGTGTGCAGACCTTCAGCCCTATCTCTAAGTAACAGATCTTCCCAATTAGGACTCCTAATCTGAGGGATCATTTTGGAAAAGAGAATCAGAGTTAATATTCAACCTGCTTTTTTTTTTCTCTTCCGCCTTTCTTCATTTGAACGGCAAAGTTAAAACGTGCTGTCCTCAGAACTAAATTACTTTACTCTGAGGTAAATAATGCTAAGGAGAAAATGTAACGTTTGTTGGTGATTCTCATTTAACACACCAAGTGGAATATCCCGATTCATTTAGGTAATAGACTGCTACAGAGACTAATTAGAAACTGTGAAAGTCAGGAATCATAAGGAGTAGTGAATCTTCTAATTAGTTGGGGTGTAAAAGCTGACAGAAAATCAAGATGCAGAGGGTCACAGTGTGGAAGGGAGGACTTATCATGGGTGAACAGATGAATGCTGTGCCAGGGATGTGCTTTTCCCACAAGTGACATTCAGAGAAACACTGATCCCACAGCCCGTTTGCCACCTGCCCTTATGGCACAAGGGGTGAAGTGGGAAAGGTAACTGAGAGTAACACTGATTTCTTTCTCCCTTGCCTGTTGTAGGAGAGAGTTACCCAGTCTGGACATTACAGCTCTCACCTGGCTCATGGGATAGGCCTGAAGGAATGAGGTGGGCTTGATGGAGGAGCAGTTTATCCTCTCACTAGTCTTACTATGAAGTGGGAAATTAGGGAAGATTGTGCATTTCTGAGATAAAGTGGACTTGCCAGCTTGTTGTTTTTGCACATTTTCTAGTTTTATCATTTGGGAAACCTCTTTACCTTTCCTGTGTGATACTTTGGGTGCCACAGGTTTGCTGCCAGCTCCAAGATAGGTTTCCTAGGGTTTTTTCCCCCTGTGCTATCAGTGATTACTTGCAAAGGTGTGTGCAGGTGGACCTGTGTATTTCTGGTTAAGAACTGTGATATATAAGATGTCTCTTCTGCTTCAAACACCATTTCTTGCACTTTTAAAAGCCCAGGTTAAAAGCATCAGCTCTACACTGGAGTTGGAAAATGCTTATCTTTGTATGACTTATCCTGAGACCAGGAGTTAAAAGAAAACTGAAGGAAATGCATAAACCATCAGGAAACATCTTCAATGTTTTTGGGTTTCCAGTTGTTCTCTTCACCTAAACCCCATATAATTTTGGAGCTCCATGGGTACAAACACAGAGTGACCAAGGCAGGCTGTACTTTGGAGATGAGAGCACGATTTTGAAGCCTTGGTGGTTTTCAGAGTCTGTTTTTCAGTGTCTACTCCTCACAAAAGGAACCTGCGAGGAAGATTCCAAAGCAACCAGTGCAGCTGGACTTCAAGTCTGTGCCATTTTCAGTCAGGGTTTGTAGATGCAAAGCATATCCAAATGACCATTTACAAATCATTAGTAATTGGGGTACCCTAGCACAGATTTACTGAAGTAAAAAGAAGCTGAAACTTATATTTTAGTAGTAGGGTTTGCCATTTCTGGCTTTTAAATCTATAAAAATGCTTGTTAGGTGTATCATGTCACTGTGGCTTTTAATGATTCCATACCAATCAGCCTGCATTTGGCTCTGAGAATGTTATGGGAACGAAATTGGATGGAATATATTCTAAATATGATGAAAAAACAGTGGATAAATGTTCCTTGGCCCTCTGACCTGCCAATATCAGCACTTTGTAGCTCTTGTCATTGTTTACAAGTCCTAAGGAAGCAGGTTAATCCAGGACAGCTGTCTGGAATTCCTTGGGACTTCCTTGGATCTTTTAGTCTCACCCTGGATGTTTATAAGTTCTCCTGAAAGCCCAATTTTCCCAAAATAGGTGGGACAGAAGGACTTCTACTGTTACATTGGTTCCACTCATGGCAGTGAGTGGAACTGGATCTACTTTAAGGTCCCTTCCAGCCCAAACCCTTCTGGGATTCTGTGGTTTAGGTAGAAGCACCGTGGTGTGAGTGGCCCCTGGGCATTGGTTATCTGTGCTTTTTGCTGCCTGGGGCTGATACACTTCCAAGTACAAATTCCCTTTCCAACAAATCTTCATTAATGTAGTGACGCGTAAGACTGCAAGTTCAGAACAAATTGTAACTGCGTGGTTGCTATATGGGGTCATTTCATAATGGAATTAGGCTGGAGAGCCTTTAAAACGCAGCTTTTCCTGGCACAGTGTGTTTGATTCTCCTACATGTTGCAGATGTAAGTTATATATGAAACTTTAGCTCTTAGATTCCTGTGTTTGGAGCTCCTTCTTAGAGGATGGTCCCCAGAATGCATTTATCCTCAGTTTGATACTGTCTGCAGTGCTGGTTGACATGATTTCTGTTTGGGAATTGCTATTTGAACTCTGAAGGCAGCAGTTGCTGTCCCTGGGAAAAGGGAAGCTTCTGAGCAGGCAGATCTGCCCTTGTTCAGGCTGGAGAGAAGAAAGTTTCTGTGGCCCTTTGGCTGTGTCCCACAGGTGCTTAAACAGAGTCTGATAATTGTGTTTCATGAGCATCTGTTTGTCCACCACCTCTTTGATATGACAGTGGTACAGCAAGTACTCAATAATTTACATACTGTACAATACAGCCAAGTATAAATGATGCATTATTCTTCCATTTAGCCCCATTTGAATTGATTGATTACCAAATCTTCCATTTGTCATCTATCAGCATTGGGATTATTTATAACTTGTGCTGAGCTTACACCGTAATGCATCAATCAAGAAGCTGAGTTGCATTTCCCTGACTCATAATGGATATTTTAATGATCAGGACCTGATCCTTGTATTATTTATTTATTTATTTAGTCAACATTGAGCTTGAGAAGAGTAGCCAGACAACAGAAAACTGAAACTAAGGTTGAGAAAGACGACACCCTCCCCTTCTTTTTCCCCTTGCTTTGCATAATTGACTTTCACTGCTGCAATATTTACTTTAAAGTGTACCACAAAAAGTAACCCAGGGCCATTAATTTTAGTAATGAGAGCAGCGGTGCCCGGGGAGCCACAGGGGACGTTCAGTTTGTGGCAGGGAGAGGAGCAGAGCAGTGCCTGGCTGGGAGTGCGGGTGCAGCAGGAGAGGGCTGCGAGCAGGGACGTGCTGGCTCCCAGTGCTCCAGGTGCCACCTGTACCTGTCACCAGCCCAACAGCCTGAGACCCAGCTGGATTTACACTTAGACACTGGGATTTTTAATGGACTGGATCTCTGTAGTTGGCAGGTTCACAGTGAGTGCATTTCCACTTTATATAGCATAGCACATTATGCTGGAGATGCTGGTGCGCTACCAGCCCCTTTTCCTTCCCTCAAATCCATGTAAACCCCTCATTTACCCAGACCATCTCCCTGGCTTTCCCTGCAGTTCAGGTGGGAACTGCTGTCTCTCCTCCATCCCACCAGGCTCCTGACTTGCTGGCTATTCCATGGGAAGCTGAAAGAAGGAGCCAGGCCTGAGACACTGAGTACTAGTCTTCCCTAGTTAAAACCTGCAATCCCAGCTCATTCTTTTGAGTGAAGCAAGTGACTTTAGTGATGAAATGGAGGCCACTGAAACAGAATATAGGGGTGGTGGCTCTCTTAAAAAATTCTTATTTCAGTTGGAATATTGTTATTTGACTAGAGAAATCCCAGAGCAGGTCCTTTTTGGGTATTGATAGCTTTCACACTTAATCACTGTGCAGCCTTTTGTGGTCTGGGCTCACCTAAAGGCATTTTTGTTCAAAACTGCACAAATACTCAGGAGCAGAACTGCAGAGTGTGGAGCTGCAGAGTGTGCAGCTCACCAGGCTCTTACCCTCTCTGCTTCCTTATTAACATTTGCTCTGCTAAAAGAAAAGAAGATTGAACATAAAATCCTGAAGGTCGTCCATACAGTTGTCTCAATAGCAATCTGTGTGACTTTAACCCTGTTGAGGAAAAGTAATTACCCTTTGGCTTTTGGTGACCTCAACTAACCTTTGTTGAAGGACCAGAGAAAATAAAGGCTGACCAACAGCCTGCCCTTCCTGCCCTGTGGTTAACCTGCTCTGGGAATGAAGAACACCCTCAACAATAGAACCTGAAAATGTTGCCATGGAAATATCATTGGAAGAAGAAACAAAAATCTATTACAATTAATGGTGTTTTATTAGGTGACTGCTGTAGAACTGTTTAATCCATGGAATTTGCTCTATCTGAGGATCTGGGGCCAGAAAATTTCAGGCAGAAAAAAAAAGGGAGGGAGAGGTACCTCTTTAAAAATTCAGGAGCTGTTGACAGAGCTGGGGTGGTTTGCATGAGATAAAAGAATCAGATGTTGTGCACTGTAAGTACGGGAAATGATAGCAAAGAATGAGTGCAATTACTGTAATTGCAAATGATCACTGCCAGCTCTCCAACTGCTCAGGGGGCATTGATACACCAATATTTGTCGCTTGCTATATGGCAAATATCAGGGCTCAGTTTCCCCTTTGGATTTTTTTCCCAGCACTGAGGCCGTGCCTGGAGAATACCAGGTTGTTTGCAGAGTGGGTGCTGCTTTTGTGATCCAAGCACTTCCAAAATCAGCGCCTACAATGCTTTTGGGTTGATTTTTTTCCCCCTTTTACTGTGTTTTAAATTTGACACCTTGCAGACATTGCATTTCTGTTAAATTCCCTGGTTTACTCTGCTTTGTGTTAGGCAGGATGTCGGGCTGTTCATTCCCCCAGGAGCTGGTTTTGTTGGAGCTGACAGTGCTACACTTTGCAGAAGTACTTTAGCAGTTTCCAACAAATATCAATGGTTCTTTGACCACACCAAGACAAACAATTATGAAGACATCAAAAATCTAAATGTTGCTGTTCCACAGCATCCCGGTTTTTAGAGCTTCATGAGTCATTTCAATCTGTGACATTTCCTTATTCATGGGACAAACTACAATACTTTAATGTCAGAAAAAGTTATAAATGTGTTTCTATAGGTGTGTCCCTAAATAATTTTAAATCATCCTGCTGCTTTTAGAGAAATGTGAGATTTTAGCACGTTCATTTGAAAACATGGTAACACACAATTGTATACATTTATTTCCTGGTATTGAAAATGAATTAAAAGTAACACATTTGTTAAAACAAAGTCACACACCAGCTTCCTTTCTGTAGTCGTTTCCAAAGCACAAATATTTAAAATCATAATAAAATGTCAACAAGAATAGTTTTACTGGTAATCTCACCATTAGTGTAAATGGGAGCAAGCCTGTGCCCCCACTGTGTAGTTCTCCTAGCAAAAGCTGAAATCATGCTAAGGAAATGAATTGCAGTAAACATCAGATTAAAATATTTTCCTTTTAAAATGATAAATAAGATTGGTTTTTTCTCTAGTATTTTATATGTCAGCTTTTTAAAATTCAGCTGTGGATTTCACCATGTTCTCTTCAACTTCAGTGTATTTTCAAATGGTGATTTGCAAAGAGAACATCATGTGCTGGAGAGAAACAGACATTTATTGGTACATGTGAAACATTAGGATAATTTTCTGTATTGCAAATTCAGTAATTTCTGTAATCTTTTCCTAATTATAACACTCCTGCTCAATTTCTGAAGTTCCTTTGCCAATCAAAACCTTGGAGCAGAGAGAGCAGTGCAGGACTGCAGGAGTGACAGTGCACCTCTCCTTTTGTTTCTGAAATGTGGACCTGCATGTTGTTGCTTTAAAGTGAACTCTGCTGCTCTATTCAAACACTGGAAGAGGCTTTGCTCAGGTTTTTTAACTGCACAAATTTGTGTTTCAAGTTATCAGAGCAGTGCAGGGCCAGGAGAAAGGAAAATGCTTTCATTAATTTTCAACAAGAATTCCCACATCCCTGCCTCCAAACCATTGTTTGCTCGTGTAACTCACCTGGCCCTGGTGCTGTGGAGAACTGGTGCCTGTTCTGTTGGCTCTTCACTTCTTCCCTCGGGCTGGTACCAAGCTTGCCATGTTATTCCCTCTCCACTTCCAAAGGATGTAGCTCCATGGCCTTCTGGCTGAAGCTCAGAACTTAAGTCAAGGAAGTCCATCATCGTCCGTGGAGTTTCTGTTCTGTTTATTGAAGAGAGGGAGAAAGCAGGAGGAGAATTACAAATATTGCTCCAAGGTAAGCCTCTCCATAGCCTGTTCTGTTCCAGGACTTTGGGTAGTTGGAAAAATCCCCTTGAATTGTGCACATCATTTCATTTCTACATCAGAAGTTGCTGCTAAGGTGTCTTCACCTGTGGATCGTGTTCTGTTGTGCTTTGTTTGGCTCATGGGCTGCATCTCTGTCCATTGTATCCTAACATAATTCTAAGGCCTTAGAAATGTTTAAATTTATCAAGATTCTGATTTGTGGGATGAATAAAAACAGAGGGATGAGGGATCTAGGAATGGATAGTTGTTACTGCTGTTGAGTGTTTGCCACCAGAAGGATTTTCTAACTGAATTAAGAACGAGTTGTTTATCCTTAGTCTGCTTTAGAACGTGTTTCATACTTTCATTCTCTGAAATTTATTGTTGTCTGCCATTGTCAGCTGACTGGGAAATCAAATACCAGCTCTGTTTTCAGGGTCTTATTTTCCTGCTTTTTTGCTCTGCCCATACAGGTGTGTGCTCTGTTATGCTAAGCACAGTATAGGTAGGTAATATCAAAGCAAAATGCTCAGAATTTTTATAATTCAAGTGCAAAGGCTGGTGACATGTAACCACATTCTTTAGAAAACAAAAACCTATTTATACCTAAACTAAATTTTGTCCCTCTGTTCATTGATATTTTCACCATAAAACACAATTGCTTGGTAGCTGGTGATTAATCTCGCGAGCATATTGTCCTAATGTGGTGTGGGAAGGCAGAATGGAAATTATTTCTGTTCTATTCTGACCTGATAAATTCCCAGACATCTATAAAATTCAAGGCTTTCAAACATCCCCCAATTCTTAAAGCTTTAATTGATCTAACATTGCCTAACTGGTGTATTTAACTGGTGGCCTCCTATTGTTCTATAGCATTATCTGAAATATTTTACCTTTCGAGAGAGACTGAAAATACCAAGGTCTAAATGTTATAGAAAGAAAAGAGAATTGATTCAGTCATCAGTGGTAATTGTGGCAGAAATATTAATTACAGCAAGATTGCTTCATGGCAAACTACGATATTGAAAGTCCCGAACGAACATCTGATTCTGCAAAATGTAAATACAGCCTAAATTCCGAGGAATTGCAGGAATGTTTACGGATTATTTTAGCACTTGGCACAAACTACAGAGGAGGTATTTTTAATGAAATAGTATGACATTTCTGCAGCAAATTACTCTCACTTTAAAGTCATCTACGAGCTATTTATTAACAGTACAGCAATAAAGCATTGAATATAGTTTGGATAAGTGTTTGTTGGTAGCCTACATCACACAAACAGACAAGTAAATCTTTAGCATGATGCTTTTGTTTCTAAAGCAACAGCAGTATTAGATATCCTAAAAGTTACCACAGTCATTAAATACCTTATGGTGCTGTGTCCCTGGTAATCCAATTTACAAAACTATATTCTCAGCAGAAACTCCTGGGGTATAAGTAGTTCTCTTCAGTGAGCCCTTCCTGCTTTTTCTTGTCATGAAGCAGTGATGGTACATTTTTATCCTGTTGATAATTTGACTCTCTTTAAACTATTTCTTGTTGCCCCACTGGGCTGCTCTTTATTAGGGTGGAGGTAGCTGGAAGCCTGAAGGACTGCAGCCCATGTATCATTCTTCCTTTTTTACTGGACCTCAATATTCAACATAGCATCATTATTCTGAGGCGAGAAGAGAAAAGCTGGTCCAGCATATATTCCACACATTGCTAGTCCTTCCTCTACGTCCTGCAGCGCCAGGGAGGGGGATTATTGCTGCAGAAAAAAAAATCTGGCCATAGTGTAGGAATAATCACTGCAGTCCAGCTCACCCCCACACCTCTTTCTCTCTCGCTCCTTCTCTCTCTGCCTGTGTTTGAGGCCCCAGCTGATTCAGTCTGCATCCATCCATACATAAATCATTGCCCTTATTCTATTGGTTACATGGTACATGGCAAGTATTGATTTTTTCCGTTGCCTCATTGCTGGAGAACCCATGGTTTTTGTGAGACTGAAAATGCAAAATTTTTTTTTTTTTGCTGGAGATCTTGTCAAAGGACAAAAATGACAAGCAAGGAGGGTGCTATTTTAAGGTTTGTGTGAGTTAAAAATCTTCGCCGTCTCTGTTCTACTCTCCATTTGCCTGGGTCCCAAAAAGTCGTGGCTTGTTTAATCCCTGCTGCTTTAGGTAGGGATACTGCCTAAGCAGCAGGGGAATAAGGAAACAGAACCAGGGCCTGGTCATTCTGAGGAAGGCATTGCTTAATTATTAAAAGTTTAATTATCATCTGACACATTAAAAAAAAAAGGATAAAGAATATTATGAAAGTAATGCCATTTTAAGGGAAGAAATGACTCCTAGGCACAGGATTATATATTTGCTGTGGAAAAATGGACATTTGTTTCCTTTCTGCATAGCACAGAGATATAATACTGTGCTTAATTCTTGGGATAGGTCTTTGTAGCATTTTGAAACATATTTAGTAACCATTTATCAATGAGCTTTCTATATAAAAGTCATTTTGCTCAGCATTCAAGGCTGCCTGAAAATGTCTCACAAAAGATGGCACCTTGTTTCCTCAAAAAAGTGTTTTTGAGGAACGGAAAGACAGTTCTGAGACAGAATCTGAGATGTTCTCCTTCTGCAATAGGAAATTCCCTGGTATAAGACTCTCTCTTACAAGGAGCCTGATCCAAACCACACTGAATTCAAGAGGAATGTTTTCATTGACTCCGTAGGTGCTGGATCAGCCTCAGATCACACAGAAACAGATCTTTGCCTCTTTATTTGGATACAGTTGCTTTCCCCTGTTTTGAGGAAGCAGTGAAATGGGTTAGGATGGGTGGTTTATAGGTGGGTGTAGAATATTATGATATTTCATCTGGTCTGATTTTAACACCTTTAAATGAGTTGTATTGAAATACATGTTTCCTTTAAAATCTGTAATGTGAAATGTGACCCATCCCTACCCCGTGCCATTCCCAACTACTGGATTTTGTCTCTGTGCTTTTTTGTGTGTTTGAAAGCCACTGCCCGTTCTTCCTTGGACCTCCACTGCCTTTAGACCCCAGTCTTTCAGTGAATATTGACTCTGTTTGAGTCATTTTACCTGACTTCTTCCAGAGCAGGTGGGATTTTCTATCTGCTGTTTGCATGCAAACCCAATACCTTGAACATCAATGCAGTTTTAGAGCTTTTGAGTTTGTGGGGCTGTAGAAATTGAGCATCGAGCTAAAATTCTCAATAAGAAAACCCAGCCAGACTCCCTCACTTGCCATATGGCACATAAAGGAGTGGAAAGCACAGCTTGCATTGGCTCACCAGTTGAGGGCTGGACCACTCCATCAGCTTTCCCTGAGCAGCCTGCAAGATCAAAACCTTGGGTCATCCTGGAGTGAGCCATCTTCCACCGGTGTGAGGGCAAACATCAGCAAATGTGCTTCTTCCTTCACGGGAAATGTGGTATCACTGAAAAATGTGCGTTTTGTCTCGCTGGAAACCATAATTTTCTCCTGGTTTTGTATATGCACGACCCAGATCATCTTCTTCCTTAATAGTAATTTTCATAGTAATTGAAAGGGGAACAGTTCTGTGATCTTTGTGACGAAAGGGTTTGTTACATGTCAGTGTGTTTCTCATTCAAACCAATTCTCTGGTTTCAGTTCACCCCTTTAACTTTTCTTAGTAGAACAGGAGGGTTCCTTTGCTAGCTGAGATATCCTTAGGTTTTTAGTATGGCTCGAGGAGTTCACTTCTTCCCGGTCAAGGGAATAAGGCAAGTCTGGACATGGTAAAGTTCCTGTCAGTGAGGCAAGAACTGGTCTTTCTCACTGGGTTTTTGTAGCAGAACTGGCTGCAGAAATCCTCCCTGGAAGTTCCCCATGTCAGCTTGACAGCTCTTGAGAGCTTAATTGTTTGCAGATGGCAGGTTATTGTACAAGGGTCTGGACACAGGGACACCTTTGATTTCTTCCCCGTGAAAGGAACTTAAGAGCATTCTGCAAAGTCCTTCTGGTATGTTTGGGAAATGAAGTGGCAAAGACAGCACGATCCCAGGGCAGGGACCAACATCCTCCTTCGGATCCACAGGGAGAGGCCGTGCCCACTGCTCTGCAGGAAGATGGGACGTTTTAGGAATTAGGATGGAATTTTCTTTGTGCTGGTCAGAGGCCCCTGAAAAGGGAACTGGGCTGGTACCTGCCCTTGGTGAGTGCTGCTGCTGGCTGAGACACACAGGGGTGGCTGCACAGATCCTTTGGGAAATTCCACCCAGCTCCCAGCCTGGAGCCAGTGCTGAACCTTCCTTGTGCATCCAGCAGCCAAACCCTGACCACAGCCCTTCTCTGTCCTGCTCTGTAACAGCAGGATGGGGTTAGTGCAGCCAACTCAGCCAAATTCTGTTTGCACATCTCTTGTGGAGGAAGGCATGTGTTGATTTATTAATTTCCTTGAAAACAGACATGAGAATTACTAAATAATGATAAGGCAGCAACCAATAAAAATACCTTTGTTGAAAATGAAGATTGAGGATTTCACCTTCCAAGGCTTTCATAAATAAGGTTGCCATGCAGGAAGATAAGTCTTGCCAGTGTCTGTTTCATAGGTGAAGAAATTACAGAGCTCTGAGAGCTGACTCTGAAGCTGAGGTTCTGGGCTCCTGCATGTGACACACACGTGGGGACACTGCTGCAGGACTCTGTGTCCATGTGGGAGTTTGACCCCTACGATGCTGCCAAGGGCAGTGGGGGCTGCAGTGCTTTGCTCAGCGAGCCTTAGGCACAAAAGCATCTGGCTCAGCTCAAACCTGGATGTTGCAGTTTCCTAAAAATAAATAAATTTTAAAAATTCCTAACCCCAAAAAGGGAAATAGGAACAGCAAGTCCTTTTTGGAGCAGCACCTGCCCCTTTCTCTGTTTTGCTCAGCTTGTTGTTGTGTAAATCACTCTTCTGCACCCAGCAAATGAACAGCACGCGCTGCAATGTGCTGTAGAAGCCTGTTGTGGATTTATCCTTTTAAACAGCAGTGGAATATGGTGCCCTTTCATTTAACCCACACTGAATGCTGCATGAGATCCCAGCAGAGTTATTCAGCCATAATTTTAAATCCCATCCCTGGGAAGAAAGGGGGGGGAAAAAAAAGCTCAGGACTATACAGTTGGAGCCTGTAGTTGCAATAAAATCCAGGAAAAGGTTATTTTACCTGAATTTATCGCTTAGCAACCAGGAATCCACCTCCTGAGATTGCTGTTCCTGGGTTACCAAGTAACTGCCTGTGACAATTACCAAACAGCTGTCCCAGGAATCTACATAGCCTTTAACCCCCCGTCAGCTGAAAGATGGGCTGATGACAGCCAACAAACAATAGAAACACACCCTAATATTTTATTTAAGAGCTGAGGGAAGCCACAGCTGTATGGATCATGCAGCCAGCTGGATTTAACTGCTTCAAACTGCATGGCCTCACTTCAGGAAACTGCTCTGTGTGTTTAAAGATGCATTTGGGTCTTCATCCTCCAAACTTCGTGTCAAATAATTGAGTCTAAACTCTCAAGACAGGGTTTGCTGTTGTGCAGGAGTGGGAAGTGGCTAATTAGAGAGTGTGGCAGTGATTTACACATTTTTCTTATTAATTAATTATGTTCATCCTGGGTTTTTCTGAATGCAACTGTTCCATTGATTATCACTGAGAGGGAGAGCATTAATATATCCAAGTAAAAAAGGAGTGATTTAGAACGAGGGGAAAAGGATAATCAAGACTGGTAAAAGATAAAAGTAATGAAAAGAGAATGCTGAGCTTGGATATTGAGAGGAGCTTCTTGATAATGAGCTGGATTATATCTGGGGGCGGTATCCCAAAGGAAACGAGGGAAACTACCATCCACAATGCACGGAAGTGAGCTGGAAACAAGAGTATGGCACTGGAACTGTTCGATATATTGACTCGGGTGTCTTACATGAGCTATGCCAATTGTGCCTTTTCCCTCCTCTTCCATTGCTGCTTTCTGTATTTTAAAACAAAAGTGCAAATTTTATTAACAAAGTTACAAAGAGCAGCAGCAACAACTTGCAAACACAACATTTTCCACTGCTGCTTCAGATGCCCCGAGCCTGGAGAGCTTTAGGGCCCTGCCTTCTTCTGCAAGTTCTGAGTGGCTCTTTTTAGTTTAAAATAGAAACAGGAAGAAGGGGTTTGGAAGTTAAGGGCGCCGTTCACATTTACAAATCCCAGGCATGCGAGCTGGCTGGGATGGCAGCAGCTCCTTTTGTCCCTGCAGGCTCCGTGCAGGTATCCAGGGAGGGAACACTGGGAAATCAGCTGTCTTGCTCCTGCAGCTTTTCTGTAGTATCTTCTAGTTGAGATAATAGAAACTGCTCTGCTATGCTCTTTCTTTCTTTCTTTTTTCTTCCTTCTTCTCTCTTTCCCTGGCATGTTCCATATGTCACAATAGTAAGAAGCGGCTCAGAAAAGTCTCCACCAGCTTTCCACTGGCAGCAAGTTCACAGAGGAAATTTTCCCCTGGCCACTTGTGGCCAGAAACCACCTCTTTGGCACTGGAGGATTCTTTAACCACCTGGGCAAATCAGACTGTATTTAATTTGTGTCCCTCTGCTTTTTCTACATAATTCTAAAAGCAAAATTGATAACATTTACCTTTTCTGTGCACAACTGTCATAACTTTTCAGGCACTCAAGCTGTAGAGGAATTTCTGGTTCCTGAAAAAGGTTAAAACCCCCATAGCCACATCAGCATCACTTCCACTGATAAAGTGACATCTCTTATGGATGAGAGCGTCCCACTGCACATACAGCTTTTCAGTGAGTCTGTGCGGGAAGGAAATGCTGAGGACTGGGACACACCTGCTGGGACCAGCACACACCTGTGCAGTGGGCTGTCAGCAGCAACACCTTTTCCCTTAGAACTGAAATGGAACCTTTCTGTTACCAGTGATTCCCTGTGAGGGACGAGGAACGGGTGATCGCTTAGAAAATACGTGAAGACCTTGGAATTATTTATTAAAAAAAAACTTGAAGTGTAATTTCTTGTCAATATTAATGACTTGTCATTGCCATCATTGCACTGCCTTTATATGTCTGCTGTGGAGGTTTGGCCAGGCTTGTAACTCTGTTAATGAGATGTCTGAGGGAAGCAGCTCCATGGTCATAAGCAACTTAATTTTTTGGGGAGAACAGAACTGTCTCCAACTTGTCACTGGAAGGTGGTTCCTTTGCTAAGTACCAAAGGGGCTTTCACTCCTAAGCTGATTATTGGCTTATTTGGGTAGGAAGGGAAGAGTAGGAGATCACAGCAACTATTCTTTGCACCCCATCCTGCTCATCTTTTGTCTCTACCTGGAATTTGGTATAGGGAGGCTGTGCTGGGGCATTGGTTCTGTCTCCCAATGACAGATCATGGTTGTCCTATTTTCTGGCTGGAAGTTGGTTGGTTACGTTGACAGATGTTGCAATGATTCCTTTGGCAATGTTCCGTTGTGCTGACTATTCAAACAGGAAGTTCATCTTTTAGTATTTGCACATGTTAAATGTTTGTTTTAGTAGGAATCGGCTCTGACAGCAGGCTGGTCAAACTGTGCGTTTTTGAAGCAGCAAACTCTGGAATTCTCAAAATCCCTATTAGGGTTTGGAGCCCTGCTCCCTGAAGTCCTACAAGGACTGACTTCTGAGGAAAGGAGACTTGAGCTGCAGGTTGCTGCTGTGTCACTCTTTGGGTGCCTGTGAGTTCTTGGTGGCACTGGGTCCAAATCATCCCCTGACGTGGCATTTGCAAGGTTTGTTGAATGGCAGTGCCTGTGCTGCCTTTGGTTTCCCTTGAGTTTCTGCAGATTTGGTTACTGAGCTGGCCTCGTGTCCAATGTGACACAAGGGAAGAGCAAAGTGGCTGTGGCACTTTGTGGTGCTCAGCAGCAGAGTGAGGACATGCTCAGGAAGCACAGCAAGAAGTGCTTCCCTCCACACCAAGACCAGCTGGAGAACTTGATCTGAGAAAGCTGAATTTCCGTCTGAATCTCTGGCTGCTTGATTCCATTTCAGGTGACTGCTTTTTGACCTTGGCAGGCACCTTCTTCGAAGGACAACCTGCAAATGCTGGTGTGATTTTTGTTTCCTAAATTTTCATTAAGCCAAATTCTATGAATTATTTATTTGAGGGATAACAGTGTTTACTGTGTGCTGTGGCATTGGAGAGCCCCTGGCCAAGATCAGGAAACTTTTCCTTCAGGAAAAGTTCATCAGATGTCAGAAGTTACAATATTTACTTCTGTAACTCTGGTGCCAAGCACATTATGGGATGCAGCTCCATAGAGACTTCTGGTGCATGTGTGGAGCAAAGGCTTAATCTGGTGCAAACCTCCCCAGACCCCTCCACTGGCATGTAGCAGGTGAGAAACAAGAGGCTTCAAGCCATGTGTGAAAGTTGCTTTGTGTCTTGCTGGCCTTTTGGAAATACTTCAAGGCTATTTCGGGTAATGGAGCTTGGAGGTGGAAAAAAGCTTTGTGGCAAGGCTGGCAGATGCATTTCTGAGAAACACATTTGGTTCCTAGAGGGTTATTTTTGTGTCATTTGTCAGGACAGAACTCATGCGGAGGAGAGCTTGCTCCGGTGAGGCAGATGACAACACCCAGGTGTATTTGCAATGGATGTATTTGCACACAATTTGTGAGTAATGTGTGCATATATAGCAAAAATGCTTTCTGCATGCAACAGTTCAGGCACAAAATACACACCACTCATGAGTTTAAAAGGAAATCAGAAAAGGGAGGTAGCAAGGAGATCCTTGAAAATGTTACACCTGCAAGAAGGGAGAAGAATCCTTGAGAGTCCAGTGCTGATCAGCATTGATGAAATAAAGGAAATCCAGTGAAATATATCCCTCAAAACGTGACATTTGGGTATCCTGGCATTTGGAGTGGTGTTGTCAGTTTGGAACTTGCACTGATTGTTCACCAATTAGTTGAATTTTGGACGTATGTTGTTTCTGAAGATTTAGTGTCATGCATGTTTTGGCGGTTTACTGATCTCCAAGATTTTAGATGCTATCTTTTTATCTTGATTTATGATTTTTCTTCTCAAATTCACCCATCCTAGTCCCTGGGTAACAGCATTGGTTCTGGAAGGGCACACTCTTTCCAAAAGAAACTCAGAAGTGCTTTCATGTATGTTGGGTGAAAGTGCAGTGCAGGAAAAGGCACTGTCTTTTAACAAAGTTTGGTTTTAAGCATGAAATAATCAGGATTTGGATGTTATTAAAGTAACATTTTTTGTGAAAAGGAACTGGATTTATAAAAATGAACCAACTCTTCAGCCAGACCTGTTTTGAATTGCAAAAACAGCTGGGAGATTTGGCTGAAAAATCAAGGTTGGGGTTTTTTTCTTCCTCGGAGTTTGTAAGATATTTGGAGGGACATAGCACTTATTTCTCATTTCTCTGAGTTTCAGTCCAGGTCTTGGAAAAACCCATCTGACAGTGAGTTTGTTTGTATATTTTACATTTTTTCCCTAAGTATGCTAGGCTCATTAGCAAGCCTTGGAAAAGGCATGCTTTGTTAAAGTGAGTATGGAAAACAAGATACTAAGGGCTCAAATCTGTCTCCAGAATATAAATAAGCCTAGCTTCCTTTGGAGCAGATTCTGACCGCAGTTATACTGGAAGCCTTGTTCCAGGGAGAGCCATGAATGTGCGTTTGCTCGGAAATGCTGCACCTTCAACAAATTTCCTCACAGTGCTCGCTGAGTTCCTGGCTCCGGGATGTGCCATCTACTGCAGAGGGGCTTCAGGACATCCAAAGCATCCTGGAGGGCAGGGATAGGACGTGGGGTGTTGCTGGGTGGGAGATCCCTGCCCAGCAGCAGTGGGGGTGTCAGGGCTGTCCCAAATCCTGCTGTTCCCTCGCTGCCCCACGGCACTGGCCAGCAGCGAGCAGGCACAGGCAGTGAATAGTCTGTCGCTGGCTATGGGCTCCCTGGAAAAGTTTCCTCTTCCTGTGGATCAAGGCAAAACAAATAACTTTTCCTTGCTTTATGTGGAGCCATTTGTTTGGTTGTCGTTTTGCCTCCAGCAACAGGGAGGTTCTACCCCTGCACCCACCAAGGACGTGGCAGTGGCAGCTCAACACCCAGTGGCTTAACTCGGTTTGCTCCATCCAACACCCACTGTGTAAATACTACAGGATCAGCTCCTGTGTGCTGACCAAAGAGGGCACTGCTCCAAACCGTGCTTCAAAACCTTGAATGAAACAAGGAAAAGATGTCTGTGGCACTGGGTGAAGCAGTCATCTTCAGCTGAGCATCTTCATTTTTATGGTCATTTTTTAATGAAAAGATGGGATTTGAGAACTCTGTGTGTGTGGAACATTTGTGGGAGCACTGCTTAACCAGTTGGCACAAGGTGGATGTATCCTCATTAGACATAATTTATACTTCCCTGTTAAGCCAGAGTTATTCTATTCACTATCATTATCCTAAGCTGGGTCCTTTGGTGATGTCATAATTCCAGAAGTACAATAGCCAAATAAGCCTTGATTAAAGCGGTCCCTGTTTTCAAGCCAAGCATATGTTAACACTGGAGAATAAAACAGTGGAGCTGCAGTGGTACCGGAGAGCTTGGAATATCCTGAATTGCTGCTTGAGAAAAATACAGTTTCTTGAGGCAGGGTGTAAAATTTTACATTTGAAACACACTCTGGAGCTCAAGTCTCCCCAAAGGATAAGATTTATCTGGTTCTTGAGTTTATCTCCAGCAGAGTATTTATGTGAGCCTCAGCATAACACCAGGTGACACCTTTTAGATCCCTGAAACGTCTCAGGCTGCTGTGGTACCACATGGCAAACCCTGTGAAATAATTTTGATGAATCACTGTTCTGGCTGTAAGTGGTTTTTGCTGTAACCCATCTGTGCTAGCAGAAACATCATCTTCGCAGAATGTTTATTTTTGTCAGGTTCATCAGCTTTCCCTGCTACTCTATCTGAAATCACCTTTTGTAGCATTGCTCTGGAGATAACAATATTCTATTTATGCTGTTAAAAGGCCATTTAGATGAATACTAAAAACTCTGCTTTTGGGCAGCACTTTGACATGGTGGGAAATGATGCCTTTTTTTTATATTCCTCATACTCTCTGGTTTGTGTGGCGAAACTGTGTTTAACTCAACAGAGCTCCACAGCAGCACGTTAACCGTGCCCAGCACGTGCAGTTTTCCCTCACAAGGTGCAGTGTCATGTCTCTCGTGCTGCAGCAGCGCACGGTTCTGTCACTTGGTGAGATTTACTAGAGGAGCAATCCTCTTCCAGCTGGAGGAGATGGGAAGGAGGAAAATATTTTTCCATCTGTGTAGACTTGAGAGCAGCTCTGGAGTGGCGAGAGAGCAGGACTGTTAAAGCAGGACTGTTAACGGTGTCGTTTAACAAACTACAGCAGGAGTCCCTGGAGCTCTGGGACCAGCAGAATTTGCCTTTCACTTCCCTCTCATATCCTCTCTGGCTGGAGCCAAAGCAAAGGGAACTGTTTTCAGAGCACAGGGAGCAAATGCTGTTAAGTGAGCAGGTAGGAGGAGGAATGGTGTGCTGGAGTATCCGCTCGAGCATTTGGGGAACCCTCTGAGTATTTGATTAAACCTTGCTGTAGTCAGCAAAGCGCCTCATGAAGGCACGTGCAGCAAATCATTCATTCCTTCTGGGCTTTGCTGCCCAGAGAGCAGCCTGCCTTCGGATGCAGTGCTGCATCTTTCCCTGGATAACGCGAAACCAGCATTTCTGGGATAAGCAAATTTCCCAGTTAGCTGTCAGCTCTGCCTCCAGCTCTGTGGCACACCACTCCTTATCCCTCACCGAGGCACTGGTGTCTATATCTTCCTATCGAGATAATCAAGTGTCATTCTTACTATTTTTTCATTTGGGAACTGGGATTCAGGGAAATTGCACAACTCTCCAGAGAAGAAGGGGCCTGGATCCCATAGCACTGACTCAGTGCTGAGCAGGACCAGGTGTGTGACCCATCCCGTGGCCTCAGGGCCACTCTGGAGGGTGGCACAGGGATCCCCGGGTCGTTCCTCATGTCACTGTGCCCTGCTGAAGAGGTCTCTCATGGAAACCTGCAGGTGAATTCCCTGGTTCTGTTCATTAATGATATCCCAGGTTTATTTTCTCGTTTGTCTGGTGTCACTAATCAAGCAGTAATTGAATTAGCTGGAAAGAAGGATAAGATAAATTATGAGGAAGAATTAACTTTGTGCACCTGAGGTCAGAAGGCTCCGAGAAAATTCAAGGTGAGAATTGGCTGGACTATAAATGAGATTTAACAGGAAGATACCAAGTTCTCTGGAGAATCCAGAAGCAGAAGTGCATATTACAAATCAGCTATGAAAATCCAGAGGTGTCTCAAACTCTTTGGGCAATCCCTTTCTGTTTTAAGATGGGGAAGCAAAGGATGGTATTTACATTCTTTCCAACTGCTGTATTTGATGAAGGGAATTTCCCTGAAATTTATCTTTTCATTCTTGTGTGAATAGACTCTGTCAGAAAGATATTTTCCCTTCTCTATTAATATTAAGGTAGTAAATTGTCTGTCCCTGTGTTCAGTCACTGGCCTTCCTTTTTTTTCCCCTTTGGTTGGTCTGTAGTTTAAGTTCATCTTTCATGAAAACCATGTGTTGGATTAAAGACAGGTTATTATTTTCATGCATTGTAATATACTCTATTACCTTCTCCATCACACTCCATGTAAAAATAATTATTATTCCATGTGTCACTGTGAGTACATTTAAGATTTTTTAGGTCTTCTCTAGCAACAGCTGATTTCTGACTCACTAGTCTCATTCTATTTTTATGTCAGAATCAGCCAAATATAAACATCTTAATTTTATAAAAGGCTTTTAAAAATATGAAAAATGCATGTTAAAAATAAATAGAAAATGAAGTAATTCAGGAAAATATTAAGGGAATGACAGTAAATTATTTAATACATTGAAACTCCCTAAATAAATGTAATTAAGTTGCAATATAAAGAAAAATTCTAGTCTTAAACACTGAAGCAAAGGCAGCAGTTCATACACTTGTATTTGCTCTTTTGAACAAAGGTTGCAATTAGGTGACTTTTATGGGCTTGTGAACTTAGCTTTTTGCAGCAAGTTTAACCTGATTATCCTGACTCCGTAGCAAGAGCTGCATTCGATCAGTTCACTTGACTGTTAATGTTCTCTTCCCACCAAACCTCAGCTGTGGCTGTGTTAAATAAAAGTACAGAAACTGGTATGGTAACCTCACCATCTGCTGTGCAGCTTTGGGTTTTGTTCTGGAGTTGGAGTTGAAATACATTACTGGAAATGGTGGGTTAAGTCGCTGAAATTAGATGGGACCCCTGCAGTCTAATCCATAGGAACCGGCCAATTCTTTTGAGTGTTCTGTGTTTGATTAGTTGTACTGTAATTAAAGAAATTACCAATAGTCTTCTGTCTGGAAGTGATTAACCCACCAAGTGCTCATACCTATATTCTCTAAGCATCTTCAAATAATGTAAGGCTTCATTTATGTTCCTTAATAAGGAAACAGATGAAAATCGTCTTCAGCCTTAATTCTGTGGCTTGTGTGTAACAAGCTGTTCTGCCTTGTGCCTCGGTGATGGCTGTCCAATTGTTGGTGATTATGCTGCATTTTAATTAAAGAACTAAAATGCTATTTGTATAAATGGAACGTGCTTCTCAGCACAGCCATGACCCACGGAGGGAAAGAAATCAGATAATGATGGGAGCCACCTAAGCAAACAAAACCTGGCACGTTGACCCTGCACACGTGGAGATGTGGGTGTGATTGCTTGAATTACGGCTAAATTTCTCCTGGCCTCCGCAGCATCAGAGTTTTCATTCATTGAGGGAAAAAAAGGAACAAAACATGGGGGGAAGAAAAAAAAAAAAGCCTCTCTCAATTCTGATTTCTTGATGATGATGATCTTTGCTATTTAAAAAAAAAAAAAAGCAGATTGAATTGTTTTGTTAGATTTGCAGACTGAAAGAGCAGCAAAATACAAATTCATCCATATGTAGTTCTCATTGGAAGGAGGAGATTCATGTCCTGTCCCCCAGAAAAGGTAAGAACTTTGTGCCTTGAGCAAGGGCCTGATGGCTGAGGATCCCACCAGGAGAGGCCTCTGGAGTTTGGTCCAGCGGGCTGAACTCAGGGCCTGGATGAGGAGGCACAGCCACCTCGGGCCTACCCACCGAGCTCACTGAGCCTCTCTGCCCTGACCTCCCCACCAGGTGCCAGAGTTCAGCTGTGAAATTCACTTCACCTTGCCCCTCCCCTTGGGCTCTCAGCTTCTCTCCAGGTGCTCCGTGACCGTGGGCAGAGGGAGAGAGGCCGGGCGAGTTTTGCTGCGGGAGCGGGGCCGCACCTGGCGGGAGGATGCCGAGTGCAGCTGCGGCCCCGCCGAGCGCCCGCCTTCGCCGGCCGCCTGCTCCCCGCTGGGGTAACGCCACAGCAACCTCTACACGTTCTGGTAAAAATCATCTCCTTTTCTCCAGGGCAGGGCTCGTGGAAAGGGGCAAAGGAAGAAGGGCCAGTAAGGTGGTTTTGCCTCGTCTGTTCTGGGAATATTCCTGCACCTGCTTTCACAGGAAATGAATTTCTGCATCGGCCTGGAGCTTGGGCTGTGCCCTGCACATAGTGAGGGAGGCACGGATGCCTCCTGTGACATTCCTACAGTCTGTCATTTAACTCTTCCTATGCATAAAATGCGGATAAAACCAAGATAGCCTCTTACAACATGCAAATTAATGCAACTTCCTTAAAATAAGTAGCATAGTATGTCATGTGTTAATAAATAACCAACAGATGACACAAACTGAATTCCAAGAGTTTCTGTGAGGCCACAAAGTAAAAATCACTGTGCAAAATCCCAAAATTATAAATTCTGTAATTGGATTTCTCCTTTTGATTCACTGTAAATTGCATGGTTCTCACAGCAGCTTTTCAGTGGTTCCATGGAAGTGATTATTCTCACGGAATATTTTTTATCTTAAAAATCATTCCAGTGTTCAGCCTGAACCTGTATCCATGTTGTTATTGATATCTCAACTGGATATTGCAGGAGAGAGACGCTGCAGATGGGAAAGCTTTGAAGAGAAGCATTTCTGAAGCCAAGGTTTTTCATCTGCAGCATTGCACAGCACAAAGAGGTCTGCGTAGAACAGTTTGATTTGAGAAATAGGGATATAAATGCGATGGGAGGTTTTGATGTACTCCTAATATTAAGGAGTAAACCAGACATGAACTAGGCCCTGATTCTCACCTGTGCTGGGAACCTAGGCATGAATCCCAAATCCATTTTAACCAACTGATGCATCTCCTTAATTTTCATGGATTTCAAACAGAGCTCAGCTCCTCCACAAGCATTTGCTGAGATGCATTTTAGATGAGTTCATGAGAGTTTGTGTTAGTCTGTAATATGATGTATGTAATGGGCTTTTACAGTAAATAGAATTTATGGCTTCATTTCCTCTGCCATGCAACTGAAAGTTCTGTGTGATTCATACAGAAAAATCTGCTTACACAGCATTTGTCATTGGCTGCTGCTTGTCCTCATGCTGTAGAAATAAGGAAGAGATTGGCAAATCAGACAGGTAAATTTGTGTGGGAAATACCACTTCATGGTGCAAGGTAGCCCATTCTGTATCTCCCCTCAGCACTGCACTCACAAGGGTTGATGGGAGCCAGAATCTTGTGGGGTTCTGCCAGGTGGAAATGAGCATTTTTCATTTGCTGGGCTTTTGAGCAGCATGTATTCGCTGAGAAATGAAGAGAGCAGGGATGCTGTGGAAATAACCTGACTTTTTGTGGGCTGTGAAGCCATGGGGGTGTCAAAACTGGAAATGGGATGGTCTGGTTTGCACCACTGAGCCTGTTCTGTGACCAGCCAGTGGCACCTGGTGCCCCCAGGCCCTGGAGAGTGCAAAGCAGAAGTCAGGGATGGAGGGAAGTTGCCTGTTGGGTCTGAGGTGGGAAAGGGCAGTTGAGAGCTTTTGCCTGAACCTCTCAGTCCATGGCAAGGTAGTGGAGGCAGAAAACACTTGTTGGTGAGCAGGGAGTAGAGTCTAAAATCTAGAGGGGTTGTTGGCTTGTCCCATCTCACACAAAACTGCAGCAAAACGGGAGCTAGGGAAAATCCCCGGCCTCCAAAACAAACTCCTCATCCTTTGTTTGCTCTGTTTTGCCTACTTTGGTTGAAAATCCTCAGGAAGGAGAAGCTCTCACCATGAGTTACACCGTGCTTGGAACAGCCTGTCTTCATCATGGCTGGTACTTCTAGGAATTACTGCTTTTCCAAGGGAATCCGCATCACGGAGAAATAATAATACTCATCCTTACTGAATGTCCTTTCCAACATTGCAAGGACTAAATGGAAATAGAGAATAAAGCTACTTTTCTGGTTCTAAAAATAATTCTTCTGGGTCATGTGGAAAATCATCGTGGAGGTTATTTGTGGGAGTTCAAATGTTCAGTTATTCTGCTTTCCTTTTTCTAGGAATTGCTGCATGCCTGAGTGTCAGCCTCCAAAATTCTCAAAAAGCTCATGAAAAGAGCTGCTCTGTTTCCTTTGGAAAAACTGGATGGCAGTGGAAGGAGAGAAAAAAAAAAAGTGTTAGAATGTGTTACGGCTTTACTGGGATTTGGAAATAGATTTTAGGATTTACCTATTGGTGTCACAACTCAAACAGGACAAGCAATTAATTTGAGGATAGAATTTACTAATTTTAATGTGTTGTGACCCACCTCTAGGACAGAAGGACTGCTCAGGGGTGGAATGTCAGTGGAAAATCACGAGGTTTTCCTTGAGAAACAATGCCATTCCTCAAAGTGTGCAATAAAGGAGGCTGATGGGGAGCTGTTTGGAGCATCTTCCAGGCTAAGGAAGGGCTGTTTGATGTGCTCAACCATGGGGGCACAGCCACGAGGGAGTGTCTGTGTGGGCCCTGGGGACCACAGGAACCAGCAAAGTTTGCCCGAAAAAGAGATGGGTTTCCTGAAAGCCACTGGCAGAGGCAGGATGCTGAGGCAGCAGGACTGCTGACCAGCAATTCCTGCACTCTTAACTGTTTGCCAAAATATAATAAATTTTTTTTATAGTCAAAGGCTGAAAATAGGAAAAAAAAATAAAGCAAACCAGTGCCGGTCCAGTGTAGAGCAAGTGGTCTCCTGGTCCTAAAGCAGTTGTCAAACCACAGGTCATCAGCTCTGCAGTTTGCAGTTCTTTCTCTGGAATAAAAGGAAGGCAGAGCTGAGTAAGCAGCAGAGAGGTTCCTTCTGGGTACATCCACACTTTTAAAGGCTACCTTGCTCTTTTTAGCTTGTATACCAGCATATACATTTAAAAGAGAAATGAAATCAATCAAGACAGGAGCTCCCAGCCCTTTGCCCTCTATTGTTTTTTTTCCAGCACAAATGTCTTTTTAAGTTGGGGAGTTATATCATATGTGGGAACTCCTATGTCTTGGTAACAAGAGAGGGAGATGGGACAAAGGCAGCAGGTCTGTGAATGGTAGGAAGATACATAGACAGTTTTTATTTTCTCCAGCTCCATCCTGTCTGCTGTGTCACATGTTAACAAAAGTAAAAAAAAATTGGTTCTGTGGCCTGTATGGTGCATTTTTTGTAATCTGTTTGCATGGAAGAGAAAACTCTGATGTTCCTGTAAAACTTCTTTACATCAAATAAGGGAAGAAATCAGCTCACCTGTCAATGCTCATCTTCTTTCCAGCACTAACTTTTCATCTCATGTTCTCTTGCTGTGTGCTGTACAAGGATGAGGGAGGGGAACACCACAGCACTGCTCGTTTGGAGAAGAATCCATTGGACAAAATTGGAGGGATCTTAGCTTCAAAGTTTCAAATCCATTTCTTGATACCTGTCAGCTTCAGGAGCACAACCTTAGCTTTTCTCCCTCTTCTCTGTCATGTCAGCAGGCTGAGAAGAGGCTGAAATGAGCTGATTGTCTCCTTCTTGAGAAAAATCAAGGCACAGCCAACAAATAACAAGCACAGAAATCTGAACAACTGAAAAGCTTCTTCTGCCTCAGTTAACTTCCTTGGCTCTAAGTTCTAGTCTGCCTAAGAACATGTTTAGCAATGAGGTTCACAGAGCTGAAAAACGTTTGCACTATGAGATATAACTGCTTATCACATTATCCAACCCTGATAATAGATGTGCCACCCTGGGAGCCAGAGGTTTGGGGCAGAGGAAAGATCACTTAGTTCTGAGTAGAACTAAATGCTGAAGGGATTTCGGCTTAGTAAAACAGCCATAAGCAGGAGAAAAAGTAGGATTTTACCAAAGAAATATTGGGGGTGGGGGGAGGGGGGTGGAAGTTTTACTACTGGCTTTTAATCTTCTTGGCTTCTCAAATACATAGAGGGACTGGAGAATAATTACTGAGTAATTTGTAGTGAGACCTGGCTGTGTTCTGCTGGGTTAGATGTGTGTGCAGCATTTCTTCCGTGTCTTCAGCCAAAGCTTCCCGTGATGCTGCTGCTGTTGAGGATGCTGAGTCCCAGGTGATGGATATTCACCATTCCAGGCGTGGCCTTTGTGAGTGTTCTCTGAATTAGGCCGAGTCCTGCTAGAGGAGCCCTGGAAACTCAGGAGACCTCGCATACGAGCTCATCCGGGCCTTGGGCTGGCTGCTGGAAATTCTCCTTTCCATGAGCAGTTTAAATCCTGTGGAAAACTCCCACTGACTTTGCAGGGATTATCCATTTGTGGAAAGTTATTTTGAGGGAGGTGCATTCCTTTGTAAAACAGCTGGCAAGGAGGCTGGGCAGCACTGAGGTCTCAGTCCTGGCTGTGTATTTTTGTTGGTCCGAGTCTGTCCTGTGCCACGCGCAATGGGAATGCACTCCGTGACTACAGCTTGCACTTTCTATTTTAGTCCCATAAAAGCAATAACAGAAGAAGAAAGCAAGGCTTGAGTGCGTAGGTGTTTTCAGATATTGGACCCCTTGGGCTACATCATGTCTGTGTCTTTGTGCAATTCAGCTTGAAAAGCCCAGACCCAGCATGACCTGTCTTTTGTCAGGGCTTTTGGGCTCCCAGGTGAGGGAAGTTGCATTATAAATGGAACAGTGTTTTCATTAATTTTCTGAGCATTGTTATTAATTGTACTCTTTTTCTATTTTAATACCTTGTGTTTCTATGTATAGTGGTTTTTTGATCTCATTCATCTGTGTATTTTCAATAATAGTCCAATATTTAATTTGAAGGTAAAGTAGAAAAGTCTCCATGCTAGTTCATTTAAAGAACATGTTATCTGCTGTCTGCTCAACACATTTCCTGTGATCTTTGAAGACAGAGAACCCTGTGCTGCTTTTACATTGAAGAGTTTGCTAGTAAAAATACACCTCTTCTGAGGTTATTTAAAATCAGGACCTACATTTCTCACATCCCCCTGTTGTCTCACATACAGAATCCCATCCGATACTGCTGTGCCATAAAATGTTAGCAGATAAAGTGCAGAGCAGGTCAGGGTATTCCTAATTCAGATTAATGACCCCATTCCGCTGCCTCCTTAGCAGGAAATTAGAAAGTGCTGGGAAGGAGAAAATAGCGATTCATAACGGGGGGCTCTCTGTATTGGCAGTTGCACTCATTAAAGCTAAGGTATTGTTTTGATATAAAATAATTGAGCCTGACTTATTTATGGGATGTGGCTCATGGAGATTCCTTGAGAAGTCTGCTGGCTCAACGTCTGGATCCCCCTTCCTAAGGGGGAGCTGGCCTTCCTCTGAATTCCTGCTTATGGGAAATGAGTTTCTATGCAGAAGTAAAATTTTTGCCTGGATAAATGGTCCCAGTTCAAGAGCATTTAACTCCAGTCTAGCATGGAAGTATGGAATGCTCCTTCAGAGAGTGATATCCACGCATGTCACGTGGGCATGGAGTGGGAAGGAGCTCTGTGTGTGACGTGTCAGGTGAGATTGGGCAGAGGCCAAGGTGTGTATGAGCTTGGATTTTCAATTTTCAGCACTGGCACTGGTAATCTACAGTCTGCTGAAATCCTGTGTCAGGTGTATTAGGTGTCTCTTTTGATTCTGGGTCTGGCCTGTAATCTTTAAGGACTCTACTCACCAGATACTCCAAGGTGGCCCCGTGCACAGCTCAGTGTTGCCTTGATTGAACACTGAGGTCAGAGGCCAGCAGGAGCCAGAGGTCCCTGCAAACCCGCCCTGTGCACGGGCCCGCTGAGCTCTCTGCCTCCGTGTCATGAAGACAAATGGCATTTTTTAAAATTCTCCCAATGAGCTAACATTCATTTTCTGGTGTCTCTTCCTTCTTTATTGCTTCCTAATGAGCTGCGTTCCCATCACCTCTAGCCTCCTGCTTCCCAACCTGCATTTACACCCTTGCATGGAAGAGAAGCAGATTGAACAAATTAATTAAGTTGGCCTGTCTAATGAAATGGCTTTGGTGACTTCTGGGTTTTCGCCTCTTGCTTTTTACAGGAATCTCCTATAAATCTTTAATGGCCACAATTGCTGGGCTTTTTCTGTCCACAGTTGGCAAGAACATCACGTTTTCTTTGTATGGTGTCTCCAGCTTAACTGAGAACATTTCATTCTCTGTCTATATTTATATTTTTATATATATATTACATACACGTGTGTATTTTTACTCTTTATTTGTATATTTTTGGTGGTCGTTTTGCCTCCTTGTTTATTTTTTTAGCAATGGAATTTTCATAAAAGTGCTTTTCAGGAGCCATTTGGAATAACAGCTGTTTCTTAGGAGAGGGGCTCTGTGCTATTACAGTCCACAGCACTTCCTCTCGACCCCAGACTGGTCAGGGTGTATTTTTTCTCCTGTTCTTCTCATGCTGCTTTGTTTGCTCTTGGACAAGTCAACTGGTTCAGAATCAAGTGTTAGCTAGGTTGTTATTTTCTTGCTCTTGCAGATGACATAACTTCTAACACAGCACCACTCTTACCAGATGAAAGTGCTGTGGATTCTTTCCAAGGAATATGTGAATAATTTTAAATTCCTCTGCTGAAACTGCTTTTACTGAACCTTTCCCCCTTCCAATCTGCACTGTTTTCACTTTGAAGTAATAAATACATACAGGCCTTTGGTATCTGGTTACCTTTCTTCCTTTTTGTTCCACAGCTCATCACTTCATTATACCTGAAAAAAAGCGATGCTCCTGTGAAGTGAAGCTTGTATACAACACTGTTCTGGTATGAAACAGTGCTGAAGTGAAACTTCATTGGTGGTTCATGTATGGTCTGACATGTCATGTGTTGAAATGCCAGTGGGAACCTGATTCAGCTGCCAGTGTTGTTAACCCTGTAAACTTTAGTGGCATTATGGCACAATGAGAAATATCAGTTTTAAACTCATCCTTCTGTGCCATTTAATTCACTGCACGTAAGCGTGTCCAGGAGGAACAGCACAAGATTTTGTTCTTGCTTCTTCCATCACACAGATTATTGTGCAGTATTTTGCCGTTCTGCAAGCAGAATGTGTAGAGATGGATGATAAATACGGGGAAATTATTCTTTTACACACTTGGTACATCGTAGTGAGTACAATGGGTTCATTTCAGTCCCCAGGTGTGCAGTTGCTAATACAGTCTCAGAAGGAACAAGAGGATCCAGAATAAAACAAAAGCCATCGATTGGGGGTTGTTACGGGAGAAAGTTCTCAAAAATTCTTCAAGCTGCATCCTCTTTCTATCCTTGTGCGGTTTTTATGTGCTCTTGGTGTCTTTATGTGTTCCTACTACCCCAGTGATAGAAAGGCCATAAATGGCTCTCTGTGGGGAACTTAAAATGCCAGAAAATGCTGCAGAAGACACGAGCTGGGTCAGCGCTGCTTACAGCGTTCACCTCTGGAGTCAGACTTGCCACTTGGAAAGCTGCAAATCAGTGGTGGGTTTATTTGCGTTTTTTTTTTCTTTCAATTTGGGATACCAGAAAAAGATTATCCATGCTGAGAAGAGTGGCCTCACCTCTAGGTGAGATATTGGACAATTTCATTGGTCCTTCTTTGTTCAGGTTCGCTGGCTCCAGCTTGCTTAGTTGAAGGAGCCTCTTCCTGTCTGGAATTTCCTGCACTCAAGGCAGTAACAATTCAGCTGATTTGGGGAATTTTGTGAGCAGTTTGCACTCGAAAACTGTCACTGGGACTTAAGAGAAGAAGCACCTGGCAGTGCTTGCTGAGATGGAGGGTACCTCGTAGCAGGATGAAGGTGAAATAGTTTGTTAAAAGCTGCTGTGCAGGAGTAGCGGGCCTGGGAACGATTCAGCCTCATGATGCCCGTTCTTCCCAGTGCCTCCCAGCCTGCAAACAAGGGTGTTTGACCTCACAAAGGCAGAGATTCAGCAAAACCTAGATTTTGTCACCACATACCTTTCATGCCTCAGGAGGAGCAGTTTCCTCGCTTGTGCCTTGGAATGCTTTGGAAAGGGGCTTTCTAGGTAATGTTGTAGTTTCGTAGGGAATAATCCAATTCTTTTAGTCTGAAAAATCTCTTTAGATGTTTAGGAAGAAGCCAAATAGGGAGGGAAACAAACCAGGATGTGCAAAGGACCACAAATAGCATAGGGGGTTTTGTCAGTTTTCTTCAGGAAAAGAAGCCCTGACAACTCTGTGCACTACATGTTTGACGTTCACTCACTTTATGGGAGTTGGCACTGCAGAGAATATGTATTTATAGGGATGTATTCACACGACTTTGCTTCACACAGACTACTGATTTAGATGTCTAATTTAGGAGCACAGGTGCTCTCTGTAGTCAACAGAGCCTAAATGAAGGTCTCTGAGTTACCCCCTGAAAGGAGGCACCTTTCTCCACCGAGTTCAGAGCGACCTGAGGTTCCTAATTTAGGCCCGTAAGCCACGTGTGCAGTGTGGGAGCCTTGAGTAAACAACACTCAGGGATTAAGAGCTGGCCCTGGCACTGCTTTCTCCCACAGGCAGTGAACTCTTCAGAGATCACGACTTGGTCACACTTGAGTGTGGCTGAAGAGAAGGATCATCTTCCTTCCCTGCTGGATGTAGCCAGATCCATGGGCCTCAGTGACTTGAGGGCAGAGACACACTTGCATAGGACCGTGCCCAAAATACCATTTAGTCAGTGAGGGAAAAGGGAACTCCCTACCCCGGACCCAGCCATGCATGCTCGACTTCAGGTGGTAGGGCAGGTAGTGGCACGAGCCCCTGCAAGCTGCTGCTTGCACAACTGGCTACCATGGCTGTTATCCTGGGATGAACAGAGCTGTAAAAATAAAAAAGGGAAGAAAACCCCACCCCAAAGCAACCCCCACGTCTGCAGAAGTGGAGGTTAATGAAGTGAGGACCAGAAGGGATCTGTGAGCCCCCGTCTCCTCCATCTGCCTCAGCCGAGGGCTCTTCCTGTGACCCCACACAAATTGTGGATCTCTTGCTGCTTCTCCACCTCTTTGCAATGAGAATGGTTTTATTCACAGAAGGTGATGTCACGAGATTGTTGTGAGGGGATGTGACTCAATGTTTGTATAATGCTTTGAAGATGAAGAGTGCTAAGTATTGTTATTTGAGATGGCAACAAAATAAAACAAAATATGTTCGGTGCAGCTGTTCGAGCCAAATCCATTTTCAGTTTATCTTCCAAGCAGGAATTCAAAATCAAAGTAAAAATCCTTGCCAACTGGAACTTTACAGCTTGATGGGAAAGTTAGAAAGAGAATTAATTGGGTTTTAAATAGTTGTAACTGTATTGTGATGGAGCGTGGAGTGCTCATCTACTCCTAATTGCCAGTCAGTTTGGAACTGGGAATTAAGGCTTGCTCAGGGGAATCTTTGTTTCAGAAAAGGAAAATAGTTGAGCCATTTTGCATGGCACACTGTATAAACTGTCGGAACTCTGAAAACATGTGCTTTTTCCACTTTGTGCTGCCTTTTTGCAGTAACACAAACCATCACAAAATGTGGAAAGCAATGAAACTGCCAAATGCCACCACAGAGCTCCTCGGGGGAATCACTGTCCCCTCCCAGACATCTCAGCCTCTGATCCTGCCCCAAAGGGCTGCTCCAGTAGGGCAATGGTTCTCCTGGCCCTGGCAGCCTCTGCCTGGGACAATCCAGGATCGGGTGCCGTGTGCTGTGCTGGCCCCTCAGCATCTGCTCCTGGTTGCTCATACAGGGGTCCATGACAAAAGGATTTTCCCTTTGGATCAGGGTTGTCAGTAACCACACAGCGCTTACAGCGTGATAGATCAGAATTTGCTCCTCGGCCTTTGTGATGGCCTTTAGCCTCTCTCCCCTCAGTTTTGGAAACACAGAAATTCCTATGCTGAATCAGGTTAATGGTTCAGCATTCCGGCAGCAGCAGCTGACCTAAAACCCCATTAAGGACAGATGTGCTTCAAAATTGTTTCTACCTTGTGGTTGATGTTTCAAAATATGAGAGCAAAAATCTGCTTCCCGCACAGTCTATAAAAAGGACACAGTAACACCTTCACTTCCCAGGAGCAGTGCTGAGCCCAGACCGTTTGCAAAATACTTTCAAGTCCTGGACTTAAATTAGCAAAGCTCGACTATTTTTGCCTCCCAAAGACCTGCCCCTCTTAAGGAAATGTACATTTGATTTAGAGTTTTTCCTGATGTTCAAAGGGGGCTTGGACGTGTCTCTCAGCCTCTTGTGTTTGATGGGATTTGTGCATGTGAAGCACCTTCATAAGAGGGTTATTCATTACTTCTCACTTTGAGTGAACGCACTGTTTTCCAGCTAAACCATCCTGTTTAAGTTTTGCTGTCCTGTGCAGAGGTATGCCTTCAGATCCCAGTTTTTGTTTTCTTAATACTTTTGAAGTTACTTGTTCCTAAAATACGACTCTCAGTAAACATTTCAGCACTTTAATTTGGCTTGAATTTATGTTTGAATATTAAAGTTCCAAAATAGTTTTATGAGAAAATAAAAATACGATGGCTCTGGGAGCCTTTCTTTTCAATATCTTTTAGTTATGTTAAACTCTGTACTCAAGTAACTGCCTTATAAACAGCTTTATATTGCACTCGATTGCAAGTCATTGGAACAACATTCCGTAATGGCTTGCAAATGGCGTAACATTATGTGCCCCAGTTTCTGCAGCCAGAATGAACAAGATCATTGCAAAGGTTGGTGATAAAAGTGGACATAAAAAAGATAACCTTAAATCTAAACCCTCTATATCACAAGTAATTGAACAAAGTAAAAAAACCCCATATATATTTCTTCTCAGAAGCGACATGAGCCAGCCCAATCCTGCTTGCTGAAATGCTTTTTCTTATCATATTCCAAGTAAAATTTTTATTTCCTTTAAAGCTGTGCTTGCTGTGAAAAAAATGATTGCACAAATCGTTTTTCCTCACCTTTGGAAAGCTGGTTCTCTCTGAGAATCAATTAGTTAGCTGTCAGAAGAAAGCCTGGATCGTATATTCTGGAACACTTAGTGGGCAGAGCAGTGTTGAAACACCCGTGGCAAATGTTCATTACTTGAGGTCTGGCAAAATTAAAAGTGCAGCACAGGACTGACATTTTTTAGTTAAAACCTAAGGCATCACTGGAGAGAAACCTGTATAATTAGATGCTTATGTTTCTTTTCAAGGTGTAAATCTTTTAGATTTGTATGAATGTTACCATCAGCTACAAAAAGGGGAAATAGCAGAAAAGATGGTCAGTGCTTGTGTGGTATTTTGCAAAATCTTGATTGCAAAAATATCATCAAGTCACTAAAAGATATAAATATTTTCCAGTTATTATCTTGACAACCTTGATATTTCAAGTGCTTTTTGAAACACATCCAGGAACTCGTGGGACACAGTTCCACATGGTGCAGCTTCTTATGCCCCTCCCAAAAAATAAACCCCAAACCCACCAACCAAATACCTTGCCTGAGAAGTTTTGGCAGAAAATAAAGCTTTGTTAACTGAGGGGCTTGTGCCTTTTTTGTGTGGGCAGTGTTTTGGGTGTCAGCTGTTTGGTGATCATACATTTTAATTAAGGCAGGGCACAGTGATGTGTGCGCTTTATTTGAGCTTGTTCTCCCTTGTAAGCCTAATGAACTTACTCAGCCCCACAAGCAGGAACAAGCCTGTCTGATCCCTTTGCCAGCGGACTTTGGCACAGATCCCTGGGCAGATAGTGTGAGATGGCATCACTCAAGAGAGGGAATTGTCCAGTCCTATAGAAATCCAGCTACTGTTCTTAGTAAAATACAGTACTCTTAAGGCAGGGCATATTTTCCTCCTACCTTCCTGTGAGGAAGGCGATGCACTGGGGGAGAAAGATGTTTCCCAAATGCATTTCTAGGAACAAATGCTTTTGGAGATGCTGAGGTGGCTGCATCACTCAAATTCTGGCTTTCTCAGTGCTTATTTTATCAGCTGCTCTCAAGCTTATGAGCTGCAGCCGGATGGACTGTGGTCCCTTTGGGAAATGTCCCTAGGTTTTATTTCGTCAGAGTTTGAGAGCTGTAGCCGTGAGTTACTGCACAGTCACCTTCACATGCTCTGTACCGTGCAGTAAAAGCTAACTGCTCAGATTCTGGTTTTTATTTTGATTTGATTTGAACAGACTTTCCTGACTTGTGTGCGAGAGAAGAGAGTGAGGCAGGAAGATCAGGTGGCAGTTTTCACAGGGATGGTCCCAAAGGTTAGAGCAGCAGTTGAGGATCGGGATTCCTGTCCTTTCCCTGCCTCAGTTACGGCTCACTGTCACTGAGACAATTCACCTCCTCTTTCTGACGTTCACAGGGATTTCTGTCTGACACAGTGTGGTAACATTGTCTCGTGGTGGTGCTGAGGGAATGATGTGTAGCTAAAGCAAAGACTCGGACCAGGAATCCTGTTCTGGTCTGATTTACATCTGTCTGTAAGCCATGCCTGAGCTTCTTTCCTCCATCAAATGATACTGTAATCCTGGGTTTATACATTAAGGAATCCCTTCAGTGGGTAACCCCAAAGTGGCCAGCGGTACAAAATGTCGTGTGCCATGTCCACATGCAAGAACGGGGTCTGTGAGAGGAAACCCTGTAAAACGGGGGGAGATTCTTGGGAATCACCCCAGCACCCGTGGAAGTGGCTCTCTGTGTGAGTCACAAAAGGCGTGGGCCTTTTCTGGGAGAGGCACAAGGCAGATTCTCTGGAATCGCTCTCTGTGGTGCCATTGCCTCTTCGCCAGCGCGGGGAGAGACGGTTGGAGGCAGGCGCAGGCCTGGAGGCGTGGGGTGCTCTAAAGGGCCGCTAAGGACCACGGCTGGAGGTGAAGCCCCTTTTTTTCTGTGGAGATCGAACAGGAGGGTGTCTCGGGCGGATGGGGGAGCGCTGATGTACGTATTTATGTAAGTGTATAATTTGTGTGCATTTTATACGTGCCCATGTCCATGCGGGCCGGCGCGCTGAGGGATCGCCTGTGTGCGGGCGCCACCTGCCGGCCGAAGCGCCCTTCCCGCCTTTTTTCCTGCCGCCCTTCCCGCCGCTTTGCCCGCCACTTTCTGTGGGACCCAGGGAAGAGTCGTGAGGGGATTTGGTTGAGGAGGGAGCCGCCCCGGCAGGCTGCAGGTATTTTGAACTGTGGGTGATGTCCGCATGCCGTATTACACGTCACCCACATTTATCCCGCCTTATTTTTGAGTTTCTCCAAGGGAGACCCAAGCTCTCAGCCCCAGAGGAAACGTCCTCTGTGCTTTTTGGAGATTCTCCCTGTGGGTAGACGCCCAGACATCTTCCACTGTCTCTGACCGAGTTAACGCTGGCAGGGATTTCGTTTGAGGGACCCTGTTTTCCACTGGCAGTTACTCCCGCACGGGGCTGCCTTCCCAGTGCTCACAGCCTCGGTCTCTGGTTTGTGGTGCTGGAAGTCTCGCACCGTTCCAGCCCTCTGTGGTGGGAACACACGGCCAGAAGGGCCTGGATTTGCCCTGTGTAACCTGTGGGCACAGCTGGCCTGTGCAGGTAGCCCTCAGCCCGGGGGTCTGTGTGCTGGGAGTGCATCCAGAGGGTCCTGGAGAGCTGAGCCATCCTCTCAGATCCACACTGTCCCCGTGGAGCACTTGGAGCAACTGGCTCCTTGGGGGTGCATCTGGATAGGTGGCAAAAGCTGAGGAAGATAAGTCTGGGTCAGCATATCTTGTCAAAGGCAGGTACAGAGCAAGTTTGTTTAAGCTATATTTGACTTACTTATATAAAAGCCAGAGGGGAATGTAGCTCTTGGCTCCTCAGTACAATTATGTTTTATTTGATGCTTTATGTCTAATTTCTGCAATTTTTGTGCTCATATTAATTATTTTTGAAAATTTCAACGAATAGGTCCAGGAGTTGATTTGTTTGTCTGTTTATCCGCAAGTGATGTTCACTAAATAACAAATGCACGCAGTTCACTGAGCTGAATGAAGTCACTCCACTGCTGTTTCCCTACTTCCCATGCAGTACTTCTCATGGACAGATGAGGCTGCTATGGATTTGGTTATTTCAGCTGGGGGAGTGCTATTTAGGGGACTGTCCCCTCCGTGCTAGATACTTGCTGAGGGCTCTGACAAGCCTTGGCACAAGTAGTTATTCCTGCCTGGCTTCTTCTAGCCTAGATCACTGTAAAGTGGAATAACAGAGGGCTGGTTACCCTTGACAGATGCTTGGAGGTGATGCTGAAGGTGACCACCAGTTTCACAGTGTGACACCTGTATCAGTGCTTCCCAGTTCTGTGCAGGTGTCACCTCACTGCCACAGGCACATCCAAACTTTGGTTTGCATTTAGAGGGCACTGGGCTGCCTTGAGAGCTGCTTCTCCCTTCTGCCAAAACATTCCTGCCTGGACTGCTCCTGCTGTTTTTTACCGTAATATTAAGCTTGTAGATATTAAAGCACTGTCAGCTGAAATCCCTGGCTCCACCACTGACTTTCAAATTTGTAGTCTGGCCTTAACCTTAGCACAAGCAAATGCTTATTTAGGTTGTTTTGCAAGTGTATGATTTAATGACATCACCAAATTTCTGGCTAATCAAGATCTTTCCAGAAGCAAACAATAAATGGCAGCAAAGCATATTCTTGAAGTAGATTTTACATACAAAAATCTGAGCATTAGCAATTTGTCTTTTCAGTAATGAGATAAAAAACACAGAATCAGCTTTTAGGATCAAAGATAAATCTCCTTGTTCTACACATAACACATGGTATGGGATGATGATGTGTAACAAGCAGCACACCTGACACCCCTACAGTGAAAACCACTTTCTCCAGGCAGAACCGTTTGGTACTCTTGTAAATCCAAAAGAAAATCAGGTTGTATTGTCCCAAGAAAGAGCATTTAGTTAGAGCAGACCAAAATGTTGTTTTTCCCTAAGGGAGCATATTGAATGAAACATCATTCTCTAGATAATGGACAAAAACATTCTTTATTACGAAAACTTTGTGCCCTTTCATAAGCGTTAATAATGCTGGGGGTGTGTGGGTGGGAGAGCAGGTGGGTAGGAGTGCTAAATGGAAAAGCAAAAGGCAGAGCTATGAGGCTGTAATTTCTTATGAAATACTGCTCCATATGATACCTCTTTGCTTTAGAACATTTTTATAGAAGAGAAATACTTTGCATTTCCTGCAGTCTTCAAGTTTTTGCTGGTTTTTGTGACTGCAGTACTTCTGAAAGGTGGTGGGGAGGGGATAGCTTAGGAAAGCCTTTATTTATCCCAATGACGTACAGTACCAACAGCAGTGGAAATTTCCTTGTGCTCTGGGCCAGTGCCTGAATCTTGTCTAAAATCATCTCCTAGGCTCAGAGCAATGTCCCTCTCCAGCTCTCCCAAGCCTCCCGAGATGGGACTCATTGCTGTTCTTCCAAAAACATTTTCCTGTGCTTTAGAAATTGGGTGGTTTTCCCTCATTGTCCTCTTTGGAGGTCACAGAGCGATAGCAGCAGCAGAGGTGGCTGCACACAGGGGTAGATTCAGGGGGATTCCTGGGATGGACACCATGTCAGAGTACCTGGAATCCTTCCGTCTTCTGTTTGCTTGGAAAATTCTGTCATTGAATCTGATTCCTACATTGTGGCCACCAAATGTTTCAGCTTCACAACTCTGGCTCATGTGGCAGTGATGGCCCTGGAGTTTTTTTCCAGTTCCAACCTGTTTGGCTCACTATTGCTACTGTAAAACTGTAAAATCTTCCCCACAGGTACTAATAAAGGTTTAGGACTGTCCTTTCATAAGAATTCCCATGGCAATTTCCATTCAGGGTCCAGAAAACTATTAACACAGTTCTTTCATCCACAGTGTCCAGAAATGCTTTTCTGAAATGATCAGATTGAAACTTCATAGTTGCACAGATTTTTTCATGGCTGAAAGTAAAATCCAATAAGCCTGAAATTTCACTATATAGACCTCACCAGCCAGCTTCTATCTAAATTAAAGAAAGACTCCGTTTTAAAGAATAATAACATTATAAAAAATAATTAACACGAGAATGAATATTTGCAGCCCTAATGGTCAGAAGCAGGAGAGGTAATGAGCAAGATTAAAATCAGTGCTGGCCTTTCCTGTTAGAAGTTTATGGGCATTTAATGAATTTAAATGGGAAAAGGAAGCTGATAATTGAATTATTCGTAAGAACTTTATTCAGCGGGGTTTGAATGATTGCTGATGGCTTTCACTGCTGAGCTCCCCTTTGTCACCTCAACCCGTGCACTGGGAGTACTGGATCTATATTTATTTATGTAATCAGGCAAACATGAGAAGTGTGCTATTGATTGCATTGATTGGAAACATGTAACCACCACCAAAAAAAGGTGAGTTGGAGCAGGAACCAACTGCTCAGAGATTGCTACAGCCACCTAAAGAGTTAGGAGCAGAGAAGTCATTTGAAAGAGGTAACTGTGTCAGGCTGGAGAAGTGCTTTTATCCCTCTACACTTACAGCTTCCCATGTAACTCCCAACAATTATATGGGGATGTGTGAGAAAAAGAGGTTCCTACAGGAAACTCTGGCTGGGCAGTTTGCATTGGTCCATAAAGAAAGGCAGAGAACAGCAGAGCAAAGGCAGGCTCAGCCTACACAACTAGCAGGGAAAATGCTGCAACATGAATTAATTTTCATTAAAAAGGTGTGTGGAACAGCAGGAGGACAAACTGCAACTCTCTGCAGATGGAAAGGGCAGTGGGAGGAAGATGCCAGCAGGGAAAATGCTGCAAATTGGTGTTTTGGAGAAAAGGCAAATGCATTCACCCTGTCAGCTGCGGGAGGTTTCTTTTTATTGCAGGCTGTGTGTGGTAGCTAATGCATGTGGGTCCTCATGGCTTTGGGGATTGTTAGTTTGGGTTGGGTACCTGAAAACCCTCAAAAACTATTGGAAAAAATCTAACAACTGTGAGTTATCCAGACACTGACATCCCTGCAGACCAGTGGCCTGAAAAGAAACCCAGAAGGAACTTTTCCCTTCTCACAGAGGTCAATCCATTTGCCACAAAAACAACAGATGTTGAAAGGAAGTAATTTTAAACTGTAAGGTTTAAATTGGCAGCAGGGGAAGACAAGTTGCCAAAATGTGTTTCTGAAAGCCTCACTTCCGCCTAGTGGGAGACTTCCATGTTTGGCCCCTGCACAGAGACACTTGCATTTCATTTAATCTGCTGTGGCGCAATCGGAGGGCCCTGGCTAAAAGAAATGTCCTGTGAAGCAGATCCAGAGCAGTTGGCCCACGGAGAGCTCTGCGCTGCTCTGCTTTTAGCTCTAGTGGTGGTTTTTGAGGTGCATCAGTGAGGGCTGCACTCACCAGGTATCTGGTGTGGATATTTGCCATGTGGGAAGAAGCAATGGGATTTGGTCCCTGGAACTTCCCAAGTGCAGCTTTTCTGTCTGGGTGTGAGCACTCCAGTAGCTGAAGGAAGTTCACAGTACCCCCTCTGCATGAGCAAAGCTTAAGGAAAAAGAGATTACAGTAACAGGGGTCTGTGGAAATAGCTAAAAAGGCAGAATTTCAGGGACAGTAGGAGAGCAGATGTGTGTTCTCACTGAGTGTACGGGACAGCTCCGAAACTCTAAAATTACTGTGTAATAAGTTGTACAGGATCCTTTCTAATTATTACACACATATGCAAAGAAATGAGAAGTGTTTTGTAAATGTAGTGGTCAGAGGAGGAGAGTAATTGAAATGTTAATTCTAATCATATGCTATGCTCATGCATTGATCTTTTAATTAATGTTATCCATTAATTAGTTAATGCCTGTAAAGCGCATTGAAGATAGAAAATGCTAGAAATTACTATAGACTATTGTTACTATCGTTATCCACTAAGTTTAATTAGTTCTTGTACATTTTAATTGGATTATTGAGATGTACACTTGGCGAAGATGATTTCAGACCAAAGGCTGTCCTCAGACTCCTGGCAAAGTGCGCAGCTGCAGTGCCCATCCATACAAATCAGGAGACTGCCTTGTTTATGCAGATTGATACCTGAATCTTCTCAGGTTTGTGCTACATGAGCATTACATCTGATGGCTTCCCTCTCCCCTGAAACACTCCTTGTTTAGGGCCGGGCTGGGACACATTCAGCCCGGCCTGGTGATGGTATTGCTACAGGAAGATGTGTCACGGTGCTGAGCAGTGAATTATGTCCCTGGAAGAGGAGAAACAAGAAGATTATAGCACAAAGATGAGAAGATTCTCAATTTCCCTGTGGGGCCAGCACATTTCTGTCACCCTTTGAAGAAGGGGAGTTGTCTTTAAACCAATAGTATCTTTAACAGTATCTGGTAGTAGTTTGTTCTCTTTTCTTTCTATGTCTGTAATCATGATGAAACCCTCTGACTTTGTCCTTCGTTCTTGTCTGTGCTTTGGAAGGTTGTATGGAAAATAACTGTTTCTATTCAGCCTTATTTATTTATTTATTTATAAATAGCTGCTTTTGAGGGAAGCATCAACATCTGATCCTCTTGGAAGAAAACGTCTGGGAGGTTTTCCTTTCAATTTGGTCCAAACTGCTTCCCCCGTCCCTGTGATAGATCAGGGATATTCTGGGTTTGTGTAAAGTTGAAGATGGTCTAGTTCCAGAACCTGCTTTATTTCCAAAAGTAATTTCTCAGCTGCACATCTTCCCGTGGCTGTTTGCAACAGGGCTCTGTGCTCTGCATTTTTTCCAAATGTTTTGATTTTAATGCTTATAAGAATCGCTGTTAAAAAATCTTCCACAAAAAAAAAAAGGCATTATAGTGGAAAAAAGAACACAAACACATTTGCTCCTTTTTAAAAGACATTTATCAAAGTTCAGTCAGCTGGGATTTTCTGACACATGGCTGACTTGCAAAATTCTCTTTAACATCTTTGCATTTTTGGCAATGTAAGGAAGTACCACTTGGATTACTGCAACTGTGTGAGGATTTTAATTGACAAGAGAAAAAAGTAGGCAATGTGATTTTTTTTCTTCCTAATGATTTTTTCTTAGATATTGCCCTCTTCTAATTTTGTTTCTGTCATTTTCTCTGTGCAAATGTCATTCTGCTTTTACAAAGAGATGAGGACCAAGGCTGCTAAGAAGTACTTGAGCAGGGTATGAGTCCAACACTCCTTGCAAATAATGGAAAGCCATGTATTGGAGCCAGTGAGTTTTGGGACAAATTCTAAAATATCTAACTGGTCTCTACCTCTACAGCACTGAATTCCTATTAAAAATTCGTGAAGTTTGTTTCCTTTTTAAATCATAACTTTCTGTGAGTCAGTTCTGGGGTCTTATGTAGTGGCATCATACCCCAGTCCTTCAGGACTAACCCAATTGTCCCTATCCCCAGATATTAGAAAGTTACAATCTGTTATTTAGCCTTGAAGAACATTGGCTGAGTCAGCCTAGGGAATCTCATTTCTGGGTTAGATCCTCCTTTATTTCGCGTGGTGCTGAGGCTGCAAGAGTTTGCTATGCAAAAATCTTTGTGCACACTGTTTATCTAATGTTACAAACAGAGAAAATGCTTATCCCCTGAAGATTGGGGGTTGGGGGTTTTGGCATCTAATATTTCCTTGTTGGAAACAATTGTTTCAACTGCAGCCTATCAGTTTATTTTCAGAACCACTTGCCCTTGGAATTTTTCATACCTCAGCTGTGACAAAATGTACAGCAGTGTGATTCTCTTTTCTCTCCCTGTGTATTCCAAACATTACGGTGTGTGTCATCCCAAATTGCTGGGAAATGACTGAGGTCAGCAGGATTTTGCTGGCCGTTCTCAAGGAATGGTTTGTGCTTTACTTAGATTAAATCTTATTTCTTGGAATTGCTAAGTTGCCCCCTCTCTGTTTTAGCTCTGTTTAATTCAGTTTAGAATGTCCACTCTGGTCTGTCATGCCTGTGGCTGTGCAAGCCATACACAGGGATTTTCTCTACCGATGAATTCCTGCTCCACTTAAAAACCCAAACAAGCCTAAAAGCCCCTCACTCCAATGCCCAGTATCCTGAGTTCATGCATCTCCTCTGGAATTATTAAGTAATAGTAGCTCAAAGGAGGATGCTTAGAATAGAAATCCTTATTTGGGTGTTCCTTTTTGTTTTGCTGTTCCTGTTCATAAGCAAATAGAACAAAATCTCCAATAATGTGCATATAATTGCAGCACGGCGTTGTAGTGATACAGCATGTAACATTAAGTTAGCACTAGATAGAGTAGTTCACTTACCTAATATATTGAACACAGCCTAATTAAATATTTAATGGATTTTTCCCACTGAGAGGAATCAGCAGAATAACTAACGAGTGTGTTCCTGGAGATGAAAGTTGCAGAGGAAGGTGATCTGTGGGGATTGTTGTTCATTCAATAACCTCATGAGCTGCCTTTCCAATTACTGTGTGCCTTCCTTCCGAGAGGGGCACTGCATACATTGATATGTAGATGCATATTTCAGTGGCCCCAAACCAGCGAGAACTTCAAAGTCTTACTGCATGACATGATGGTAAATGTTCAGTTGATTACTGTTTGCTGAACTGACAATAAAGTTGTGGTTTGTTCCTTCCTTAGTGTAATGTGAGTGCAGCTTCGCAGTGAGAAATGCCCATATATTAAATGGGACACTCAAATTTAACTAATTCTGCCTCTTTCCTTTGCAGGAACCAGAGGTCTAAAGGTGTATCTTGTAAATTCTAGGAGCACTGTCTTTTTATGGACTATATTGAGGACAGTCCTCTCCTTTAGTAGTTCTACAGCCCCAGCTCCAAGGGGTCCCACTCCATGGCTGGGGGTCTCGGTTGCCATTGCAGTACAAATAAACAAATGAGGCTCAGCTTGGATAATACGCTGCAGTCTTTACTCCGTCCTGAATGGCATTGTCACAGCTGATAATTAATTAATTTCTGGAGCCACCGGTGTCTGCGCAGGGTTGGAGCAAGTGAACATTGTATCTCTTAGCAGGCAGCTTCCTTCTACAGTCCTGTAGTTTCCAACTGATGTGAAGGCAATAACTTTAGATCCAGCTGGGCTTTAATTCCAGCTGAAACTTACAACTCCACTCACCATTGTGAGAGTTTTACTGCCATACCATTAACTCTCCTTTTCTGGCAACTTTTCTTGTTTTTCTCATCAAAAATAATCTGTAGATAGCAATTAAAAAAAAAATGGCAAAAGGTGTCTGCTCTCCTGGGCAGACTCTGTGTTCACTGGGCCCTTTTACTGACATTGCAAATGAGCCCAAAGGGCTCTGAGCACCAGCTCCTTCACCCGTGTTACTGCCATGTTCCACCAGAGCCCTGTGAGGAATTGCCAGTGAGCTGGAGACCCAGGGTTTGTTCAGATGTGGGATATAAACCCTAAGAAATACTGCAGTCATTTTAAATTGCTGTAGCAGCACAGGGAATGCACTCAATAGGAAGTGCCGTGTTCCGTTAGATAAGCTCTGAATGCTTCACTTCATAGGAGCCCAAACACTGAAGGTTTTGTTGTTGTTGTTGTTGGGTTTTTCTTCTGTTCTTTTCCTTTTGTTTGTTTGTTTTTTAATTAAAAAGGGTAAAAAAAGCCCAGTTTTAAAGAAGATGATAAGGAAACAGGAATTATCTGAGGTGCAACTGGTATAAAGGAAATGAATGTTATCACAGCCACATCTGCTGGAGAGGTTGTATTACTCCTGCTGCTTTTTGTTATCTAAAAGTTAAGGGGTCTTGGAATTCTTTCTTGCAGCAGGAGCTGTGCAGAGCTCAGCACCCCTCAGATGAAGCCTGGGTTAGGGCTGGCAGGACAGCATTGCAGGTTAACTTGTCAGGAAATGAGCTGTTCCTGAGCTGCTGTCCTGGCTCTGGAGCCCCAACAAGGAGGCATACTGTGGAAAGCAGCACTCCACATGCTGTGGGCTGGCCACTGGCTTTGGAAAGTGCTGAGATGTACTTGGGGTTGCAGTGAGGATGAGACTGATGTGGGCTGATGTGCAAATGTCTCCTGTGGGTGTTCCTTGGTTTTAGGCTTTGCTTTCATTACTTGGTTTCCAATTTTGTACTCAAGGACCAATGCTTGGCTGGATGAATGGTTTTATTTGTGTTTTTTACGTAGTCTGGTATTTAAAGTGACTCCAGGGGAATCTTCAAAAGAATCTAATTTTGCTTCTCTGTAAATAGGTAATCCTAGTAAAGATGTGAAAACCTTAGGATGGGAAGTTTGGATAATTTGGAAGTCCCTGGAATGGTTTCCCACTGAGCTGCACTGTGGTAGTTGTCAGTGAAGCAGCAAGAGACAGGGAGAAATTGGCTTCTGCAACAGACCGCTGATGTCTCTGTGACAAAGTAAGTGGTGAATAAATAACCAATGATTTCACAACAGAGCCCACCTTACTGCAGGCAAAACCTGCAATTTTGGGAGATGTGTTGAAACTTACAAAATCCCAGCGTACCAAGGAAGGAGCTGGATATAAAAGGCCATCACATAACCATGAGTCAGCCAGAATGAGTGGATGAGTGACTGATTTAAATGTTTTTTTATAAATTAAGATGATTCTAAATGAAAAATAGTGTTACACACCATTGGAGATCTGTCCTGGTGTAGATTAGTTTTACTTAAGCACACACAGCTTTGTAAAAAATGCAATGAGTAATCACTTTTTGTAAAAAGGTTTTATTAACACATATCAATAATGCCTTAATCTCATTCCAATGCTTGTGCTTACTAAGTATGTTGTAAATGCTTAAAGCTCTATTGATGTCTTAGAGGAGGACAGAAGGTCTCCATCTTCATCTCTGTAGGTACTGTGCCAGTATTTGCCCCTTTTCCGGGGTTGGGGAAGCAAAGGATGATGTTGTAGGACATGCACCTTGTCTCACTTCCCACCATATGGGCATGTACTTTATTTCCATCAACAATGGTGGAAAGAAGCATCTGGCCCCTTATTAACTCACTAATCAAGTATGAACAGGAAGCAAAGTCCAGTGTTACCCAAATGATGAACAGGAGCACAATTAAAACAACCCCACAGATGCTCTGGTTATGTGTCTGTGTTGGATCCCAGCCAGAACAAACTGTCAGCTCTGCAGAAAAGTTGCCAAGCCCTCCACGATAAAATCAGCCCCATAAAAATGTTGTAATTAACGATTTCCCTCTAACATCTATGGATGCCTTTAAGTTATTGTTTCAGGAATGTTTTCTGCCGAGTTGGAAAGGTGCCTGTTTCCATATTTTATGCTGCCTCTAAGGATCAGCCATCAGCCCACTTGTTTAACCTTGGGCAGTTATAAAGCATGTTCATTTACATGAACCTCACTGAGATTAACAGACGGATTTGGGAGCATGGGCCAACACCTGCGGAAGCAATTTCCCTGTCAGTTTGAGTGGCAGTATCTGTTCCTGGCTCAGGAAAAGATCTTTTTCTTGCTCACCTAATCCATGACTTGGGGAGACTGGATTTGTCCTGGAGGAGGGGCACACAAGTCTACAACTGAAATAAAAGGCAAAGTGCCTACGTGAGACCTTCCAGGAGTTTTCGTTCTATTACAGGTTCCAAGTCAAAGCTGCAAGTCTGGCTGAGCCACAGCCGCTGGCTAAGCTCAAGCACGGCGAGCTCATTGGTCTCCTCTCCTCTAGGGCATCTTTGGTGGCTGTCCCAAGTCAGGCTGTGTTTAGTCTGCTCCAGATGCAGGCTTCTGTCAGCAGAGATGGACTTGCTCCATCTCCATCCCTGGCCTTGTGTGTTCCTTCCAACTCCTTTGCATCCCATACGGGTTCTGTGAGCCAGGTCAGTGCAGTCATCCACGGGAAAACCAGTCATTATTCGTAAGTGGTAGGCTTTAACATTATTTTTTCATTGACTCACGAAGCTGATCCAGCTCACCACACACTTGCATGGTTGCTGGACCATGAGGAAGATGTAGGTGGCAACAGGAGGAAGTTCACAGCAAACTTTGCTTTGTGAGAATTTCTGAATTTTGAAACACGGAGGTAAACTTTGCAACAATTTCAAGGAGAACAAGCTTTTTATGTAGTTAGTTTTCTTACTGAATAAATAGAAACTATTTACCACAAGTAGTTAATTAAAGGGTTTAAGTTGCAACTTTCTGAAATTTTGAAAAGCTCAACAACTAATTCAAGCTGATCTTACCCCCTCTTTCAGGTTGTTAATTTGAAAACATTTTTTTCTAGATTTCTTTTACCTTTTCTCCTAGTTGGAATTACATGAACTTCTTTCTCTCTCAAAAGTATTTCTGGGATGAGAAAAGTGCATGTTGCCTAGTTTGGTTTGCTCAAAGTTGGCTCTTTACTTTTTCCTGTGGTCAACTCAGGAGCAAAAGACGAGGATTCCATCTGTAAATGCTTTGAATACAAAGGTGTCTGTACTGAAGGATTTTGTTTCTGGCCAGCTTTAGCTAGATGGCATTATCCATAATACCCTTTGTGCAGTGGAAGTGGGCATGCAGTGAAGTAGGATATACTGTGTGGATGGCCTGGTGTCAGACTATTAACTTTCATATGTACCAACACTCTGTGAACACTGCTGGAGACTCCATTAGGAAAAGTTGATCTATATTGTATTGTAAAATGCATTATCTAATTTATGCTGGTACAGTGACTACGGAAGTGGCAGTCAGGGCTGGAAAGTGAATCCTTTGATGATGAAAGAGCTGGAGGAGGAGTGAATGGATCCTGTGGCCAGTAAGTGCTGGCACAGCTGGCATTTACAGCAGGGATCTGGTTTTTGTGACCGTGGGACGCTCTTTAAGTGTCAAGGACTGTTAGGAAGAGGTGCAATCCTCTTGGCCAAATGAGGCAAAAGCATTTTTTCCAATGTGCTGGCAAAAGCTGCTGAGGAAAACTTTAACCTAGGGATGGACAGAGACAGCTGGTGACAACGATGTAAATGAGGGAGTAATGGACCAGACTGGCAAGAGATGCATGGCTGGGGTGCTGCCATGGTGGAGAGAGGCTCTGTAGGGAGAGGATGGGAGGGCGAGGAAGGGGAACTCTCTCCTTGGTTAGGGATGGGAAGGTGTGGAGCTCTGCCTAGGGACAGGGGTTGAGCCAGCAGAGAATGAACGGGCTGAACTGGAGAGCAGCTGATGTTGGGGATGCTGTGTTGGGTGTCAGCTACAGACACATGACTGATGGGAAGAACATCTAGGAGCAACTGTAACTAAAATTACTTGAACTTTTCATTTTTAAAGCTCTCTCCACTGCCTTCCAATTTGGGAATGACATTTTTCAAGTCTGAGCTCCTCTCAAAAGTATTTTTGGAAGGTCTGAACAAAAACAGTTAAGCCATCTTTGTGTAAAATGACTGCTAGGCAAGTACTCGGCTATGACATATTTTTGGCAGAGAGCTATTGAACAGCTTTAGGGCCTCATTGGAAATGTCCAAAAGTGTTTTTAAAATCATCAGATAATTATTATTGGTTATAATAATGCTTAGAGACTCCGCCCAGCAGTCAGAAACTGAAAGCACTGGAGGGTCTGCAGGCAGACATGAAAAGCAAGTCCTTGAGGATATGCCAGAGAATTTTCCAGCAATGATTGCTGGGTGTCTGCATGTCCAGGGGTGAGCAGGACACAGCAGTGAAAATGTTACCGAGCTGGCAAACTGTGGTCGGCTATGGAGATTTAATTGGCTGCGGATCCGCATTGCTGCTGGCATTTGGCACGTGGCGTGAAAGAGCTGGAAGGATGGACAGGGACTGCCATCCCCCTTGCTGCTGGACAGAGGCTGCAGCAATCCCAGCACTGCACTCTCCAAACTCATTTGCCCAGACTCTCCACTTCGGGCTGTGAATGAGAATTATTCAGGGGAGTATTGCAAAAGTGCAGCTTTACTGGGAAAATGGCAGTGTCTGTTTTGGGGCACTTGTGGTCCTCACCACTGACGGTAGCAGCCCAGCAGCAGGGAAGTACTTGGCATTTGAGCAGTGAGGTGTTCTGTCTAAAAGGAAAGTTTTAAACTTGCCAGGAGATGGGAGTAATTATGTTGCACTTCCCACTCTGGTTTTGATCTTGTTACGCAAGCATGAGTGAATGTGAAATTAGATCCTCTCCTTGTAGAAACGTTCCAGATTAGTTTCACTTGATACGTTTTTGCTTCCATTATTAGAGCTACACTTTTCCCCAGACTTTTGAAGTTTAAACTACTTCCGATGGCCATACTCTATGAATTCCCCTGTCTCACTGGTGCCTGTATGATAAAGCTGTGTCTCCTGAAGACACAAATGTGGAGGCGTTCATATTTGTGGGGAACACGGTGTTCCCTGGAGCTGTTCATCTCACATCCGTGCTTTCCATGGCACCTTGTGATCAAAAGCTGTGAAATGCTGCTCCAGAGAAACACTGGTAATGTTGAGGCAAGGGGACACTCTTCCCTGAAGCTTTTGTATTAAAAAGTTTTTGGACATTTTTCAGTTAACTGTTTATTTCGTGGATGGAAATTAATTTGAACTTTTAAAAAGCCAACATCATGTGACCTTTCAACTCACACACTGCTGAATTAGAAGAAGAAGAAAAGCCTTTATTTATCGCTGTCTTTTCCCCAAGCTGTTCTTTTTCAGTCGCATTAAAATGGAATGTATTTGGGCATAAAAGATGACAGCTCCTTTTCATGGCCTTTTACTGTATTTTTGCTGTGGCTGGTCAGATGCTTTTATCTCAAGCTTTGTTCTTTGCAGTGGAAAAAAAAATCAGAGGTTTTAAGAGAGTGATAGTGTTTTCAGAGAAAATAAAATTTTCATACAATACTTGGCACTGCTCAGGAAATGGGATTTCATGCTGGCAAAGCTCTGTGCTTGGTTGGAGCTCTTGTTGACAGTGATGGGCTTTGAGGTTCCTCCTGCAGCTGAGCCAACATGCCACCCTCCTGTGGCACAGGTATTCCTTGGAATAGGGGCAGAGTATCCTGAGCAGCAAGCTGGACCTGTGGGAGCAGCTCAAGTGGGATTCCTGTGCCAGGACCCCTCCTGGATGGAACCAGAGTGTCTGGCATGTGGCTGGGAAGCTGGAGGTACATGGAAAATGGATCAGCTGAAAGAACATCTCTGCATGACAGTTGGGAAGGGAAACCATGGAGTACTTGTGTGGTGGAAAGTCCAAGTGTGCCTGCGAAAGATAGGAGCAGGAGAACTTTTATTGTGATCAAGTCCAGCTGGCAGTTCAAGGAGAAGGGCAGCAGTAAGAACAAAGGAACAGTGCTTGGTTCAACCATTCTTGTAGCAGCTTTTAAATAGGACTAAGAGCAGAAAATACTCCTTGGCTGGTCTGGTCCTGTGGCATTGGCAGGAAAATGCCAAGGGAGCTGGCAGGGACAGCGACATGGGACAGGTAGGGCACAGATTCCGCAGCTGCCTGTGGAGCGCCAGCCCTGCTCATGGGGTTACAACCTCGTGATCTGCCAGTGCTGGTATTAACTTCTTTAATTTTCCCCTCAAGAACCAGAAATCTTCTTTAATCCTACATAATTCTAAAATTGCAGAACGGGACGTAGTAAGGGCCCATTAAGCGAGGCAGCCTCCTCTGCCCGCGGGGGGATTGTTCAGGGAGAACTTGGTGATTGAAAAATAGGGATTCAACCAATTACTCACCTAATAGTTTCGGTTCATCCACTTCTGCCTCTGAGATCTGTCGTCTCATCTTTCTTTGTAAGCAGCATGAATGGATTATCAAGTTTCATTCTTAAATCATCTGCAAGGCAGATTTATGCAGAGTCTTTGAATCTCTAAGCAAACTGGGGAATGGGAGTCTCTTGCTTCACTGCGGCTGAATATTCTTTGGGAGGGTGTATCAGCAGCCCAAGCCTAATTCCTGCGAGGGGCTTAGCTCATGGCATGCGACCTTCAGCTGCAGTAAGGAGCTGCACTAAGGTTCGGTGCGAGCCCGTGTGTGCCTGCGAGCTGCGCTGAGCGCCGGGGCGGTGCCGCCGGGCGCTGATGTAATGTGGCCTCTCGGCAGCCGCCCCGCTGGAGGCATCAGATTGATGCGCGGGCGGCTGCGTTTGTGCCTCCGTTCCGCGGGGCGCGGCGGTCACCGGCCGGGACGCGGGGCCGGGAGGGCCGGGATGCTGCCGCAGGTGCGTCCGTCCCGCAGGTGTGTCCGTCCTCCAGGTGTGTCCATCCTCCAGGTGTGTCCATCCTCCAGGCGTGTCCCGCCCGCCGCCCCGGGATGGCCCCGGCCGCGCTGGCGGCTATTGGCCGGCAGGGGGCGCCCGCGAGCCGCGCGGGGCCCGCGCCGCCCCCGCCCGCACGTGGCGCGCGCCCCGCTGAAAAGCCGCGAGCGGCCCCGCGCCCGCCAGTGGCGCCGGCAGCGCCCGCTCCGCTCCGTCCTTCCCGCTGCTCCCCGCTCCTTCCCGCTCCTCCTCCGCCGGCCGACCGGCTCGCCCTGCCCTCCGCCATGGTGCGCGGCATCGGCACTTCGCATCCTCCCCTGCATCCCGCAGCCCGGGGGCGGCGGGTACCGTGAGAGCCACCGCGCATCCCTGCCGCTGCGGCGGGGACCAGGCGCACGCAGCTGGCGCTGACCTGTTGCAAGAGCCGGGCTTGTCTTGGGGATCTTTTGCCTAGGTCTTTTTTTCTATTTTTTTTTTCTTTCCTTCTCGACGGGGGAAGTTTGCTCCCCAGCGTGTGGCCCGACTTCCTCCACACCCTTTCCTCCTCCTTTTCCTCCTTTTTTCCAGGATCCGCTGCCTGGGGCCAGAAGCGGTCTCCCTCGTTACCCCCGGCCCAGCGCTGGAGCTAGGGGCACCGCTCGGGCTCCGGGCTCGCCCTTTCCCCCGGCGGCGGCGGCGGCGGTGGCGCGGCCCCGGGAGCGCGGGGAGGCTCCGCGAGTGCCCCGGGCTGCCGGGCCGCCACCATGTCCAAAGTGGCGGCGGAAAGTTGCGGGGCAGCGCCGGCCGAGGACTTGTCCAAGGTGTCGGACGAGGAGCTGCTCAAGTGGAGCAAGGAGGAGCTGATCCGCAGCCTCCGCCGCGCCGAGGCCGAGAAGATGAGCGCGATGCTGGACCACAGCAACCTCATCCGCGAGGTGAACCGCCGCCTCCAGCTCCACCTCGGCGAGATCCGTGGCTTGAAGGTAGCGGGGTGGGCAGGGTGGGACCCCTGAAGTTTGTGCGGTCCCGCCGGGAGCAATCTCGTCAGGTGGATGGTCTGGGAGGAGCCGCTCCCGAGAACCGCATGAAAAGTGGATGAGGTCTGGGGTGCATAGCATTTGATCCCACTTAAAAATCGAGTGTCCGGCTAGGAGATGACCAGCTGTTCGGCAGACTGCGGGGCACAGCTGGCTTATTCTCTGCCCCAGTATTCTTTTGGGTTGATAAAAACGCTGTCACCTTTGTGTTAGACTTCCTTGGTTTTGAGTGAGGTTAAATGCTCCTGCCTGCAGTGCATGAGAAATAAGGGTTTGTGTAGCTCACGCTGTGTTCTGCCACTATTTTCAGACGACTTAGTCTGTCAGGCAGGCTGGTAGGCTGCTGGAGAGAGTTGGTCATTTCCAGGATGCAGTGCAGCATGTGGCAGGTGATGGCAAACCCTTGGGCTAGGGTTTGGGATGATCAGAATCAATCTCTAATGTCTGAAAAAGACATCTGGTAACATATCTCTGATCAAACCATTCTCAGTTGTGGACTTGTGCAGGCTGCAGTCGGAGGCAAACCAAGTCTGTAATGGCTTATTCCTTCTTAATTTCACTCTCTTGGTGGATGAGAAGCTTAGTCCCTAGTGCTTCCCTCCTAGTTCTGAGGACTGGGAAGAAAGTGCGACTATTTACGGAGCGTCACCTTGCTTGTGGGTTATAGACCTAGAAAGTTACCTTAAAGTAGGCAGGACTACAGAACATTTTCTGGTTTATTGCTTTGAGAATTTTCAGGAAATTCCTTCAGTGAGGTGAGGTTGGAGGGAAGGAGAGACAGAGACACAGTGTGGACTCGAATTATTACAGGAAAGTGCATTAGAAGAGAGTTCTTCACTTGTAAATTGGCTTTAAATGGCAGAATTATTGAGAAAGTGTCTTTGATAATAGTGTGGCATAAAATAAATAGCTCGTGGACGAAGGCAGTTCCTGCCTCCCAAGTTTTTGTGTTCTGCAAAGTATGAGTATGTGTGTCCCTTTGGTGGTGTCTGAGGGTAAAAAAGACCCATCCATGATGGTATTTAGTAAAACTGAAGCTCATCTTTTAAATGTAAGTTCAGTTACAACAATAGCATCTTTCTCCCAGTTATGTGCAAAAGTGTGACATCATCTGGATTTGTGCATCTTCCAGATAACTGATGAAACACACTTAAGATGTGTAGGAAGGAATCACAAATTCCTCTCTCACTTCCAAACTTCTTAAGTCTTGTTTGACTTCCGTCTTTTGTTCAGATGCCTCAGCTGGGACTTTCAGAAAGAATCTGGGACACGGAGGTTTTTTGAACCCTGTGTTGGTGTCTGGAAACCTCCCTCCTTTGTCCTGTGTGAAATAACTACTCCATGAGTAAGAATGACCAGCTGGATGGCTGCCTCCTGCTTCCTGACTGAGGAATTGTGGACTTAAACAACTTTTTTATTCCATTGTGGGATCATCTCAGGCATCTCTCACTAGAAGAAGTTTTAAACGACACATTACAGCCTCATAGAAATTTTTTCCATTGTCAAATACAGGTTGAAATTGTTCACATTCCAAATTATTTTGAGGCAAAAATCAGACAAACACAGGCATTCATGCACCTAAATCCAGTGGAGTTACAAAAGCTTCCTTTTCTTAGGCAACTGTGCTAAAATGGTGTTTCCATAAGACTAAATTTTTAACAACTGTGGCTCTAGTTGTAACATCATACATAAGAAGCAATGAATATGTAGATGATGGGAGAAAGATAAATATGGTCACAAGTCCAAACTAGAATGATAAAATACTGAAAATGTTTTTATTCTGCTGTAGTAAACCCTGAACAATTTTACTTCAGAGCATTTGCTTCAGACTGTTCTTCACTTAGGGAAGGGCATGGAATCATGTACTTCATTTTATTAGAGGTGAAAAATCTATTTAGGCAGATTATTTCATTTCAGAGTGGTTGAAGCAATCCTGGTCAAGTGATGACTGACAAGGCTTTTTATGCAAATCAGAAACAAAATCCAACAAACCCCAATATTTAAAAAATCTCTGAAATGGTTATCTTTGTATGTGACTATGCTTTAGGGAATAGGGAGTGTAAATGTTAATAATTAATTATTTAAGGGAGGTTACAATTTCTGATGTACCTTGCAGTTTTATTCAGCAATAACTTGCAGGTGAATATTTCTCAGGGGAGCGAGATCGTCATGAGAGCACTTACAATCTTTGCCGAGTTTGGGAGCTAAATGACTCTGATATTTAGCAGGAAAATTAATTAAGCACCTGAAACTTTTCTGCTGTATCAGAAGTTAGAAATTAGCTCCCAGCTAAGGGCAGTTTTTGCTGGACAGCAGCTTTGTTTGCTTGAAGCATGGTGCTGTTACAATGTGCCAGATCTACACATGGAATTATTTATGCCTCACTGGAGTGCTTAAATATGAGTTTGCAGCAGTGCTGTCCGCTGGCCTGTGTAACAGTTTAACATCAATTCCTTTAGACACTCCTCTGTCATGATAATCTTTCTTTTAAAGGACATCAACCAGAAGCTGCAGGAAGATAACCAGGAGCTGAGGGACCTTTGCTGCTTCCTGGACGATGACCGGCAGAAGGGCAAGAGGGTGTCCCGCGAGTGGCAGAGGCTGGGCAGGTACAGCGCCAGCGTCATGCACAAGGAGGTGGCCTTATACCTGCAGAAGCTGAAAGAGCTGGAAGTGAGGCAAGAAGAAGTGGTTAAGGAGAACCTGGAGCTGAAGGAGTTGTGTGTGTTGCTGGATGAGGAGAAGAGTGGAGGAGCAGGCAGCCGGAGCTCTATCGACAGCCAGATCAGCCTGTGCCAGCTGACTGCCACCAGCGCGTACATCAGAGATGTTGGGGATGGCAGCAGCACTTCCAGCACAGGGAGCACAGACAGCCCAGACCATCATAAACACCACCCAAGCACCAGTCCAGAGCACCTGCAAAAACCTCGGGGCGAAGGAAGCCCTGAGCACCAGAAACACAGGAGTATCAGCCCAGAGCACCTGCAGAAGCCCAGGGGTTCTGGCAGTCCCGATCATCACCTGAAAGGGCCGAGCCCTGAGCATCACAAAACCATTGTCAAAGTACCTGAACAGCAAAAGCACAGCAGCAGCAGTCCAGAAACTATCCCAAAGCACGTTTTGAGTAGTAGCCCTGAACACTTTCAAAAGCAGAGGCCTGGTGGTAGCCCTGAGCATCAAAAGCACAGCGGTGGCAGCCCAGATCACATTCAAAAGCACACGCCGAGTGGAAGTACAGAGCACCTGCACAAGGTGAGGGGTACGAGCCCAGAGCATCTCAAACAACACTATGGAGGGAGCCCAGAGCACCTCAAACACCTCAGCGGAGGCAGCAGAGAAGGTACCCTCAGGAGACAAGTGACAGAGGAGCTGTCCCCTCACCACAGGAGTTTGTACAACGGAATGAATGGTGGGTCAATACTTGTAGCAAAAGCTCACTTTGAAAATTGCTAAGGTAGTTTCAGTGCTCTTTCAGCTATTTCTGTTGCAGGAATGAGGTTTGATGTGAAAGGAAAGGCAATGAGTCTGGTGTCAGCATTATTCCTTTAGTTAGTGATTTAATTGGAGTACACCTGTTTGTCCATCCAGCAGTTGTGGGGTAGATTAAAGAAGGAGGGGAAAAGTGCATTTTGAGTGTTGGTGTAAGGTATCAAGGAGGAACTCTTGGTCCTGACCCTGCCCTGTGGTTGGTGGATGTAAACTGTTTGTCCCTAGGTGGATTACTGTTTGCATAAGAGAGGAATTGCCTTATGTTTCTTGTCCTGCCTATGTCTGAGTCAGCAGAGTGGAGATGAGTGTCTCCAATTTCATTTCCACCTTCCTAATCTACCTTGCCTGTAGATTTAAAGATTTTAAAATTTCCTGTTTATTGATTGAAGGCTTCTTATATCCTTTTCCCTAAACTTTGGAAAAGACTCTAGATAAAGAGTAGGCTCAATAGAAATTAATCTGATAGCTCCTAAAGCTTTTCAAAGCCTTGAGTTTGCATATTTTTAATCATAACAAATTAAAAATTTAGGAAGATCAGAAGGGATTTCTTTGCTGTTGTTATTGCTGCCTTTTAGAAAGGTTTCCAATAAACAGGCCTTGTTTTTAAGAGCTGTGTGTCCTCACTGACGGAAATAGATTAGTTGTCTTAGGAGAGTCACAGTGTAAGTATTTTGTTATTTGGAAAGCTACAAAGTTCAAACATCCTACTCTGCTGTAGAAATAACTCTTTTTAGACTTAGCAGAATTCCTATAGCCTGCTGCCTTTTATTTCTTCCATGTGCTTTGGGATGTTTTCGTGAAGGCAATTAGTGTCCTAGTTAAAAACCCTTTTCTCGGACCTTCACACAGATTTGAAGTCAAGCTCTACAGACAGTGATGATTTGGCCTTAGCAAACGGTCTTGGATGGAGTTCATGTGTGTCCATTTCATAAGCAGCTGTGAGAAGCTGTGTTGGCATCAGTGGAAGTGACCACTTGTTGTTGGATCTGCTTGTGAGATGGGTGCCTTTATCACACTGGTCCAGTTACCTGTTGGGATTAACTTGCAGAATGCTTTCAGCTAACCCCTCTCTGCAGGGGCAAATCCACATTGTTTTCAGTGAAATGTGTATTTTTGACAGAGCTGACCAACCCCAACATGGTAAGTGTAGAGACTCCTCTTTTTAATGATTTTAAAATGATTAATAAGGTGAGTGTGTGACAAATACATGAAGATGTGTAATACAGAAGTTATTCAAGTTGGTCTTACACAACTTCCATTAAATGCTGTATTTCTTTCTCCATTCAGTTCTTTCTGGTTACAATTAACCTTCTGTAAGTAGCACGAAGTCTGGAACCAGACTTCCTAAAAAGGACTTGTTTCTTGCATCCATGATGTTCATCGGTCCATCACAGGTTGTGTAGGAAGGTGACCTAAGGTTTTAAATATGTCTTTTTAAAACTCACAGGGGAGGGAAGATATGGTTTTTCTGCTGCCAGCACTGTAGGCTTTCTGTTTGGTTTTTGTTTGGTTTTTTTTTTTCCCCAAGTAGCCTTGTTAAGAACCATATTCCTGACAGTGCAGTGAAAGCAGTTGTTACTTTATTCCTGAGTTGACTGGCATCCTTTGTGCAGCATATTTCAGCTGTCAAAAGTTTGGACTCAGGCCACAAGGTGCTGGAGAGGGCAGCTGGTGCTTTGGGAGGTTCTTTATTGACTTTAATCAGAGCTTTGTCTGCCCTGTGCTTTATATAATCATTTATACAGAGAAGTCCTCTTTGGTTTGACAACTTCTCTCACCAGAAAGTTGTCAAACCTCTCTTTCAAATTTATGTAATTTGGTGCAAGCTTGAGGTTTAATTCTGACATCTGTCTGACCTTGATCAAACTTGGTAAAACTCTTGACAGCTCTGCTGTGAAGAAAAGGCTTTAAACTTCAGGGAAATACTTGGTCTTCACAGCAAAGCTGAGTCCTTCTGGTTATTTTGTGTTTCGATTTTGTCAGCTACTGTGAAGTTGTAGGGAACAGTTAATATGGAAGTGGTAGAAGTGCTGGCCATTATAATTTCTTATTGTTGTGAAAGTAATGTGTAAATCTTAATTTGCATGTTCTGTGTGTACCTGACCCTGCCAGCTGAGTGTAGGTGATAAAAATCCTGATCCTGTTGCAAGGAATGCTGAAATTGTGACAATGGGAGTTAGGAAATGGCCTGGAAACCTGGCCCTAAGCTCTGATGAGCAATACAAAAGGACGATATTTTGATTGTGATCCCAAAGTCACGCAGTAAGTGTATCACGTTGGTGGAATCTACTTTGTTTTCAAACTTGGAGTATCTCTAGCTGGCAGATGTTTGCACATCTGTGTCATGAGTTTGCAGGGTACTTCTAAACTTATTGTAGTTCTTGTGGACTGTCATGTGAGCAGCAAGAGTGAACTGTTGGTGACCCTAAATGATGAATGGCAGAGACAAACATGTTTTGATATTTAAAGGGGTAAAATAAAGTATTTTAACTATGTAGTCAGAATTTACCAGAGTCAGTACAAGCCTGTCCCATCTTGGTTTGAACTGGACTCTGAATCATGTCTGAGAGGATAAGTTATTCCTCTTCATGATGTCAAACCTCGTTCAAAAAAGTGCTGTACTCCCTACCTGGAACTGGTGCTCCTAATTGGAAGCATGTTTGTGAACAGCCCGGCTATTCCTGGAGAAGTGGGAGCTTCTAGCAGCTCCCATTTACCTGGATTTGTGGTCCTGGCAGCACGTGGTGACCACAGGAAAGCAGTGGATTCCAGAGGGTGGTGTTACCTCTCCCAGAACTTGGGCTGTACATAAAGACGTGTGGGATGGATTAGAGAGTTTGCAGGTCCCTGACAAACTGGAGCTGCAGTCAGAGCAGTCGCAGTGTGATACTACAATGCTGTCAGAAATGTGATGTGCAGCTGTAGCTGCTTTGCAGGATGTGTTTATGCATTAATCATTGGGGCTTCATGCATGTTTTAAGCTATGCGGGAAGTTACCTCAGCCTCTCGCTCACAGGCACAGCTGAAGGAATAAAGGATGAGGTGATAACATTTCCTTTCATAATTCTTCTCATCTTCTATGCTCAAAGGTTTGATCTTGGTATTTTTTCTTGTATGGCATGTCAGCTTTCATTTATAAGATTTATAACACTTTGGAAAAACCCTCTACTTCATGGTTCTTCTACATATTTTTCTGAAATGAGTGTCCTCAGCCTTTAGAGTGACAGAAAATGGGATGGGAGAGCTAAATTTGGCTTGGTGCCTGTTAATTGAAAACATATGTATTTAATTCTAGAGGTTTTAACCAAGTAAAACATGATAACAATCTTTTGCTGTAATCATACCTAAATGTTCTGGGTAATGAGAACAGAGGTATTTGGGATAGAAAGATTGCTGAAATTAGATGAGAAAATACCAGCAGTAAAAAGATTTTGAAGAGAGCATTAATGCAACCTAGAAGAATACATGACAGTTTAGCTCTGACACAGATATCTGGGGTGTAAGTGCCTCTATAAATTGATCAGCTTCCAGCATTTGCAGTCTAAGTGTTGTTTTTTTAATCTAAGTGATTTATTTTCAACTTTCTATTTTAAGAAGTCCTTTGTTTTACTCTGAGCTTTGACTTTTGTGTGAAAGAAAGGTATCCAAAGGCTTTCATGTGTGCTTCTTGCTTCCTGCTGAGGTTATTAATGAAGAGAAGTCAAACTGCTGACTAACACCTCCTGTACTGCTGGAGCTGTGAGGGCTCTTACAGAACAAATGCTGCATCGCCTCTCCTTGAGCAAAGGTGTTTGTAGGCTAAACAGAGACTCAGCCTAAATTTTGGACACTTTCTCTCATAAATGCACTTGTGAGAAGGAAAATGAAATTAGAAAATACTGCACTGAGTGAGAAGAGGAAACTGCAGTGTGACTCCAGAGAGAAAAAACTCAGAGCAGTGTTACTGAGTTAACTGATACCCTCTCTGCAAACAGCTCCCCTTTGCTGGCCGAGGAGTGGGATGATGTCATGTTTCAATGTATGTTTGCTCACACGGTATGTTTCTTTAAGTTGAAACGCAAATAATCTGCCTGTCATTAATGGCACCGTACAGCACTCTGTGTGTGATTTGACCTTTCCTGGTGGCACCCACGACTGCACATCTTGGAGCCTGAGGCAGCATTTCTTACTTTTCAGAGTGTAACCAAAGGCTACAAGGATCGGTAGAATCTTTTCCTTGCTGGTAAGAAGTGGCCTAGTGTTTATTTCAGGTATTTATTTTTGAAATGTGGGGCTCTGAAACTTTGTCAATCAGAGTCTTTCAGCTGAACTCTGTAGGTTTGATGTCAAACTTGTAAATTGGTTTTAGCTGTTCCACGCTGTAAGGGAACTGGGGCATGAGATGTGAATATGGATGTGACTACAGCATGCTGCATTTATTACCCAACTCATTTTTTTGTGGAGTGATTTTTCATGTTGAAAATGTGTTTTGTAGTATCAAAACAATGAACCTACTAGAAACCTGTGTTGTAGGACTTTTGGGAGAGGTTTACAATTACATGTCCTTAACTTCACTGACAAAACTTGTTTTGATTTGCATGTTTTAGTGTGCAGTGGATCATCCTTCCAGCAAAACTCTTGATATGTTAATGGCAGAGTGATGCCTCTCCTTATGGAGAGAGTGACCTGATTTCACACGGTTGTCTGGATGTTCAGCACTGATTCCTGCACAGTTCAGAGGCTGATCCAAGTGGCAGACAGGTGCTGGGGGCAGGGGTTTGCTCTTTGGTGCTGTGGCACTGCTGGCTGCAGTGGGATGTGCAGGGGGGGGGGGCTCAGCTGCACAGCCCCTCCTGCTGCAGGACTGAGAACACCACAGCACCTTCTGAGAAGTCACTGCTTCCAAGTTTTATGCCTTTTCCTTTCTCCCTGAGGCTGCATATCCTGCTACACAGGCGACTGTTTTGCAGTGAGAACTTGATGCTAATTCAGCCGTTCTTTGATGGAAGCAAGAGGCAGAGTAGGGAGTAGAGACATCGCCTTTAAGCCATCACCAGTGTACCTCGTATCTCTGGGAGCAAGGTCCCTACTAGTCCGTGAGAGGGGTGTTAATGAGGTGGAGGGAGTCGGTGCTGCCAGGGATTTGGGAACTGGTCCCGCAGTTCCCACAGCAAAACCCCCTGCGGTGACTCCCTGCAGCCCGGTGAGCAGCACCTGTCCCTCCCGAGCGTTTAACCGGGATGGAGAGGAGGAACTGGAGATGTGTGGCCATCTCTCGAGTTTGGAGTGTCTGCTGGAGCTTCCTGTCACCTGACCCCGGAGCTCCAGGAGGGAAGGGCTGCTGATCAATCACAGCACCGGTACCGACGATGTCTCCACAAACATCCTGCAAGCCAGCGCCTGTTCCCACCCTCTGACTGTAGTACTGGTGCACCTGAGATGGGGCTGACATACTGATCTTTCTTTTTTTGTTTTTTTTTTTTTAATTTCATTAGGCATTTTTGAAAAACAATGCATTTTCTGAGTAGTAAGTGGGAGTTTGTTTCAGTGTGTACAGGAAACACAGAAGCTTATTTCTTTTTCATGGTGATAGGGTCAAGGTGTAAGCCATTTGCCTTTACCTCAGAGAGCTTATCAGGAATTTGCACGGCTGTTAGTGTTGTCTGCCTGACATGAAGTGGGCACATTTGTGTGTTGTTTTATTTTTCTTAGTGCCAGAATGGCAAATCCTCACATTAAAGCCTTGTCTGAGTCCTCGCTTAGAGAGAGTACCTTTAACCTGAGCTCAGGACCCCGTGTATCAGTTCTTCACATAGCTGTGTTATGAGTTTATAACAGTGAAATATGGGTTTAGAAACATCAGGGATTAAACTGTAAAATTCTCTGAACTCTGGCACTTACAATGCAGTCAGTATATTACAATAATTTTTGGTGAGTGCTGCTTGTTTAAGAAATTCAACCTTGTAGTGTATATTGTGTGCCGGTCAGAATGTCCTGTCTCTTCTATTCACCTATTAATGTTTTGGCTTTTTAAAATTTTTATTATGAAGTTAGCAATGGAGAGTTGTTGCAGGCTGTGCAGGGGTTGGAGCTGAATGGGTTAAGACTTAGAGAAGAGCGTGGCAGTCAGTGCAGTGTGGGGTTCAGGTTTTGTACTGCCACACACACAAAGTGCATGGATGTTGACAGGAGTAAGGAACAGCAAGGCATTCCAAATTACAGGGTATTTAATGAGGTATAATAAAGCCTTGTGTACATAAGAAAATTATTCTGGCCATGAAAATTCATTGGCTTCTGAGCTAGCAAGTCATGTCTTAATTAGTAAACTGAAGCACAGCTTATCTTGGGTCATATTGTCATATGCACAGATATATAGTTACAGAGGGAGCACTGAGAGTTATCTTCAAGTCATGATCTTGATGTAAATCTTGTCTGCCTGTGCTTCTTCACTGGTTAAGGGGTTGTCTCTGAAGAGAATCAGCTAGGACTGAAACATGGCTTTGAATTTTGCTTAATGCGGGAAGCAGTACAATAATCTGTTTGAGAGAGAATGAATTACTCAAGTGTAACATGGGGGTGAAGGACATAAACTAAAGTTGTCTTTAAAAAAATAAGCAGTAATGATATTACTCTGTGCACATTTAATGGGCTTATAAATTTGGTTTTTAAAGTGTGTTTAATTCTGCAAAGCACGCAGAGAAGGGGCAGGATTGTGATCTGTGTCCATGAGCATTTGGTGCACAGCATGGAAGTGTGTGCAAATTTATTGATTGTGAATGGGAAAGCTGCTGTCTTGAGCTAGGCTGTCTTAAAGATGAACAGTTCTGTAAAGCCTGTGAATAACAAATAGTTCTACTTGTCATTTCTGCTATAAAATTTCAGGCATATTTGCATTGTTTCTGTAACATTCATGGGGAGTGAAGAAGCCAGCAGCTCTTTGTAATTCAATAAGAACATGCTTCTTCTGCCCCTTATTTTTTTATTTGCATGATTCATGTGAACTTTGCTGGTTTGTAGAAGTCCATATAGTAAATTAAGTGGTTATTTGGACCAATGAAACACAGCAGTGTTCAAGCACTGTCAAGAGTAAAAGATGTGTCATAGCTGAAAAAGCCCAGTGAGCCATGTGGTAACCAACAATATGGAATGTCTCCTAAGGGTCTCCATTTTGGTACTTCCTCAAGGTTGCACAAATTATTCCAGGGCCTTTATGCCTGTAATATTAAACATCTCTAATCTGATCAGTAGTGAGATAGCTCCTTCAAATGTCTGACCTCAAAACTCACTAGATTTCTTTCACTGCATCTCTTTAAGCTCCTGCGAGCTGTGAAAATTTGCCTTGATCAACTGTGGAGCCTGTAGCTGTGACTCGGATTCAAAGAAAAATATCTGTGCTTTCTGCAGAGGGTACAAGGCTGATTCATCACTCCGTGATAAGCTCCCACTTAGGCCAAGTGCAGATAAGCCTGGAGAAAAGCATTGATTGCTGACCCACATCCCCTCTTGGCTTCTGAGTCTGGTTTTGGTTTGTTTGGTGAACAAACTTTAATGATGTTCAAAATCCGTCTTATGACTTTTGTGGTCTGCAAACATTACTGAGGACATTAAGATGAGCCTCTAAAAATAGTGTTGGATTATGAGAAACAAAATGAACATTTCACTGAAGGCAGATGAATATATCAAGCACAAACACATGAGTGCTGCGAAGGCAGATCCTGAAAATTGATTCGGGTCCTTCCAAGGATTTGAGCACTTCACTCCTTGTTGGCACGTGACTTGCACTGAAATGGGATGCCCGGACACAACAAGATGCTTAAAGATCTGTGCTCATGCAGTGCTCTGAATGAAGTCACTTGTCTGTCACTGCCATTCATCTTGTTTGCTTGGGTCCCTTTTAGAAATCTATGTAAGCTGAAGTTAAATTTTGAATTTTAGGTTTTTACAGTGCCACTAAGTCCATAAAGCGAGCATGACAAGAAAGCATTCCAACAATGGTTTTTTCCTAACCAGCTCTCCATGCACCGAGACCAAAGGCTCTTCAGTGTTAACTGAACCGCAAAAGATACCAAATCTGTCTCCTCCAGGTACAGGTGCTAAGAACTCTTCAGTTTATTCCTGTTGTTGGGACTTGATGCCTGGCCTACACTCCAGTGTATACTGCTGAATGCTACATTGTGACCACTTATAACCATAGCATGTGCAAATATTGTGGAGAACTATGAGGACAAAAGATCCTGAATTTTTATTAAAACAAATCTTCATTTCAGCATGAAGACATTGGGATTTATGTGTTTTATCTTCTCCATGAACATAATAAAATGGGAAGATATTTTGAGCGGTGTATTCAATCTGATAAAATTAATCGCTGGATTCCCTGACAACATGGAAATGATGGGTCAGACTACCTGGGAAGCCTGGATCCCAGAGTTTTATCCTGTCAAATCACTCCATCATCCTGGATCTTTCAAGAAGGAGTTGCACAGTGTTCACTCCTTATATTGATCACAAATACCGCAAATGCATCCTGCTGTATCCATGGAATCCTGAAAAGGTGGCTGGGGAACTCCAAAAGGAGATGCAGCACAAAAGGACTTGCTAAACCCACTTTCATGATAACTCTACAGCAATCCAAATTAAAGTGTATTTACTTATCAACTGCCACCTGGAAATGTGGAGCACTGGAGGCAGTTTCCTGGGCAACATATTCTATTCCATCTTTTCCTGTTTCATGGTGTTTTTATTTTATTTAATTTTTTCAACTAACAAAACCGACAGCTGATTCCAGTGTCACTTTGGAAAATGGATATTTGAAGGATTGGTAAAGAATGTTTGAATGAGAAACAGTTTCTCTTGGTGTTGAGAGCAAAATACTGTTGAATATCACTGCGAAGATCTGTAGTTTGAATGTAGCAAACCTTGGCTGTGTCTGCTTTGTGCTTAGTAGAGCTGCACTTAGCACGTGTATTTTTCAGTCAGTTGATGTTAGATATTAATCCTGCATGTCACTTAAACCTAATGTAAGGTTTCTGGATATTCCTTGTCCTTGTTGCAGGGGAAACAGGATGTTGACTGCAAAGATACAGTCAGGTGATGCTTGTTCTCAAATTTAACACTTAAGTGCTTTTAATACCTCCCCAGTTTTGTTAGATTTGGATTTATTTGTTCTTGCAGTGCTGCTCAGAAACACATCATGATGCACAGGAAGTAAAGAGGCTCTGGAAAATCTTGGGAAAGGATCTGTAGTGAAAGATAAAAGTTACTAGTAGGTTTTTACTCCCTGGAATGAGAAAAATCCAGATAGTGTTTGCATTCTGTTTATTAGGAAATGCTGTTTCCCGGGGAACCAGGAGCATTTTCATGCCAAACACTGAGGCTCACTGGTCTATGGCTTTACCCATCAGAGCAGTACTCAGGTGTCAGGAGTTAGCTGGTGACTGAACCAGTTGCTTGATTTGCTCCTCAGCTCATGTAACTATTGATATGGGGCCCAAGTGCCAAATTTGTGTCCCATCATATCTGTGGAAACACAGTGGGAAGGGTTCTTTGGGAGAGTTTCTTCACTGCTCCAGAAGTCTCATCAGCTGAGCACAGTCTCAGTTTAGCCACACCCAGAGACCTCTGTTGCAAACATAAAGAGAGAAATTTCAGCAAACATAGATTTCTCTATTTTAGTGGTGTAAATCAGAAGTAGCTCTTTGCCCTACAGATTGCAGGTACAGTTCTGTTTCTGAGCACCATCCCTTTAGCAATCTAAATTCAGGATTCAACTTCTAATTGAGGGCTTGAGCCAGCTCAGGTCTGTGGAGAACTAGGGGTGGATGAGACTGTAGACCTTGGCTTGGCGTGATGCTGGCTCATCACCTGTGGATCTGTCCACGTCCAGCTCCACCTGTGTTTCTTCTCCACGTGATGGAATGTGTGCCTTGATAGCAAACCAATCAGCTGGGCTAGAGGCTGACCGTGTGGAGTTGTGGGATTTTGGGGAGAGCTCGTCAGATTTGGGGGTAGTCAGACCTTGCATCCTGTTTTGCTCTGGTTTTGTGAACATGTGTTTTTATGTATGTGTTGGGCAGAAAACTTCTCCCTCTGAACACAAAGGCAAGTGCTGAAAAGCCCAAACCCAAGTATACGTCAGATCTGAAAGCCAGCAAAATAAATGCTGAGTGACATCTATTTTCACAGATTCACAGCTTATTCTGAGTTGGAAGGGACCCACAAAGATCATCGAGTCCAGCTCTTTAGTAAATGGCCTGTACGGGGACTGAACCCACAACCTTGGTGTTATGTGCTGAATTCATCATCAGAGAGAAAGACTGAAAATCTGTAACATATTGGTCGTCCGATTAACAACACTGATGCCTCTTCTGGAAATTGCCTTTGCAGTATGTCTGTCCTTTTCAGGCCCAAACCTTCTGCTCTGGTTCTTGCTGCAGAAGCTTTCTGAGTTCCATGGAGTCCTGTGAGCTTCTGAAAGGTCCAGGGCATGTCTGTGACCTCAGAGGTGGGATGGGGGTACCTAGGGGAGAGGAGGACGTTGCTGTTTCCCCTTTCCCCTTGCTTGCTGTAGAAAGCCAGTGGAAAGTCCTGTCCTTGCTCCAACTTGTAGTGCTGGAGTTTGAGCCTGCAGAGGGTTTGGGACCGGTCTTGTGTGACTGAGGAGAGAAAGCAGCTCTGCCCAGAGAGCTTGGCTGGATTAACTGATGGAGTTCTGGCCTTGGAGAGTTCCTGTGTGTGGGCTGGGATAGCATCGATGTGTGGAACATCGATTTACGTATGTGAACGCTCCCCTGGTGGCAGCCAAGTCAGAAAAAACGTCTTTATGAAGGTGAGACCTTGATGTGTATAAAGAGCTGTGGGTGTGCTGTTACCCTGAGCAAATGCTTACGCTTGTCAGTAGTGCCTGGTTCTTACCGATACTTCTGGAAACAATTTACCAACCACACGAGTATTGTCATCATCACCTGTGTATTAAGAACCATGGGCTAAACAAAAGACAAGACAGGATTAATCAGCCACCAACGAATGCAGGTTTCCTGAGGTTTTGCTGCTGATTATTCCATTGCATCATGCCAGTTTTCTAACAGCTTTATTCTTAGATTAGTCTGTTTTCAGCATGGTGTAAAATCATGGGCTGAAGTTACTCACATGCCTAGAAAACACCTTTATGAACAATCAGCTTGAGACAAACATTTTCAATGTGTTTCCTTTCAAAATCAACTTTTAAGGCAATGTTTCCTTCCTTCCTGAATTTCCTGAATTGTGCTAGTGGGAAACAAAGCTATTTTTAATTCTCTTTTGTGTGTGCAGCAGTCCTATTAGAAGCTGTTAGTGTACCTTTTGCATTTACAGGGCTGCTTAAAGGTGTGCTGGCACGTGAAGTGGCTTACAATGAATCCACACCTGAAGGGCTGTGATAGCTTTGCTAGAGGAAGCTCTGTTTTCTGTCTTCTTTCTCGTGGCCTGTTTTTATTGTTGCAGAGCAGTTGTGTAGCTGTAGTTGTCTTGATTTGGGAAATGAAGATGCTGGTACCAATCAGAGGCATGGTCAGCTCCCTGCTGGGGATTTCAGGCTGCTAACTGGTGTAATCCAAAGGAGCATTCGTCTTCCATCAGAATAAAATTTGAAAATGAACATTCTTGAGCTTAAAAAAAATGAGAACACAGTATTTTGGCAAGATGGTCATCTGGCCCTCAGCATCCATCAACAGTGTGGCATGTTGTGACTGTGCCAGGGAGGGGGGGAAGTGGTGCTTAGCAGATATAAATCTCCGTGACGAGGCTCAGGCTGAACATCTGTGACTTGGCAGATGTGAAAGGGAGGAACTCGGGATTTGGAGCTGTGCTGGCTGAGTGCCGGCACACTCCGTTCTAGCAGGTAGGTGGGTGCTGCTCTCTGTCAGACTCTGCAGGCTGAAAGGTTTGCTTAAAGTCCTGTGAAGCCGGGGCGGTGTTCAAGGGAGCACTGGGGAAAGGTTCTCCCTGCCTGCCAAAAGCTGGAGGTTTCCTGTGCGAAGTCACTGCAGCGGAGTCGGTTCGAGAAGTGTTTGTGAACGGCCCCGCTCAGGCTCCGGTGCAGGCTCCAAAGCTCCCCCGTGGTGCGCACTCCGTGGGGAGCCGGGATTTGACATCCCGGGATGACAACCGCCACATTCCCGGCCAGGGAGATGTGCTGACAGGACTGCAGCAACAATCCTGCTTGGGAGCACAAAGTTCCTGCGATTACAGCAGCTTCCTGCCGTGCCAGGCAGCGAGTCCTTAATGGCCCTTCTCAGCCGAAATGTGCTCTGAGTGCAGTTTAATGTTTCAGACCTGGGCAGAGATTAAAGAGACATTAGTACTGCTACTATTTTAATCTTAATTACAAACCAGAGCAAACACCAGGTTGTGTGTCCTGAGCATGATTTAGCAACCTGTTAGTCTTTTAATTATCTCCTTCCTAATTAGATTGCTCTGATTATTTGGTACTTGAAATAAGTGTGTATTTTTAAATTCTCGTGGCAGTAACTTTTGGAAAAAATTCATTGCTTTTCATTTTGCAGACATTTTGTCTTTCATGGTGAAGTACAGGAACATATGGTGCTACTTCTGAGGTAGCGCTTGTCTAAATATCTTTGCTTGTAAAATTTTCTGCAGAGCCGTATAATTTTCTCCTGTAAAAACATTCCTACTGTATTTAACTGGTTTTATAGCTACTTAATGGGATTATCGCGTTTTTATAATTGCAAACTTTTAATGGATGTAGGTTAAGAAATTAAACTCTGAACCCTGAGTAAGAAAAATGAGCAGTAAGTAGTTAGAAATTCAAAGAGAGTAGTAAGAAATAGGGATAATAGTATAAAGAAAATAAAATAGTTTATCTAAACACATCCCAGTTATTTTGAAAGGGTCAAAGCAGTAATTTATTTTTAAGATGAACTCTTGGGCTATCACTGGCAGTCAGTAGACAAGAAATGCTCCAATACAGTGTCCAGAATCCTCACATGGGAGCTGGTTACATTTCTGTTTGTGTTCAGTCTGGTGAACACGCTTCCCAAGTGATGGTGTTCCTTCTGCCTGAGCCATGGGAAGCTTGAGTCAGGGGCATGCATTAAAAAATGTAAACCAGCAGCACATTCATCTATATACAATGAAGGGAGACTGGAAATGTTCCTGAGTGTGGCACAGCCAGGAGAGTCGGAGGAGTGGAATAACCGGAATATTCTGTATGTTTTTGTCTACATTGCTAGACTCTTACCCAGCATGAGAGATGATTAGTGAGAAGCTAATTGGCCTGTTAAATAAACATATTTGGAAATGTATAGAGATATGTATCTCGGGAATGATGCAGATCTAAAACCCTTCTTACACAGCAGTGGGAAATGCATTCCAGGGGCAGCGTGCCAGGCTCCCTCTGTGCTGCCTTGGACATGCTGAGCCAAGTCTGGAGCTCTTCGCAAGCCAGGTACCTTGGAAAATGCTGCAGGGATGAAGCATCTCCAGTCTCCAGGAGAGGAGGAGCTGGCCCAGTCATGCCCGGGGAGCAGAGCTCTCTCCCCCTACGGGATCACGGATGGAGCAGCAAGCGCACAATTGCTGGAAGCGGAAAGACAAGAGAAGGATGGACTGAACAGGATCTCCTTTCTTCTGCAACTGGATTCAGGACTGACTGCCATCTGTAGGGAAACACCACTCAGATGTGGAGGCAGTTTTTGTAGCTGTAATGAGAGCAGGCTGTGTTTGATTCTGAAGGTTTGGAGTCGCACCCTGCTGAGCACAGACAATAGAGTTGCTCAGAAAATAGTTTCTGAGGGGTGTTTTGAGAAGAAGAAAGTAGATGAGGTCAGACAGATTCAGAGTTATATCTGGGAGTGCATAGGTTGAAGAGTGAAGGACTGAAAAAACAAAAATGTTAGAAGGATTCTAGGCAAGAGAACATGTCATAATCCAGATACCCGAAGTTGGATTGTGTTGAATTGGCTCTGGTTTTGAACAGTATTCCTGCTTCCCAAAAATGAAGGTGTGGGACAGCAGAATTAGATTACAGGATAACCAGAGCTCCAGCATTTCCAAGTTTGAAATGGTAGGAAAAGCTGTAGGTAGTGACCACTTACATGTCACTTGTTTGTGGGTGCTGAGTATGGCTGAAGGCTTTTGTTAATGACTGTGTAGTTTTTCAGTCAGCCACAGGTATCAGTTTGGTATCCTGCCCCCCTCATTCTACTGTCAGGGGAAAAACAGAACATTTATCACAGTGCCAGCCATGGTGGAGTGACCATCATGGTGCTGCTGGTCCTGACCAGCTCCCAGGGGCTGCTCAGGATTTGTGTTTCCGTGGCATCTCTGAGCTCCCCCGTGGCTTTTGGTGTCTTGACCTCTTGGAGCAGCTCCTGCCAGTCTTTCCTCATGACTGGGAATGGAGCTTTGGCAGTCCTGGCAGTTGATAGTCTACAAAAGTGAATTTCTTTTTGTGTGGCCTCTCCTCCTCTACCAGAGTTCTCTGTGAAGCAGGATTCTTCCCCCGTGTACTGGAAGGCAGAAATCTTTCATTATGGAGTATTTAATTTTTCAAATGACTGCTGCTACAGTATCAGTCAATAGTCTGTTAGCTGAACTCTGCTGCTGAATCTGAGCTTTCCTGTTAAAAAAGGAGAAAGCAAAATATTTTTTCTATCCACTTTTACTAAATTAATCTTAACGATTTGTGAAAGTCGTTACTGTGAGTCCTTTGATTATTATTGCCGGTGAAAAAGCAATTACATTGGAAAACCAACTAAAAGTCTATTGTGAGATTAAAACCTACAGTTCTAGTTTTTTTCCTTGATTTATTTTTGATAGTGGGTGATTTATTATTCAGAGTGAGACAGGGATCTAGGATTTCCTCCAGGTTCTCCTTGTTAGTCCGTGTCTAGCAGCTTTGAAGTTTATGGCACTGTGAAGTTCCTACAGGTGCCTGTGCTTTGGGGCTTGGGAAAAGATCCCAGATGAAGTGAATGGGGAAGAATCTGATGGTTCATTTGATATGTGGCCATACAGGTTAGCAGCTCATTTAAGGGACCACTTGTCTCATTTTAATTCAACTAGAAAATGCTCACTCAGCTGCACAAATAGGGCTATCCATCTATACACCTATTATGGGATCAGATTAATTAAAGTAAAAGCAGTGAATTAACTTCAGTTACAAAGGCTGCCATGAATTGCTCAGTAATCATTTAATCCTATGTTACACAGGTAGAAGGCACCTTATAACTAACATGTTATACTACAAATTTTTGATCCAACATGAGTTTTGAGGGGTTTTTTTTGTTTTCAGCATTGTTAAGGAACTTGGCTAAATAGCCTTACAAAGGCAGAAGGTTTGAAACTTCATTGAATAATTTGTAATGCTTCGTTTTAGCCTTAGAACTATTTCTAACTATAGCTTGAAGTACCTTTAATCTCTCAGTTTGTCTAAATGGTAATTCTGATAAATTTAACATGAATCAAAGGTACTGTGGGACTGAAAGCTTTCCTGGAAGGTTACTCAGAAAAGAAATATGCTTGTTTTTAATTGCACAGGCTAATACGAAATTGCCTCTCTGGTTCGAAAGCAGAAAGTGATCACGTGCAGTTGCCTGGGAGCATCCATGCATCCATCCATCCATGCATCCATCCATCCGTGCATCCATCCCACTGCCAGGGTGTTTGTGAAGAGTCAAAATGTTTAGCAAGGAGGGTTTTTGTGTTTCCAATTTCACTGTAAGGTAATATGTGCTTTTTAGGGAGATACATAGCTGTGGGCTACGTTCATTCACAATTGCCACACCCCATTCCCTCCATGCTCCTGTACAAGGCTCCAGGTTGGATGTGAAGCTCTTGGTGGGAAATTCCAAGTGTTTCCAAGGGATGGTCAGTGCAGGAAGGTGCACAGTGGGTGGCACAGAGCTTATTCTGTAGCTGTATGAATAAGCTCAATATTCAAATGCACGGTCTGTCTGAGATGCAACAATAAGGGAGAAAATAGAATTAATACAAGTGTTGCCAATCCTTTACTGTACTGATGGCAGGAAATGAGCCCTGCTCTCTGCCATAAATTAATATTGTGGAAGTCTGGGAGTCATCCTTGCTGGGCACCAGACTCTGCCTAGTACTTCAAAGGAGAACTGTGTGTGACTTGCACTCGAGCTGTTAGGTCACAGTCTGTGATTGCATTTCTGGAGACTGGAATTAGTTTTTGCCTGTTTCCTTTTGACATCACTCTGGTGACAGCTGAGGGCCAGCAGTGTTTGCTGAAGAGACAATGGTAGGCTGATGGCTGTTCTCCTTGAGGAAATGCAGATTTTAGTCACTGATAATTAAAAATCACAATTACTGTGTGATCTTGGCTATGGTTTGGAGATTTTTTCCTCTTAAACCCAGGAGTTTCTTAAAGCATTTCACTGGAAGATGGAACTAGATGGAGAAACATGGTGGTGGTTAAATTGTGGAGAGAGTGAAGCACAGGACTGTGGAACCTTTGGATGAAGTTTTGCTGTGCTGCAGTTACTCCTGTGGGCATCACAGGAACAAACGTGGTGCAGTGGTAAGCCAGGATCTTGAGGGTAATCATTCATTGAATGTATCACAACATGAGATGTTCTGGTGTTTAAATATCTTGAATGAAAAGAGCATCATATGCTTTTTCAGTCACCCCCTTCTCTAAAGGTGTAAAACAGAAAAATCCATATACACTTCTATCCTAAGTAATTTCTTACACATGCAGGAGAGAGATTTGAAAAAGAAACAAGAAATTACTGAACTGGGATTGTTGAGCCTGTTTTCTACCAGGAGTGGAGTCCTTGAAGCGGGAATAAGAATTAGGATTGCCAGGAGCAACAACTGATCTTTCAGCACTTGGCGTGCTAAGTTGGCAGATCAGAGGGGTAGTTCCAAAGTACAGTTCCCAGCCTGTTCAACCCTATTTTGATGAAAAATGGAATATCAGAGGGAGAGAGGAAGTTTTATCTTGCTGCAAAGAGCCATTCATACAATGATTATCTTGATTTTATTTTCACGGGAACATATGTTTCATGTTTAATAGTCAACTCTTTCCTTAAGTCTTTGCTTCTCACCATAATCAGAGTGTGAAAAATCAGTGTGAATGAAGGAAGTAGGTGGGGTTGGAATAAAACCTTAGCACAGTTGGCCACATGTAGAACATCCTTTAGAGCATTAACAGAGGTGAAAAAGCGTGGCCGGTAAACCACGGGGAGAAGGGACAGGGATTTGGCTTTAATTTCATTTTTAGTAGGAAGAAGAAATGAATTTGAATGAGAAATTGATCATACAAAGTTCGATCCTCTTGTAGGAATATTGCCATTGATTTCTGGAGGAAAGGGATGCACCGGCTTGTTTTCCTGTGGCTGTGCTTTTCTCTTGGAACAGACTAATTCACTTGACACTCCAAAGACCCCAACCCAAACAAAAACCACCACAAACAAACAAACAAAATCTACTTGACTGCATGGAGACTAAATTAACTTTTAAATCTCTAATATGATTGTTACGGAGCCTTGGAGGCTGAGGAAAGATTCTCCTTGAAATTTGCTCCTCAGACTAACTCCACACTGCTCAGTAGTGCAATGGTTAATTCATTTTCTAAAGATCACGTAGATACATGAGGCTGAAACTTTGTGATTTATTTTGAGCTCTGAGGAATATAATGTGAAAACCTATTCAGGTTTTACTGGCTGGCCAGAGACTGCAGTCGGTTTAATGAGACACAGCTAAATTTACCGTGATAAAGTGCTGCTTCGTGCATGAAGTAGATGTTGTGGTCCTGTGCTGGTGATTGATGATTTATTACCTTCAAAACTGTAGAACCAATGTGCAGAATTAATTTTGAGTGGATTATTCATTGTTTTTACCCCCTGGAATCTTGTATGATTGATAAACATGATTTAAAAGAAAAAAACCAAACTCAAAAATTAACAATGAGAAATTTTAAGGTTGTGCATTTTACAACACCCCCCTTTTCCCCATGAGATGTTTTACAAACCTAATGTAGCATCAGTTTGTGCTGCAGGAGATGTTTATAGCTCACTTTATTCTGGTTCCTTATCAAATTACTGGTTTTACTCTATAAAGCTCTCAGGGGACTGAGTGAAGCTCCAGTGTATGGATCATCCCTCTGTGTGTGGGCCTTCGTTCCCTGCAGCAGTCCCTGGGCTGATCCCAGCTGACAGCAATCAGTTTGGAACCCCAGGCACTGGGAGTCTGCTCATGGGGAAATGCCCACAGCAGGGCTCGCTCAGCCAGGGGCATTTTCAGCTCCCAGTCTTGTATCTGCTTTTACCCTTTAACTTCTGGGGAGGAAAACCTGCTCAGGCAGAGGATTAGCACTAGAAAACTGAGAGGAGAATCCAGCCAGCAGAAGATGGCGAAGGCAGAGGTGTGTTAGAGGCAAGGAAAATGATTAAGTGTGCTGTGGTTGTCTCTCTGGAGCACAAGCACCCCACAACACAGAGTTTTGGGGTTTCTTCTGGTGCAAACAAGCCTTGGGTCTGCCTCTTGCACTGTGGGGATTTGGAAAAACCTGTGCTGCTCCCCCAGTGGGTTCCTTACACTGAGCTGTGTAAAAATATACATTTATGTACTAGCCTGTCCTGGAGGTCTCCTTTTGGCAATGCTGGGTCTATAAGCGGAGCTGCTGATGGGCACTGGAGGTGAGCAGCTCATCCAGAGTCCTGCCGGAGCAAAGAGCAGCTCGGCTCGGCGGCATCGGCCTCCGGAGCTGTACGTGTCTGCTGCTGGAGCCATCAGTGTCAGCTGCACTTCCAAAACCCAGGGAATTAGGCAACATAGGATATGTGCTCTGACAGGCTCCATAGCAACTAAATGTTGTACTTAGGTGAAATTTTGTAGGTCCTTAAGCAGTTTTGGTCCTTGCCCTACAAAGCTGAGGTGAGCCGATGACTTTGCTTTGTGAGAGGTTGTTTCATAATCCTCCTTTAGACTCGGGCTTCTGTGCAGGTCCAGGGTAACTCGAGGGCTCAGCAGCGTCTTAGCTGACAAAAGCAAAGGCTCGGTGTTTCATTTAATCCTTTATTTATTTAAAAGGAAAGAAGTTGTACTTCTGCAAGCAAGGCTTTTCTCAGCATTTGAAAGCTGAGCATGGTCAGTCTGGATCGTTACCTGGTTTTTTAACCTCTGGAAAGAACACAGGTGTGCTTGTGATGGAAAAACCATTATCTTTTGAGTCTCTCATAAATAACCTGAGGGTAAAGGTTGAAATATTAAGCTGAGATTCTTTCTGCTTGCTCTTTGAGACACTAAAGACCAAGAGCCTGACAGTTTTTCCAAGGCTCTCTGCAAACATTGGTGGTGGGATTATCATTCACTTTTTGTCAGGAGCTGCTGTGCGATGCTGCCATGTGCTCCAAGCAAACACAGCCCCTGTATCCCTCTCCTTCAAGTCCTGAAGCTGATTTGTGTTCTCTTCTCTCATCACAGCACCTATTTATTCTCTTTATCACAACCATCCTTACATCATCTCTTTGCCCCTTGTCCATGCCACTCTTCAGTTTTAAGGTTTTGGTAGATTAAATAGATTTAATTATAATCAAAAATGTCTGCTGAGGCTGGGAATGGTGCAGGACTGTGTCAAGAAGAACCATTCCCATTCTGGGGAAAAACTCCCTTCTCTGACTTGCTTTCTCTCTTGGAAATTCTGTCTCCCTTGTGCTTCCCTACACATCTTCAGAAACTTCAGTGCTAAAGAATTTTATGATCTATAAGCCAGTTTTTTGGCCTTCGTGGCTGGTAAAGTAAATAAGTATCAGGTGACTCTGCTCCTCAGACTCGGAGCTGCTCACAACTCCTCTACGTTACAGACACCAAGCCCTGCAGTGCAAAAATCCGGGGAATATTCTGTTTGGTAAAAATCAATCATCATATTCTTTCTACAGCTCTCTGTTTTGTTATCTGTCATCTTGGATTTATCAGAATGATCCCTGTTTGGGTTTTCATCCCTAAATCTGGCCAAACTGTCTGACAAAAAACTGGCTAAGAGACAGTTTCCTTAAAGGGCTCTTTGCACTCAGCCTTCACCCCTGGAAAAATTGGGAAAAATGAATGATGTTGTGGGAGAAATGGGTTTGTTTCCAAGGACTAAGCTTTATGCTCAAGGTAGTCATAGAAGAGTGATTTCAAATTATTAATGTCTGGAATGTGAAGTCATCAAACTTCTGCTATGGAAAAATCTTTTTGTATTGGAGAAATGTATCTTAAGTCAAAAATATTTTTGTCTTCCTCAGCAGCCAAACCTCTGTGGGCTCTTTGTGACTCTCTGAAATGATGCTCATGTGGCTGGAGTGGTGCTGTGTGGTCCTGCCTGGGCAGGACAGAACAAACCTGGCCAAACTGAGCCCTGTTTGCTGTTCCTCTGGAAGAGGCTTCCCACATCTCCTAGAGGTGTTCTGCCTTATCATTCCAGGTGCTCAAGGCATGAACTTTCAGCACTTCTCAGTCTTGGCTTTGCTTTCAGTGGTAAAACACATTTTACTGATTCCTTTTGCAAATGCTGCTTCAGTTTCTCTTCTGTCTCCGTGGTGTGCTCCTCACTTTCCTGTCAACAGAAATAATAAACCTTTCTATTATTATGAGTAATGGGGGAAATTAGCATAATTCTGAATCTCACTGCAAGTTTAAAATCCCTTATGGGTGCTGACAGAAGAGACCACAGCTTGTTACTATCCTTGAGACAGGAGCCTATGGTCACTCTGTCAAAGTCTTGATGGGCGATGATCAAACTTCTCTTTTTCGGGAAGTGTGAGATGTGACAGATCGAGCAGATGGCAGGTTGGGCTTCATTTTTCTGTAAGAGAGATGCTGTGTGTTTCAGTGCTGGTACAATTGTCCCGTCCCTGGATATTTAGCAAACAAAAATGGTTCCTCAGGGTAGGAAAAAAGGGTAAAATGGTCTTTGTCCAGGAGCAGCATGTGCATCAAAAATGCTTATTTTTGGAATATAATTAATTAGTAGAATTAAAACTTCTAAAAAGCTGAGTGTTGTCAGCAAGGAATGAGAGATGATCTTGAAACAGGATAAAACTTTGGGATAGAAAACACTAAAGGATTCATAGCGTGGTTTTAGATGCCTTTAAAAGCAGGGAAAGGAGATTGACTGCACTTCCTAAAGCCACAGGTATCAGTCCAGCTTCTGGTTCTGGAAATTCAGATGATGTGAGCTTTGTGATCTTGATTAAATCTTGACAAAGTTCTCTCTCTCTGATACACTTGCAGAAGCTTTATCCTTGTGTCCCAAGGCAGAATTTGGATTTGATGCCTCCCTGAGGATATATTGCACTTGGTATTGCATGCCCACTTTGCACTGTATGCTTCAATTTAGCTTTTCCTGGTTGAAAGGCAAAGAAATGGCAGAAAAATAGTAGAGAAGAAATGAATGTCTTCTATTGGAAATCCAGAACAAATTTGAACCAGCTCCATGAGTGTGTGAAGTTGTAGTCCCTCTGTACCTGCTGTGGTAGAAGTTTTGGTTTTAATCCAGAGGGAACAGAAATGAAGCTCTTGTATATGAATGAAACGAAAACCCCCAAATGTTTGCCTGACTGAGGCAATTTGTTTAATGGTGTGGTTTGTTTCGAATTTTTTTAATATTCTTTTCCTTAGAGAAAGCAAACTGAAATCCTTGCCCCCAGCTGAGGTTTCACAGGTGGGCAGAGTCAGCAGGAATGAGAAGTCTCTGAAGGACAGAAGGATAGGGAAAAAGGGCACTGTATAGTTTCTAGGCAGTATTCCTTACACTTAATGCAATGAGTGGTTAAAACAATAAGCAGGTTTGGTGTCAAGTTTGGAAGATGTACCAGAGCCAAGAAAAGGGGAGAAAGGCAGGAAGCACTGGGATGTGCTGAGGGTGTTTTTGTCTAGATGGAACGCATAAATAGTAACTGTTTCAAAGGGAAAATAGAGGTTGCAGAACAGCAGAAATCTGAATTCATGTCAGGGCTGCTTTGGGTTCTGCTGAGTGTGCAGGCCCTGGGAACACATTCTGTGTCAGTGTGGGAGAGGAGTGCTCTGCTCAGGAGTCACATCCTCCCGCAGAGGAGCAGGCTGGGGCATTCCTCGGGGAGAGATGCTCCATCCCACAGCTCCGCAGCTGCTGCGGCGTCAGATGCCAAGTGCCACAGCCTGATCCTAAGCTGTAGTGATGCTCTGGATGTCGTGTCAGGAGGGATAGATCAGGAGGGAAGTGTCCGGGAATATGTTGCAGTGCCAGTAGTCTTGGTGCTGACACTATTTTTACTTGCTAGGCAGCATCTTGATGAAATCAAGGGAGACTGAAAATGTTTAAAGTTTTGAAGTGGAAAGGAAATAATAATGATGCTTTTCTTGAGGCCAGTTCTTTTCTCAGCCATTTCTTCACTTCTTTCCTCAGCAAGTTGGGGGGCTCTGACTGCAGGCGCTGGTTTAATCTGATTTAGTAACAGCTGGAATACAGAGACTTTTTGTTTAGCTGTTTATGCATCTTAATACATCTTGTTCCTTTCACTTTCTTTCTTTTTTCTCCCCAAAGGAGTTTTAACAAATGCAAAGACACTGTAATGCGGAGGGAAGAAATTACTCCTGACCGTAAAGGTGTGGAAATTAAATCTCTCCTTTCTTTTTCCTTCTCTCTTACTAGAGAAGGGCCCTGTGAAGGTGACTCCATGCGACCACCCCCCTGCAGCCACAGGGAATGGGAAATGGTTTGTGTGGGTGTTCCAAATCGCCAGATAAAAGTGTAAGATTGGAAGGGACAAGATGCCAAGCCCTTAACTAATTTAAGGTGGCATAATGCAAAGGAATTCTGACTGATGGAGAACTTGGCTTCGTTTTCAGATCTTCAAGGCATTTCATACATGACATCAAATAATGACAGCTCTTCTGAGAGCTTCAAAGATTTGGACAGTGGCCACCCCAATGATGCAGAAGTTTTTCTTTTCCATCTTCCTTCCATACCCTGACTTTACTGCTTAATAAAATAGTCCATTTTACCTGGTAAGCTCAGCCAGTCTTTTATGTAATTCATGATATGGATTTGGCTAAAGCTGTGCTACACACAGTGGATCTGGTTACCAGGTGCAGCAGAACTTCAAAAATAAGATGAATTAAACTGTGGAGGGAGTTTTCTGGGTCTGACCATTCAGCTTCGGGGTTCCAATGAAGGAATTCAAGCTCCATACCATACTTCATGGGTTCTTTTATTTAGAAGTAAACAGCTCGGCTGGGATCTCTTAGCCTGATGTGAAATTCCAGCCTGATGGTTTCCTGATAAATTGTCTGTCTCCTGGCCTTTGCTGAAGCTGTAGGAAGAAATGCAAGCTGCATGTAAAGCTGCAAGCAGAGTAAGCTGTATTTCACTTTTATAGGGATTTTTATCAGCCGTTATTTTTATTGTGCTCCTATATTAACACCACTAATTTTCACTTTTGTTCCTTAAAGGCCTAAAACTAAAGCTTATTAAAAGATGACAGATTTTTCAGTATTTCCTGGGAATGGTAAAGTCTCATGAAGAGGCATCAGTTAAAACAGGATATCCATCATTTTACGTCCAGTGGGATGGGTGTGTTGCTTATGTTTGAGCCTCTCTCTCAGCTGCAGCTTGGACTCTGTAGGGCTCTGGGTGGGCAGAGCTGTTATGTGTGAACTTCAGACAGGTGAGGGCGTGATGCAGATGGGGTTAAACACCTCTGACTTACAAGAGCATCTGTATTGCTCTGCATTTGATTTGTACCTGGAAATACGTCTGTCAAGTACAGGTACATGTGCTTGTATAAACCCTTAGGTTTATACAAGGTGAGGTGGTCCTTACTCTGATTTTGGAGTAATTTCATTAACGAAAAGGAAGCAAATACCTTCATATCTATGTAGACTAAATCTCCTTTCCTCTAATTTCATCACTGTGCATTTTGCTCTTCACTAAGTTCAGGAGCAGGTCCCCCAGCCCTGTTCCCTGGGCTCTTTCTGGACCAGTGTAAGAGCAACCAGGGAAATAAATACCTGCAAGTTTGCCCAGAAAGTGCTTTTTGCTGTCAACAAAGTATGGAAGTATTGACCTTCCAGATGAGTGGGAGCTGCTGGTCCCTTGCTGCTGTGTGCTCCTACTGCTGTCTCCTGGGGGCTTCACTGGGAAGCACTGGCATTTCAGCTGGGGAGGAATCCTGCTCCTCACCTGGAGTCTGCCATCAGAAACCCAGGTATTTATAGCACATGCACCCATGTGGGAAGTGCTGCTATTGTATTTGGGGCACTTTAGTTCTATGCTTAGCTCTGTTACCTCCAGTGAAAACCCTCACGTTGTGCCTGGTGATGTTCCTTAGCTTGCTCTCAGCTCATGCCACATGTCACTCCTCTCTGCCTCTAGACAACTACTGCCATATGTCTGTAGGTTCCAAAACAAGGAGAATGAAAGAACTTCCAGGCAAGTGATGAGATTCAATTGACACAGTGCAGGACTGGAGCTGAGAATGTTAGACTGCTGCTATGCCTTCAAATGCCCTTTTACCAGCTAAGAAAAACTGCCTTTGAAAAAATGGTTGGGACATGGAAAGAGAGTGACATTTGAAAGTGAACAAAGGGAGCATCCGCAGAATTCACAACCAAGGTGTGAGTGAGATCAGGAAGAAAACCCCAGTTAAAGTAGTGATTGAGCAGAGGTTTTCCTCAGAGGAGGTCTCAAATATTTGTCCTTCTGTCACTTTTTTAGCAAAAGATTCAAATGTCTCTGGGAGTAAAACCACTGGATGGTGTTTGCTTAAGAAGCGAGTCATGCCTAGGAAAACAAACTTACTCAAGATGCATCCCACAGCAAAACAAACTTATTGGCGATCAGCTTACTTGAATATCATAAATTAGTCCAATTCCACTAGAATTTGATATGAATTAACCTAAATGCAACCTAAATACAAATGTATGTGTTTTGTATAACCTTCGTTGTTAATAATAAGTGAAGCTCTGGTCATGTCTTCCTTGGGGGCAAAAAAAGAATTAATTGGTGAGGCACAACTGGAAAAGACTTTTTAACCTCTGAAGAGACAAGGGAAAAAGTGAAAATATTTAAACAAGGAGTAACTGCAAAAGACTGATTGAGGCTTTATTGTACTTCTAGAAAATGTAGGAGATGCTCTATGAAATGGTAGCAGGAAATTCAAGAGCAATGAAAGAAATGAGGATGTTGTTTGAATATATAAATAAAATTTGCAACCGAAAGAGGTGATTGATACTTAAAAGCAATTTATAATGGAAAAAAGACTGAAATGTGGGTTTTCGGAACTCCTGAGTGGCAGAGCAATCTGGCTGCAGCTCAGTGTGCCAACTCCTGTGTGCTGGAACACCAACTTGAGTTGTCCACTTAAAGGCTGTCTTGACCTTTTATACTGAAGTTTCGTTTCATTCTCAAGTCCTACCCCATCAATTTTTAATTTTACCTAATTTTTAGTGGATCAGGCACAGAGCTGTGCTTGTTTGGAGGGGATCCCTCTGTGCAGAGCCTGCCTGCATTTGCAGTGCAGGTATAGGTTGTGTGCGTGGTTTGACTCGCACTCAAGTGAGCTCAGCCTGAGGATGCTGTGATTTTAAACACTGTGCCTTATTTTAGTGCAGTGGATGGTTATGATTAAGGGAATTTGCAAGTAGAAATTTGTTTAGGCTAGATGTGCAGACATAACAGCCCACAGATTGCGTTCTAAAGATACACACAAACCTCTCTGTGAAAACATGGCTGAGCAGTCAGGGAAGAGCTTGAGGAGAAATAAAATGTGAAACAAGGGAGAAGCCCTCCTCCAGTGTCTGCAAATGAGAGCAAAGGCATTCCTTCCTACAAATGCACCAGGATCAAGCAGGGAAGAAGCCACAGGACCATAAAGGAAGAGGTGCATTATGTACAGCCCCATCTATTTTACACTCACTAGTCTTCCACTCCCCTACCTGCTTACCAGCCTTAATTTATTTTATCTAAGTGAATAGATTGAAATGAAAAATTAAATTAAAAGGAACTAAGTAAACGATTTTGCCTTGCAGCTTCCTGCAGGGTATGGATTTGGGTCATTTGAAGGAATTTAAATTCTTGACTAGAAGCAGGTGAAAGGTTGGTGTTGGCTTTCATCTGTCGTTTTGCTGGCAGTGTAATAAACCCCAGGTAACAGGCGAGGATGTTGTTGCTCTCAGGTTGATGAAGTCTGCATGGGAAGTGCTGCTCAATTCTTTCAAATTACACAACTGTCAAATTATAAACAAACTCCGTGGAACACAAGGAGTTCTTATGAATTTTATCTCTTTCATTTTGCCGTGCTCAATATCCTGCTCTTTATTAAACCACCTAAAGGATGGACAGTGAGAATGGAGAAATCTCTTGCTGTTCCCAGGGCCTCCTCCATCTCAGTTATTGGACTCCTTGTTTTTACTAAAACTGCTGTTTCTCCTGTAGAAATGGTGTCGTGCTGCCAGACACACACCTGCAGGGACGTGAGGTGCCACTTCCCCAGTGCCAGGGGGTGTGCAGAGCGTGGCCCCTTTGGTGTCTGCTGAGGGATATGAAAACCATCTCTGGTTTCCTGCTTTCTGCCTCTTTCTCATGGATGTGGGAGAAATCCCATCTTGAGACCTCACCACGGAGCGAAGCGATGAGCAGTGCTTTGGAACGGATTCTAGGTCACAGGGGTTTTTTTAATTTTATTTTATTTTACGTCTTAAGATACAAATTTAGAAACTCATTAAAGCTTTGTCCTTATGGATTAGACATACTTAAAACAACGGCAGGATTTTCTCCGAAGGATACGATGGAATTTGTTGACAAGATTAAGGACAGGCGAACGGTGTCACCCAAAGCCCACAGGAGTTACTGAGTTCACTGATAGAGGATTTGGATCTGGCCTCCAGGATTTTGCAGGTGGAAAGAAAGAAAAAAAAAAAGGCAGCTTATTTTGCTTCTTGGATAAGGAATAATTCATTGCTACTTCCTAATAGAAACCATGGGCATTGATTTTCCATGGATTTATGTGTGGTGGTTTACAAGACTAATTTTTACAAATGGTTTCTGTTGGCAGATGTAAGCAGTCTCCTGCTGCACTGGCTGAACAACTGCCATTAAGCAAATGGTTGTCATTAGCAGGTACTTTTTTAAGCTTAATTTTGTTTAAGCTTTTTTTTTTTAATCCAAATATCTGTAGAATTGCAAAATGGAGGGAAAAATCCATATCTAGCTCAGATTGCGGAGAAATCTTTGGGAAAATTGGTTTATAAAGCATCTTAAAAAGATGGACACAGCTGTACAGTGTTGACTATGTAATTCTAAATATAATTCTAAATCCTATTAATTCTAAATACAATTTCATGAAAAGAAAAGGAAGCTCAGGGAGAAATATAACTGCATGGGATAAATGGGTCTCTTGAATACGTAGACATTCTGCATGGAACTTACCTGCCCTGAATTTTTAGTTCAGTGATAGATCTCTCTTCAGCAGTTTCTTTTTAGAGCAATACCTTAGCCAAGGGAATGTGAAAATTATAATCTCGAAGTTCTATTTCTGGAGGTTTCTAACTCAACATTAAACCATTTATTCTGAAGGGAGAGCTGCTGTGTGAGGTCTGTGGTGTCCTGGCAGGGAAATTGGGCTATTCCCTTGCCTGCAATTAGGGCTGTGGGATACCTGCATACCTGAATCAGCAAGGTTCTGCACCCAAATACCTGAACCAGCAAGAGCCTCCCTGCATTTTAAGAGCCCCTGGTTTACCTGATACCTTTGTAGGAGTTATTTTAGTAACAATTGTTTATTAGATATCTGTTAGTGTTACTGTTGCCTTGAGGGCACGGAATTCCTGTTGGTTATGTGGGAATTGCAGCTGCTGCTTGCAGCTCTTTTAAGTGCTGAAAGGTTTTTTTGTTTCGGGATGTTTTGGGATCTCTCTCCTTGGGTCTACCTAAATATCTGAGGGTGTTGTGCTAGCAATGGGATGGGAGATACTTTTGAAATAAACTGAGATTTCTTGAGGATGTTGGGTTTGTCCTGGGAACTGTGATCCATGGCTGAACCTTTGTCCTCTTGATGCCAGCTGTGAATGTGTGTTCAGCTACTGCTGGAAACATGCTGTAGACTCTTTTGTGAAAGTAAAAATTACTTCCTGCAAGTGCTTTACTACACTTTTGGTTAAGGGTTTTAAAACATGTATGTGATGCTATTTTCACGGCACTTATTGTTTGTTTAAGGTACCTATTAATGTCTTCTTAAATATTCATGTAATTTAGATTTTACATGCTACTGCCACAAGACAGAGATGCTTCTTCCATGAGAAACGTTGTACTGTTGTGGATTATACTTCAGGGCAAGGTTAAGACTCAGTCATTCTGCGTTATATTTAAGAAACAGGAGAGTCGGATTTAAGAAACAGAGGAGTCATGGATCTCAATTAACTCTCTCTTGCTCCTTTTGGCTTTCACATCTGTTACGGCTTTGATGTGAAATACCTGCAAACTGCAAAATTTGGCCTTATATAAACTTAAAGAATTGTTTGAGTGTTTTCAGTTTTTATAGGCTCATTTTGTTTCAGTGTAGTTTTGCATCTCTGTACAATTAAGAGTTTTTAAAAGTCTTGAGTCTTCATCTGACCCTTCTGAAACCAAGGCAGATTTTTCTTCATGGCTTTAATGGTACCAAAACTGGCACTAGGCTGCCTTTGAAAATCAGACCTGTAACTTAATAAACAACACATCACTGTCAGCATTTACAGTGGATGTCAGCATTTGCAGTGGCTATAAACAGCGTTTGCACCATAAATATCCCCATTAGCTTAATCCTTACAGAAGTAGAAGGGTTACTGTTAGCCAAGCCCGGGCTGTCCAGGTTTGGCTGGGTGCAGGGGGCTCTTTCCTAGGGAATGTGTCCTGGTGGGGTGGTCGCTGTCTGTGTATTGCAGTGTGCAAACGGGCAGTGTGAGTCCCTGTGCTGGAGGGCTTGGCTCTGGAGGAGGGAAAGAGCAATGGAGAGCTCCTATGATTTACAAGGGAAGTTTGCGTCTCAGCCCAGGAGTAGCTCCCATGTTTGCTGATGCCGATGACAATGTGTGTTCTGCTCTTGGGAACATCTCCTGTCCCTTCAGCCAGGCTCTGCTTCTTGACACAAGCAAGAGTTCCTCTTACAGTGCCTGGAGCAATTATTAATACAGCAGTTGTGTGGAAATGCAAATAAGTGCACCTATTTTGTATGGTCTCTAGATAACTTGGAGTGAAAATCAGGTTGTTGTGCTTTCCCTGGGCTGCAGTGGGAGGAATCACAGAGAAAAGCAGTGGCTGTGCTGCGGCAGGGCTGCTCTGTGACATTGTCCTGTGCTGGTGCATTCCCTTCTCAGCCTTCTCTCTATCCCGGGAGCCCAAGCCAGCGCACCTAAAGAGCACGGTTTGGATGTGGCCCCCTGAGTTCCACCCAAGTCCTGCTAAAGGCCTCTGAATGTGCTTCAAATCCATCTTGAACCCAGAGGCGCCTGTGGGTGGCAGAGCCACCGTGGTGGGCACTTGCGTGGCCCTCTTCAGAACCATCACTTTCTGCTCCAAGGGTGGCTGTGTCAGGTCCAGACCCTCAGGAAGAGTTGTGGCTCTGCTGTGTTCCTGTTTGCCAGAGGCCTGGGGGCTGTGGGCAAGGCTGTTTGCAGACTGTTCACAACTTTGGGGCAGCTGTGTCCAAATTCCACACTGACAGCACATCCAGGACGGCACTGGGGCAGCCGCCCATCATTTCAGGCACTGATTTCGCAGCTCCAGTAATATAAAACAGCTTTTATGTGTTGGCTTTTTATTTTTCTAAAAGGGAAGCTCAAAAGCTTTTATAGTTTTCTGACACATGAGCCAGAGAGAGAATAAAGAATATAGAGCTTTTCCTGCATTTTTTGGGAAAATTGCTTCCCTTCACACCTGCTTGCATTGACTAATTCAAGTAAATAAATCAGGACCAAATTTTCACTCATCCCCTGCATATTAATCATGTTATCCATACAGCTTCCCATCGTGGCTCTTTAGGATGGGGACATTGCTTGAACTGGTTTATTACAGAAAATATATGTCATGGTCATTCATATCATAATGCTCATTACATTTGTGACACTATCAGAATTAGAAGCCTTTAAAAGAAAATGCCACGAGTACTCACTTCCCCTGGAGCTAAATGAGTGAGTGAATAATCTCTGAAATGAACTGAGTAATTAGACATTTTTTCTCTGGAGATGGGACAGACTCCAGGAATAAATATGGGCAATTCCCATTTTGAAAGGAGCATTTGGAAGGGTTACAACTTGTTCCTGTAACAAAACAGGCCAGTTAGGAGCAGAAATGTGGGGGACAATTGCTGAAAATACCCGTGGAAAGAAACAACTCTCGAATCCCTGGCTGGCTGCAAAGGGGGGTGCAGGGCAACAGTCAAAATGCCAGAAGTACCAGCGACAGGTCAGACAAATAATAGAAGTGACCAGCCACGTTATGGGCAAGGACAGCCCCTTCTCATGCTGGATTAATTAGCATTCAAGGTGTTTCTGTGTGAATTCTAACCCCTTGAAAAAGGCCCTAAATGGCACACTTGGAAATGGACTTTTTCACTCCTTTGAAACTTGTCCCCTCACCTTTCTTTGCAACAGGATCTAACTTCATCGGAATGTTATTTTTGTGGGGCTTTTCATTATTTAAAAGTTTTGTTTTGCTTAAATAAATCTTAATGTTAAATCTTCATTCATATGGCCTCGACCTGGCTGCCTTTTTCAAAGCATATTTCCCTTCTGTGGGTCCTCCAGCTGCAAAAATATACAATGTGAATGTCTGCCCCAGGGTCAAAGTGATGCTTCTGAGTGTGAAGTTTAACAATGTGCATATTTATCCAGCTGATAAACATGTCAAATATAAGAGATGTGTTTGACAAGGAGAGAGGAACAAAATTTTAAGGACATGGAGGCAGATGTCCACTCTTAATGCTTTCTGTGGGCTTTCAGGTGTTTTTGTTGGCACATTTCTAAATGTTCAAGGTAATCATTTATGTTAATGGGTGATATGAAGATGTAAGGAAGTTACTTAATTACTTATTTATTAATTCCTAGTCTCAGAAATTATCAGGCAATGAGAGTAATGAGAATGGGGTAAATCTGAAGAGAGAATTTCAAGTAAGCCCAGAGTAAAAGCTGCAAAAGGACTTGGGAGTTGCCTAATTGATTGTCTTCATGAAGAGAGAAATCATGTTTAAAATCGTCCATGCATCATTTGTTCTAATGTAATAAGCAAAAACTATGTAAAAGTAATTTTATTGGGGGGCAAAAAGTAATTAACCTGTCCTGTTACAATGAAACAGATTTTTTTCTAGAGAGAATTCTGCTGGGGACAGCAATCCTACCTTTGATTATGTGCTATTGCATTATGAAAACTGCAATTCAGTCATACTCATCTTTCCTTCAACACATTTTCAATTTCGTGTGGTATGAGCTAACTGAGCTTAAACTTGGTATGAGGCTCCTTAAAGGTGACATTTCAAATAAACATGATTTTTCTGCAGTCCTTTCACAGAGCAGCTTTAACAAATGAATGACAGATGTGAAGTAATCTCACAGTCAAGAAATACAACTTGTAAAACTTGGGTGTTTTGAGTAACAACATCCTTAATTTCTCTTTCGCTTGATTAACTTTTGTATTGTGGTTCCTGGGGCCAGGAGGAATTAAATATAGTGTGAAATGACTCATTCCCTGTGCCTTGGGAGACTGAGCTCTGGGTAAGAAGGGTTTAAGCTCTCTTGAAGTCTGGAGCAGCAGGTGAGGGGCAATTCCTGGTGAAAAATGGGACCTCCACAGTTAGCAGGTAAAGGCTGGTGTTTGGGAACTGACTCACAGCAGGATCAACAGATACACCCGTCCGTAATATCGATTCCAGGCTGCTGGAGAGGGGAGGAGATTGTCCTGGGAGAGCTGCCCCAGCCCTGCTCTGAGGCTGCAGCTCACACTGTGAACCTCGCAGTGTTTACAGCTGGGTGGGCACGAGGGAGAGGCCACATTTGTCCCTCGTTTTGGTCCCTGCTTTGGGGATTTAAACTGGCTGATACAGAAACTCTGGAAGGAGGGAACCTGGCCTTCCTCGGGGCTTGGTGACCACCAAGTTACAGCAGCACTGGCACAGAGAGCAGGGGGTGCAGCTGAACCTGTGCCCAGCTGCTCCCACAAGTGAACGTGTCTATTTACGTATGAAATACAAATATTACCCTATGTAAATATCCTATTTATGCACCTCCCTCTGCCCAGGAGTCGAAGAGCAGCTCGCTTGCCCCTGTGCTGTGTTCACCTGGCTCCCTCCTCGTGCCGGCAGAGCAGCTGCGCTCGGCTCGGCCACCGCTCGCTCCTGGTGCTCCCACATCCGTCATCTCCAAGGCTTTATGAGCCGTTCGTCTGCCCTGTGCCAAGGGAAGTGCTTCGTGGCACTGCACCCTGCCAGGGGTGGCAGGGCAGCCGCTCACAGAGATACGCATCAGCAAGGGGAAGTGGAATTTAAACTGCCTTTTAGTTTGTGCTGAGACGGGAACTGGGAATTCTGAACCAGCACCATTTAATGGAATATGCCATCCTTAACAGACTGGGAGGGGGTGCTTAACGTGTAGGGCGAAGTAAGTGCTGTGTCTGATTGGATTAGAGGCAAATTTAATCTCGTGGATGGTGCCGCTGATTCAACAGTCTCCTTTATTCCTAGGGTCAAAGTGACTTTGGCTTGACATGTGATCTGCTCAGTGCCCTAAATGAACTGTAGGCTGGATGGGTTTGATTCGGTATTTCAACAGGAAAAGGAATTTAATTTGAGAAGTTGCGATGTACAGTATGGGAAATTATCTTTTTACAGCATGAGAAAGCTTTTCTGTGATGCAGAATTTCCTCAGATATGCTCCCCAGGCAGCAAATAATAACTCACAAAGACATTTCTCCAGAATATCAACACTTACTACAGAATTTGTGAAAACTTGTGGTTTCCATTATATTTTTCAAGCCTGAATCCAAAGGATAAATATCCTTTTTCCTGTCAAGAGGTTTATCTGACTCAGCAGATTTGATTGAATGTTCTTACAACAGGGAGATGAAAGACTATGTAAATAGGTTAAGCATGGGCTGAATTTTAGTGGGAAAAGCATCTTGAGACTTCAGAAGCACTTTAAAAATTGATACTCAAATCACAAGTGTCCTGCATTAGTTCTAGGTCAGTGTGTTAAACATTGAAGAGTGAAGTGTCTCTGATTGAAGACTAGAAAAACTGATTTGGATCTTGAAGTAATTCGTGTCTGTGATGGGATGTCCCGTTCCTAGGAAATCCCTGTGAGACAGGGAGTGTTTGAACACCTGGGAATTATGAACTGAGGCAGCTATTGTTGCAAGGGAAGAGCTTTCAACAGAAAACATTTTCAATTTATTCTAATGTATTTATTTTGTGGCTCTGGAATGTACTCTGTTGCTCCAGCTCAGACTGTTCTGTGGTTGTCTGAAAGAAAGTGGTTTGGTGGCCCCAGCAGTGGATGTTATTTGGGCTTTGGCGAGAACAAGGAGAGCAAAGTAGGAATTGACATGACACAGTGAATAATTACCCTGAAACACAATTGGCCATTGCCAACATCTACTGTGTCCAGTGGCAAATGCTTGATGCTCAAGGGATTGTAGACTTTGGATGTAATGGATGGCAAGAAAAAAACCACAACTTCTTTACAGGGAATTCTTTACTGCCACATAAGAAACATTGTGTTTATGTTAAGAATGAGGCAGTAAAGATAAGGTGCTTTTCTGAAAACAAGATTGGTGATTGTTACTCACTTCCTCTGATTTTACTTTCCCAAACAGGTCTGCATTCCTCTGACTTCCACAAGAAGAGATTTGTCTCGCTTGTTAGTTCAAACTGAGGTCAAGTTTCCTTTCTTTGACTCTGCCACCCTATCTTTCCCTTCCGAAAGCTTCAAATACAGGTGTGAGTCTATCCCATAATCTTTCTCTTACTAAAAGTTCCTTTAGAGCTCTGACTCTTTAATCTCATATTCTAAGACAGAGCAGTAACTTGTGTGTTCATGCTTAACTCAAGTAGAAGGATTTTTATCAAAATATAGTGTCCTCAGTAAGGGCAGTCATCAGCAAGCAAATCTGGAAGTTGACACAAGGCTCAATGGCTTTTAAGTAACACTTTTGGTGTTTAGGTGGAAATGATAAATGTTTCATTAAAATGTTGGCCAGGCAGCTTTCGGTCCTTTTTACTTAGGGACTCCACCAAAAAGGGCTGCCGGAGTCATGCACCTGGGTGAGCCTGGTTTGATCATGTTGTTGCTTTTCCTCTTTGTCTGATGATGTGAAGCATCCCTTGGAGTCAGTGTTCCTGGGAATGTGGGTATAACCCTCCGTAGCATTCTTGGATCACTGACTAAAGGAAGGACTTGACTAATACCAGGAAAAGCCCATGGCCTTCTAACAACCTCCTCTTGTCACCACATGTGTTCTGCAGTGGGAGCACTTTTCTCGCTGTCCTGCCCAGTGTAAATTGTCCCTGGGTGCTGACTGTGGAGCCAGGCCCCACAGAGCAGATGCTCTCAGCAAAACTCAGCCAACTGTGTCAGCTGCCTCTGTGAGCGTTCCCTTACCAAAAAGTGAAAATGAAACCTGGGAATATTGTCTTTGAACAAACAGGTGTGGGAGCAGGAGGGGACTGAGATGGGAAAACTCACTACTGCTTCCTGGGTTATGGGCTAGAGATGTGTTAAATGCCTCTTTTGCCTTCTGCCTATTTTTAACAGTGGGACAAAAAAGAGGTACAACCAAACCAACCCAAAGCCTGGCAAACAGAGCAAATGGAGCAGTTCCCGTTACTTCTCACTCCACTTGCTGCCCAAGTGCTTTGCTCACAGTTTGGCTGATGAGGAATGGTAACACTTGCCACTGCTGGAAGAGTTCGGTTCCCACCAAAACTAGGACCTGAGTGCCCAAGAAAGGGTTATTTCAGCTGTCCCGGAAAGTGCCCTTTCCCTTGGGAAGAGCAGGTCAGCCAGGTAGGCAAGTGTGGAGCTCTCAGGGGCTGCTCCACCGGAGGAGCTGCTGCCGCTGTTGTTTTTCAAGGAACCTCCTTGAAATGTGTTTATGCTACTGGAAAAGCGAGCTTATAATTTTCCTGAGCTCCTGGCACCTTTCCAGGAAGGCATTGTTTTGTGTGTCAACTCTTTCTGGGGTTGGTGTGTTGCAATTGCTGCTCCGGGAAGAATGGGAGGAAAGGAGATTCCTTTTAGTCTCTGATCCTGTACTCTGAGATTTTTCTGTTAGTCTTCCTTAGGACTGGAAGTTTCTGTGGGGTTTGGAGCTGAGGGCAGTTCTCTGTACCCTCGGGTGAGGCCAGGATTGCTTGTTGCCACCTAGGAAATAGCAGGGAGCTGCTGGGGGTCATCTTTTGTGTAAGATTTAGAGACGTTGTTAACAACTGTAGTATGGCAGATCTTGGTGCCACGGAGGCAATTCCGTACCCGTGTAGAGCAGGTGGATGCAGGAAACACTGTGGGATGTTCTGTGGTTTTCCAGCTGGGGCGGATGCGTTTCCTCCTTGTGCTCAGCATGCTCTAAACAAGGTGACAGAGGGTAATTGATACAGGTTTTCTCCTGCTGTTTCCATGGGTGAACATGAAAGCAGGGTTGTCCTGAGGAATGGCAGGAAATAGTGTGCATGGATTGGAACTGGTTGTCAGGCTCACAAAACCCATGAAATATATAAGCCTCCTGCAATAATTTATTGCTACAGATCTCATGTTCATGTCCTAAGTCACACAAAAAACCTCGTTCATAAATTTAATTTTGGTCCAATTGTTTCTGCCAAGATTTTCTTTACAGGAAAAAGTCCACAGACTTCTTTCAACTATATCCACTTCCAGCAGCGAAAAGGAAACCAGGCATTCCTGGAATTATTATCAAAATTCCTTTGTCTCCGCAGGGCAGGAAGCCAGACTGTTTTGTTTTAATAGCATTTTTCTAGCCTTAAACCTCCGAGGCTGTCTATATGTCTCAATTTTCTCCAGAAATTTTGGGATGCTGTCTGCACTTTGTTACAGCAGCTGCCCTGACAGCTCATTTATACACTGATTTTACCTTCCTTGCCCACAGCACTACAGTATCTGAGCTGATCCCTCTGTAATAAAACAGCAGGTAGGCTGGTTTGGTTGTGTCTCTAACATGACTTGCTGTGGTCATACATATGTAATGTAATGTGATTTGTAATCCCCCCCCAACTGTTTTACTTGGAGTTTTCCTGCAGTTTGTAGTTACAGTCATGCCTGTATTTTATGCCCAGAACCCTGGGAATAATTCTTTTTATCTTCATTCTAAAAAATTTCAGGAGATTCAGTCCTACTTTGCAGCTGCTGGTAGAGAAAAATGTCAGTATTTTTTAGTTTCTAGAATTTATTCTATTTCACAACATTACTGTATTTTAGTTTCATTAGTAGTATTAACCAGACATGATAAGTGGGACTGTACCACCTGCTTTGGAAATGCTCACATGTCTCTTCTATCTTTTTGCCTGCTGATGGGGCAAATTCTTCCTCCTTGTAATTCCATAAAAGAAGCTTTCAGAGTGACCAGAATGAAATCCTGGTAATTTGAGGGTAGGTAGTTCATGGGAAGACCCTCACCTCATGTGCACGTGTCCACACAAACACATGCACTTGATTTTTGAGTCTGACTCATCTCCCAGCCTGTGTTGTGTGGCCCAGGAGGGGCAAGAAAGGGCCTTGGGGAGCTCCTCATGCCGGGGACAGGGGATTAGTCATGGATTGCTCCGTGTAAACCTCAGCGAGAAGGGCACGACAGCTTCCAAGAGCCTTTGTAACCAAAAGCCCTGTGCAATTATTTGTATGTTTGGGGAGAGGAAATGCGTAGATTGCTTTCCCATTAGTGAAGTAACCAGGAAATAAACAGAGGAGACCTCGTTTAAAATGTTTGTTTTGTTCCGATGATGAAGATAAGCAGCTGGGAGAGCTCTCAAGTTTGACTGCTCTCCCTGAGTCATCCCAGCTTTGTCTGGATGCTGCAGGCCCTTGTGCTGCACACAGCACTAAGGCCCTGCAAATGGATGCAGATGATTTAGAAACTTGAGGAATTATTGCAACTGCTAATTTGCCATTTTCAGGTTCTAGGGCACTTCCTGCATTTGGCTGATTTCATCTCTGTTGGCTGAAATGGTGCTCGGAACATAAAAGGAGAAGGGTGCAGGGACAGCCAACAGCAGTGGCATCTATTCCTGAGCTTGAGGGACACCTCAGAGCGGGGCACGGATCTGGGAATAGCTGTGCTGGGTAGCTGATTCGGATGGACACACATCCACAAGAATGGACAGACCATTCCATGGAAGGCAACTGAAGTCCTTTAGTTAGGGCTGCATGGAGAGATAGTTGAGTCTTGGAAGTCTAGTAAAGTGCAAGTACTTCATTAACCTTTGATTAGGAAGATGCTCACAACGTCTACACCTAAGGATCAGCTTCACTGACACTGGGGAGAAGTCCCCTCAGTGGAAGAGCTGCCAGGCAGCAGTATCCTACGGGAGCTGCCACATCTGCTGTCCTGGGATCTCCGATGCAGCCCAGGGAATGGGCAGCTGGCTATTGAGTGTGCTGACTTGGGAAATCTTGGCTGGTTTTGCTACAAAGACATTGCAGATCCACAACCAACAGAAAAGGAGAGGACAAGGGGCTCCATTTGCCATGTCTGGGGGTAAATCAGACGATCATTAATTAAATCATTAATTCAACAGCTTTATAGCAGGTAAATGTGCCTAGTACAGCTCTCAGTAATATGTGCTGTGCTTTATTACCTGTGTTAAGATTACTTGTAAATTTTGAGTATTTTAATCAGCATCGTGTTAATATAACAGCAGTGCATGTTGACTGCAGTGAAATAACCCTGAAAAGGCTCTGAGAAACCAGAAAGTTGTTTATGTAGAGCATTTGGCTTCCTCTGAAGCCCTGACAAAACACAGGCTCCTGTGGTTTATGCCTCTCACAAGTGTTGTTCTGCATCAGTCCATGATGTGGGTTTGTGCCTGTGCACTTTCACGAAATAAAGCACAGTCAGTGAGTAGTTCTCAGGCCCAGCTGCAACAGTGGAGGATGTAGCCATAGAAATCTCAGGAAGGCAGGAAAGGCAACAAGGCAGGGGAAAATCTGGGTTTAGGACAGAAAGAATCTCACCATGTGGATAGGGAAATACCTAAAAGGTGCCTAAACCCCATCCCTGGGAGAGCTTGGAAGCCTCAAAGTGCAATGTGGCAGGGTTTGGCTTGCAGCACCTGAGTCCCCTCTGCCCTGGCTGCTGGGAGTCTCACTGGAATAATCCCATAATCCTAGCGTCGTATCAGGACCACAGAGATACTGATCAGACATACAGATCTTCAGAAATTAGGGAAATAATGAGCTGAAGCTGGGGCAGAATCCTCTGTTGGGTGATGTCTGGTCTGCTCTGGCACAGGAATCTTTCTGCCCCTAAGGTCAGGATGTTTGGGCTATCAGGAGCATGCAGGAGACATCTGCAGAGTTTTCCAAAGTGCTGAAGTAGTTGAGTGCTGATTTCAGCTGGAGCTGGACACTCAGGCTGATTCCTGACCTCTGAGGTCCCTCTTGGGGCTTTCCCCTCGCAGGGATTTTGTCTGGAGACCTGGATGCTCCAGGTGCGGAGGGAGCAGCCCAGGAGATGTGAGTCCCTAGAGAGCGACATGCCTGCACTGACAGATTTTTGGCTTTAATACCTTGTCATTTGAATATTTCTTTTCATTATCCCTTCCCCAGTCATTCCAAAAGAGCCTTACAGAGGCGATGGAGACTGTACCAACAGCCCTTTCCTCTGCTATTGTGTAGCTGCCAGATGAAATGGATAGAGCTAATTTTTCCTTGGAATTAGGTTCTGTGCTGAGATTGCTGGTGCGGTAATTTTACAAAATACTCATCTTTCCTGCTTTAAATGTGCCCAGCTCAGGAGGGACAGGCAGGCGTTACTGTACCATGGCTCTTTAATGGGCTCTGGAAGCAAGAGGGTGGTTTCAGTCCCCAGGACATATTTAATCGTGTAACATCTTTTACTGCATTTAATAGCCTGTCCTACATCTTAATCACTCTGTGTAGAGAAATTAATCCAAAATCCCCTTTTGTTCTGATAATTTTAAATCTACACTGTGTTTGCCCAGGTTGGCCTGTCTTCCTCTGGCAGTTCCCCAGCTTCTGCCCTTGCCTGCTCACAGGAATGCTCCCCATTGCTCCTCATAGAGACGGATAATTGTGCACATCTCTCTGCTTTTTCCCTTGGATGCTTACTGGTTTTGTAGTTTTTCCTGCTGTGTTTGCAGGAGGCTTTGGATGCTGTGTGCACATCACAGTTCATGCAGGATGCTCCTATTGCAGGGAATGAAGCATCAGCAGGATGAGAAGTGAGACAAAGAGCTGGAAACAGCCTGAGAGAGAGAGTAGCCCTACTGCCCCTCTTGCTTTCCTGGCACTGCCTGCTGCCCAAACGTCTCTTGGAGCCCCTGCCTCTCCATCCCAATTTACCCCACATAAACCCAGAACAGGGACTGCTGGTTTCACTCACACAGGGAGGAGGAAGAGTTGTGGGTTGGCCGTTCCTCCACATATTCATGTGGCTATGTATCTTTGTTGTGAGTTTTGGCATCTCTTTTGTCGTTGGAGCAAGAAAATGTTCAATGGTTCAACGGCTTCAGTAATGTGAGAGCTTCTATTTCTGTACTCTGAGGAACATCATTTGAGTTTGGGATTGAGTCACACGAACAGTAACCCATAAAAGAGGAGTTTACAGGTTGGATAACTGCCTCTTAACGAGGCACTAGATGAGCATAAAAATGATTGAGAGGTTTGATCTGATTCAGAATTCCTGGAGATGTAGTTTTCAGGTTTGGCCTATGCTGCAGTTTCCCAGGTGGAAGCCAGTGTATGATTAACTAGAGATTGCTGTATCAATGCTAAAATTCTCACCTAAACTAACTTTTCTAAACTATGTCTCTTCAACATCTGGTGACTGGAGCCTGTGAAATACAATTTTATGTGCTAAGAAAAGCGGCTGTGAGCATCTGTGGGAAGTTGTGGGGATGGTGAGGGCCTTTAGTGCATGTATTTGACGTCTCAGTCAGTTTGACCCTCTGGTTTTTGCACAAATATTGCTGTTGCTGGGAAGCTTTGCATTTTCATTTATAGTATTTTTTCATTTTGTCCTGTAAATGTTCATTTAACAGAGGCACAGCAGAACTGGGAGAAGCTGGAGGTGGCTCTGTGGATACGGTGGTTTCTCGGTGGCCATGGGTTTGCAGGGGACCTGGGGCCTTTTCAGCAAGGGACACTTAAAAGATACAATTCCATGTGACCAGGAGGCACCCGGCTGAAGTTGAGATTTCTGTGTGAAATCAAATGGAAGACTGGAAGAGGCAAGCCTGAGAATAGCTTGGCTTAGGGAAGGAAGGAGATGAGGGCACTGGGCTGGAGAGGCGAATGAGTGCCCTCATCTCCCTTCCTTCCCTAAGCCAAGCTGTTCTCAGCTCGTGCCTTTTCCAGCCTTCCATTTGATTCCGTGCAGGAGCCTGCTGAACATCCATCCCCCTTTCCTTCTGCTGTGTTTCCAGTCCGGGGGCTGTGCCTGCACTTGGGGCCACTCCGAATGAGCACAGGAGAGCTCGGTGGCACAGGGACAAACCCGAGTGGCTGAGTAAATGGAACCAATAAAGATTTTACTGATCATAAACCACAGCCAATCAATACCAGAACAAGCTGACAGCCGGTGGGAAAGGCTTCAGCAACAGCATAATGGGTTTGATTTCCTCTGTTTCCATCAATAATGTGCCAAATGCATTTAGCACAGGCTGAAGGGGAGCTAACGGGGTATCAAACAGGCCAGCAAGGAAAGCCTTGCTGTTGTCACCTCTAGCACCAAAAAACCCCAAACAAAGCAAGGTTAGTGTTGCAGCAGCCCATTAGTGTGACAGTGTTATCCAGCTGTTAGCAAGAGCGTTACCTCAGCTGACATCTGAGACCATTTTTAGGTGCTCCTATAGTTGAATCCTTTTTTCTCCATGCAAGGTTTTTAAACCTTTCTTTTTTTAAGCTTTTTTTTTTTTTTGAGCTTTTTTGGTTTTTTTTCTGGATGAATTAAACTGGAAATTTTGTTGCACCTAAAGCTAAATGTGCAACAAAACCTCCAGCCTAAATCAGCAATGTTTTTAAGTGGAAGCCAGCAATACATTTCTAGTAAGTTGTGTCACAGGCAGCATTTGGGTGACCTGGGGCATTCCTTGGTGACCTCGGGAAAAGGGAAAGCCTTGGCAGAGCTTCACCACAGGGATGTGTGTGCGCAGTCAGCCCAGACCTGCTCACTAAACTGTCTGATCCACAGTGGCACCTAAATCCAGGCAAATGCAAACACCTTGGAATCTGAGTCAGACCCCATCAGTGAATTGGTTAAAGGCATGGCAAGGGCTGCCTTAAGATAAGGAGAGTATGCTTTCTTCTAATAAATAGTTAATCTGTGATTAAAAGCTGCTGCACCTGAGAAAACACTGGTTTTGTGTGAAATCTGGATAAAATTCTCTGATTACAGAGGTAAGGTAATTAGCACCTGTCTGTGTGTAACGTGTGCTGAAAAGGGGAAACATGGCACGTGTTGCCTGAGAAGTGTCAGGGCTGCCACTGCATCCTGGATGTTTGAACCAGCATGTGCCAGCTTTTCCCTTTGCTAGGATTCAGTTTTGACACACTTGGTGAGCTAGCTCAGCTTAGTTAATTATATTTTTAATTACTGGAAGAAGTCAAGAATTGCTGGATCTATAATCGTGAGGACTCTGAGCTTGGGGCAGGAGAATCTCAGACAACAGCAAGACTGAGAGATGCAAACCCTGTCTTAGTGCCACGGTGCTCACTGTCCCAAAACTTCCCAAGAATATGTGTCTTTGTCGTAAATAGCTCCTAAACATTCTGGTGAGCTTAGTAAAATCCTGCCTTAGGCAGATGTCTTTCTTTCTACATGATAGCACTAATCCCAGTGTCACTGCGTTGCCGGGGAATTCGGCTGCACTCTAATACGAAGTTCTCCAGCACTTCTTCAGTAAGGGATGTTATGTAAGATGTGCAGCCCTAATGGAAAATCATAGGAGACAGGGCTAAAAATGACCTTGGGAGGTCCTCTGATGCTGCCCCGGGGAGGTGGACACTGCCAGCGCCAGCACTGAGTGCAAGAGGTGTAAATTGCTGAGTGTAAATCCAACAGGGCTATTTTATTTTTTTATATCCAAACAAAGTAGCTGAAAGGGGATGGATTGCAGTGATATCATATCTTAGTCATGACTATTAATATTGAGGTAATTAAATCAGATGACTGTGACAGGGAGATGGTTTGCATATCATTGAATCTGCTCCCCAGTTAGCAGAGAAACCCTTTCCTAAACGTGTGGAGCTGCCAGGGAGTTACGGGAGGGTTTAAAGTACCCCTTTCACAACCTTGGTTTTCATCTCCCATTTATTGAAAGATTATTTAGTTGTCACTGCAGGGTGCTGGGCGTGGGCTTGAATGACCAAAATCTGATTTGATATGCCATTATTAAATTCCTGCCAGCACAGTGCAGGAAGCTCAAAGGTCTTTTCCAACCTAGTTAATTCTGTGATTCTGGAAGAGCAGCATAACAAATGGAGTTTGTTGAAGTTGGATGTACCTGAACCAAACCCTCGTTGCCACACATCAAAGCATCCCTACGCCCAACATGCTGAATTCTTTGCCCAGGTAAATTGTTGGCAGTTTCCCTCGTTTATACCCTCAGTGTTTAAAATGTGTGCCTTGGGATGTTACAGTTCCAGATCTGGTGACCTCCTTTAGGAGCATGAATACCAAAGCAGGAAGTGTTGCTGTTAACAGAATCCAGGTGAATTTTGCATTGTCACCAAATTGTGTTTTTCCATTTTCTGGCCATGAGGATGTAAGGACTGCCTCAGAGCAGCCTCCTGTCCAGCTCTTGGGTCTCCCACTCTGTCTTTCCCTCAAATACTCCTCTGTTGGATAAAATCCCTTCCAGCTGCCCTCTTGGGCTTGTTACTCCAGCTCATACGAACAAGTAGAAAAGTAGGTTGAACCTCTGGGTTTTTGCTTTCTGTGGGGTTCTCATCCCTTTTCCAGGGATCTAATAAGTGTGTAGAGGACCTCAGACTTTAAGATGTTCTCCAGTGCAGTCCCACAGCTGCCTGTGAGTTGTAAGCCTCCAAAAAAAAAAAAAAAAAAACCAAAACCAAACCCAGAAAGAAAAAGGAAAATATCAGAATTTAACATGACATCCTCACCCATTCTAAAACAGCAGAGGATAATCTGGCTTAAAGAATGTTATGAATTCCTTGCTAGACCAGGCACAGTCACATAAAAATGGATAAAGCCAATGCACAAATATGCCTTTGGCAGCAACGTAAGTGTCTGATAAAGTTTGACATAACCCCAAAATATCTACTCGCTTCAAGAGTGTGGATGTCAAAAGAAAAAGAGATAATCTACGAAAATATTGATGTTCTCTTACAACATGTTAGAGTGACAGATGTGGAGAGAGGGTGAATTGTCACTGAATTTCCCTAAGAGCAAGATATTTCTGTGTCTCTAATAGCTCAGAAAATAGTTTTATTTCAGCCCTGGAATGAAGCACCACTCGTTGATGACATTCTCAATTATGTTAAGAGCACAGGAAACTCAAGTAGGGAAGCTCATTTGGTGGTAACCCATTCCTGAGAATGGGAATTGTTCAAAATTGTTACATCCTTAGCAATGCCTCACAAAGGAAGATGGGAAGGAGTGGAAGTCATATAACCAAGGGGCCCACGTGAGTCAAAACTGGCAGTAATGACATGAGCCAGAGACTGTCTTGTTTGCACAGGTTTTTCCAGAGCAGAAGAGATGGATCATATCAGTCTTCTCATGAACACTTTTAGATGCAACTTTTGTTTGGTTGGGTTTTTTTAAAGTTTGGTGACAGTGTTTCACTTCATGTGTTTTCCATTTCTCCATCTCCTATGTCCTTGACTGACTTTTCTGCTCATTTTTCCTCTAAGCTCATAACATCCCAGCATAAATATATGAACAGATCCTGAAATATATATGTGTCTAGTCTATGTGTCAAGAAGACTCACATACATTAGGATTTGCTTGCTCAAGCCTTTGGTAGATGACCTAATTTTCCCTTTTAGTCAGATTACAAGAGGAGATTTAAATAACTGTTTCACACTTTAGAAGGGTTAAGAGGCGCAGAGATTCCAGACCAAATCCTCAGCTGGTAGGAGCTGGCATTGGGAAGTTGAGAACTGAGGCAGAGTTGTGTGATTTGAAGCAGCAGAGATCTCTGCTCTGGACTCCCAACAGAGAGGTAAAGGAATAAAACTAAGGCAGACCTTGCCAAGAGGTCTGCGTTGTCTGAGGAGATAAGAAATGCTCAACCAGGAAATTGCAGAAGGCCTGGAACTGAAAAGAATCCAGAGGGGAGCTCTCATGGAGAGAGCTGGTGGGCACCGCTGGGAAATTGGACTCGACCGTGAAGTCCAAACCCATGCTGCCACAGCAGTGAACTTGTAACCAAGGAATTTAGAGCTGGCCAGGGCCAGAGGGAGCACCTGGTTCAGCCCCTCTGACAGGATGGATGCTCAGGGACCGTCTCATGTAGAAAACAACAGAGGGAAGGGTTGGGATGTGCCGGGAGCTGTTGCCTGTGCTGAGGGCCGTGACGGTGAGGGAGCTCCTGCGGCTCCTCCCAGGGGTGCCTGTGCTGGGAAGGAGCTGATTTGGTGGGAGGGCCCCTGTCGTACGGAGTTAATTGAATGAGCCGTTCATCTCCTAAGTGCTCATCTGAGCCCGGCTCAGCGGCTCTCCAGAGATGCACCCATCACTAACTATGAAAATCCTCACGCAGCAGAGCGCGCAGAACCTCAGATTACCTCTTCCTCTTTTATTGCACAAGGCTATTTTTAATCCAGTGCCTGGCTGGGCATTAATCATCTTTGACAAATTACTGTGTGTTGTCTTCATGTTGTGTAAATTCCCATGCATATTTTAGCCCATTGCAGTCTCGTAAGAGCAGTAAGTGACACCTTATTTCCCTTATTTTAGGGGCAGGCTGCAGTAGTGATGAGGTATCAGAGGAAATTCATGCCCAAATTCATCTGTCAATTGAAACCAGTGAACAACTGTGTTGTCAATGCAGCTTTGCAGGGCTATATCAGCCATCAGCACTGCCCCGATACTCATGGATTCCATACCATCAATCATCAATTTTGCTAATTACATGGCAATATGAGTACAAATGTGTGATGGGAATTGACATCTCAGAGGAAGTTGAGTGGATGGATCACTGAGTCAGGAATGAGCACATGTGGGATTCCACCTACATACAAGGAGGTGCGAGAGTCGCAGCAGTTCTTCTGCATCTTTTTTCTTACACTTGAGTGCTACATTCCTAGACATGTCTCTCTCTTAGATCCAGGACTTTAAGAGCAGCAATTCTATGTGACCCAAGAAATGTGTGATGGTAACACTCTTGAGTGCTTTTAGTGCTGGATCAGGGATCTCCTTATGTCAAGTTCTTGGGGGCAGACTGGGAGTGACTCACGTTCTTCCCAATGCACCAAAGGTTGCCCTTGTGGAGGTCAGTGAGGGACTGGTGAGCAGAACAAGCAGGGTTTGCTCTTTGTGCAGTTGAGAGAGCAGGGCAGGGCGGTGGGAGCGTGTCCCTGGCATGTGGGGGAGAGGAGGACATGCCGTGAGCCGCGCTGTGCCCCGGCCGGTCCTGCTGCCAACCAGCTCGGAGCCTCCCGGGCCCTGGGGACACACAGCTGCTTTCCAGCCCAGCCCCAGCTGTGGCAGCACGGCCTGGCAGGAGCTGGGGCTGGAGCCCACGAGCTGCTGTGCTGCCCGGGGAGGCTGTGTGTGCCCCAGAGCCCCGGGACTGTGCGAGGGGTCCCTCTGACCCTGGCTGCCTGCACGGCACCATCTGCTCTCCCTGGGCTCTGCAGTGCTGACCTGGTGGGGTAATGCGTTATCCTTGTGGAGCGTTTCCAGATGGGGATGGGTTGGAAGGACTCCAGCCTGTGTTGTCTTTCTGTGAGATTCCTTGGGTCTGAGAAGAGACCACCTTAAGGTGCAGCAGTTCAGAATCACAAGCAACAAGGAATTGATCAGTTCCAGGATCAGTGTTGTTTGCTCTGCCCTGGGAGGAGCAGAGTGGGATGTTCCATGGATATTTGAGAGAGGCAATCTGCTGTGAGTACAAGTGAGAATGTGGCGCAGGCTCTGGCACTGGTAAACACAAGCAGATCTCTGTGGATAATACGAGTTTTTTTCTGTTTGATTTTTTAGAATCAACCTTGTCCTATGTTAGGCAGCTGGAGGCCAGAGTAAGACAGCTGGAGGAGGAAAACCGCATGCTGCCCCAGGTGGGTGACAGCCCCGCGGGAGCGCCGGGGCTGCAGAGGGACCAGCAGCCCTTGTCCTTCCTGCGTTTGAACACTCAGATAACCAAAGGCTCTCACATCTGTTTGCTCATCTTGCTGTGTTTGAGTAGGGGATTGATTTAAGGCTGTGACAATGCTTTCGTTAATTTTTTTCCTTTGCAGGCATTGATACCTTGCTAAGAAAAATTCCCTGGAAGCTGCTACTTCTGATTAATTAATTAATTTACGGGTTGAGAATCACAGTGAACTGACCCTTTGCATTCTGGTTTTGTTCCAAGAGCTTCTTGTTAAAATAGCAACTACTTTTTACAGTTAACCAAAATATTTTGCTCTAAAAATGCAAACATTGTAAGTAATAATTGGGTTATATTATTTTTAATACTCTAAGGAATGTATTAGATACATTCATGCAAGACTGAAATTCAATTGACTTAATAAGCAAATATGATGTTAAAGGTTTTCCTGACATGTTTCTAAGAATGCAAAATTTAAAAGCTCAGTACAAATGAATCAAAGACACATGTAACTTTTCATATATGTACATACTTACTTGAACATACTTCTATTATATTTCATTAAATAATCCTTAGAAAAATTTGTCAGGTCTTCAAATGAAATTGCCCAATGGAAAAGAAAAGAAGTTGGATTTTGTTTAAATCGAACACTAGCCATTGGTCTGAAGAAGAAAAGTGCTTTTTGTTGGACTTAGTACCATTATTTGGCTGTAAAATCCAAGATAACAGTGCTGTAGTAAGAAGTAAAATCCACTGGCTCAGATTTATTGGCCTTTTGTTGAGGCAGATTCTAAGTAAAATGTGGTGGGTTTTCCCCTCACCTTTAATGTGACAGTTGGAAGGGCCTCTGCAGCTCTTTGCTTGGTGACCTTGGGCACTTTGCTTCTCTCTACTCTGAATTTTGGATCTGGAAAAGAAAGACAACAAGAAATGTCTGCTCATTAACATGTAAACAGTTTTCAGTAGGAAAGACAAAGGTCGATCCTCAGTGATAAAGAGTATTATTTTCTTTTCAAGAACATTTTTCATGGCAAATGTTAACAAACCCACCCAAAAATACTGTGTGGTTTGTCTTGGGTCTGGAACAACACTGGGAGATAAATTGTGCAGAACATTCTTCATGGGCCAAATCTTTAGAAGTGTCCGTGTGTTTTATGTTTCATTTGTCTGGGTTTGAGGCGCTGAGGCAGAACCCACAAAAAGCATTCCCAAATCTTACCAAAGCCTGGAACACCCACACTGTGGGCACTGAGTTCAGTGAAAATATCTTGGCTGGGGTGCCAAACCAGAGAAAAGTGCCTGTGGAAACAGCCCAGCACCTAAGTCTGTAGCTGTTGCAAAAATCATTGAAACGAAATATGCTGAGGGTGGGGTTTTGAAGGGAAGGAGGTGAGCAAGCCTGGAAACTGCTTTTTGTTTTCAAACAGCCAGGTCAGAGTTTGTCTTATGTGTGGCTTTGTTGGCACAAGGATCTGTGGTAGAGCTCTGAAAAATCTCCTCATGTCTCTGGATACTTTATTCTAAGACTTAATGAGTGGCAAGAGTTCACATTTCCTGGCATATTTTACTCTTCCTCCTGGTTGAAGTCATGGCTTTGGGGAGAGGAAGGAAGTGTAGACACTGAGCTTATTCTAACTCTGCATTCATCACCTCGGTGTTACATTTGCCTGAGTTTGTTTTGGGGGTTGGTTATTCCTGTGGGTCCCACCTTGAACGTGCTCACCTCAGTGGTGATCTGGCTCTGTCACAAAGACAAGGATGCAGGATGGAAATGCATAAACTCCTGGCACTGCTTTGATTCCATTTAATGGGAGGAGTGGGAGTTTGTTGGGCATGATGCCAAGCCAAGTGCTTTTGACAAATAAACTGAAAATCTACAACGAGCTCCACAACTGATGAAGGTTTTTGGCACGGCCCTTACTCAGTTACAGTGTCCTGCCTTAAAATTTCAGCAGTGCCTCAGTGAGAGATGCCTTTTGCTTTTTGGATAGCCCCTCCCTGATGGGGTGCTGGAGCACTGGCAGGGTTTGGGAATTGCAGGATTGCACTTAGGAGAGAGGTGACGACTCACACTCGTGAGTGTGACACCTCTGCTGTCTGTGCTGAAGAGCCCTGGCCTTGTCTCAGGCTTTTTTCTCTCCTGCTGCCGTGCTTTCCTTCTTCTTCCTCTCTGCTTTCAATATCCTTTCTTTCCCCCCTTTTCTGCTTATGTGTCACTCATGGAAATGCACTGACACAATTGTCAACACCTCTCCAGACAAATCATTCTGTTCCTCTGTCACTTAGATGTGGTTCCTTTCCAATTTCTTTTGCTTTGCTTGTCTCCCTCCATATGTATTAGTTTTCTTTTCAAAACCCCACAGACCTCTAATGTAAAGGTTTTATTAATATTTAGTGGCAAGAACAGTTCCAAAGAAAATGGTTTTAAGTGCTGCCATCACTGTTCAAATGGAACCTGAGTTTCAGCTCCCTCTGCTGTACCGAAGGGCTGCTTTGTCAGGGGAATTGCAGTACCACCACTGAGTCAATATTTTAGTTTGATCAGGTAATAGAAAAGGTATAAAAATGGGAATATTCACTTAAGCCTGTTCATGCCTTTTGCTGTGCTGCACAGTGGTTGTGGAGGTGGTTCAGAGCACAGGGGGGTTTCAGAGTTACAAGGAGCCATAGGTTGCAGGTCTGCTGTGTTTGTGAGAGCTGTTCTTTTGTTGTTATTGTTGTTCTCTGTTTTCCTTCTCTCCAATAACAAGATATGATCCAGGCCCTTTCAGTTTCTGGCCACAAACAAGACTTTTGAGCAAGAAAGCAGATACTTTCCAAGATTTATGACACGCAGCTGGGTCTTCTGTTGGGAATGCCAGACTGTGCCGGCTGCGGCCGGGCTGAGGTGTGAGCAGCTCGCACTGGTGCTCCTCAAACACTCCTGTGGGCAAGGCTGTGTGACAGCAGGGCCCGGGGGCTGCAGGGGCAGAGCAAGAACGTTTCTGATTTGCTGGGTGAGTTCAGGCCAGAGTAGTTCCCCATGGGGCTGAGGCAGGAACAGCACATGGGCTCTGGCAGTGCCTTCTGCTGACTCAAAGTGCACATGGAACTGCAGCACCGCTGGACATTGGGTTGTGCAGCTGACATTGAAACAGGAGAATGCAGCATCAGCAATGCTCTAACCACATACAGCCTGTTGACCCTGGCCAGAGGCCAGGTGCCCATCAAAGCTGCTCCATCTCTCCCTTCCTCAGCTGGGCACGGGGAGAAAATACAACAGAAGGCTCATGGGTTGAGATAAGGACAGGGACAGATCACTCACCAGTTACTGTCATGGGCAGAACAGACTCGGCCTGGAGAAATTAGTTTGATTCATTACCACTCTATTCAGAGTAGGATAATGAGAAATAGAAACTAAATCTTAAAACACCTTCCCCTTACCCCTCCCTTCTTCCCCGGCTCAGCTTTGCTTCTGATTTTCTCTGTCTCCTTCCCATCAGCAGCACAGGGTGGACTTCTTCTTAAATGCGTAACTCATTTGCACTGAGCTGGAGAGGTGAGAATTGGGAAGCCACCCCTAAAAGCTCCCTGTTACTAAAACCCTAAATCTTCCCCTGCCACTCAAATCTTGTCACATCAGTCCACTACACCAGGACATAACACCTATGCTGTTGTAATGAAGATACTTAGCAATAATTACTAAAATATGTAGGGATCAAAGACTGAATTCGGATCCAGTTGCAGCTCCCTGGGCTGTGACAGACCTGTTATGTCAGTGAGTAACTTCAGAGGCCTGGGAAGAGGAGTCTCCTCCCAGACTTGCCGTGGTGCATGACTGCTCCCCTGCCTTATGCCAGGGGAAGCCAGATCAGGATCTGGCATCCACACGTCGATTAGCTGAAGATATCCCTGAGTTTTTGTTGGGGTGGGATTTCAGGGCTGATAAGCTCAGCTGAAACGCTCTGGGAATGCGGACATCTGTCATATAATGACAGCGAATGCATTCGCAAAAGACAAACTTGGCAAGTCACCCAATTTAAATTGCTTCAGTTCTTATTTGTTTCACGGGACGAGGGGACTTTTCCCCTTCCAGCTCTTTGTCCTTGTAATTCAGCTTTCAGTGAAGGGGAGGGAAGCTTTGCCAGGATGCTGCAGACAAGGTGCCAGTGGGGCCGGAGGTGATGTACAGGGAGTGAGCGCCCAGCTCCCACAGCACAGGACCGGGAGGCAGCTCTGGTGCCACGCTAGAGCAGAGCTTTCTGCTCCCTCTCACCTGGGCTCTGCTGCCTCTGTTTCCTCATTCTTTCCTTTCCAAGACTTTTGGTCCTTTTCCATCTCTTTTTGCTGTGTTTCTTTCACTTGCACTCAGGCCCTTGCTTCAGGCCCTTTTTGGGGGGTTTGCATCCTTGTTAGCCCATTCCAGTCCTGGTAAGTTTAACTGGGAAATGGTAGGTGTGACTCTTAGGCACACATTAGTTTATTCTTAAGCTCTTTTAACACCGTCCATTTCCTTCTTTCTTCCCCCTTCCATTAGATTATCACATTTTATTTCAACCCATTTCCAAATCTTTCAGAAACCTTTCGCTGAGATCTGTGTTTATTTTCCCTCTTCATGACATGGTTTTAATTACAAATCTAATTAGAAGGTCGGAATTGTTTGGTTAGTGTTTCTTTTTTCTAAAATTTGTGTTACTCACAGTTCCATAGTGTTTGTCTTCTCCCTTCCTTAGCATGTAGGGTAGGGAATCCTTCAACCAAAATGTAATTAAAAGCCATTGAACAAGCTCGTGTTTCCTAATCATGCCATCAAATATTTGCTGGAAGAAAGTGAATCAAGAGCATCCACCCACCCAGTTCTTCCATGTGTTCTCATCTCCAGTGTAAATTAATAGGCCATTAATGAAGGGCTCCAGTTCCCAGCAGCTGAGGTTCTGAGCAGAGTCTTTGTCTCAGGGTGTCCATTGTGCTTGACAGGGGCAGGCTGGAAGAGAAGAGCTCATGAGCCTCATGTTACCAAGATACAAATTCAAGAAAAGCTTGGTGCACAGAGAGTTGCAGTTCTGAGAGGACAGATAGTGGTTTTTTCCAGTTATAACTCTAAAAGTCAGGAGTTACTTTGTCCTCAGGATTTTCCAGTAGACTCTATGGAATCTTCTGGATTTTACATGTGTGACCTCCAAGGTTTGGAGCTGCCACAGCCCAGAACCTTTTTCTCTTGCTTGTTCAGTATCAAAAGAGGTTTCTGACGGGCCTGCTGGAAATGGCTGTTTCTGAGGGGGTGTAGCCAGCAACGGCTTTGGCCACTCAGAAATCTGAGTGTGCCTCCAACCCGCTGTGAGTGTGTGTGGATTTTGGCAGCAGTATCCTGGAGAGGTTTCTGCTGAGGTCTTTGAGGACAGGTGAAAAACTGCAGCGTTTGAAGATTGTGTATTTTAATTGACAGGAATGTTCCCTAAAAAATGTCTCTGTTTTCTTTAGTGTGTGATTAATCCAGCACAGCAACATGCTGCAGTTACTGCTTTCTGGTTTTCCTTTCTCCTGCCTGTTTGAAACAAGCTGACAAACACAGTCTGTGTTTGCTTTGAGCTGTACAGGGAAATTGAGGGCTGGGGAAATCAGGGAAAAAAGCTTTGAAAATCAGGTAGTGATTGAACTGCCGTGGCAGCTACCCAGCAGGAAGGATCTACTTCCCAGTAAACCACTTGCCTCTGGGATAAGAGGCTGCTGCAGAATGAGGTAGGGCTTGGATGGTGAGTGAACAGAGCAGTGCCCAGCGGACAGGAAAATCTTGCTCTCTTGGAAGCTTTGATGAGGTGATTGTGAGTGTCCTTGGGGCAGCCACGGACTGCTTTTCCCTTCCTGGCTCTCCCTGCGTGCCGGGCACCGCCGGAGGGGCTGGCACATGGACTCCCACGGACTGAGCTGGACACTGGGCTGGGCACTACAGTGGTTTTCATTCATGACTGTCCTTATCAACAATACAGATTGAAAAAATGAAGCTTTCTACTGAGTTAAGTAGAACAGCTCATGATTAATTCTCTCCATCACAGAATACCCTGTTCTACACAGGGGTCTTTATTCTGACCCTGGCCAGGGTACAGTGCAGGGTTTGCCTCTGGCGCTGTGGGAAAATGGCCTGAGTAGTAACATTTTGTAGTTAGTGTGAGTGAAATGCTAAATTTCCATTCATCTGGGCTTTTTGTTAGGTGATATTACAGGGCTGAGTCAGATTTCCTGTTCTTTCTATTCACTAGAGTCACATTTTGGCATTAGATATTTTGTAGATTTACTTCTAACAGCAAATGGATCTGCGCATTCAGGGATTCTTATCCTTGTGGGAAGTACACAGGATGTGGTGTGGGTTTTACCTGCTCTCTGCAGTGGGATGACCTGTACAGAGATCCCTTTAGACTCAGAAGAGGCCAGTGCATACTGCTGTACTTGGGCACAAGGGCTGGCCAGGGCCAGTAGGGAAAGCTGGTTGTGTGAGATGAGCAAAAAAGTGAATTATTTCTCAGGTGCTGATGTTATACAGCGCTGTTTGTTCACAATTACTCAAGATGTTTAAAGTTTATAGAGATTTCAGCACTACAGAGCTGTGACTTCATCCCTCCTGTCCGATTTGGATCCACTTCCACGGTTTGTCACTGGATAAGAAATTAAAAGATCTGTCACACAGGATACTGCTTCCAGTGGCTGGATGCAGGTGCTGTGTGGAGCTAGGGAAGAGGAGGGAAGGGAGCAGATGTCTGTTCCCATCCTCGAGGTCCTGCTCAGGATCCACTTATACTTTGGGCTGGGCAGTGACAGGGGGCTCAGTGCAACGAAGATTAGGCCAGGTTTTGGTGGAAGGCGAAACATGTCCATGCTCCCCCTGGGAAGCAGCAGCTGTGCCAGAGGCTCTGCAGACCTCAGTTCCTCATTCCCCAAGGCCCTGTGTGTTCAGACACCGCCGCTCTGGCAAAGTGCCTTTTCCTCCTGCTTTGCTTCACTGCCTCAGGAACTCCTAGCAGTACTGCTGGAGCGCCTCCAGCTCCCAGGGCCCATGCTCAGGCTGGACATCCCCATCATCCCCTGGAATAAGCTTCCTCCAAGGGAGGCAGAAGCTTTGCTGCATCGCTGGAGTGGCCTCACCTGCCATGAGAAGTCCCTGAGCTGAGGATGGGCCTTCAGGGCTGCAAAATCTGCCTTACTTTTAGAAGAAAAGCTTATGTCTCTTATCAAGGACAGAGGGAGGAAGGAGAAGGATGTCCACAGGGGAAATACTAATTTTCAGTCTCCTACCAGCATGTGCTGGCTGCTTGAAGCAGTGTGTTCACAAGTTTCTCGTTCTTATGAAAGGAGACAAAAATGTGCTACATATGGCAGGGAAGAGGCTGTGGAACACAGCTGCCTGGAGGAGGGCTTGAGCTCTGAGAGCAGCATCACTTGCAGGAAATTTGGATTTTATTGTGTTCGGAAGGCTGCATGTGTAGTCCGTACTCGTTTTCTCAGCATTTAATGGCAATATTTCAACTGACCAAAATCTTTGCTGCCTCTGGAGTTAGTAAAGAAACAGAATACTTTTACTGATAAAAGCCGCAAAACTGACAGACTGAGTTTATCCGAAGCCAGAATTGCTCCAAGTTGCTTTATTACCCCTTTTCCTTCCTCTTTCATTTCCTTTCCCAAAGTCCAGCATTAAGTCGGGCCAGTCACTAACAGATCTATAAATCCTTCCCAAAACAAAATAAGTCCTGAAGCCCCTCCATGCATCACAGCAAGTTGGTAATGGCCATTGCTGGGGAGGACTGCAGGATGCTGCCCTGCACAGCCCCGAGCGTGTGCTGGTGTTGCCAGCCTGGTTACAAGATCCATTAGTGCCCACTCTTGTGGATTACGTGGATCTGGTGCTTGGCAGGAGGCCAAGTCTGTGTATGAAATGAGGCTTCAGATTCAGGCTTAAAGTACCTGTTCCATGGGTTTAGCATATGCAGCTTTTTTTTTTTTTTAACATATTTAACTTTTTTAGGGGTTTTTTTGAATATGTGAGGTCCAGTCCTGCAGATGACTGTGGGGGTTGAGTCGATGTTTTGGGTGGCTGGGAGGGTTGTTTCTGCCCCTTGGTACTGCTCTGAGCCTGCACCTTTGGTTTCAATGGCTTTAGTGTATCCCAAGAGCATTAGGAACTTGCTTTGGACTGGGTTACTTTCCAATGAATTTTCAGGCAGACTGGATCTGTGAAGTTCAGCCTCGTGTCTTCGCTCTGTGCCCTTTTTTTCCCACCTCCACCTTCATCTTTCCTATTGTTTAGATTAGAGACACCCCCAAAAACTCTGCACTGTGCTATGTGCTTGCTCAGCAGGGCAAATGAGAGCCCATGGGGGCACTGTTCCTCGTCAGAGGCTCTTTCCACTGTCATTATTTTTCCTTCAGAAACGCATTTCCCACACGTTCCAGCAGGAATTAATGCTCCATTATATCTTAATGTTTCCTACGGTGTTTGTTACTCTTTAAGGAAGGAACTTTCTGTCTCTCTGTCTTTGAAACATTTTGCTTCTTTGTATTTCTCAATTTTTTACACAAAGTTCTGCATAAGGAATGAAAGGGAAGAGCAGGGCAGGTTGGGAGCAGCTCGGGAGCGGGACTGGGGCGGTCCCTGCGGCTGCAGCGCTCACATTGCTGCCCATGGATGCAGCAGGGGTATTTTTAGCACTCCTCCAGAGCTGCCTGCTTGCTCAGGTTACCTCACTCCAGGAGATGCTTTACATCCTGCAAAGTTTGAGGTGACTGAGCTGGAAGAATTTAGGTAGTGTGCATTTTTTTGGCAGTGTCCTGAAGAGCCCTTCCAGGTGTCCACTGGGAGGACAAAGCCCCTGTGGTTGTCACTGCTGGGGACAAGTTAACATCTCTCAGGCCAAGGGGGCCATGCCCTTGCCCTGGAGGAGCTGGAAGCAGGGAAGGAGTGAGCTGGCAGCCCGGAGCTCCTGGCTCCTTCTTTGGTCAGCTGTGGCTCAGCTCATACTGCAAACCTCGCAGCAACTTTCAAAAATGTGAGTTCTGTTGAAGGAGCAACCTCCAGAATTACTGAGATAAAATTAGACCTTCTCAAAACCTTCCTGTGAGCTTGAAATTATCTCTCTAAACTTTGTAGCACTTTTGTGCAGTGATGTACACACATAAGAAATTTTGTTATGTCCTGATTTTCCAGGCAGATGCCCTTGAGGGCCAGAACGTTTGGGTGACACTCTGCAGTGCCACCCACGCTGCCTCACGTGGACCTTGGTTACTGTGGCACAGAAGGAGGGGAGCTTGGGAGTAACACACGCCTTCAGTGCTTCTCAGCCTTCTGCAAAAGAGCAATAAATAACTGAAATCTGTTTTAATTAGTGACCAAGCCTTTTGTGTATTAAATAGTGTTTAATTTTTTGCGAAGGATGCCATTAGGATGCCAGGAGGGGCGGAGGGGAGTCACTGCTCTGCAAACGAGCCAGCCAACGTCAGTGGACATGGCTCAGCCTCTCAGCAGTCTGACTCAGTGGTAAATGCTCTGAAGGTAACGCTGCTCCTGTGGTACAGTCCATGCAAAACGTCCTGTCTGTCCCTCAACATGTGTGTATTGTCCTGGCAACATCCCTGTGGGCACCACCAGGATGTTACCGTCATGAGTGGGGTTGTTTTTGTTTGTCACTCATTGCATCTGTGGACTGTGTGTTTCCTGGGCAGGGTCCCACCCTCACAGCCGTGTTGATTCCAGCTGCAGCTGCTCTCCGCATTACTTGCACCTGTAGTTTTTCTTTGAAGCTTTAAGTGGTGTTTTGCTGAATAAGAAGTCTTTCCTTGAGGATGCATGTTTGTGCTCCAGTGGAATACGAAGGATTCCTGTAACCCATGCAAAGAGAAAGACTTTAATGCAGAGATAAAGCCAAGGCACACAGTACATTTGTGTTAAAAATAGCAAAGACCACAATCCCAAGGTCAGTGTTGAAACTCCCTTGGGAACAGATGTGCTTTACCCTGAAGTCACGGCTGCATTGCAAAGGCCTGTGTGGCATTGATACACAGCAATTGACACGAGTCATCAGGGGGGTAAAGTTTCAAGTTCTCACTTCTGTCAGCAGTAAAACTGTTGCAATTAAAGAAACTTAGAAAGTGTTACAAGATTCCAAGGTTTATGGGGCAACGAGTGGCTGAGTTCTCTGTCCCGCTGCAGCACAGGTGCCAGTGGTGTTGGTGTTCCTCTGGAGGGGAATAAAACTGAGGGAGAGCTGAGCAGAGAGCAAGGACTGTGTATTCCTCTCTCCCAGTGCTGGCTCAGATGTGGTTGTCTGGGGCTTTGTACACCTTTTTCTGTGCTTCACTCATTCCTAACCTGCTTTAGGTTAAGTGGGTGTTATTCCCCACCTCTACAGGTGTTGCAGGAACATACTTGGAGGGGGAGGTTTGCACTCCTTCTGGAAGGGACTTTTGTAGACATTTGCTCTGGTTTTGAGCTCAGCAGTGCTGTTGGTTTGCCTGGACATCTGAGTTCCTTCGTAGGGTGATTATCTCCCTCAGGCCGGGTGACATTGGCTTCTCCTCCGTGGAGCCTGAGGAAATGGGTTTATGCAAGTGAACCGAGCACAAATTACAGCAATCAGATCCCTTCCTGTAACACAATCCCCGGGCACAGCAGCGCTTCCCCGCAGCCACCTCGCCTGTTTTCCCGGCATCCAGAGGGGAGAGGCAGCAGAGAGTGCCCAGCCCCTCTCCTCGAGCCCTCAGTGGCAGGTCCCCTCCGCGATGGCCGCCCCAGGCACGTCCCTGCCAGCAGCACTCAGCCCAGGAGCGCACTGATCTCACCCTCGTACAACGTTCCCAGCTCCCGAGGAGTGCCTGGTTCAGAGTGCTCCGGGTCCTCTCTGCATCTTCCGTGTATTTCACCTGCTGCTGCCTAGAAAATAAAGCTATGCTGGGTAATTTTGTCAAGAGATCATGTGTCATTATGGAAAAAAAGCCTTTTGTAGTTCTCTTAAAATACCCCTTGGCAAAGGCTCTTCCCTGAATGGAGCATTTAACAAGGTGCTTTTGACAACCTGTAGTAACAGCTGGTCCGTGTAAGTGAAATATAGGAACCACAGCTGATGCTTTGCTTGCTGAAATGGATTGATAAGAAATACACAGAGTTTAGTTCAATATGATGTGAAAGCTGTGCTTTAAGTTCACCAGGAGGTACTGCAGCAATTGATATAAACGAAGTGTTGTATCCGAATGGAAAGTGAGCTGTCAGCTCACAGACTGCCCGACTTCCCCATCCCCAGCCAGGGAGCAGACCCTGCTGTTTCCCAGGGTGAGGCATATGGGTTTGATTCAACCTTTCTGGGGAATGCACAGCTCCCCCTTGCATCGCTCTGCAGAACCAGGTGCAGGAGGAAGAACCAGCCAGCACCAGGAGCCTGCTTTTCAGTACCAGTTTGGCAACTTGGAATTCCTGCAACAAAGAAATAGTCTCTGTTATAAAACCTCATTGTTAGTGCAGCCCACTTGTGAACAGCAAGAAATCTGAAGAGCAGGAATGTGTTTTAAAGGGACACTTCCATTAGAAAACAGAGGAGGTAGTTGTTAAAATAGTGCTGTTTTTTTCCTGACTTTGAAAAAAATGAAAAAATATTTTAAAAATTGCCTGGAATCTCCTGCTGGTGGAGGAAGTGGGGAACAAGAGCAGAGCTTTGCCATGCAGCCGGTCGGATAAGGCTCTTCCATGACCTGCTCCGTCAGGCAGGATGGTTGGAAGCAGAAGTTGCCATGTGTGTCCCCATTCCGGTTGTATCTGACCGAACTGCTTGTGGTGCTCCACACAGATTGACTTTGCACTGAGACAGCTGGAAAAATGTGCAGAGTAAGTTTAAGGTGTTTAATTTTATATTCCATATTGAGCCTGGAAACACCTGAAGATGCAAAGTAATCTTTGTTTAAATGCTGACAGTATGCCCTTGAAGACTTTATATGGAAATTAAGTCAATTACTGTTTCTGTAATGCAATTACTGTTTCATTAGGAACATTGTAGTGTTAACATGTGGATTAGTATTGATCAGAAAAATCTATGTGTATAATATATCTGGGATAAAGTACTGTATGACTCAGCTGACCTGAATTTATCCTTCATAAGAATAAAACTTGGCAAGTGTGATGAAGCCTGGCAGCCGCAGTTTCCCCACCCGAACAATGGCCCCGATGTATTTTTCTGCCTGTGATATTCCTTTGTAATTTATGGATAAAACCCAGTTTCTAACTCATACATATTTAAAAGTAATCCATCAAAATTCTTGTGATGTAAGTAATGCCACTTCTAAAATGCTCAATTTGACATTATCACTTCATTTGTGTAAATCTCAAATATATACTTGTATCCCACCTTGTCCCTTTGTTTCCCCAGCCATTCAAAGCTCTGCTGCTGGCATTGAAATGCTCCCTGTTCCTCTGACTTTTATTATCCATGCCTGATTTGACTATTGATATATTATTATACTTTTTAAATAGTTGGTTATTTCCTTTCTGGTTTTGTCTTCCCTTACACCCACCCAGTCCATGTTCAAAGCACAGTGGATTTGTGATGAACTAATTATGATGTTTCTTTTCTTTTGCGTTCTCCTTGCGGTTCCTGCCAGGCTGTAACTCAGTGTTTAGCTGCAGCCTGATGCACTGTGGGTGTTTCACAGGAAACATTTGCCATGGCATCGTTTTGCCTGTGAAAACAGTGGAACGATGACAAGTTTCACTTTGAGCTCCATAATTTTGATGCATGGTGTTGATTGGTACCAAAATGCAATCTGGTACCAAAATATTGCAAAACGCAAACACGGATGTGTAATTCATGCTGTAGGAATTTTGTGGTGTTATATGATCGTGCTGGAATGTTACTGAGATAACGGAGGGGGGAATTCTCTCCTCAGGATGTGCATGTGGAATTGATGCCTCCTCATCAACAATGTATTTGGGAATGGTTTTGCTTTGTATTTATAAGCTTGTAGTGTCTTAGGAGAATGTAGCCGCATGTGGCAGCGGGTTTAGAGGCAGTTCATCATGTATCAGTGAGCATGGGGGTAATTCCAGAGCACAGGAATGTCTGGATTAGGTCTGGAGGGGTGTTACTCATATTTTCCTCAGGTTACTGGGAAGTTTTGTTTGCAGTTCACTTGGGAAGGGAGCCCAAGGGAAGGGTGGGATACACCAGCTGGGATTTTAGGGTGCAGCTAGGCAGGAGGGCTCAGGGAGCTGAGATTTCCATGGGTATTTCCTGCTGCTCACGGAGTCCCACAGGGCTGAAATGCTGCTGCAGCCCGGAGATGTAATGGCTCTCACCTGCGGCTGGGTGCAGGTTCCTGCCTGGATTCTAGGGACATTCCTTCATCCTGGCTCTCTGGTGTGTTGGAAGAAAGCTAAAAAGGAATCTCCGTGGCTGCATTGTCAGCCTCACAGCTGTCCTTTAGCTGAGGTTTCTGCTGAAATTTTGAGTGATTTTGAGTGACTTTTTGACCCCAACTTGTCACTTGTGCTTAGGGCATGGGCTCTCCTGAATGGGTTTGTCCCTTCCTAGCAATCCGGGGTCACTCATTCAGCTGGAAGTAAAGGACTTTGGGAAGTGTCACCTCCTAGTTTATTACTGTGTCAGCATTAGCTGCTCGGTAAATCTTGTCTTAATATTTATTGACAAGAAAAATTGCTGAAAGTCACGGGTAGGTGCAATGTGCCTTCTCACAAAAGCTGTCCGAGAGACCTTCCTCTTTGATAGTATTAAGTTAGGAAAATCAGGAAGCAGATGTTGGGAAGAATTGTCAGATCCAGCCTGGCTGTGCCGCAGACACCCAGTCTGGGAGGTGTCGCTGAACCCCCTTTTCACGCTCTCACAACTGCAGTGTTTCACTACACAGCAAACGTACCTAAAGCACACATGTTTTTTATGATGGTGACTTGGGAATTCTGGCTGCAAGATTCTGGTCATGTGGCAAGTTTGCAGGCTTTGGGTCATGCCCACCCATTGGAATTAAAGACAGTTCCCTTTAAAGACTTGACTTTGGCCCTGTGCTTTAACACTGTAGTCATGTTGCTTCCAGTCTGAAGTATTTCTGGTTTTCATGCTGACACTCAGGTTTTCTACAGGAAGGGCTCAGAGAAACTGGGTTATTTTCCCATCTCTTGCACTGAATCACAGTAGGACCTTGGGTTTGTTCTGCCTTTGCTCATCAGCTCTAGGAACTACCTTTTCAGGATGTCAGCTTCCCAGGATCTAGCTCCTTTGTCTTTATTCAGTGCCAGCTAATGCAGTGTCTGTTCACTGCTGGACTTTAGGCACTGGTGAAATACAAATAATGAATGATGACAATGGAAAACAGCTTTTACCTTTCTTGACAGTCATTTTGCTGTTGGCCTGGAGATTAATGGGTGACTTAGTAGCAGTTACAAAAAAATAGCCTGAAATTGCAATATAATTGATAGTAATCACCATTCTTGTCACTAGCAGTCCCTGAGAGGCCTGGGGATGTGACATAAGCTACTGTTCTTGTGCTCATATTCCACCAACCTTTCTATAAGTCATTGTAAAATACCTCCCTAAATGTTGGGGGGTATCACTTCTCTGCCTTTTTAATTCTGACGTTGTAACATGGGTGTTAAGCACAGTGTAGCACAGTGACTGCAGGCACAATTCTTCTCACCTCAAGAGAGACCTAGTGGAATAAACACTCCTAATGCCTTGCTTGGTTTTAAGAGAACAAGTAAATGCTTTGAAGTAGAGGAAGAACTGCTCTGTGGTTTTTAAGCTGGAGATGTTTAGACACCTCTGGATGGATCTTTGTGCTCCTGATTCACATTCTACAAGAGATGTGCTTGGGGAAATGGACAGAGTTTCTGTTGAGACCTGCAAACACCCTCAGTCTTGTGTGTGAAGCATAAAATATCCCCGTGGCGCACGTGCCAGTTCATGTGTCCCTGTTTCTAATCATTTTTACCTGGCAGCATGTGCTTTCTGTGTTCAGAAGGAATGCTGTGTCCCGTGGGAGACAGTCTCTGCTGCTGTTGTGTGTCCCTCCCCCGTGTCCTACCTGTGCTGCATGGTGTGTGTTCCGAGCTGTGGCATTCCAGATGCATGTCCATGGGAACGCCAGTGCTCCTTAACTGGGGATAATGAGCTCTCTTTCCATCCCTCCCTCTAGGTTGTGTGGAGGAAACTTGGAGATGCTGCAGGGTCGTGCCCTGGAATTAGACAACACTTGTCAGGAAATCAGTATAAAGGACCTATGTAAGAGGCCCTGAGCGCATCCTCTCTCTGAAGAGCACGAATTTGAACTGCCCAGGAGAGGGGAAGAACTGCCTGTGTCTGCCGCAATTCCCAGCTGACGACGGGGGGTCTGCACTGCGAGAGACTGCTGGAAAGGGGGGACGTTCTGCACAGGGGTCTGGCGGGGAGCTGTGTGGCAGTGTCCCCCAATCCTGCTGTTCCAGTATCCTGGCTAATGAAGCGCTGCACCCTCACTGCAACACTCCACCCTTAGAAGCACTGAGGTATTGCCATCCTAACCAAAAGATATTTGGGATTCTGCAGGCGTTACGCTAAATAAGTTTTATTTTGGTTAGTTACAGTGAATCTCTGATAGGTCTGAACGAGTTTTCCGTTGGATTTAAGAGAGGTTTTTCAGCAGACTGGAGAGACACTGATAAACTGTGCCTTTGGTCTCCGCAGGTTTGAGAAAGTCGCTTCTTAGTAACTCACACTTCAGTCTGTAAAGGATCCGTTAATGGTGCTTAGGCAATTTCCAGGTGATTTTTTTGCTTTGGTAGAATACCTGCCTTTGGAGGTGCTAAAAGACCATAAAGTCCTAACCAGCCGGTAGTGTAGCATAACTACAGTACTTGTAGTGATCCACAATTTCTTTCTAAATGAAAGTAAAGATAGCTTTCTTTTCGATTCGCTTTGATGCACATCTTCTGAAGAGGTGTAAGGTGTTTAATGAACGGCCCTTCGATTAACGGAATACTTAGGCATCACTATTACAGGTCTCAAGTCAGGATTTCCACGGAGTTTGTTTTGGAAAGTATTTTCCAATTGTCAGGATGCTAATTTCTACTGTTTAATTTAGAGACATGCTGGTTTATTTAACAAGAGCCTACAAGGATTGAAAAGGTTGCACTGCATTATAAAAAAAGCTTTTCTAGCCACTGTAGCGTTCTTTCAAAGAAAAAGGTTTTATTATCCTCAGAGCATGTCTTTCATTATTATGAGGCAGAAAGCTCTTGTTCAGATTGCCTGAGATTTGACCAGACAGCGCCCTAGATGTGCTTAGTTTATTTTTATCTCTGTGTATGATCCTAGTTGTGTGTATTGAATTACAACGATAGATATTTTGTGTATATCTTAAAGCAATGATAGTTTCATGTATGAATGTGCAACAGGCTTGTGACTGAATGCTGTTGCTTAACTTTTTACCATAGCTGAGTATCTAAAAGACTAATAAAAATTAATAAAAAAAAATATAGGAATGCAACAATTCCTGGGTTTCTGGTTTGTTCTTGGTTACTAAGATTTGAGCCAAAGTCAGAACCTCTGTTTTTCTGAGCTTGGACTGTGTCTGTGGGCTATTTGCAGTGGAATGTAGCTCGGTTGCTGTACAATTTTTTGTTATATAGGAGTATGATGTAAATCTACTATCTGTCTTCAGAAAAAGTGTGTTAATTTGCAGCAGTAATTCTGTTGGCTTCTGTTGTTATTTTCACTTGGTACCATTCAATGTAAGGCCTCTGATCCAGCATTGCTTTCTCGGGCAAAACTCCTGTTCACTGCTTCTCCTTGAGTTGGAAATGCAGAATCCAGCCTTCTGTTTTGAACCATTGCCCTCCTGCGTGGTTTCTGATATAACCCCCAGCCCAGAGAGCTGTCTGTCCTCTTTCCATGTTGTTTTCTCCCCTATATTGTTTGCAGAGTTCAATTTCAATTGTTGTATTCCTATCTCTCTGTATGTATGAACAGCTGTAACACCTGTACTTGTGCCTGCACTCTGGACGTGCAGGGGCCAAGCGAGGGACACTGGTCTTTTGACACTACACTTGTGTAAATTTTGATACTGTATTAAAACTATTTTTTTACAGTTCTGCATACAATGGGGTATCAAGTATTGTGTTCATCTTAGCAACGGTAATAAATTATAGAATCCCACCCTTGTTTGCTCTCCTTTACTGACCAAAGCTCTGAGCTGCTTGGGCTTACAGGCAGGAGCTGCTGGAACTCCTGCTTGGTTGAGAAATCAGCTGCATGCTGTGCATTTTTCTTCATTTTCTTGCCAGGTGTCTTTAAAAAATCCCAGCAATGTGAAGTTGCTTCTCTGTTTTCTGCTAACGAGGAATAGCTGTGTGTGATTGTGCAGGGGGCTGTGACCAGGTGCAACTTGTTCAGTCCTCAGCTGTGCTGCGTTTGCAGCCCCAGGAGCCTGTGCTGGCTCCTTCTTCCTCCCCTCCTCACAGGGCAGTCTTGAGGTGAGGACAGAGGAACATGGAGCTCTTGGAGTCCTTGGAGTCTTTTTGTTCAGGTAAGGGGTGTTGGTGGGGCTGGGGGAGGCTGGCAGTGTCCTATGGCGTGTTGGTGGCCTCATGTCCCACCACATCCCTGCCCCAGTACTGACTTGTGTGGGCCAGGGGAAAGGGCTGGCTCTTACTGCAGAGCAGAGAACTTTCACTAAATTTTCTGGAGAAAAGAGATACTTAGTACAGTCAATATCTTGAAGCTAATAAATCCCATGGGGACTCCTTAAAATGCACCTTCCTAAGAGGAAGAAGTGGGCAGTGTGTGGAGAAGGGAGTCAGTGCTCCTGGGAGGGGTCTGCAGCCTGCTGAAATGCCTCTGTGCTAATGAATAAACGTTGCTGTAGTGCTTGGGGACCTTCAGCTCCTCTGTCTTGCTCCCTGCCCCTGTGGTTAAGCCTTTTTCAGTGAAATGTGACTGTGCCAAGCCTCGTGGACTCTTTATGCAGTTGTTTTTAGCAGAATTCTGCTTTGGTTGAAGATTTGCACATGTTGTTATGGGGCCTTTCCCAGGATCTGAGCTGAGCCTGAATGAACTAAAAATTCACTGTGTGAGTGAATTTTAAATAGCACTTGTGTAGTGGATGTATGGAGTGGATTTTACCTTCTGTACTGCAGAAAAGCTGCTTTGCTGAAGGGTTAGAAGGTAAAGAATGGCACTTTGTTTTCAGCAAGTGACTGGTTTCAGTAGAGCCTGTTCCCCAAAGGCTGCACTTGATGGACATGTTTATGAACGTGGCATGAAGCCAGAGTGCCTTTCTTAATGTTTTGAGCAGAGCCAGCCCAAACAGCCTCTGTGGCCTGGGGACAGTGCCTGGCCCTGCACTCCTTTGTGCTACCCAAACCTCTCAAACACCAAATGCCCCCCAGGCTCTCTGTGTTGCCTCCCCAACAAATGCCAGCTGTGCCAGGGCACTGGTTTGTTTAATTCCCCAAATGTTTTTGAAATAAGTCCCAGGCTGGTGTGAATTCTTTATACTGATCTCACCACTTCGATACAGAAGAAAATAGCTTGGCTTTCTTCCCCCCCCACCCCCACCCCTTTTAAGTGGAAAAAAGTCTTGATGAGGCTGTTCTTTATTTTGAGTAGAAAGGGCCATCAAATGCAGCTGCTGGGTATGGAATGCCAAAATCTCTATCTCCACACTTGTGTTTTCCAGGCTCAGGTGAACCACATACATGGGGACTGCAGCCGTGAATGTCCCCAGACTAGCACTGAACTGCAATTCTGGTCGTCCAAGATTACCAAAGGTAAGAACAGCTGACTTGATAGCAGCTCTGCCTGGAGGGAATAAATAGAGGCTCTGTATTAATTAATCAACCAGCAAACAGGAATTTGCTGGGCTGCTTTGGGGTTATGGTACTTTCTAGCATGTGCAGGTGGGCCCAGGAGTGAATTGTGCATTGGCGTTTGCCAGAGCTGGCAACTCACGTCTGATGTATGCAGTGCTGGGAGTGAGGGGGCAGGGAAACTGCCAAAGGAGGAATGAGCAAATCTTCTTGCTAGGAATTACTCTTTTCTTAAAGAAAATACTCCTTCCCCACTTCCTTGATAGCTCCAGACTCCTCCTGTTTGGTTGGTTTTTTTTAATCCCAGAAATAGCACGGCAGGGTTGAGATTTTCAATGTGCAGAAGGTCAAAGAGGAGGGGAAGACTTAGCAAGACTATGTGGGATTGGTGGGTGTCAAGCAAAACAAAGATGGTCGTGTGAAGGAAAATTAACTTTTGAATACTCTTACATAAATACAAATATGACTGTGTTTTAAAAACTTAACATGGACCAGAGACATAAACCTCACGTGAATCTTTCTTAGCTGTGAAAGCTCAGACACTTCCATGTGAGTAACTAGAAAATTGAGGAATAAGTAAAACCATAGTATCCTGTGATATTGATATGGGGGCTTTGCTGGAGTCAGGCTCTGGGGAGCTCCAGCCTAGTCCAAGCATTAGTGGCTGTCCTCGTGCTGGCTGGTGGGGAAGGACCCCAGGGACTGCATCCCATGCTTCTGTCTGAAACAGCTTCCTAAACACCTGGTTTACAAAGAAGTGCCAAAATAATAATACTGAATTATTTAATGTGTTTGTTAGAATATGATAATTACTCTCCTCTTGAATAAGAACTTGTTATAATGGTCTCGTCAAAGCACTGGCCATGGCCTGAAGTTTGAAGATTCTTTGGATTTTTTTTTCCCCCCACTACTGTGTATAGGTTGAAGTAGATTTTAAAAGTATTTGTTAAGTCTGCAGATGAAAAAAAATAACACTGGGAGCCCATCCCCAGCTTCTGGAAAGAAAGAGGACCAAGGGAAGGGGGGTGGGGACCTGCCCTGCGAGGATCCAGGTGGCTGCAGGTGAATCTTGTGCTGCATTTAGGTGGGACAATCTGTTTGCAGTGAACTCAGCTGTGTGTGGCAAACGCTGAGAGAAAGGCAGGGCGAGACAGAGAGAGAAGATGGTTTAACCCTTTCACAGGTGTCACTTTCACAGGTGACTTTGTTTTCTTGTTATCATCATTCTTGGTAAATGCCAGGGGCTCGGATTGGCCTGTGAGCAGTGCTGTTCCCAGGCCTGATCACCTCCACTGTGGAGCAGGAGGGGTTTGATGGCATGGTTGGGTGTTTTTTCAAGAAGCTTTGGAAGTCCCTGGTGTGACACAGGGAGCCATCCTAGCTCAGACCAGTGTGCTGAGCCCTGGTGAGCCATAGCTTCACTCACAGCTTAAGCGTAAAGGTCACAGCGAAAGGAAAGCGTTCTCTTGGGTTTGGAGGTGGCCTTTCCAAATAGGATCTGGTTTGTTGTCACAGCAGTGGGGGTTGGCCTGGGCATCAATCAGTGGCGTGGGGCTGTCGGGCTGCTCTGTTTTCACAGGCATTAGACTTCATAAGAGAGGAAATACACAATCTGAAAATACAGTGTTATTCTCCCCCTGCTGGAGGGGAAGTCTCCACAGACTGCTTCGTGCTCCCATTTAGGAAGGCTCGGAGCCCACCCTACCCAACCTTGAGAATCCCAAGAAAAGCACACCATGAAACATGGAAATGTTTCCATGGGAACTGTTCCTCTACTTCTGCCAATAAAACAGACCAATAACACCAGTGACAACAGGTCCCAGTTTCTGCACCAAACTACAAACAGTGAATGCTACAAAGGGAGCTGGTAAAGAGCAGAAGTGTAAATCAACAGAACTGCTAAATTAGGTATGTGCGTGCCTCTCCGTGAGAAAGCACAAGCAGATAAACAAAGCCCTGGGGGGGAAGAAAAGATCATTTTAATTACAGCACATCCAGCCAACATAAACCCCATGGATTGTGTGAAATCAGGTTTGTTCCTCTGATCCGCTGCAGGAAGCCCTGTAGCAGATCAAATGTGTTCAGGGAGGCTGTCCTGCTAATTGCTGCTCCTAGCTGAGCCAAAGCAAACTATTTAAACAAAGGAGAGAATTCACTTTTTATTCAGTATTAATTATGAAGTACCGTGTCTTGATGGGCTTCACCACAACACTAAATTTCCTGGGGAAAAAAAATTTAGTTCTAATCCTGTGAAATAACTGGAGAATTAACCCGTTGCTTTAGGCTGGAACCCCAACATGTGCACACAATTAGGTGCAAGATGAGTGATGTGATGAATAAGGCCTTTTCTTCAATCCCAACCAATTATGAAGCTTATTTTAAAGCCTTCCTTACAAGCATTTTTGTATGCTCTGATGTTAAAAGAGTGTGATTTTTTTTTTTTTTCTTTCTGGCATGATTTTCATGGTTCCTTTTGGTTTTTATTTTTAAGCCTGTTGTGGCTGTTTTGCACCATCTCTTTGGCTTCTCGCTAGAGATTTCAGAGTTTTGCGCCGAGTGTTTTGGGGGTTGGATGTGTTGCTTGGGTGCTCTCACTTTATGCTGCTGAACATGGACAGAAGGTTTTCGTTTCCTCCTGTGCTTTTCCAGCATGTGTGGGGTGTCTTGGAGCAGCTTATCCACGTTTGTAGCCATGGGCAAACAAAGCAAGAGAGGCAGGGAGGAAGTTGTGTTGGTACTCTGACAGAATGGAAACTGCTGGAATATCCATACAGAGCATCCATAATCCATATGTGCTTATGTTAAGTAATAACTTTACTGTGTCCAGGAAAATGTTTCTGCGAGTGCTGATGGAAAACTGAGCTGGATGGGAAGGCAGGTATGTGCCAGGAGAGACCAATAAATGTGCTGCTCTAAAGGCACTTTGGAGACATTTTCAGGTGTAAAAATGAGCAGTTGGTTAAAAAAAAATACAAATAAATGAAAAATAGACAACTTGAGGCTTTCCCAGCTGCTTCCCTTGGCTCTTTTGAAGCTGCCTTTCCTCGTAGCATAGTTTGTGTGGCAGTGGGCTTGACTTTATCCCTGCTAATACCTTAGCAGGAAAAATGAACAATGGAGAGAAGAGGCAGCCAGTGATCGGTGCCCAGACTAGCGCTGATAAGGTTTTTTTCTTTGATCTCGATGAATTAATTGATGCTCAGGTCTCAGTCAGAAACTTCCTAGCCTGATTGAGGAAGGGACCGAGGGCTTGGTCCTGGCCGTGTCTCTGTCCCGGGATTCGCTTCCCGGTATCGGGGCGGGGGTTGTCGGGGGTGTTTCTGTCCCCTGAGCTCCCCGGGGCTGCTTTTTACAGTGGGGTTTTTTCACGTGATGCAGCCGGGACGGCGGGAGCGGGCGGGAGCAGCACCCGCCTCACAGAGCCCCCTCAGAGCCCCGTCTCCCCTCACAGCTTCACTCACCACTCCCGTCTTACCTCACGGCTCTCCCCTCACAACTCCTCTCTTCCCGCCTCACGGCACCATCTGCCCTCACAACTCCCCTCCCAGCCTTTTCTCCGCCATCTGCCCTCAAAACTCCCCTCTCTCCCCCCTCACGGCCCTATTTTCCCCTCATAACTTCCCCCCTCTCACCTCATGGCCCCATTTTCCTCTCATGACTCCCCTCTTTCCCCTCACAACTCCCCCCTCTCTCTCCTCACAGCCCCGTCTCCCCTCTCTCTCTCGTCACGGCCCCATTCTCCCCTCATGACTCCCCTCTTTCCCCTCACAACTCCCCCCTCTCTCTCCCGTCACGGCCCCATTCTCCCCTCCTGACTCCCCTCTTTCCCCTCACAACTCCCCTCTCTCTCCTCACGGCCCCATTCTCCCCTCATAACTCCTCTCCCTCTCCTCACAGCTCCATTTTTCCCTCACGGCCCCATTCGCCCCTCACAATCCCTCTCTCCCCTCACAGCCCATCTCCCCCATCTTCCCTCACGGCCCCATTCTCCCCTCGCAGCGCTGGCGGAACCGGATCTTCACCCCCAGCACAGGTACTCGCCGTAAACACAGAAAATACTGATCTGGGAGAGTCTGGAGGTGGGGGGGGGAAGTTAAATTTGGAGATTTCCAGTCCTTTGTGTCATAGAGGGAGAGAACTTTTCTTGGGCTGGATGGAATCTACATAATTAATTTTTGCCTCTACCTGTGCTTGTGGGTAACTCAGCAGCTGTTGATGTCAAAGACTGAGGAAAACTTTCTGAATGCATGTTATAAGAAACGGGTTCTAAGTCATATTTGCTGCATTTTAGTTTTCTGTCATCATAGAAAATATATAAACAGTTCATAAATCAGAGCGATTGCAAGAGGGAAAGGTGTTTAGTCTAATTACTCCATGCTATTTGTTTGGATGGGGAGGATATATTAGGCAGATTTTTTTCTTTTTCTTCCCTAGGAGTAGTTAAATATGCTCCCAAAAAGGTTTTTGGTTAAACTGCCTATTAACCACATTTGTAATTCCCATTTCACACATTACTAGCCTCAGAATTCCAGTGGCCTGAACAAAAGTAGCTGAAATTATATAAATTAAGGGATAGTATTAGAAGAGAGCTGTATAACAAAAGTAACTCTCTGCTCAGATGTGTCCTGTGAAGTTTTTTTCTTTTCAGATACATAAAGATGGCCAAAGGGCAGGGAAAATGACTGCAGTGTTGAACTATAACTGCACACAAACCCAAGTTTTTATTCTGTTTTCAATTACTTGAGCAATCCGTACAATATTCCAACCCACCAGAAAATTAATGCTGGTTTACCAGATATTCACTTAAAAGAAAAGGCCCAAATCCCTTCATGTTTCTATAGCTGTTTTACAGACACAGTCCTGTTAACTAGGATTTCATGGGTATAAATCACTGGAAATTACCTCAAAATGATGCATTTTCTGTTCTTGTTTTGGTGTGTCTGTTGCAATTTCCTGAGGAGTGGGTAAATTACATGGAAATTGTCACATGAAGTGATTAAAAGGGTTTAAAAATCAATTTCACCTTGCAAGTTGGTAGAGAGGAGTAACTCTGTATGGAGTTTACTCTGGGTTAGTGGAGCCTGGGGCTAAAATGCAGGCTGAGTTTATTTGGTCTTAGTTTAGTGTTTATGTTAGTATGTGGTGTTATTTGCTGTGGTACTACTGGAAGGCATCTGGGAATGCTTGATGGCCTTAGCTTGGGAGCACTGCTCAGAAAACTCCTGCTGTTTGAGTTCTGCTCCTGAGGGAAGGTCCCTCCAGTCTGCTGATGACTTCAGCCCTAGACCTTCAAATAATTTTGGAAAAGAAAGGTAGATCCCAAACAGCCTCATTAACACCATTTTTGTTAACACTTTTTTCCTCAATTTTAAACATTCCAACGGGTGTCTGTTTTGGTTTTTTTGTTTACATTAATGTGAAATATTTATTGACATGAAGAAATGCCCTCATCTCTTTGAGAGACAGGTTTGGTTTGCACATATTCCTGCTGTGCACAGGAACATTTGCTGCTGATTAGAGGGGTACAGCTCTGTTTGCAAAGCAAAGTGCTTGCATGAACAGATTTCTCCCCTTTGCCTTCTGGTTTCTCTTCCTCATTGGAGTTTTCCAGGTGCAAAATGGTCTTTGCTCAGAGAAAAGACCATCTGTGTTTTGTCGATGCTCAGAGGAATAAAACTTTGCAGCTGAGAGCTCATTTCAGTCCCTCTCCTTTCCTGCCTTGATGCTGGAGTTGGTTTTGTGGCTGTGCCAGGCAAGTTGGCAGGGGCTGCTGGGCCTTGTGAAGTCATGCTGGGCTGTGGCTGGAGCAGCTCCCCGCTCCTTTTATCCTGTAGGAGTGTATTTGCTTTGGGTAGGAATGTCAGTCTGTCAGAGAAACAGCATTTCTCCTGCAGACAGTGACAATAAACATTGCGTTGTGTGGTGCTTTAGCTCCACGTCCAACGTTCTACTTCCCAGCCTCTGCTGTCAGCGTGGCTCAAAGCAAAGCTGTGGATGTGGGAGAGAAATAATGCACAATGGAGAATTCTCTGAAGGCCTTTGCTGTAGTGGGTGCTTTGAACCTCCCTGAGATGTGTTGCAGGGGTGGTTTTGATCACTCTGTGCAGTGCAGACCTCCGAATCTCAACATTTGTGTGTGTGTGTCTCCCTCCTGGCCATGGAGCTCATGGCAACCCAAAGAGGTTTCCCTCAAAATTTTACAACGCCCATTTGTTGGCAGGGGAATGAGTAATTGCTGAAGGATAACACCTCAGTAGTGGCATCTGGGAGGTTTTGGTCCGAGGCCAGCTCACAGCTCTGTCATGTGGAGCACCAACGCAAAAATGTTTTCTGTGCTTTTGCCATGTCCGATTATTTGCCTGGTGAATGGGGGAGCTGTTTTTTTCAGGCTGTAAATGTGGCCTGATTCTCTGAGCCCCCCATTCCCAAACAGGAACGCTCCCTCTGAAGGCTGAGGGGAGCAGCACACCCAGGTGTGGTGCAGGACTGTCACAGCAGCCCTCGGCACAAGCAATAGTGAGTAGCAATTTCCAAAGCACTTGAACAGGTTTCCATTTCCAAAAGCAGCTCCTGGATGGCAGGAGAAGCAAGGAGACCCCAGCCTGTCTGCACAGGGTAGGTGACAAAGTTCCTCAGCTACTGATATGCTTTAAAAATATGTATGTGTTTGAATTTTCAAGAATGCTGATTCTTATCTGGTGGTTTGTGCAATTTTATCAGTTGTTTGTGTAAATAAATTTTTACCTGCTCCAAGAATTGCCATGAATTTTATCCTGGCAAAGGGCTTAATAAATTGCTGGAGACAAAAATTAAGAGGAAAGTGCAACCTTTAAATAGAGCATAAAGGAATCATGGACATGGCATTTTTTTGTTTGTTTTCCTCTGTAATGAATGTACAATATTTTTCTCCATTACTAGCTGTTGGCTGTTGAAGTGAAAATATAGAGGCTGGTGATGCAAGGCCGTAGAAATGAGGAAATACTAATACATAAACCAATTTGCATTAAAATATTGCGCTTGTCCAGAAGATAAGTAACGCTGTGTGTTAGTAGTGGTAGCAGAGTGATGGTTTGCTATCAGCCCTCATAATTTATCCCATGCAGAGTGTTGCCTGTGGACTAAGGGCTTGACAGGTCCTCTCAGCCATCCTGGTGTAGCAGGAATCAAGGTTTTGTGTTTCACTCTTAACTCAGTGGATCAAGGAAAAGAAGCCAGAAAGCAGAATTGATGATTAATTTGCTGGGTGTGCCCGTTATTACTGCTGCAAATCTGTATGGCTTAGTCCACCTGAGGATTGTGTGGTCTCCAAGTGACTAACAACATGTGCCTGCTTGCTCCAGGGGAGCTGCTGTGTTTAAAAAAATCAGTATTTAAAGTTTGAAGAATTTTCAAGAGTCCCTCCGTGAGGCCTGTAGGTTGGGCAGCTTGGCCACAGCTGAGATGGGGTGTTGGAAGAAGGTGGGCCCAGAGTTTGTTTTATTGTCTGTGGTCTCTTTCTCCAAGTGGTTGCATCAGTGTGCTTTGAGCTTAAAGGGGATATTGCTGAACATGTCACAGGTTTTAGAAAGTGAGTTTGATGCTGTTGTAGGTCAAGAAATCACTAACTTGTGGGTTAGCCTGCAGTCAGTGCTGCGTGGCCATTTAGAGCTGAGGATGCAGCCACAGGTTGTTAAACAATTTTAAACAGGCCTATTTTCAAAGCTTGTAAAACTAACATTTAATGAAGCGAAACACAGATCAATGGTAAATTTTGTGCTGTGGCTCAGCTGTATTGATTGCAAGGTTCAAAGACTTTCAGTATGGCCCTATTAAACACCTATAATGTTAGGGCTGAAATGACGCTTGGCAAATGCTAACAAGGTTGAAAATAATTCCTGCTTTCCAATAATCTGCTGCTTTCCAGTCAGCAGGGAGGGGTGGGAGCTGTTTGGTCACACAGGAGTTGCTCCTGGGTTAATCTGGGCTGGAAAGAAAGGGACTTCTGTGCTGGTTCAGTGGCAAAGGCAGCCCTGTAGCACCTGTGGCTGCTGAGTGAGCAGGTGTGGGAGCTCTCCCTCGGTACTTGCACTGTGCAGCTCTTGTCTGTCGTTCCCCGAGGGGATTTTGGCTGTTACACGTGGACCGGGCTAAACCTGGGCCAAGTGTGACAACCGGGGAGCAGTTTGGCCCCTCCATGCCTGGTGCCTGGGGGCACTGTGGGTGGACGTGCACGGTGGCTCCAGGCAAGGACCTGCTGGAGACCACAGCGGCTGTTTGGCAGAGCACCTGGGAGTGTAATTTAGCTGTGCTTGGCTTTGGCACGCTAAAAGCTGGATCCTGGCTGCAGCCCGGTCCCCTGGTGAGAGGTCTGTAATTTGTAACCACTCAAGGATGCCGGCGGCTTTTCCTCTGCTCCACGGATATATGCCCGACTCTGCAGGCTCAGCTGAGCCGTGCCCCATCCTGCCCAGCAGCAGGGTGGGAATGGGGGAAGATGTATGATCAGGCAGGCCGTGCGGCAAAAGTAAAATCAATACGGATCAACTGAAGAGTTTTAATCTTGCCTTGTAATAACTGCTTCTCTCTCCATCCCCCATATACATTACAGTGTGGTGTCGCTGAATGCTGCTCGCTTGCAAATCAAAATGTCCCCATGCAATGTAGTTACTGTAAGTGTGTACACACACGCCAGGAGTGCACCCCTTGCTGTGAGAATGGGGGATGTGCACGGAAACAAACCCAGGCAGCTTCCAGGGCAAGTACAGCAAGGCAGGGCCTTAGGGAAAGAAGAGTCTGGATGCTACGTTTGACCCTGGAAGCTCCTGCTTTGGGTCGGCTGACATCCCACACTTCACACCTGGGTGGGAGGGGTTGTTCTTCTGTAAAACAGCAGCTCCCTCTCCCGCATCTATTCTGACAACAGCAATTAGAAACATAGCAGCACACCAGGGAGCTGCTAAATATAGAATGGCCTGAAGGGATGAGCTTATGTTTCCTGGATTTTTTTGTTGTGATTCCCCACCCCTACCTGTCTTATGGATGGTGCAGGAGAATTTAAAGGTCAGGTGAGCAAACTAGCTCAGAAGGAGGAAAAGGGATCCCTACCTCTGCCACCGTGTCATAAAGAATAGGAGTAAGGAAATTCCATAGGGAAATAAAGGACGATTAACTCAAAATGAGTTTTTGCCAGCCTGTGGTGGATAAAGCTCCTGCCGGTTCTGGGATAAGGAGGAGGAAGCAATGCTAACTAAGGGAGTGTGGGGGCTTGAGCACAGTGGGATGTTGGTCCTGCACTGGAGCTTGGAGAAGGGAAGTTTTGCTGAGGCCCAGCCCTGACCTGGCTGGGCCCACAGTGCTCTGGGACATCATAGCTCCTGTGCAAGAAATCCTGCCTTCACGAAATTCTTTCCCTCTAGGATATGCACAAAGAGTGAGAGCTTCAATTCCTGAATGTCTTAATTCAGGATGAGTTGTTGTCACTGCTGCCCTAACACAAATTTTGCTTGTGCATAATATATTATTTATTTAATGAAGGCTGAATGAAAGAGCTCCCTCACTCCCTCTCTGTGGTGTGCAAATGTCTGGGGAGGGTTTGGTGCTTGCTTCAAAAGCTTACGCTCCTAAAGACTTGACATCTTGTTTATATTACCTAGATAGATACATGCTATTTCCGGGAGCTGGTGTTGGGCTTTTATGGCAGTCTTCATACACAGTTTCATTTTTAGCGTAGGAGAGGTCACAGCATTTTGCCAACTCAAAATACCTGACACTGACAAGAGGAAGCAAATTTCATTAAATAAAAAAGGGGTCAGCACTGCACAGGCTGATCATTTATAAATAGTGCTGCCAGTTGATACCTGATGGTTTATTGAACTTAATGAAACTCCTGTAGCCAAATGTGTATTTTAAGAAGGCATTTGACCTTGGGCATCTCTCCTGCTGAGGGGATGCTGTCTGCTGTGTCAGTGGTTCAAAATCAATAACCTCCAGCGCTGTCCTGTTGAGAGCTCTTGTACTTAAGGGTGATATTGTAAAAAGTGACAATATTCTGCTGACGAATGACTTGATACCGATATCCCTGTGGGGAAGGGTGGGCAGGGTTATGTGGTGACGCTAAAAATGCACTGATAATGAATGAAGAAAAATTCTGCTGGGGATGCCACTTTATCTGTTTAGCACTTGGAACTGCTGCCCCTATGTCAGCCTTCACCAGCACTGTCCGTGGGGGTCTGAGTGAGATCTGTTTGCTGTTGTGATTCACAAATTTCATGAGACTTGTTAGGGCTGTGGAATTCATGCTTTGCTATTCTCCTGCTCTTAATCATGGTAGCAGGTTGATAGCCCTTATGTAGAAATTATACTTGTCTTGTACACAAAAATCACTGCCCAAGTCTCACTTTAGAGGCTGGCTGGACATTTTAGGCTGTTGCCTGTAAATAGTTTAAGGCTGAACATCAGGAAAGGAGAAGAGTTGTCTGATGCAGGAGTAAATGGGGATAAACTGGCAGTGGCTGCATTTATTGTATCAGCTGGAAGAGAATCTCAAGCTAGAAAAAGTGTCTGCCTTTAAACGCCAAAGCAAAAAGTCGAAGTTTCTTTTGAGTATGACACTTAATTCGTGTGAGGGGATGTACATTGGTAGACGGTTGGGTTTGTTGCCTTGCAAAGGGCTTTTTAAAATATTTAAGGCTCCAGACTAACTGAGATGCTGCACATAGAGGAGCTTCTGTGCACAGCATCAGTTTGAGGTTATGGACTAGGCTGACCCTGGATTTTCTGGGTTCCTGGGTTTGGAACTGGGGTGTAGATTGAAGTGGAGGTACTCTATAAACTTAATATGAAATATTTTGACAAATCTACTTGTGCCAAACCTAACTTGTGTTGGAAGATGTGTAGCCTTTCCCAAGGATAATACTGAAATAACGTTACTTCTCTGTAAACATCCCTACCGTGGCTCAAACCTCTGGCTGTGGAAACACTCCTGTGTCTCTTGCTTGACGCAGGCTGACAGGAAGAGAAGCAATAAATGCAAGTGTACACATAGATGTGTAATTGCAATTTTCCAAAATAACTTTTTTAATAACATCTTTTAAATACTTTATGTATTAAGGAGCTCAGCGGGTCTCTTCTTAATATACAGTGTGATTAATTCAAATGAGAAAAAACAGTCATGCAGACAGGCTTTTCAGCTAATGAACAGGATGCATAAAATATGCTCTGCCTCACTAAGGTATTATTGTCATCTGACATTTTTGGAAACTCCCATGGAATTTATTTTGCATTTGCTTCTGGTAGTGCTGATGGAGTGGGTGAATTATTGCCTCTTTGTCTTGAGACTTGAGCTAATCCTCTGTGCAGATTTTTGGAAGTTTCTTTTGCACAGTTTTGAGTTAGGCGCACCATTAAGAGAATTGCACACAAGAAAGGTTATCCCAGCAGCACAGGCAAAAGAGACACATCACTGTGGGTTAAGGCAATAGACCTGTAAGTCCCATTTTTTGTGCTAGTAAGTCTTAGAATCTTGTTGCCTGTTTTAGTCCCTTGTACATTATCTGTGTAATGTTTTTTGAATACCTGGACTGTGTGCAGAGCACCTCCTGGTATTCTCTACCTGAAATACCAGTAAACTCATTTAGCAGGGAGTCCTTCATTTCCCATGCTCAATCAAAAAGCAGATTTTGCTCTCTAGCTTCTAAAGTCATCTTATTACAGAAGAGATTTTCTACCCTGAAAGAAAATAGGCAGAAGAAAACAGAAGAGGAGTTGCTAAAGAGATAAATGACAGACTCAGCCTTAAACCCTGAACTTGCAATTTATTTGCAGAAAATGTTCGGGGAGTGCAAAGACAGGACATCTGTTTCATGTTATTCCCAAAGCAACCTGCTTATTCAGCTGCAGACATCCCCACCTGCTCCTCTAATGAGCTCAGATCTCACAATATTCCATGTTCCTTACTTTAAACCTGGGCAGAGCTGTCTGAAGCAGGGGAGCACTTCCTAAAATTCAGCGTAGAGAGAACCCTCTGCATATGTGCTGTTGGAGTCTCTCTGACTCCCACACTCCTGGGGCTGTGATGGCTAAATTAGGCATTAGTGTACATGCTTCTAATGTAGGATGTTATGTGTGAAACTAGAGCAGTTTTGGGGCTGGTGAGGGGTTTCGGCTCTGGCCTTGAAGACAGAATTTTTCAGTGTGATCCTTTTCTAATGCACTGCTGGCATTTGACATTTACCATTGACTGCTTACGCAAACTAAGGGGTAGCAGAAAGACACTGATTTCAATTTTTCCCCCCCTCTGTACTTTAATTTCATAAAGTAAATATCAGAAAGAGCTGCTTTGCAGGTGCTTTTTAGCACAGTGAGCATAACGCTCACGGAATGCAGCTGAAATCCTTGGCCAAGGCTGCAGAGTCACTGTGTTTCAAAATGCATATGACTTTGGTGGAAGCTCTGGACTAAGTGCTCCCAGCCTGCAGAGGTGCCCGCAGCAGTGGGAGAAGTGCTCCAAAATGGTGCAGTCATCTGCTCAGGCAACCTTCTTTGGGAGGAAGGGAATGCCCTTGAAACTTTACAGAAGTGGCAGGTCCTGGTCCGAGTCCCCCGCTCTGAAGGTGTCCATGGCAGTGTGGCGCCTGCCCTCCTTTGGAGGCTGGGGATTGAAAGTGGTGTTCAGTTGTACCCGAACTTTCTGAGCTGGCTTCTCATGACCTGTACGGAGCAGAGTAAATGGGGCAGCAGGCGAGACAAAGAATGGCTTTTGTAAACTCCCAGGGAAAGATTCCTTCTTGGGCAGAAGCATCCCTGGGAGCCTTGCTGTGTGTCCATCCTTATACTGTGCTATTTTTTGCTCTCCCTACAGTCAGGTACACATTGTCAGACACAGATCCTCTCATTTGAGAAGGACCTTTGGCATCTGTCTTATGCTAAACATTGTCATTAGTGAACCATTTACTTGGTATGATGCCTCTTGCCTTTTATCAGCCACTGTTTCCCAGGCTAATCTTCACGGGAGAGGATAGGTCTCTGATGGATTCCCAGGAGGGCTCAGGGCAGGGTCCATTAGGATGGGGGCAACAGCTAAGGAAAAGGAGTGTAAAACTGCCTTGTGCTGGCACCTCCCAGTAAATATTCTCAAATAATTTAAAGAACAACGTGATAGATTCAGTGTACCAAGCCTTCCAGCTGCCTTTCCAGCAGCAAATGTTGTGTTCTGCCCCAAAAGCCATAGGCTACGGATGCGTGTTGGGAGCAGTGGGCAGCCCCAGCCTAAAGCCAGGAGGCTCTGGAGCACGTGGCTGGACTCAAGCACAGGGTGAGGCAGCCCAGTGGAGTTGAGGGAGCCACTTGGCTGTCGTATGTGCAGTTTGGTGGTGTAAAGGTGAGTTAGGTATGAGCTGGGAGATGGGGTGAGAGTATCCAACAGTGGTGGTGGTGTCTGTAGCCACAGACCAGAAAGAGAATTTCTGGAATTGTGAAAACGGCTGCTCAGTGCTATCCCAAATACCCCTGCCTATGAAGGAGACAGATTTATTCTCCTGATCAAATAATCTTCCCAATTTTGTCATCCTGAGCAAAGACTCTTGTTCTTTGTTTGTTTTTCATTTCCCACTAATTTTTCAGAGGATCAGAGTAAATATCAACAGTGCTTTTTGGTGCCAGCAGAGTCCTGGATGTGAGATTGGGATGTGCTGTAGTGGCAAACAATCCTGGCCTGGAGGCACTGGAGCTGCTTTAGCAGCTCTTCTTGTACCTCTGCTCCCCATGCCTGGAGCTCTGTGTCACGCTAGTGACCCCCTGCCACGTGCCAAAAGCAAGTGGCAGTGAGACTGTGAGTTACATGTTCATCTCTGATGTGAAATCCGACAGCTCTGGCAGGGTGATTTTCAGAAAGCTTCTACATCCGTGCTGGGCTGAAGGAGTCTGTGGGATTCTCTGTAACAGGAAACTTTGTGTCTGCATGTTGGACCTGACTGGATGAAACTCTGTAGATGTGGCAGATTGAAGGATGTGTGAAAAAGATATGATCTGCAAAAAGCAACTAAAAATTGCATATAATGAAAGGGGATCTGCAAGTAAGTGTTTCAGTACAGTGCACCAAGAGAATCATCTTTATCATAGTGGTGATAGTCAGGTCCTCTCTGCTGCTGTCTCCCAGGAGCAGCAGATCCGAAGAACAGAGCTGTGACTTTCTCTGTTGGAGTGAGCAGGAGCAAATCACCTCGTTCTCCACAAGGAAAAAAATTGGCAGTGGTGTTTGCCTGTTGCCCAGAGCTCAGCACTCAGATTGTCTCTAACTGCAGTGCATCCATTTGTAAAAAACCATCTCATGGTAATTAGTTTTATTGGGTTTGGCCAACTGCCAGGTAAAAAGCTGGATAACATGTAGTATTGGCACGGTGCTCCACAGGTCCAGACACGCTCCGTTTCCACTAGCTTTTGGAGTCTTCAGTGACTTGTACTGCACAGTTATTGCATATCCTGAGTCGGTGGAGGCAGCACAGTACATAGCTAAGGGCCTTTTGCAATGCCCAGTATTAAAATTTATGGTATTTAAGTTGCTATATGGGTAGAATCAAGTATAATGATTTTCTCTTTGTAAATGGGGTGGACTTTTCCTGTTATTGGCAGTTAGGCTTGCTGGGGTAGAAAAATAGATGAGAACACGGAATTACAACAGGTTGTAAACTCGGTTTAGCGCCAACTATATATAGTTACACTTAAGAAACAACAATAATAGCTGGAAACTATGGCATGATAGAAAAAATGTGAATCCTCCCTGGAAGAATGCCTTTGCTATTTGTAGCCAATTTTACATGCTTAGTAACTTAATTCTACATCGATTTCTGTAAGTGGTACTGTAGCTCACAAGGTGGCATTTAGCACATTGAATGGAGAAAAGAGGAGTAGTGGCCCCTCAGAGGGCACTCAGGGCTCTGATAACTCTTCACTGGGACCATGAGAAGTGGGAGGCTATTATAACAAAATTCTGCACACCATCAAAATTCCGGCCTTTCTTCCCAGGAAAGGCCAAAGCACAAACACTTGTTTGGAACCTGGAGCTGGGCCTTTGACTGGGGACTGGGACCTGCTGCAAGGAGACATCCTTAGGGAACTGCTGATCCCTGCTGTGTGTATTGCAGCTCTTCCAGAAGTGACCAGACCTTTTCCAGACCCACTACTGCAGTTTTCCCTTCAGTGACTAAAAACTAAAATATACACAGCAGATGTGAGACCCACTGGAGCACTGATCCTCGTGGGGGGAGCACCAAAGAAAGATTAATAGCAAACTAACAGAGGTGGATGTGACTGAGGTTTTATCCTTCCTTCTGAATGACCAAAGAGTTTATTCACTCCTAATTTAGAAATTAGAATTAAAAGGGAGCATCTTAAAAAAAATTCAGTTCACAGTGGCTTAGGAATTTGTTCCCTTGTGTTGCTTGCTAACCTTGGCAGTAAATGTGACATTAATTCTCATATGTGGCTGCAGGACCTCAGAGGATAATAGCTGCAGGTTCACAGCATGTGGGACAAGTCGGTGCCCTGCACCTGAGAGCCAACATCCATCACACACTAACCAGACGTGGCAGATGCAGATCAGCTTGTGCCCATTTAACCACAGGACACGCTGTAAAATTCTGCCCCATTTAAAACAATTGATTAACTCTAGTGATATCTTCACCATTATGTCTACCAGTCAATAGATTTGTCTCCATCTAAGTCTTCCTTTAGGAACAAAAGAGTTCCTGATACCTCAGCGGGCTGTTTGCAGATACCAGTTTTGTTTAAGCACTGTGCTAACTGACTGTAAGGGGCTGATTTTATTCCTGTAATATTCATGTTAATAACAATAACTTTTGAGAAATCCAATAAAAGTCTGCAATGATATTTTAAAAGAAAGGTCAGATGTACCATTCCCCATTCCATAATGATCAAGTCAGTAATTTTTGATGGATACATTAAATGATGCTGTTGTCCCTGGGCAGATCACAGAATCAAAATAGGCTCCTATTTCATTCAGAGTGTAACACCTGCAATGAAATGGTCTTCTGGCTAAAACAGGTGTTTCCAACAGAGGGAAGGTTTGCTATTTTAAACTGCATCCAGCCAATACTGTGGGTGTCTGCCAATAGACAGCAACCCATAATCTATATATAAATTAAACAAAACTGCTTCATGAAAAGAATGTTATTAAAGCTGCAAAGTCAGGCACTTGGAGGTGAAGAAATGCCAGCATCAAAGTCTCCTGGGTGACCTCAGTTTGTCCTCTCCTTTGGTCGTGCACATGCATAATGATGCAGTTTATAATTGTACAGCCAGAAGTGACTCCTTTTTTAATGCCATGTGCCCATATTCAGCACCTGAAATGCCCTTGCTCTTGGGGCTGTGCAGTGCTGGGGCCTTGGCTCTGGATTGTTGCTACCTAAACCAAAAAGGTGATTTGTGGAACCACACCAGACTTGTGCCCTGGAGAACGTGTTGGGCTGTTGTCCTGTGGATTCTGCAGGAATTTAAGCACTTTGTTAAAGCCAGAGCTGCCACATTGTGGATGAGGGTGTGAGAATGGGGCTCCACGCCTGCACAGATGCTGTCAAAAATGGGCTTTGCATACAACGCCGTGAGGAAAAATTGTGCTGGAAATCTTTCAGGAGTTTCTCCTGGTGTTCTGTGACTGGGAGCATATGTGTGTCTGGTGAGCCCTGGTGGGATTTTAAGCTCACTTGAAAATAGCACTTGTGCTTTATAAGGCAATGTATTTCCTGGGGAATTTGGAGCATTGCTTTGGCAAGAGCAAAGAGGACAAGTTTGTCCAGTCATCTGCTCCCGCATTTTAAACTTCTTTCTGCATACTTCTGATCCTAGATACATAAAAGATTATTTTAAAAAAGATTTATATCAGGAGTGTATTGTTATGATTCTTGCACAAACAGTGATATTTGCAACTTTCAGAATGAACTAATTGGGTGTGATTTCATACCTCCTTTAACAGACTTAGCAGCACTGCAGCTACAGTGACTGATGGTGGCTGCAGATCTCACTGGCCACTTCGGCAGATCAGTCCCTCTGTGATCTGCTGCTTTTGTGCCCAAATCCCTGCCAAGGCATGGAGAGCTCTTGGCACAGCTGGAAGGAGCTCAGCCCCCACATCTGAGTGTGCCTAAGGGGCCTTGTCTGTCACCTGGGGTACCTCATCTGGCTTTAACTTGCTCCTGAGCTCTTGGCTATTAAGCCTCTGCCAGCAGTGCCTTTCATTTAAAAGGAAATGAAACTGGGACTGGTCTATGTAAGTCTGCTGTGCTCCAGCCAGAGCTTCCAGCAGTGTTGAGGGCATGAGATCAGCTATAGATTGAGGCTGTGCTGTGTCCTCAGTTTATCTTTTCCGTCTGAATTGTCTCACTTTTTGTTTTGTGTCCTCTCTTCTCGCTGTTAGATTTGAGGGGTGACTTTGTAACACTCTCCACGCTGTTGGGGCAGGGGGTGTCTCAGCATGTCCTGCTTGTGCAGGACCCGCCTGCCTTGGGACACAGGGACCAGAGTCTGCAAGGGCTTTCTGATCTCTGTGAAGTCATAGTACAGTATAGATATTGAAACATGAGAGGAGAACTCAGGCACAGAAAATGAACAGAAAATCAGCTTTTCTTTATTAACTCTTCATCTGCTGTGACTCACACTGTGTGCACAGTTGTCTCTTGTTTTGAATTTATTTATTTATTGTCAAAAAAAGGGGGAAAGACCTCAGTTTTATTCAGCTTGGTTTTTTTGATAGAGGTGTTAGAGATTATAGATCGAGTTTAAATTTCTAGAACAAATGTGTACTTTAACACGTGAAAAGTTCGATTGTTTTCTTTTTAAATAGAAGTTTTTGTTTAATACTTCAGTTTACTTTTGCTTCAGAAGGCGAAGGAAGTCCTGGTATAGAGCCAGAGACTGGGAGTCATAACAGAAGTTAAACTGAAATTAGACATGAAAGATTTTTTTTTTTTTTAAATCTTTTATCTCTGGAGCCTGAGAGAATGGTGCCTCTCTAGTTGGAGGCATCACAAAAAAGGAAATTCAGCCTCATTGGAAAATGTTTTAATCCTCTGAGACAGAAGGGAAAGTCTGAGCAGAAACATTTTTAAGAGTGTCAGTCTGTCTCTCTCTGATCAGACTGTGCAAACCCACCACTCCTAGTTTGATTTGGGGGTTACTTTGCAGTTGTAAGCCTCTGGCAACAGCTGGCCCAAATATCAGCAGAGGCTCCATCAAACCCCTTGAAGACATATGGAAAAATAGAAATTTATTTGCAAGTTTACTCATTGAATAGTCCACATACAATAAATTTAGCAAGGTTGCATCCTGGCATAAGATGTTTGCAGAAACTTTGAATTTTTGAAGTTTGCAGAAATGGAGCAGAAATGTGAGAGTTTGCAGATCAAAGTGAGTGGCACTCACCTCCTCAGGGCAGGCTTGGGGTCTGCTCTCTCTGGAGGTTTTCCTCAGCTTTTAGTGGTTCTGTGTGAATTATCCTTCAAATGTGTTTCTGTAAAGGAAATATCATTCCCAGAGGCAGGATCAAGCTGCTAAAGGTTGTTCAAAGAAAAAATAGCACCGGTTTTATTTACAGAGACAAAACTTAGCCCATGAGGTCTGTAGTATCAGCCTGCCTTTATCCCTGTGGTAACAGCTGGGAGCAGCAGGGGTGTGCAGGTGGAATGGGAGAGGACTCAGGCTGGTGTTAGGGAGAGCTGTGTGTTCACACGGGGTTTGCTGTTACTCCCTTTGGGTTTGCTCACAGGGGGCTGTAATCTCGTAAGCCTCTATTTCAGATAGGAATCTAAAATATGGAAGGACATGCCTAAATTGCAGAGATCTGAGAACTCGTGAAGCTTTGCTTCTCCAAACTCCGATGTTGTCAAACTCAGCAGAAAAGTGCTATAAATGTGGTGTAAGTGAAAGCCACATCAGACTCGTGGTGTAAAGCCTGTGTTTGAGACAGATGTCTCAAAGACAACGAATATATGCAAGTCACACTTGCAGCTAAGGAACATCCTTATATCCTTGTAGAGAAGTTTATCACCTTCCCAAGCTCATAATGTTGATTTTTTTTTTTTCTGGCTTGAGCTGGTGGCTGAAACTTATGTGCTTGCAGAGGACCAGCTTGCTGTTGTCTCGTTGGCATTCTGGTTTGCCACTTGCAATTAAGTCTAAATGTATCTATGTGCCTTTCCCAAAAGACAAGAACCTGCTTGCAATGAGCTTCCTGGTGACGGGGATCCAACTTCCCACTGTGCTCACTTTGTCTGACCTTTGGAGCACCGAAGGTTGTGATGCGCCAGCCTGTAGGGACCTGCACGATGTCTCTTAATTGTGCTCCGTAATCAGCAGCTCGTTTGCAACCCTCTGCAATGACACAGCTTTGTCCTCCAGCTGAGGGCACTACGGGAGGCCACTCTGCAGGCAAAGGCACGAAGGAAGATCAAGCACTGCCGGCAGCTCTGCTTCTATGCTGGGAGGCTCCTTGGAGCTGTGAGAGGGACCTCAGCGTGTGTTTCATGGTGTATTGATTGGCAAAGGAAGCATGAAATACTGCCTAAGCCCACATTCTCTCGGGAAGCTTCCATTGCCCAAGGCAAAACAGGACCTGAAGGGCTGGGGTCCTAAAAAGCATTAATTCCCCTATAAAGATGTGTGTGTGACCTTGGATTAATCCAAAGTCAGGAGAAATAGGTCCCACTCAGTGTCTTGCAGGAGTTTGCAGGCTCATAGAAGGAACCTGTGATACACACCACCATGAACTCTGCAGGTCTTAAACTGGGTGAAGCAGGGGAAACCTTCACTGCATCATCAGGGGTGAAGGAGCTGCAAAATTGTTCCACTTTTCCAGAAAAAGGAAGAGTGAAGGACCTGTACTTTGGCTTTGCTTTGGGTTAGTAAACGTCTGTGTATAAGCTCTATAGAAATGGGGGCACTTAAAAGTTGTTGCTTTCACCCAAGCAGCAGTAAAAATGGGCTGTTGAAGAAATGGAGACCACTGGGGATGGCCCAAGAGAGATGAGACTTTGCTTCTTCAAGTTGTCCGTGGTTCAGGTGCTCCTCTGCCTGGAGAGCTAAAAGTGAAAGGGCAGAAATGGCAAAATAACCCCACCATTGAAATGAATTGCCATGTGCTCAGAAATTGGTTGAACAGGACACTCTGTGACCATGAAATCACATTTTGGAAAGGCTGAAGTGGATAAGCTTAGCCCTGAAGCTGCTTCAGCCTTGTGGAGGATGATGTGAACCTGTAGTGTAGGATGGCTCTCTGAGTCCTTCCTGGAATATTTACCTTCCAGAATCCTTTCTGGAGCATTAGGCTTTCTCATGTAAAACAATCATTCCCTGCTTTGATGGATTCTCGTGAAATATATTATGCATAAATGGAACTGCTGCAGCCCTGTCTGGATTGAAACATACAATGTTGTAGGATGGAAAGAAATGGTTGTGTTTTTCTTCAAGGCAAAATTTCTCATATTCTTGACAGCTTTTGAAAAAAAGGTGGTGTATGTGGAGTGAAAATCTTTGATGGGGAAGTGAAATAGTGAAATAAAAATGAATTATAGCTCAGTTGTTTCACTTTTTAAAGGTAAGGTCCTAAATTTCTAAAGTGGCCATCCAGATGCTAAAAGGCATAACTTCTACAATTTATTACAGCACATTTTCTCCTTTATATCCTATAAAACACTATAGATGTTCTCGACCATACACCTCTGTCAGAGCATGTGATATATACCTGAAATGTATTCATTCCCTCCAGCCAGGGGACCACAGGGCTGTGTTTGCTTTAGCCTGTTTTACTGGTCCCTATGATGAGCAGAAATTGGATGAACTTTAAAAACCTGGTGGGTAGTGATGCCAAACCAGCAAAATGGTACAAAGATCCTGTAATCCATGTTTTCCTGTATGGACTGGGCTCTAAAGCAGGCCTGGCCTCCTGTGGAATGTGCTTGACCAGGAAAGCAGATCTATGCTGCAAATGCAGTTTTTGTACTTTTTATCCTTTACTGTGGGGGAAACTGCATCTTGATGCTGTACAGAGTGAGCCTTAGAATCACCATGAGGACAAATGCAAATAAAGAAGAGTCATGAGTTGGTTCTCTGCCTGGGAGGGAAGAGGAGGGTGAGCTGAGACACCAGACTGAGGAGTGACTGCTCCTTCTGACACCACTGACTCCAAACCCTGGGCTTTCAAGCCAGGGACAATGTTTCTCCTAGGAGTAATTCAAGCCACAGCTGATAGGCACTGGGCAGGAGCTTGGCTGGATAGCCCAGACCTGTTTGTTGTGTGCTGCAGAGCAGATGGGATCTGCATGAGGTACAGATTTCAGAGTCAGGATGTTTGCAGCCCAGGCAGGGTTCGGCAGCTGCCCGTATGTTTCTTGTACACATGGTGAAAAGTGGGCCAGATTATGAGAAGGGGGCGATTCTGTGCATGTCCTGATCAAACCAGGTGCATCTTGCTGTGCTTTTGCAGTAACCAGCATTTTTAATAATCTGCGGTACATGTATGGCCTTACATTTCAGGGGAATCAAATAAATCTGACTTAATTGCCTTCAAAGTGCTGCAAGAAAGTCAGAGCTCAGCACAGACTGCACTGGGAGATCAGTGGTAGCACAGGGACCTCAGAAATAAGTTTTACAAGCTCAGAGCCTTTACACATTGATAAATCAGTAATTTCTTACCTACCATAAGGGAAAGCTGTGTAATATAGAAACATTGATGTTCAATTTACATTTAAGCATACCCATATGTGTATATAACACTTGTATTTATTAACCATACATTCTTGTTTATGTTAAATACTTTAAACATAGTGAATACATTATATAGGCAATATAATAAATACATAACATTTTTTTTCTTACAATAACTATTGGCTATATTTAGTTTACTACACTTTAGCTTAGTAACATGAGTTTTAATTAAGCCTAGCAAAAATGTTGTCTCCTGTAACAGTTCGGTAGAGAAGTAGGACAGGTTCCAGCAGTAAATGCGTTTAATCTCATTAGGGAAAAGGGAAAAAAGGTGTTTTATGCATTCTAGTGGTGAACATTAATGACGTCTTCTGGAAAGATCGAATGTTGGGTTGGAAATTGGACAATCACTTTATTTAGGAACAAAGTGATCCTGCATATATGGGCTTAACTGGATGTGAGGCTGATTTATAGTGGGCTACTTCCATACATCAAATTGAATGTATAAACATTTTCATCAGTATAGGGTATTTCTAGGGTGTATCTGGGATAAGGTAACTAACGGGCAAAAAAAGGAGGTTTCCCAAATTGTCAGTATTTTTACTGGTGTAAATATGAATAGCTCTGCCAAGACATTATGGTAGATGGCCCACATCTAAAGACCTTTCAATGTAATGGGGATTTTTCTATTGCTTTCTCTGGCATTTGAGTCAGGGTCCCTTTTCCTGGAATTTGGCTGAGAAGCCTCAATAAAGCTGTACAAAAATTGTTTATTTCCATTGCTGCTTAAGCAAACCAACATGACATGGAGTATAACACTGTTCTGGAGGTTTAGTTGGGTTAAATTGTTTGGTTTTTGGTTTTTTTTTGCATGTTCACAGGCTGCTCCCTCCTAGCCTGTGGATTTCTGTCACAGGACTTATTTATTGCTCTTGTCTAGAAATCAGGAGCTGGGTGGTTACAGCTGTCCTTTCCCTGTCAGACTGCTCTGGGTGGCTCAGGTTAGCAGTGCATTCAGACACCCTGTCAGCTACCTCCAACTCTACTTAACTAAAACAGCTGGTCTCAAATGGGGAACTTTTGTAGTGTGAATTAGTATAGGAGCACATTTGGAAGGCTCTAAGAAAGCCTTGGGTGTTTTCGTTTTTGTTATTCCTGCAATCTTTGCAGAGATGTAACACCCGGTCAAATGATGCGGGATCACTTCTGAAAAACTCTCTGTTCTCACATCTTTTATACAAATACTTTTTCTGTATCAGGGCAGGGCACAAATGCTACAAAAAATGCGATTTATTGGTAAAATAGTGATTTTTCTGAGAAAATGTCAACAAAAAAATGACAAAACATCTCTCGCATCGGTCTCCCAAGAAGTACAAACTCCATCTTGAGATACTGTTTTTTGTTTCCATGCTTGGAGACAACTGAGAGCCTGATTCCTTCTCCTGAGAAGAGTAATAGATTTTCTGCTTATAGACTGGGTATGGTATTTGAAATGCTCTTGGGGTGCTTGCCTTCACTTATCTTCTCTTTCTTATCTCTTGAGCCAGCCAGTAAGTCACTGGAAGGAGTTTTTTTGTGTTGTGAAGGGATTTTTTCATTCCTTTCCATGTTACATGATGTCTTTATCATTTATATTCGGGGAGTAACTGGGCCTTCTAAGAGCACAAGGCCATGTTGCTTGGGAATCTCAGCTCTGCACACATTTGCCGCATCTTTGCTTTGTAGGTAGAGAGTTTTAAGTCTATTTTAGGGTGTTTCTTTTGCAGTAAGTGCAGAATGGCTGTCACCATGAAACCCAACTCTTGTGCTAGGGTTTGTGGAAACATGAGCCAAGGACAAATATAGTTTACTGCTTGTGGGTAGGCTCTGTTCCAGTTTTGTGTGCTGCGCTCTGATCAAACTGCTGAAGGCAGCCTGTGTGAGAGTGTAGATGTAGGTTGACACCCTGCCTAAATTAACATGTCCTCACTATTTCTGGGGTCTGAGAGCTTTTTGGGTAAATATTGTGCTTCTTTGTGATCTACAATTGGTTTTGGTCAGTTACATTGATGGAGGGATGGATGTTGTCTCCCTGGGGAAGGATCCATAACCCTCCCTGACTCGGCTGCATTAATTTGCAAAAAGTTCTCCCTCCCTGAGCAAAAGGAGAGTTTCAGACCTGACTCTTCCAGAACCACAGTAAATAGAGTCCAGATGGATGAGAGGACTGGGATAAAACCTGGCTCACAGCCTGGGATAACTGCACAGCGAGGATATAGCCAAAATGTCCTTCTCTGGCTCTTCTGACACTCTCCTGGGCCTTCCTGCTCTCTCCCCTTGCAAAGATCCACATTGCCCTTTCTTGTCTTTCCTTTCCAACTCTTTATTGCTTTAGTAATACCAGAAGGATCTTCTGCTTGAGCTGCCAGACAGGCAGCTTGTAATAACAGAGGCACAAAACCAGCACAAGAGATTTCCTGGTTTGACTAGGATTTGTGTGCAGGAAATCTCCTCCTGAGCCCCATGTGAGTGCAGAGAAACATTGCAGCCTTGCAGCCCAGCAAAGACATGGAGCTAAAACCCCCAACCACCCCAGTTCCCCCCACACGAGAAGGGTAAAAGCATCAGTCACTGTCTCCAACCCCTGTTTCATTGAAGGCAGCAGCGCTTGGGGGAGCACTCAGCCCCTTCCCTCGGTGAGCCCTGGCTCCCACGCAGGGCAGCAGCCAACGTGAGACCAGCATTCCCTGACTTGCACCCTCTGACAGTTTTTGTCCTCTGCCTTCATCCAATGAGCTGGGTGTGGAGCAGGGGATCCGTGGATATTGCACTGCAAAGGGAAGTGACTCCAGTAGGTGCCTTGGGAGAGGCTGAGGAGCGTCTTCCATGGCCTTTCCAAACCAGAGTGCTCCGGAGCTGTTCCCGAGCTTATTAGCACTGAGCCCTCTTAATTGCAAGAGGCTGCTCGATAGCCACTTGGGAGATAAGGGAAGATTAAATAGAAGAGCATAAGTGCTTGAAGATGAATCCTTAATACCTGTGATGAAAAGGAGGCTGGATTAAGTGAGAGTTGCACCTCTGTGAGCTTCATTTCAGAGCAGGGATAGCTGATCTCACCCCCAGCTGCTGCTGGAAATCAGCTGGTCCAGGCTGGAGAAAAGTTCAAGCCATTCTGGCATTAAGCTAAAATCTTTCCTGGAGTTCTACACTTTTAAAAAAATAGTTGTGTAAGGGACTGAGAGGAATATTAATTGAGACTCTCAGGATCTGGTGGCAAAAGGATTGTTTAAAGGGTGGCATGAGTTTTGTAAACACACAAGGGGTGAAAATGATGAATTAGAGGAATGGTCTGGTAAAGAAGAGCCTTTGTTCAAAGAAGATACTCCTTCCTCTAGGAAGCATCTTACAGAGAGCTAAAGAGAAGTGATAAAGTGTGAACAATAGTCCTGATTCTTCTATTGCACTTAGAAGAATAAGGACAGACCCTGCTGCAATACACAGGCTCCTACAGTTGGCAGGAAGGGCCGCCCTGGACAGGAGGCGTCTCTCTTTCTCTGGGCTGGACTCCATCTTGGCTCCAGGCTTGTCCGTAGGGATTTCACCTCCAGAAGGAATGCTGTGGGAATGGCTGCATGCCAGTGGCTACTGCAGTGATGGGAGGGTTTATAAGAAAACCAAGAGGATAGCTGGGGTTTTGTCCTCTTGGAAGGTCCTCATAGGAACAAGAAAATAAATGTACAGGAGCTCCTGACTTGTGCTGCAGCTGCCCCAGGGTGTATAAGCTGATGCTGGGTGCCCTGGCTGTCCTGGAAGGCAGCAGATAATCCATGTATGAGGGAAGGGCACAGAAATGGCTCTTCCAAGAGTGCCCATAAGTAAAACTAAATTTTGAACAAAGAGATGGCCTCTTCTCTTGTCCCTTTCCAAGGATATTTGCTGTTTATTGAATGGGGTCTGACCTTGACCTTGCCTGTTTTGCACTGGTGCAGCTGATGAACACTCGAGCCTTTGACTAAAGGCTTCACTGGCAGATCTGCCCCTACAGGGAGTCTGGTGGAGCTCTGCCCATGTCTTGACTGCCATGCTTGAGCCTGTCTCTTAAAGTTGACCTGGGGAGAGATTTAAAAAAATGCTTTGGTGTGGCCTTCTTCAGCAAAAGGATTTTATGTTGCTCCTGGAAAGTCAATTGCCTTGATGAAGCTTTTGGCAGGAAAGAGGAGCTGCAGCTCACAACTTCTAAGGGACTAATCTTGATGTGTTTATTTCTGGTGTCTTTGTTGGAGCACAACCATTTTAGGGCAAGCAAAATTTTTTACTTTTTTTTCACCTCGGTCTGGATTTTGTCATTCTCTGAGAGCTCTGACGTTGTAGAAACCCTCTGAAATGTGCCTGCAGCCATCGCTTTGGGGCCTGTTTCAATACACACTTGTGCCTGAGCTGGTGTCAGTGCCCTTTCCCTGGCATTGCCTTCCCTGCAGTCCTCACTGATGTGCCATGGATGGGAGCACTGAGCAGAACGTTGGCTTTGTTGGTGCTGATTTCCTTGCATTGTGGTGCTTTAGGCCTGGCAGCACCTGGCATGTTGTCAACCACTGGAAGCCAGGAGATTCCGATGGGAAGGTCAGTGACGAGGCACATCCCACCTGAGGGAGACTCAGTCGATTGCACTGGGCTGTGCAGGCTTCCCACAGGTTTCCAGACCACTAAGTGCATTAAGATAACATCAGTGATCTAAATCCAGAAGAGCTAGGGATTTTGGACTTTGGGGTGAAGCTCAGGTTTCTAAAAATGCATGTCTGTGCTTCAGTAGCCCTGTCTGTCCTCCACAGCGAGTTCCTGGGGGGATGTTTGTTGGAAGCTGGAGCAGTTGGCAGAGCCCAGTGCTGGGGATGGACTCTGTGCTGCACCGAGAGTTGTCTTTCATGTCTCTCACTGGTTGCTATTGTGACTGCTGTTGCTGCCAGGGAGAAATGTAGTGCAGTGAGATGAAGACACTGATCTGATTATGGTGACAGACTATGAAAATAAACTTTTCTCTAAGAGCAGAGTTTTGACAGTTGACTTTTTTTTAAGCCCATTCACAAAGCTTGGGATATTATACTTTATTTTCTTACTGTTCAAAGCGAAAGGTTGCATGCACTAGACACACATGCATATGTAAAATTAAATGCATTAAGAAAACAAATAATTTTGAGTCAAATGTATACCTCTTAAAAACTTGTTGCATTTCTGGCTGTTTTGGGTCTGCCTGAGATGGAGTTAATTTTCCCCACAGTGCTGAGCTTTGTCTTGGTAGCTAAAAGTTGTTGGCAAGACCCCAGTGCTCTGAGCAGTACTGGCACAGCATCAGGGCTGATTCCCCAGCATTCCCCCTCACCAGCAGCCTGGAGGTGGGCAAGAACATGGGACACAGCCAGGACAGCTGACCCAAGCTGACCAAAGGGATATCCCATTCCATGTGGCATCAGCAGCAGAAGTTGTGAGGGAGGAGGACGGGAGGCATTCATTATTGTGTTGTTTGTCCTCTGGAGCAATCCCTGTGTGTCCTGAGGTCCTACAGCCCGGGAAGTGGCTGGACATTGCCTGCTGATGGAAAGTAGAGAATGAATATTTTGTTTTCCTTTGCTTCTGTAAGCTGCCTTTCTCTTTATCCACAAGATTTTTCCCACCTGATTTTCTCCCTACTCTGTACTGCTGGGGGAAGTGATAGAGCAGCCCGTGGGGACCTGACCTCCAAGCAGGGTCACCCCACCACATCAAGGGACTTTTCCCTTTATCCTGACAGCACTGGGATCAGCTTTGCAAAGGCAGCTGAATGACCTGAGCCTGGAAGTAACGGAGCCTGATTGCTCGTGGATTTGTACCTCATAATTGATTGGGCTTTGGCAAAGCCTTTCCTGCAGGACAGAAATTAGTAGGGCAAGAGCTTTTTGAGAAAGTCAGCTTGCAGTCACTAAAGAAAGGAAAAATTACTAATTATATATGCAATCTGTTCTGCCGGTGAGACAGTGATGAGCTTCCTACAGAATTGTCTGTGGAAATCTCTTTGTCTTTTTTTGGAAACAAAAAACTGTTGGAGAATACTTTGGGGAAAAAAGGTCATGACATTTGAGAGGGGAAAAAAGAAAAACACAGTACAGTGATTTCTTTTTTTTTTTTTTTTTCCCCGCAAACCTCAAATCTGCAGTGCCCGGGCTCCATACTTCTATCAGCAATTTTCTCTCCCCTCCTAGAGAACTTTAATATGAATTTTTTTCATTACTTGTGAGGCACAGGAATTGCCTTGATTTCCCCCAGCCTGCACTGTACCTGTCCCCTGCCCTTCTGGCACAGCCCCTCTCTGTGTTGTCCCTTGAATAACGTGTTGAGTAATGAGTTTTTGTCGGGGATGTAGCACTGGCTGGTGGGAGTGGGTTGGGTTTGGTTGGCTCCTGCCAGCAAGCACAGAGCCATCAGCTGGGACAGCCATGGAATTCCCTAGTGAGGTGTCAGGTGTAGTAAACTGCACCCTGATCTAGGAAGATTATCTGTAGAGAGGCCGTTATCCAACAGAACATAAAGAGCATTTATTTACATTCACATTTAATAATGAACCACAAACTGCATCAAATCAAGCATGGATTCTCTGTTGAATAGTGTTAAATTAATGGTGACTTATAGTTTTACCTCCTTCTTTGTGTGCTATAGGGTGCTGTTTACGAAGGAGAGCAAAGGAAATTTGTGTGTTATTGCACCAAACGGGTAAATAACATTTGCACTAACAGCAACTGTGCTTGTGTATTGGAATGTGGGCATCAGAGAGGCCTGTTTGCCTCTGTCCCTCCTGTTATTATGGATTGTTAAACTGTCAGACACTTTTGGCTATCAGCAGTTGCATGTTTATAGTGAAGGTGCCATGGAGGGACTGGTTGGATTACCTCAAGGGGGTCCCTACACACCCCACTTCGGAGTACCCAACGTGCACCAAAGGAAGCAGGGATTTTCCCACAAATTTCTATGCCTTTGGATCATCCTCTGCTCCTGTTCTCTCACCATTTGCTCTGCCATGACTCTTGCTGTCATCAGCAAGCTTCCAGGATTTGGGCACTGCAAACAGCAGGTACCAGGGCAGTGTATGTAAAGGGGGGGGTCTCTGTATGTGGGTGTTATTCTCTACTTGCATAATTTTTTGCCAAGGAAGTGATCTTTGAAAATAAAACCCAGCTTTCTGCTAGGATTTGTGTCTCTGAAGGGCAGTGGGAAAGGGATGCTGCTTTTCCCTGACCTGCTGGATTATATCACTCCTATTTCTCAGCAGAAATGTTCTCCCTTTGCAAGTGAAAAGAGGATGTCTCAAAGAAATCTCTGCAGAGCTCTGACCTGCGCTCCCAGTGGAGCTGGGGTTAGCAGCACTCCTGTCTCCAGCTGTGAGGAGTGCAAATGGGCTCTGCCAAGCCTTCCATATCCCTGCCAACTTTTTTCTCACAGTTCAGTTGGTTGTTTTTTTAAGATTTGTTACAGAGCTTTTCTTTTTTAAAGTAAACCAATGCCGTGAGCCTTGCACTTAAATGAATGCGTGTGCTCAGGCAGATGCAACTAACGCAATAGAAAAGTAAGGTTAGAGGCGATTTGGGTAATTTTCCAGTTTGTGAGTGGGCAGAGTCAAGTCCCTCCACACACAATCTGGGAGAGCATCTGAGCTGCTCAGTGCTTTGGGGCACTACATAAAAGCCAGGTACATTTTGTACCTGGATTGTAACCCAGGCAGTGTGGTGGGTTTGGGGAAGTGGTGCTTGTTTTTTAGCTTCTCTTCTCTCCTGAATGCACTACATTTGCAGTGCCTCTTGCTCTGATAGGCAAAATCCGTGGCAGTTTGCTGCTTTTATAGCAGCCTTTTTTCCTAGGAGAAATATTGGAAATGTGCTGTATCAATAGTATCCAACTCTGTTACCATTGGGAACCACCTTGTAACAACTGAACAGTTAAATCTTTCCCTTCTGTGGTTGAGAGAAAGATCTTCATTCCTCACTGTTCCTAATTACTCCTCTCCTCAGTACCTGCCATGGGCAAACATGTAAATTTGATGGGATAAGGTATCAGCTTGGGTTATATATAGAAAAGCTGAAAATCTTGTGTCTGTATGAGACTGGATTTAGTGGGAGCATCCTGGGGAGCTGATGCACTAAATTTCATGTGAACAAAGCATGGCCAGCACTCGTGCAAGGGTCCCTAATCCTCCCTGGCCGTGTCTAATGCCACTTTTGAGGGACTTGCTGGAGTTCAGGAGCAACCATGTCACTGAGGTTCATTACTCTGTTTGACCTGGAGTGCTCTGAACTGTCCCTGGCAAGGCAAAATCTGAAGGATTGGATTTGCAGTCAGTAAGGGAAATATTAGAGCTTATATTAAGTAGTAGAGAGTTAAGGTAGAATATACTTTATCATATTTTAAGCCTGTAACATAAACAGTGATGGGTTGTTCTTATCTAAGTGCTTCCAAACAAGGTTTTGATCCCACCTAGCACACTGCTGTTCCAGCTGAGGGCGTAGGGAATCGAAGATAAAATGCCGAGATGAAATGACCTTCCCCTCCTTTCTCCCTATAGATGATTTACATCTAAGCCCAGATGCAAACCTAGATTTCACGTCTGGTTTTCTTGGTGTAGACTAAACCAAAATCTTGGATGCAAAGCTTGTCAGTGTTCAAAGTAAATTATATCATAGTTTATTTTCCTTTCTGGCAGAGGTAGAGTGAAATTCTCAGGCAGAGATCAGTGTACAGTGAAGAAAGCTCCATGGAAATGCTGCTATTCACTGGAATGTATACTTATTTATTAAATTTCTGGAAATCTAGATGAAAGACAGGGAAGACAGAGGGATTGTCCTGATGAAATTGGCAACAATAATTGTAATCAAACCAAAACTGTTTAGGTTTGAAACAAAATCATTTAGAGTTTGACCAAAGCTTGGCGTTGTTGGTTCTCTTCCTTTCTGACACTGCAGATGCATTTCTGCTAGACCATTATGTGTTTAGCATTGACTCCCATTGAAAATACATTAAGACTGTGGGAAGGTTTTTGTCACAGCAGTGAATTACCAAGAAGAGCTGTGTGTGACATATGAGGACAAAATTGTTATTTCAGTGTTTGAGCAGTGCCAGCACGAGGCACACAACCCCTTTGGAAATGGGAGAAGCTGGGGATTGCTACAAGGCTCCTTCGTCGTCCTTCTTTACCCATTTGGTGCTGCTGAGCAAAGGGTTGTGCTGGGGTGAGGATTTTGCTGCAGCTGGGAATGGAGCTGCTCCCTGGCCAGGGCAAGGAATGGTTGATGGCCATGGCATGAAAGGAATTACGTAATTAGTTCCCACAGCCTGTACGGGAGTGCTGGTGTGGAGTATGTCCCTAAACCAGAAATGTGCCATCTCTAGCGTTAGGAAAAGGGCTGTCTTTGTTATGCTCCCCTTCCTGCAGAACTCAGAAGTCACAAGAGCTGCCCAGACAGAGGCAGAAATAGGGATATTTTGAGGGGAAAACCTTTGACTTCAGATTTCACTTCCTCTACTGTTGTTGAGGGCACACAATAAATCTTCCCTAGTTATTTTCACTTGAGGCAATGATGCAGCAGAGTGATGTGTTATAGCTTACCCTGATGCAACAAATATCCTCAATTTACTTTTTTACAAGCCTACTAATTTTCATGGATTTCTAGAACTGTTCATGAACTGAGGAACAGCTGTATGATGGAAAGGGATGTAAAACCCCCCAAGCACAGAACCTTCAAAATATCTGCAGTGAACAAGCAGACAGACCAATGCATTTATATCTGAGAAGTGAGAGACCCTTCACAGCTGATCCTTCATCAGCTGCCACTGGTATAGCATTGCTGTCTTGGGCCACGTCCAAAAGTTTTGTAGGTGACCAGGGGTGGCACTTTGCGTCCTCTAGTCCAGATTGGAGATTTTTGCTCCAAGCCCTTTGAGCAAAAAGGAGATGAAATATGGTTTCTTTTTGCTCAGAGGGGCCCAAAGGTCTTGGAGAAAAATCAATTTGCTTGACAGAATTGGCAAGGAGCGCTCTCAGCTGGTGGCTGGCCTCTCTCCAAGCTCTCCCCGTCCAGGGACAGGCAGGATAATTTAGCAGATCTTGTTGCAGCAGAGTGGGATAACATATTCATGGGTGTCCAAGTGACTGAAGAGCCCAGTGCGTAAGCACTTGGGAGAGCAAATCCGTTTGGTGCTGGCTTTTGCCTCCTGTGGAGAAAAGGAACGTGTTTGACCCTGTCCTGTGGCAGGCACCACTTCAAAGTCACTTTGAAAGGGGGCAATGGAAAGCACTGGGATGGTCCACAAAAGTCCAAACATTAATTTCTCTCAAAAGTACCCAGGATTTCCCCTCAGCCCGTGGGTATACCATGACTGATTTGTTTTATCGACAGCTAGCTGATTTTTCCCATTTTTCCTCAGTTTTTTTTCCTTACTGCTTTAACTTTTTAACCTTCTTACCACCTCTGAGTGCGTTTTGGGTGATTTTAAATGAAATTTCAGCACTACTCTTTTTCAAGAGAAAGCATTGCTGTTACTTTAGCAGCCCTGCAGACATACAGTTATTACTGCTGTAACACAGCAGTGGAATAATATGACTCTCCTTGAACCCTTCCCTCTGTTTGTTTTTACTGTCACTGTGTGTCTTGGGATTTAAGGACCTCTGGAAACCTTCCCCCTGTGCAGCCCCTGGGAGGAGCCAGTGTGTGCTGGCACGGGTTGCCCTGGTGTGGTGGATAGAGTTTTTCAGTTTTCTCCAATTCCAATTAGTAACTGTGATAGGAAAACCACAAAGGGAAAAAGGGGCTCTTCTCCCTCTCCAACTGCAGCACGTCAGCCCTGCCTTCAGCTCTTCGAACACGTTGTCACATGAAAGTGTTGCACCAAGCAAATTTGTTGTATGAATGTGCCTGGTGGTGCTTGCAATGAATCCTGTGGTTTGTGTTGTGTTTGTAGGATGGAGGCTGCTTTAAATTCATTACCCTTTCATTAAGTTTGTTCCGTGGGGCTTTCATTCACTGTCTGTGGGACCCAAATAAATGAGAATCCTGGAATATCAAAAGAAGGGTAACACAAGCATTAAGCATTTCTTTTTTATGATAAAATTATCCTGAGTATGTGGGAAGAAAACTACAGAATGCAAATTGTAAGTCCTAAATGTCCAGCCTCATTTCTAACCTGCATTTAGAGGAATCTTGTGGTTGTCCTGCTTGGAAGAGACGAACACCTGAAAATTCCTGCAGTGAGGGCTCCCAGCTGCCCCTGGGCTGCACAGGGAGTGTGGGACAGCTCTTGGGAGGGGCAGTGCAGAGCAGGCTCTGGCACTGCGCATTGAAGGGCTGTTGTTGGGTTCTTCAGATCACTTTAGACAAAATCAGGAGTGATTTACCAGAGCTGATTCTGCCCTGAGGAAGAGAAAGGAGTAACTGACCTGGGAGGATCTTTTCTCACTCTCTTTTCTGTGATACTGTTCCTGTTTCAATCTTCTGGGACCCAAAACTGTGCAGTGTTTTGCATCTCAAAGTCAGCCTGAGAGAAGGTTACTGAATGGAAAACAAGTTCACCCAAGAGTATGTGAGATGAGTTTGCAGAAGGTGTTGAAGTATTATTTGACATCATTAACTTGTGCTTTTACTCATAAGAAGTGTACCTGAAAAACTCCATGGCATCCTCCTCTTCCCTGGTAAAAAATGGCATAAGAACACGTAACAAAAATAACTTCAGCCCCATCTCTGTCACAGGTGCAATGGAGTAACAGATTAACAACACAACATTTTCTTTAGAGCCTCCCTTCCCTTCCCACGGGCAGCCACGTGTCCCCCTGTCCCTGTATTACACGGAGAGGACAGCCCTTAGCTGCCACCTCTCTGGTTCTAGCAGAGCTGTGCCAATTAAAGAGACTTTTCTGTATTTATTATGGAAGAGTTACTTACACCCAGTGACATTTCTGCTGGCTGCTGTTAAAATTCTCTCTGCTCTAAAGTCAGCAGCTGCATCTCAGGGTGACAAACAAAACTGGTACTGAAGAAAATGTCTCCTGAAGTGTTGAATGTAAAATTGTTTAATGGTAAATAATACAGCCTGAAAAGATATGCTGGGAAAATGGACTAAAAGGAGAAATCAGATTTAAGGTACTTCAGGGTTTTGCTCTTTGCAGTTATGGGAATTGATCATGCACAGTTAGTGAGAAGGGTAAGAACACTCAAGGGAGACAAACACCAACACATCTCAGGAACAGAAAAGACAAAGGTTTCAGAAAAATGTTCTTTCCTTTACTTTCTAGTTGTTCTGCTTATTGTTTGTTGTTGTTTTGGTGTTCGGTTTTTTTTTTTTTTAAGAAACAATGCATTTGTTTTATCTTCCCCTCTTTCTTCCTTTTTATCTTCTTTCTTAAATGTCTCATTAGTTCCTGCTGTGGAGTTGTGCAAGATCAAATGTTGTCAGCCTGTGCTGATGAATACCTCTCTGCAAACCTTACATAATCCATGCCAGCCCCAAATCAGGTTAGTGCAGAAATAGAGCTTTACACCTTTGAACTGCCAATTCTGCAGCAAAAAGCAGCTGCTGGCATCGTGTGCCCAGCCAGGCTTTGCCAGCAGTCAGGAAGACATTGCACTAAGTTTTGGGACACAGAAATGAGGAACTGCAGCCACTTATCTCAGATCCTTTGGAAGTCCTCTACTAATTTATTAACTCTGAATCAGGTGCACTTTTTTCATGGTGACGAAGGTGGAAAATTTCAGTATTTCCAAGACCATACTCAATAATGACACTAATTTTTCTAGTTCTCCACTTAACTCGGTGTTTTTCCTGCCTAACTCTGGGACATAGCAGGGAGAATTCTGTGCAATTCTATTGTTGCCAAGGGCCAGATTGTCAGCTGCATGTTTGAGTGGGGGACACAGAATCAGAAGGGACCCACAAGGATCATGGGAGTCCAACTCCTAGGCTGGACAGGCTGCATTTGCAGCAGTGTAGGTGCAGTTTAGGCTGACTCTATTGAGATTATCATCCTTTGTGCTCCATGCAGGAGCAGCTATGGTAGTTTGTGCATCCAAAGCAGTCCAGCGAATGGACTTTTGCAAGAAAGGCTGAAAGGGCTGCAGTTTGATTTTTCTTGGTTACTCAAGAAAATGTTTGCTGGCTACACGGCATCCCTAGGGAATCCCTCAAAACCAGACAGGGTGCTCATTATTTTTCACTGGGCATGACCACTGCTCTGTGTTAAGGCAATTTATTATTTCCATGTTTTCTGTCAGAGAAAGGTTTGTTTTGTCTTATTTTAAACCTCCTCGAAGTCTGTGCATAAACATTCACTTGTTGCTCCCTGGCAGGTAAATAAGAATTGAGCCTTTTGTATGCTATAGGAATAAGATGGAAATGCTGCACTGAGGATGCAAGCAAACAAAATAGGATTATTGATTGATCTCTTGAAAAATGTATGTGCATTTCTCCTGGACCTACTGTGAAATAAAGGAATTTGAGTAAATGCACATCCCTGAATCTCTCCCCTCTGCTACTTACCTTAGATATTTGGCACCTCATATGTTGGGGCAGCAGCAGCAAAATGCATTAGAAAACAGAAGTACAAGTAAGGGCTGCAAGGAATGAAAAACTCTTGGAGGTGGTATAATCTGCAACGAAAAATGTGTTGAAGTAAATGGTCCTCTCCCAAAATGGGAGTCTGGCTGCAAACAAGTAATCAGAGAGAAAATAGGGAAAGTGCTTTTGACAGAAGTAATCCAGGGAAATCATATGCTACAACTTTCTTGCAGGCCAAGCACTAATTTAATCGCAGGAGATAAAATGTGTCCTATTTCAGTGCAGGACATGGCAAGATTACTGGCTCGTTTATTTCAGGGTTTAAGTGCATGTGCATAGGTCACACTTTATTTTCCAGATGCTTCCTGCAAGCGGAGTATTTGGACCTGCTGCATGGCAGAGGCCTGAGGATGGTTCAGGAAAAGGGCCATGTCCAGTGTGGAACCAGAGGAGGCCTTGGGGGGGCTGCCTTGGTGAAGGCCTGGGTTTCCAAATATCTCAGTTTTCCTTGCTCTGTCACATGCCAAGTGCCAGAGCAAAGGGACCTGCTTTTCTCTTTCCCATTTCTCTGTGTTCGGTGCCTTTCACTGGAGAGTTATTAGGTAACAAATACATAGACACACACACACAGAGACAGAGAGAGATTCTCATGAAATGAAGGAGGGCTAAGTAACTGCACATTACTGACTTCAGTGGTTCCCAAATGTACATCCTATATTGCTTCTGGATCTGGGGGAATCCCAGCTTTGGATGTGAGCTTTGCCTGCAGGTCTTCTCCAACTTGAAGGAGCCTTTCAATTAGAGCTGCTTTGAGTGCGGCTTATAATTTGATGCTTCTGGCCTGCTCAAAGTACTTTCACTGCAATAAAACCCATGCCACAAATCCTGATTTATGATGTACCCGTCAGCTCCCTAGTGTAGGAAGTGGAAGGGGGCTGATGGACACCATTGGGATACTCAGAAGTTAAAGACAAATGATCTGCATTCAAGACTCAGGAATGAGGGAGGGAGACAGGACCAAAGAGAGAGTGAATGTGGCTGATTCGTTAGTGCTAATATTCCTCAGAGAGTGTTAATGGGCTAAAGGGAAATTCAGCCACTTGAAAAGGAAGTTTGAAATGGAAGGATTACTGAAGGCTGAGGAAAGAAAGGCAGAGAAAGGCCCTGGTCCTGCTCCAGTCAGGGGATGCTAATGCGGCTCTCAGCTATTCAAAGCCAGAAAAGCAAGAGATGAGGAGGCTGTGCCCCCTCGGGAGGGATGCTCATGGAGAAGGGAAAACATTAAACCAACTGCTCTCTGCAATTTAGTCAGGCAAAAGGCATAAAGGAAGGAAACTGGAAATGAGAATGCAGTCATAAAGAGCAATGACCAGGTCAATGCTATTTTTAGTTTCCATAAAGTTATGGTTCTATTTAGTGAAGGAAAATGGGGTAAATTCCTCTTTACCATCAGGCAAGGATGAAGGAAAACTCAAACTTTTCTCTTACTTCTCACTTTGACTAAAATCTGCCAAAAGGGGGTTTTTTCCCATCTCTGTTTGTCCAGTCCAGGTCTGAGACAAAAGTACCTGCTATTTTTGTGATATGCCAGTGGTGTTGTTTCTGCTGTTTATGAGAAGATGGAGATGGCCCTCCTTGCAGGCAGCTCACAGTCTGTGGGACAGGCACCCACCTGGAATAACTGGGGAGCTCATTCCCTCTTTCTCTCCTTGAGTGCTTGGGTTACTTTATTGCAGGTGTTGGGAAATGCTGGGTTTAAGGTGGGGCAAGGCACAGACTGCCACAAAAACTGTGCTGAGGAGTGCATATAGCAGGAAATGAGAATGTGAGAAAAATGGGAATGTGAGCCTGAAACATCTATAGGGAATTTAGCAGAGGGGGTGGGAGGAGGAGACTGCAAGACAGCCCTGCTGCTGCACTGGGCACACACCCCTTGGAGCCAGAAGAGGCTTCCCAGGCATGGAAAGAGCTGAGGTGGCTCCAGGGTTCCCTGTCTCTTGCTTGTGTGGATTCCTCTCTTTTAGCACTACACTGCTGTATTTGACTTTTCAACACAATAACTACCATTTTGGTGAATTTTGAGATGAGAGCATCTCTCCCCACAACTCAAATGACCATCTCACAAAGACTGTGTCGAAATCTAATTATGAGTAATTACCCTATCATATGTCTCATCATTCATTCCTGTAATTGGGTTTGCAGGGCTCAAAGATTTCTGCTGAAAGATGTGTAAAACAATTCAGGTTTTTGATACCCGCCTTCAGAATGTTTGTGGTGCTGTTTTGAGTCCAGAACCTCTGCAGTCAATAGCTGTGGCTGTAATGGACACTGAGCACTTAGACCACTGCCAGCATTCCAGAGCCATCCACGTGCCCTGCCTGGGGGGAATTCTGTGGTGGGCACCATCAGTAACATCCAGAAAGAAGCTTCCTGCTGGAGCTGGATGAAGCCTGTGGCATTGGCAGCTCACACAGGGCAAAACTCCTCCAGGTTTGGGCAGTGAAGCCCACGTCAATGCGGGAGCCTTCCTTTACTCCTTATTCCCATTTTTGTTTGAATTCCTGCTGAGCCCCTGAGTCTTTTTGCTTGAACACATCTGGGTCAGCTTCTGTCCTCATTTGGATGTCGGTTCAGTTTTGGCTTTAAGCAGGTTTTCATGAGAACAGCTGAAGGGAGAGACTGGCCCCGGGAAGCTGCTGCAAGTAAGAACATTTACAGATCTTGTGGGTTGCGTAAGCAGAGGGGGGCAAAAAGGACAGCAGTCACAAGAACAACTCCCTTCCCTGTCTCGTTGAAACAAACCTCTTTTCTTCTAGGACAAAGCCATTACTTTTTATACAGCAAACTGGGGTTGTTTTGTTGTTAATGGATTTACAAATTGAGTTTGTTATTAGGAGTGACTCCACCATTGTGATGTTAAATAGGAGGAAATTGGCCTGCTCTGTTGCAGCCACCTCTTATTACAAGTACCTTCCTCCTTCTCTTCTAAGAGGCTGGGTTTTGAAAAGCCCTGAACGAGGACATCATAGAGAATCTTAATTCAGTTCAGTTTAAAAGCTAAATTATAGCAATTGATTGTTTTGTTCTGATGATCAGAGACTCCCAGCAGAAAATCCTGGAACATCTGTAAGAGCCGGACTTGAGGAATAACAGTGAGTGGATTCAGAGCTGTTTGGAAACTTTATTTTTCAGCTCACTGACAGTTACGAATGTCATAATAATAATTGCAAAAATTTTTGAAAAAACTTCAAGTCAAACTAAAACTCAAGGGCTCATTTTGATTGCAAGAACATTCTTTTAAAAACAAAAGGAAGTAAGATATTTTCTCAAAGCTGGAGAGCGACCTTTTATTAGAGCATGTAATGACAGACCAAGGGGGTATGGCTTTAAACTGACGGAGACTGAGTTTAGATTCAGTATTAGGAAGAAATTCTTCCCTGTGAGGGTGGGGAGGCCCTGGCACAGGGTGCCCAGAGAAGCTGTGGCTGCCCCATCCCTGGAAGTGTCCAGGGCCAGGTTGGCGAGGGTTTGGAGCAACCTGGGATAGTGGAAGGTGTCCCTGCCCATGGCAGGGGATGGAATGAGATGAGCTTTGAGGTCCATTCCACCCAAACCATTCTGTGATATTTGTAATTGAAAGACAAATCCAAGTCTTTATTTAAGAACACTGGTGGAGGTTTTGAGGCTACTCAAAAGGTATTTGCTTTTATTTTCAACATCGGACTTGGCACTATAGGCACGGTCCTGTGGCATGACCTGAAGTATCTTTATCCTTCACAAATCAGACAACCTGCCAAAATATGCTCGTTTGGTTCACTTTATGGTTATTAGTCATTATTTCTCTAAAGGAAACAGCTTTATTTTGAATGGATTGATGCTCTGCACAGGTTGAATTTTGAGGGCTTTGTTTGGACACAGTTTCCAGAGCTACCCCAGTGCAAGAGCCCATAGCTCTGCTTAGTGGCATTGTCAGAGCAACGGGATCCTCTGAGGGAGACACGTTGTGGCACAGACAGCAGGAAGGTCAGCCCAGAGAACTCTGTGAACTGAACACTCTGTAGGCAAGGAACACATTGCAGAAAAGTCAGGGGCAAACTTCAATGAAACATCATCAGAACAGCTGAAAACAACAAAAAAAAAAATAGTTATGAAATCATCCCTAACGGTTTCATCTGGAATTGTGACTAATGCATTGTTCTGGTACTCAGTGAAAGAAACCTCAACTTCAAATTTATTATATTTTCCTTTGCACATGTGGTTTTCATAGGTGCTGGAATGAAAACATGAAGACAAGCCTATAAACCCCTCTATATTTAAAGTTAATGACACAGAAATCTCAGTATAGTTGGTGTGCCAAGAAGAAAATAAATCACATTCTGCTCATCTTTACCTTTTGCCCTTTTTTGTGTTACTTTTGCTTTCTTGGGCAGATTTTGTCTTTAAACCCGTTCCCAATAAATGACTATTGATGACACCAGAACTGCACTTGATTTCAGCTGACACTGCCAGGCTCTGGCTCCACAGCATAGGACACGAACCAAATCAGAAATGAAACTTGCCTCTTAGCTGGGCAGGCTTGTGGCCGCTGCAGTAGGTGTGTACAGCTGCTGACAGTGTGACACTGAGTTTGGAGTTAATAATGAGCTCAAACAGTTTGTAGCATTTTGTGTGTTTTCCTTGAAATGTGCTCTAAAAGCTCTTGACTCAAAAACGTTTTTGTTTTTTTTAATGGGGAAAAATATACCAAGTCTTCCTGTTGCAAATAAATTGATAACATGACCTGGATGCTTCCTAATGACGGAAACTGGAGGACAAAGAAACCATAGTGTCTATTTATCTTAGTCACCTGCTTCTAAGCAAAACTATTTTCCCTCTTGTGCTCCTCCATGGGTATGAAATTTTTAAACTCATTGGACAAATCCAACCAAAGCTGGCAAGGAGAAGAGCAGAAGTCTCACAAATGATAAATTTAAAAATTTCATGAAATGAAGCAGATGGAAGTAAGTAACCCACTCCAAGTCCCACCCACATACAAGACTCCAGTAAGGATTTTTTACTAGACACCAAAAATCCTATTTTAGCAAATTTGATCAATGTAGCCTGGGGAAAGACTCCACTGATGTCTCTGTCAATCTACCAAAAGATACAAATCAATATAAACAAAATTTTATTGGGTCTTGACCAGCCTGATCCTAAAAGGTGTCTATTGCTGTTTTGCAAGTCACATGGTTTTTTTCAATAATTTTTTTTTTTTTAGTAGGTGATCTCATTATATTTTGGAGAATTGTGAATGTTTAGGTTTAGAATATTTCCTGATTAAAAATCACAAACCCATTTCAGTCTACCAAGGTTTCCATCCAACGAGCTTCAAGGGAACTATGCCTGCAATTAGGATTAATTTACCAAATGCAATGACCTCTGGAGCAAGCAGGGCATTCCCAGTCATGGGCCGTCCCTGTGATGCAGGTTCGGAGAGAAAAATATTTACTAAGGAGAAGGGGGAAATTACAGCACTTTGCTGAGTTAAAGGAACTGTGTGTAAATAAAGATACCCTCTGCTCCCAGAGCCCAATTATAACACTGATGTGCGTGATCTGAAAATTATATGCTATGAAAATAATCCCCGGTTACAGATCCGCCTCTGACTGGCTCTCCTTGATTTCAGACACACACAGGATAATTGCATGCTCCAACAGAGATCTTAATCCGAATTATTCCAGAAGAAAAACCTTTATAAAGCAGTTTTCACTGTAGGGCCCGAAGCCAAGCCTGTGAGGGACAGGGAACAGAAGAATGGTCTGTATCATATTTTGTGACACCAACTCACAAGGTGAAACCCCGTGGCTGAAGGCATGAGTGGGGTTTTTGCCAGGCCTTCTCTGAGAGAACCTGCAGAGCTCAGGCACAGGAGCATCTCTGGGATGGCTTTGTGGGTTTGAACACCCTCATGGCCTGTGCAGCTGTAGGTGAACATCAGGCCCAGGTGCAATGGGTGAGTTTCCATGAGAAAAAACCAGCAACAATAAACCCATTAACCCTGCTTTGAACTAACTGCCATTACCACTTCTCTGTGTTCGGGGCATGGAGAAGGTTTTCTTTCTGGAAATGTGGGCCAAATACTTTCTTAAAAAGATCTCTTTATTGGAAAGCGGCAATAATTGCAAACATCCCCAAACAAAATGCTGCAGAGTTTCCTTTGACTGAAGGGATAAGAAAACACGGTGTGCTCTTGCTGTCAGACATCGCAGTAAAGCTGGGAAAGTATCTCCTGTAGGATTATTCAATTTTTGTGGTAATTTTGCAGGCAGCTTTACATAAGCATATCTGAGCTACTCTTTGATTGGCAAGGCTGGGTTGAACTGTGTGTTTCCTGCCTGGAGCAGAGAAATCCTCGAGAAAGTAAATGCATTGCCCTGATGTTTTCTGAGCATTGTTGATACTGCCAAATTACATGTCTTGGTGAACAAGCTGAAAGTTCAGCCTGTCCCCTGAGTTTTTCTCCAGCTCCTTTAAAGCAGCACCTCTGTGTTCCCCAGCTGGGACTGGCTGTGAAGTTAACGTAGGACAAATCTGGGATGACTCACCGGCTGTTTGTTACTGTGCATACATTGTATATTCATTACCCTCCCCTACAAGCTGTTTCCCGACCCAGCCGTTCTGAGTCAGGCTGATGTTTTGGAATGAGGGAGTTTTGTGGGGAAAATGAGCGTGCTGGTGGTTCCACGTACTGACAAAAGGCTGCTTCTTCCCCCGGCTCAGGAAAGGAGCTGCTGCATAATAAATTGCCAATGCTTGAACTCAGGAGAAAAAGCATGGCAAGAACCTACTAAAAATATTCAATTCACTGCTTTTATAGACAGGCCTGACTTGGTGTGGATGTTCAAGCCTTAAAAGCACTGGTGAGCTTCTTGAAGCATTCAATTGTAATTCAAATTAAAAGAATAATTGGAATAAATAACTCCAAAGTTGCAGCCCTACTGAGCACTAAGGCAGGACTGGCAGCTGCCCGAATCTCTCTGCGTGGGATGTGCCTTTCCATCTCCCCTGGGCATTGTGTTTCCTCTCTGTGTGGAAAACCACTTGATAGCAAACATCCCTGGGGCAGAGAGCATTGGTTTGCTCTATTCAAAGCAGAGATCAGTGGGACCTTACGGAAGGAGGGGGAAGCTCCTTCCCTTGGAGATTTGTGGGTCTTACTCAAGAGTGAGCAAGAAACTGGGAGACTGCTGGGAGGTGCAGAGCCAGTTTTGTAAGGAATGGGTGAAATTTCCCATTGCTGGGTCAGAATTGTGTGTGTGTTCCTGGCCATTCAGGAGATTGTGGAGGTGGCTAGGAAGGAACTCCAGGCTTGTGCACCAGGGTGCAGGACAGGCCTGTGCTTTTTAACGTGTCACCTTTTCTCAGGATAGGGCTGATCATTTCCTCCTTTGTGTTTCCCAGGAACAGTGCACTGTGATCAAGGCTGGACTCAGGTGCTGGAGTCCTGTTTGAACTTGATCCTCTTTGAACTGTGTGACCTCTAACGAAAGCTAGGGAAGTTTAGAGAGGAAAACAGCTTATCTTTTCCTTCTCCTTGTTGGATGAATGCCTTTGTTTTGTTTCAGATCATTCAGATTTTTGCCAGGGAAAGGTTATTCATTCAGCATTCAAATGTTTGGTCAGCTAATTAATTCTTTTACATGCAGGAGCTTTGAATATTTCTCTTTGAAATGCCATAACGAACCCACCTCTTTTCTTTTTCCTGGGCAATGTACTTGGCTCTCCAGTCATGACCTTCTCTCTAAAGTTGCCTGGAAAAATAACCTAGGAGAGATCTCCAACTCGTGGTTATCAGGTGGGACTGAGAACAGGTGGGATAGTTTATGAAGAAGTTTCTATTACTTATACTGAAAGGGGCACCTCTTTCACAAAAATTCCCAGTATTCACACATGATGTTCAATACACTCAATATTCAGCGTGTGAAGGATGTGTGCCTGGCAGAGCACCCAAGGCCACAGGGGTCAGAGGGGAAGCCAAGGGGTCTCCTTGTCTGCTGTAGTGTCCTCCTGGTTGTCCAGCCTTGCTGTCCTTGCAAATCTGCTCCTCATGGGTGCTGCTCTGAACTGGAAATAATCCCCTGAACCTGTGGCTGAGGACGCACTCCAGTGCAGTGATGGTTTTGTGTCCTACTGTTACTTCTGGTGGAGCTTTAACAGGTACAGGAGTGTTGCTCTTTAGGACAAATCCTATGTGATGCTGAAATGCATGTAAATGTAGAGGTTTTTTTGTTTCCTGTACATTCTACTTCAGGCTTGCTTCCAGGTGTTTTTCTTTTCTGTATGAGGAATGTAGAAAAAGCAGCAGCGTGCTCTTGCTATCCTTGCTTTCCACTAGGCCACATAATGCCCCTTTCTTACAAATCTTTTTGGCTGAATTTACCCTTTCCAACTTCTCTCGCCTTCATTTAATATTAATCCTTAATTAATTTTTCTTTGGTTGTTCTCTGACAGAGTAATTTTATTTCACCCAGCACCCTCCATTACACTGGTGTTCTCTGAGTTCAGCCCTGCTGGCTGCAGGCTCCAGAGTGAATGAAGGAAGGTTGTCTCTCATTATATGCTTTGAGTTGCCATTCCCTCCCCTCCCCACAACCTGCTCCTCCAGGCAATTCATTTCACGCATCTCCACGTGGGAGCTAGGAGCTGCTCTGCAGATCAGCACTTATTTATTGCCTCATGTCCTGTTGTTATTTTGATAGATGTGCTCTGGTGTCCTGCACACCCACCCCAGGTATCTTCTGCTCCCAGTTTATTACTCTGAGTGGTGTTTCCCTGGGGTTTTACAGCATTCCTCTCCTCTTCCTGAGCTGCAGGTGCTGGGGAAGCTGTTCCTCATGGAAGGCAATGGGATATTGGTGGCTGACGTTAAGGCAGCAGAATATCAAGGGCCTCTTTGTACAAGAACAAGATGATCAAGAAGCTTTTAAAAAGTGCCTGTGTGACTTAATAACCAGCTCTGTTTAAAAGCATTTGGAAGCAAGTCCCCTGACTTCCAACACTTTATATCATTTATGTGATTTTGCTGGTTGTACTTGGTTATTCTGAAAAACGAGACAAGACCTGGGGGTCATGACCCACATTTGGAGGGGCTGAACATGGTCCCTGGTTTTACCTTTGGTGCTGTTTCAGATCTTCAGCACAAAAACTGAGGCGAAGCTGCAGTCCCGAGCACTGAGCAGACAGAGCACAGGGACTCCCACCTTTGTGGGGTGCAATAGTGGGCGCCAGCCCTGGGGAGAAATCACGGATAGTTTGGGTTTTGTTTGGGTGTTTTAGGGGCAGGTTCCTGAGCTCTGTGCTTTCCCTGTGCCTGGTGCAGGAGTGTGCAAACATCCTCCCCCGGGCGCCGGTGCACCGCGGCTTTGTCACCGTGTCAGAATCCAGCATTAGTATCTCTAAACTCTGGCAATCTACCAGGGAATTTAATGCCATCCCACCACAGAAATTTTGTATGCAGACACACACTTTGCTAGGATATAATTGGTGCTTGCTCTACTTTCCAAATACTGCAGTCAAATACATTCTTGTGGAAAAAGAAACTGATGAATCTTCAATAGCAGGAGAGTCTGAGCCCATCAACAGACTTTTAATGAGTATCAGGCTGCATTTCTCCTCTTGCAGGGCTGCTCAGACATGGGCTTGCCTGGAGGCACTGGGGATCCAAGACATCCATTTAGAAAAATGGGTTTGTGGTACCAGGGAATGGAACAAAGTAGGGAAGAAAGAAAAAGGTGGTGCATAACACCCCTGCTGTGTATTCAGAAAGGAGCTTGCAGGGGTACAGCACAGGGAAACTGGGCATTCCAAATGGAGCCCTCTGTGTGCTGGAGCCTCCTTAGCAGGGCTTGTCATAAATCTGTATTTTTAAAAAATACTAAGCCTGCGTTTCACCTTGCAGCCAAAAATCTTGGGTGCTGTGGCAATATAAAGCAGTTCAGTATTTACAGCCCTGCTCTAGTCAAATGTTTATCTCATAGAAAAATGGCCTTACAAATCTGGAAATACCTGATCGATGTAAACTTGGTCCTGTGATTTTAGAGCCTTATCTTTAATTTTAGTTTTTCTAGGAATCTTAAATAGCTATTATATTTAATGTCACTGTATCTTGCTGTGTTGTGGGTTCAATTTGTATCTATGTTGGTAACAAAGAGAAGCATTGGAAAATCTGCCTAGCACAGGAAAGTTCTGGATGCATTTCAAGGTTCTCTTTCTCTCCTGACCACTGTGTGCTTTTCACCACCTTTTGGCTGTCTTGCAATTAATTTTGTACATTTATTTACAGCCTAAAAAAATTCCATGGATCCTTTTTTGACCACCCAAACCATAGAGGCATCTTGGTTGGACACTCTGGATTGACAAGGTCAGTCAGTTCCCAAAAATGCTGCATAAGCCTAAAAAGTGTCCATGTAAAGCTGGTCAGACAGCCAACATGCCTTGGAGCTCAGGAAATTACACCATCAGTCAAGGAAAAACGGTTCCTGAAACATTTTGTTGCTCTTTTATTAATTCAAATGTCATTCCTATTTTAATTCACATATTCCCAGCTAACGTTTAATTAGGACAGGTATTCTGGGGTTGCTGTTTTTAATTTTCTTCTAGCTGTGCTTCCATTTCTGTAGCTGCTTCACTGCTGGTTTTACTTTCACAATTGATTGGAAAGGTTTATTTTCCTTTAATGTTAGTCTTTAAATACTTGCTCACAACAGGGGCTCTGAAAGGTGTATTATCTTGGATTGTGGGATGAGAAACAGTCCACAGTGCTGGATCCAGAAGGTGATCTCCTGCTACACACATCCCCAAATGCACACGTGTGCTTTCAATATTTTTGCTGCTTGTCTTGCATTATTATTTTTATAATTATTTCAATCATTACAAAAGTACAGATATCCCAGGAGCCACACAAAGCAGCCATCAGGAAAAGACTGATTCTTTGGTACCTGTATTGAAGAGTCCTGTGTCTTTGGCATGGGAAGTTACTGAATGTGGCCACCACTCAGAAGGCTTCTTTCCTTATCAATATGGAGTAGGAAGTTAATGGGTTTTGAGCTCCAGGTCAGGGGTTCATCCTGGTCTGCAGTGGTTCAGTGAGGGGAAGATCTGTCAAGCCATCAAACAGCAGCACTTTGCAGTAAAACTGAAAAAACCCCCAGCATTCACATAGATCACAAGTTTTCAGATCTTATTCATAGCTTTGTCTTTAACAGAACTTGGGGGAGGGAAAGCAAGGCATTTGTTAAGAGTTGTTGTCTTGGCACGTTTTTACCCTTTTCCCTTCGTTGTGGTGTCTCTAACGGCAATTTCAAAGGCAAAAACATAATTTAATATAAAAACTTGATCAGCCAACGGTCCAGAACTCTTTCCTGGGGTGACTTCCATGGTGCTATGCCAGAAAAAAAATCTGATTAGTGTTGGGAAAGGATAAAAACTCCAAAGGTCTCAGGCCTGTTGCCTCACTGTTACACTCATTTGCAACTCCTCCAAGGTCTCCCCTTCCTTAGCAGTGGTTTGGAAAGTTCAGGCCTGGGGTGAAGGTGTTTGTCCCTTGGATGGTTGGGTTCCTCTTCTCCACCCCTGGGTGTGAGGTCACCAGGGAGAAGCTCAAACCACTGTTTCCCCTTTTGTCCTGATAATCCTGTGTGGATACGAGCTTTCCCCATCTTTAGATTGGAAAATTGACAGCTTTGACACTGGATTATGCAAAGTGGCAACAATTCAGCAGCCTTGTGCTGGTGCTCAGATCACTCCTAGGAATGCCAAGAGTATCTCCCCAAACTCCCCTGCAGAGGGGTAAAGAGTGTCCTAATTTAATAAAGCCTCAGTGGCCCCACAAGTAAACCTTAGCTCCATTTTTGCTGTCCAAGTGTGCAGTCTTGGCGAGTTCCTTGCGTGCTCCCTGTTCCCAAACCTGCCCGCAGCAGAACCTGGCCTGTGGCCTTTGCTGTCCCACACTGCAGGGTTTGCCTGCACAGGAACCCAGGAAGCTGTTGGCATTTTTTGGGGATGGAGTGGCCAGAGGTAGCCAGGATGGGCGATGTAGGACTGAGGAATTTTTGTGAATACTTGAGAACATTCTCATCTGAGTTTGGGTAGCCTCATGGCTGAGGCTCTGCTTAACACTGGAGGGGCCCAGGAAATGGCTCTTCAGGATAAAAAAGACTTTATCTACTACCAGGAATGAACCAAATGGTTGCAAAATTCCTATCCCAATTCCAGATCTTTTTGACAAAAATCATGGAACCATCCAGTGCAAACAGACCTCTCAGGGTGTTACCAAGCCCCAGGGAAGGCTGGTACTTGTGCTACCCTGACAGACCTGTATAACCTGCCAAAGGCACCTAAAGGGTTCACAGCTGTCTCTGATTCACCAATCTTACAATTAGGAAAGGTTTTTTCTCCCGATGTCGCCTGGAGAATTGCCTCTTCCAATTCTAGAAGTCTTTCCTTTGACTTAAGTGTGTGATAAAGCCAGTGAGGAATTAGCACCTGAGTTAGAGAGTAAAATGCTTTAAGGGTGTGTAATACACAGGGAAAGGGAACTGTTCAAAGCAAGATAAGCTCTTAGCTCTTATTTGAATGGAAAATCCTCTGTTTCCCTGAAGAAGAATGAGAGCTCCAGCACAGCTAAATACAAGGGCAGGTGAGCACAGAGTCTGAGCTTCACTTGCTGTCAGTATTACAGCTTCTTCTAACAGCATGAAGTGGGCTGTGGCATCCATCTCTGCACATTTACTTTACCCCCCTATGCATTAAAAGGTCAAATTTGCTTTTTTTGTTTGTCATCCTGTAGATCCAGCAGTCCCTTTGTAAATGCAGCAATCTAAATAATTCATAAGCACAGAGACAGCGCTGTCAGTGCCACAGCCAGGTAAGACCTAATCCATGACAGTCTCCTCTTCCTCGAAGACCACAGAGGATGGAGCTGTGCAGTGACTGTGCCAAGCTGTGGCACCTTGCTGCAGGCTTGTCTGAATTTCAGGATCAATGTGGCTGTGAAGACAAGGGACAAAATATTGAGCAAAAGGAACTTTCCCCTTGATGTAACTTGGAAAGTGCACTTTAGGTGCTTATCAAACAAGGCAGAAATTATATTGGAAAAAAAATATTGATGGCATATTAAAAAACAGGAAGAGTGTTCCTCTTGTAGGAGCATGTTTGGGCTGTCAGTCGTGGCAGAAATCAATGCAGTACTAGGACAGACTGACGGTGTTTAGAGCAGCTGCTGGCACCCAGAGCCTCACATGAGCACAGACCTGAGTGTCAGCTGTCCCTGGAGTTTCGTCTGAAATGTCTGGCATTTTGGAGGAGGAGCTTGGGCTTTAGCATCCCTCAGCCAGGATGTTAAAGCAGCTGAGATTCACTCCCTGTCTGTTGCTGTATTATCCTTGGAGAAGCTGCTGTGGCACAGAGAGCATGTGCTGGAAATCTATCCTGAAAGTTATGAGGTGCCTGGAGCTGCCTGTTCAAGAGTTTTGGACCTGTCTCCTGCAGCCCAGTCCTGTGACAAAAACATGCAAAATCAGAAATTCCAGAGATCACTGGCACTCTCACTCTTTGCAGGAAGGCCTGTTGTGCTCTTCAGCTGGAAGAGCTTCATCCCAACACACTGAAAGAAATAATGAAAGAAATGATATTGCTGTAGGAAGAAACTGATGGGGCTTCTCAGTCTGGCTTTGATTTCTCCTGCTCCATCAACTCTGTGCAAGCGTAACTATAAAGGAATCTGGAGTAGCTTTAGGACCAATGCAAATTCTGGGGTTTACCCCCTCCAAATAATTTCCAGGTGCCAGGGCTGGTGGAGCAGTTTGACTGCAAACACGGAGCAGCAGCTGTGTTACCCAGGTTGTGTGTACCTCGTGTCTGTTTGCATACAGATTTGACAATGTAATTGTGTACTGACAGAAAGCTCATGGAAGGAGAAAGATGTGAGTAAATCTGCTTCGGTATTTCAACTAAAATTTAAATCTCCCATTTTGCAGCAGAAGTTGATTTTTTTTTCATTTCACAGAGCATACTTGGCCAGCTAGAAGCCTTGGAGCCAAATTTATTCCCTCTCTTATAATGTAGACCCTGAGTAAACTGAGTGAGTGAAGGTCAGATCACCTGTAATTCAGCATTTAACAATACGCTTTGCATAATGAGAAATAATCTGCAAGTGAGGAAATCATGAAGAAAACAAACACAACCATATCCACTGGCAGCAATGCCCTTTTTCATTCCCACTGCAGTGGATCAGGACTCAGGGCAATCATGAATACATTTGAAAAATTTCCTCTCCTTGTCTGTCCTACTTTTCTGTTTCCTCATCATTTAAAAACCTCGGCATCAGGCTGATTTCGGAGGCACCTAGCAGCCAAGGACTGGTGTTTGATAGGGAAATATGCTGGGGAGAGGAGAAGCTGAGTTCTTGAAGTTCTGTCCCGAGTTAGAGCTTCTGTTAGAATTGTGATATGGGTCTGAAATGAAGCGAAAAGGAAACGGGTTATAGGACAAAGGTGCCAATGTGAATCAGCAGAATCTCTTTAAGCAGAGAGACTATTGGAAATGTTTTGGAGTTGTTTTGTGTTTCCCATTCATATTAAGTATCACTCTCATCATGGTAGAGATGTCAAATGAATGACAGGCAGGAGATGAAAAGGAAAAAAATAAAGGCAGACTAGGAGTAAGTGTTAATTAAAACAGGATTTGGAATAATCAGGAAGTTCTTTCATATCTGCTGCATATGAACCTTCCTTTAAGAGCCATTTTGGTTTGATTTACATGACTATTGGCAATTATTTATAGTGGATATTTTGCTGTGATAAGGTGCCTGAAATTTGATCAATCTGTGACCAAACTTTGTGCTGTCAAAACTCACAGACTTGACATGAACATCTGTCTGCTGAAAATTAGGGCTTAGGACTTGGGAACGAGTGTTTTACACTGCAATCCTTGTGGGTCTCTTCCAAGTCAGAATATTCTGTGATTCTGTGACTCCCTGTCTGCTGGCAAACCTGGGAAAGGAACAACTGACGTCCCAAAAGCTGTGTTTCGTTTCCTTGGAATTATTTAGCAGGTTCTAGAAGCGGGTGACAGTCTCAACTTTTACGGAAAAGAAACCACATGAATATTTACAGGATGGCTGGAGGGGAAAAAATATCTAATTGGTTGTTGAGTAGAATTTGATCCCAAAGTGAAGAGACTTTGAAGTTTGTGTGTGTACAAACACACACAGGTTTGTGTGTATGTACAGATGTATCAAGATAGAGCGGTAGAGAATTTGGAGTGATGTGTGCGGGTATGGATCCTATAGGCGTGTGTTTGTGTGCATGTGTGCACACATTCCTGCAGGATAAACCCTATTTATCCTCTCAATGTTTGACAGAAAGACTTGTGCAGTTTCACATCAGCCTAGGAGCCTCCTTTGATCTGAGAGCTGCTGCCAGCTGCTGGGAGTTGTTTGGGAAGCTTTTTGAGCTGAGCATAGTGAGCGATAACTCAGGCTTATTTTTGTATCATCAGAATGTTTCAGCCCTCAAGTTCTGTTAAGCTGGTGTTTTGTTTTGCTTTCCGCAAATGAAATCCCCCTTGAAAAAGCTAATTTAGCAACTGAAGTGGATCACTGTACAGAGCATTAGGGCCACCAGTGGTAATAGCAAATGGTGAAGCTGGAATTCAGGCACCACTTTCCCTTATGATTTGGTTTATTTACAGCACTTGCAGAAGTTCCTCTCGCCCCACACACAGCCCTGCTGAAGGAGCAGAGTTCTGTCTGTGCTGGCAGCAGCGGTGCTGGGGAAGGCAGGAATTGTCATCATCCCCCAGTGACTCTTCAGTGAAAGGTGGGGGCTGCAGCCTCCCAGCCAAGTGGCTTCTGGGGAGGATAATCCCCCACTGTATTCTGGGCTTCCAGCTGAGACCCAAACCCAAATTACAGCGACTATTTAGTGTTCTCTATGGCTCAGCTTCAGTCTCACAGCTACTGCTGTGGTTCAACAGCAAGTCGGGAGCTAGAATATAAGTATTGGCTTTTCCTTCCTGGAACATGTGCACTTTGATAGAGTAATTTATTTTTATGGGATAAGAGTTTGACATATTCTTTTAAAAAGGAGTGAACTGGTTGAATGATTCCCTCTCTCCCACATGGGAAGGCCTCACAGTACCAATCCTGGGCTGGACAACATTCTCTAGGGAGCAGCATCCCACCCATGGGCATGTCTGGAGGGAAAAGCTTTCCCTAAACAGGAAAAACCCTAAAACCTTGGTAAAGGTTGGGAAAGAAAGGGAGACATCAGAAGTTCATTCTCATTTCACAAGGAATTTAGCCAGGACCAGGAAGCAGCCAAACGAGTATGAAATGCTGTAAGAGCACTTTGTAATCAAAGTACCTCAGATTTAAGAAAAAATATTGCAAGATTTCACCAACCTTTTTTTTACCAAACAACTCTCCATAGTGTTTGTTGGGTGGAGTTTGCAGAATTACATCCTTTGGTGTTCTCGGTATTGGGAAGTCTGAACGTGAGATTCTTGGCAAGGAAGTTTCCTATGGTATTTACAAACCCATCTCCTTTTTGAGCATTTCTATTTGTGTAGTTTTTGGAAAAGTGTTGGTGATGCCCAAAACATTGTATTGGCTCTTAACCTTGCAGAATAGCAACATCACACAAAATGAGGTAAGCCCAGAAAAACAATAATTGCAGATTGATTTATTTGGAGTGGATGAACTGAAGAGTCAAGGTAGGAGGGTTTAGTAAGGATTAGAAACACTAAACTGCAAAAGCTGCAGCACAAACTGGGTGCACCATGCCTGAGTGACAGAAATCAGGGGAAAGAATCCAGTGGGTTTTCTCTTTTTAAAACAGCTGGTCATTGGTGATGCTGGTGAATTCATAATTCCCAAGCATAGATCATTAAAAAAATTAGGCCAATCATATTTTAAAATGGGTTCTAACATCCAGCACTTTGGTTACTTTCTGATTCTCTCAGTTTGACAATGAGATTATTGTGCTTCCAACATATCTGGAATTATCTGAGTCTTGTTTGAGGGGGTGAAACTGTGGAGGAGAGTTTTGGCCTCATTTTTTACCTGTTGTGGGTTCTGGTGCAGGCGATGATTATTATCAAAGGACAAGAAAACGCATTTGTTTAGCAAACTGTGACAGAGCACAGACTCCCTTTTCCTGATCTCTGAACTACAAATTTGAGCTGGACAAACGTGTCCCTTCTCATTGCCTTTACCCAGGGATGAGTGACAGTGAGGCAAATGCAAGGGGACTGAAGGCAAATGCCAACTGATCCCAAGGATCAGCTGCCTGTTGTTTCTGCAGCACTTTGGAAATTCACAGGTCTGTATTTATTTATTTTCATAAATTGCGAATTGTGAATGCCGCCTCGACCCAACACAGTTCTAAAAACACTCCTGTGGGTTTTTCCGTAGACAGCCCTGCGTGTAATTTCGAGCTGAGGCTGTTTTCCACTCCCTTTCCTGCATCCTCCTCCTCGAGGATGCCTGTTAAAGGGCTGAAGGTCCTCGATGGTAACATATTCCCCTCTTTCTGTGATGGGGATTCAGTTGTCACCCCTGGGTCAGTGCAGTTTTCCCTCTTTGCAGCCCCTTACTCTGGGTGCAGGATCCAGCATCTCCTCATTGCATTTTATTATGGGCTGTAGCACTCGGAGCCCGCTTTGGGAGGGGTGGCTCTGGTTTCTCCAATGGATCTCCATTTTCATTTTATTGCAAAAGCTTGCAGCCAAATTTGCCAGCGTTTCAGCGCAGGCTGGATTGGGTGTGCAAAGGGCAAGTGTAATTACAGTCATGAGGAGGCTCTACACAAATAGTTTGGCTATTTAGGGGCATAATTACCCAGACTGCATTCCCAGAAATAGTTGCTATGCACAGATCAGTCCAAATGCTTTCTACAGAGCTGCTCCTTGTCCTCCTAACCTGGTTCATTATGGAGCCACAACAAAAACCATCTTGAGTGGCATCCGTGGATGCAGCTCTCCTTGCTGAGAAACCACGCGGGAAACCACAGTCTTAATTACGTCTTCTTCTAAAAGTACACTAAAACACTCATAAAAAATTAAGACTATCTTCAAACTTATACCACAATATCACTTGGAAAGCTCTAGATAAAGAATATAATTCAAATACAATTTCTGTTGTAGGACACTTGAAAATATACATTTATTTAAATGGCTTGACTGCCTCCTTTTTATAAAGCAGGTCACCCCCAAAAAGGATTATTTTATGTCCCCTGGACATGTATGGAGCCAGTGCTTCACACAAGGGTTTTAATGGCAAAAATATGAAAATTCTTCAAGGCTTTGGCATATTATAAGTGGTTTCATGCCTGGGTTTTGTCAGTATTGGTAGGTGGGGGAAGAAGGGCTGGAAATGAAATTGAGGGATAAGTAAAAGAAAGAAAAGAAACATTAAAAGATGCAAAATATGGGAAAAGACAAAAAAAAACCCCACCCCATGCTAAAAACAGGAGGGAGAAACCCCCTTCCTGACTACGACTTTAATCTCAGTCTTTCATCAGAGGGTGTAGTGCCTGCAAGCTGGGAGTATGCTTTGAATACTTCTATTTTTTAATGGTTTTTTTGTGGAGGCCTTATTCTGGTGTGGCAGATGTGAATTCTGATGTGGTGATGTACATGACCTGATCCCAACAGCCAGGTTTATTATCATCAGAACGGTGCCATCAGGCACACAAGTGTTAAAACCTTCCGAGAAGGACTAAATGATCCATTACGTTTTGGCAAATGCAGCCTCATTTCCTACCTGCTGCTCCTTCTGTGGTCGCTCTGAAGCAATTATTTCAGATAAAGTGGGAAACAGGCCATTGATGAGAGTCCATCAAGAAAGCATTAGCCCACCAGAAGCAATGTACTGGTTGTTAAACAGAATTGGAAGGTATGGATGCAAAAATATTTTTCTTACTTTTTTTAGCTTCTTTTTTGATGGGGATGGGGAGGGCAGAAGGGGCTGGAGGGCTGTCACCACATTGTCTAAGGACTGGTAGGTGAGGTGCAGTGGCACTCTCTCCACTTCGTGCTGCCCATGCCATGGATTGTGGCTGTGCAGCCAAGGGCCTGGAAGTGCTGACAGTGGAGCAACAGCAGCTCAGGCTGTTACAGGTGAGAGACAGATTTATTATCTGTCTGTCTGTCTATCTATCTATCTATCTATCATCTATCTGACTATCTATCATCTGTCTAACATTTCTTATCTACTATCTCATCTGTTTATAAATCATGCCCCACTGCCTTGCACACGGCAGAAATTTGTTGTTCTGCAACATCCTGGGGAAAAAATCCTGACTTGGCTCTGAAGAGCAGCTCCAGGAAATCTGTCCAGTCTGAATTGCTAAGAAGGTAGGGAAAGCCAGGCAGGATTTGACTGGGACACCTGGATTATCATCTAAATGACAAGGTAATGAAGGAATTTGTGCTGTGAGATCTCTCTTGCTGAGCAATGCTGTAATACTTTATTTAATGGTTTATCGTGGACATCTCATGATTTAACATCAGTAGGCAGCAACTAGCCAGATTCCCACTCTGATTTTGGATACCATTTTTAAACATTATTTATTTTACATACAAGTTATCAACCCAAACACTCCAGATATGTTTCCCTTTTATAAATCTGTAACTCTTAGTGACTTTCTCCCTCCAGTCCAGCTGATGTCTAAGTCAAAATGTCTCCCCAGTTCTGTGGTGGCTGATGGTGTGGATCCCATCCTGTGGGCGTGGAGCTGACCTCTAAAACTTGTGGTTATGTGCTAAGGTGACAGTACATGAAAAGAAGTGAGTTACCTTTTCCTCATCTCTTCAAGAAACAAAGACCAAGTACAGCAGAAAAAGTTTGGTTCAAAACAAAAGTAGACTCTGAAAAAGAGTTTACATAAAATATTTCTGGAGCTTAATGCTCTGTCTCCAAACATCCCTCCCTCCCACTTTGCTCCAGGCTGGCCTGTGGGGGTGGATCTGGTGCCCTCCTACTCCCAAAGGAGTGCAGGTAGGGAATAATTACTGACCCTTTTCCCCGCACCTGGACACAGGGGTGACTGCACTGGTTTGTCTCCTGGAAGGATCCTCACTAACCCACACTAAACCCTGACCAAAATAAAGGATTTCAGGCCTCCCTGTGCCATTGAGGGCTTTAACCAGGACAAAGAGGCACTGCCAGAAACCTTCCTGCTGGTAAATCGCAGCATATTTTTTTAAGATGTTCTTCCTTCCTTTTAAAAAACATTTGTCTTTAATCTGATAAAATAAATGTGTAGTATCTCTTACCATTTTTTTTCTCCAAGGGAACTTCATTTTCCCATGGCTATGAGTTGTTGTGTTTGTAAAAAAAAACTCCTTGTTTAGAGGCCATGATTACTGCTGAACAAATCCTATGGAATCTAAGCAGTGGGTTTGTGCAGAGTGAGACACAGTATGTCCCAAAGAAATAGGCTACAGTTCCAAATTAAGCAGATTTTGGTGCCTTTTTAAATTAATTTTTTGTTTGTTTGTTTTTTAGAGTGCCAGCCTCTTCTGTCTGCAGAAGCAGGTGAGGAACCCAAGAGTGATGAGGCTGCTGTGACACCAGTGGCACATTCAGCACAAGACCTACAGCACTTTCAAGCTGGGAACAGAGTCCAGGTCAGGAACAAACATTTCCCAAAGCTCTTAACAGATGAAGGCGCTGGGACTGAGCACAGACATCCCAGAAATTCCTTTTCGGCCCAACCCAGAACAAACCCAAGGTGACAGCACCAGCAATTATAATAATTAAAAAAATGGTCTTTTCTAGTGTGCAGTGCCCTGGGTCATGGATGGGAGCCCCCCCTTTTGGTGGTACAGGTTGGTTTTGTGTCACTCCCTTGAAGGGCTGAATGCAGCTGCTGGCAGGGCAAGGAGAACAGCAGAATTCCTGAGGACACTGTCACCCCAAACAGTGTCTGCGGCCCTGGGGAGCTCGGGCACCATCTGCCACAGTCACCCCAGGCCTGTCCTTGTGTCCGGAGTGTCCTCTGCAGCTGGTCCCTCCCAGCTGGCTGCCCCTGGCCAGGAGGCGAACACATGGATGGGGCACTGCACAGCTGCAGCCTGAGGCAAGGGCAGGAATGTCCAGCAGTGCTTCAAGTCCTCAGTCAGGACGAGCAGAAGGGGAAACCCCTTTATTTTGAGAGCAGTCCAGAACCAGGGTAGCTCACACTGCTCCAGCCACGAGGGAAGTTCCACATCCCCTCCGAGCCAGTGCCCAGCTGAATGCCAGGGATCTGTTTGGGCACAAAAACGGCTCTCAGTGTGCCGGGTCTCACTGTGGGACACCAGCAGTGCTCACACAGCTCAGCACAGGGCCTTTTTTAGGCAGCAGAATTAAGCAAGTGCTGAATTAGGGCTTTGCTGTCAGGACTTCACCTGCCAGCGTTGTTCTATTGCAGGAGGAACATCCCTCATACCTCAGTTCCCTCCTAAAGGAAAAATACAATATTATCTTAATTAAACAAAAGCTTTTCTTCTGCAGCTCTATCACTCCAAATGGAGCAGGATGACAGGCAGAGCAATGTAGGTCCTGTAATTCAGAACAGGTTTTCAGAATTGTTTCAGAGAGAGGAAAACCTTTTCCTCCCACCAGTGTCATTTACAATTCTGGGCTGGGAAAAAGCAGGAGGGGGGTGTTTGTGTGTGTGTTGCAGTAAACTATTGCTGATTATCACCTCTGGGCTCTTCTCTTTGTTTTCCTTGGATGAACAATATTGGGTATCTGATCCAAACAGAATCCATTCAGAATTGCTGGACTGCTGCACAAAATGGTGGTGTGTTGAGAAATGCCTTTTTTCCCCCCCTTGTTGGTAAGTCAGTGTGGTACAAAGATGGGAGCAGGAAAGGATAAACACGTGTACGGTGACTGCAGTGAGCAGGTGCAGGGATAATTCCCAACACAGCCCGTAGCGGCTGCTGCCATTTGAAGGTGTCAGCACAGTAATGGGAGATGGATGGGAGCAATACTCGCTGGGGCTCTCACCAAAAGCACACAGTGCCCGAATCCACACTATTGACGCTGCTCTCTCCTCATCGGAGCTGCACTGGAGACGCTGCAAGAAGAGGGCTGTGGAGAGGGATGGGGGGGCTGTTAGGGAGTCACATAGGACATTAACTGGGAACTGAGCAAAGGCCATGCACTGTAGCACAAAACTTGTGTCTGCATGAAAATCAAACCCTCCTCACTCCATGTGTGCTCTGCATGGTGGGGATGGAGCTGCTCCTGCAGCAGCAGGAAAAGGCCCTTTAGCTGCCCCCAGGTGCCACCATCAGGGCAGCAGCACATGTCCAAGGGACAGAAGGAGGGAAGTACAGATGGACACACAGAAGCCCCCAAATGGAGCACAAATGGGGATCTGCTGCTGCTGGTCAGTTTTATCCACTATAAATATATGGATTTGATATATAATGGGTATATAAAGGTAAGAATGGATGGAAGTAAGGGAGGACAGACTCAGGAATGGATGGACAAAAGGAAAGAAGGCAGGAGAGTCAGCTGGAAGGAAGGACAAACAGAAGAAAGAATGAACAGGAGGAAAGAATGGGTGGAAAGAGGGACAGAAAGGGACACTAAAGGGCAAACAGAGGGAAGGACAGATGGCTGGAAATAAGACTGGCAGAACAGAGGGATGGAAGCATGGTCAAAAGGAGGAAAGAAGGAGTGGATGAAGAACAGAATGAAGAACAGAAGGATGGAAAAGAAGATGGAAGGGTAGAAGGAAGAACATGTATAGACAAAGGGGAGGCAAAGTAGGGGGAAAGAGATGGAAGAACAGAAGGAGGAAGGACAGAGAGATGGAAGGGAAGGAAAGATAAAAACTGCTGCTGGAAAGATGGGAGAAGAGCAGAAAGAAGGATGGAAGGACAGCTGCAGAAGGAAGGAAAACTGGGAACAGCAAACTGAAAGAAGAGAAGACGATCACCCACTGCGCCTTGCAGGTCCTGCCCCGTTCCGCTGTGACGCCAGCAGAGGCGATGCTCATGCCTGATGTGATGTTCTGCGATGACCTGGGATGGGCTTGTGCTATGGGAGACAGCAGCAAAATCATTTGAACTTGATATGCAAACGTTCTCACAACTTAACAAAGCCCCAGTGGTAATGGGAAGGTTGTGCAAAGTGTTTCAGCACCAACTCTGTCATGAGAGAGGCGTTTGCTCTGGGCCAGAGCTGCACAAAATGGTTTCAGGAGAGAAGAAGCCAGGAAAAGCCTTTGCTGGCTGTGCTCCAAGCATTGCTTTCCCCCAGCAAACACAGAACCCTGGCACTCGTTACAACACGACACAGCCACCCCGAGAGCTGGGGGCACAGCAAGGGAGGCAAAATCTGCAGAGGAAAATTTGGATCCTGGATTCAAAAACTTGCAGTGCTTTTTAAATGTACATTGCAATGCATCCCATGGATGGTCTAGCGAGAGCAAGAGTGACCTATTTGCTTCAGCTGTGAGCCTAGCTCTGGAGAGCTGGGTTTAGTTCACAGCTCAGCCACAGGCTAAAATATTGGACATGACATGTGCCCTCTTTTCCCTTCTCTAACAAGAGATTATTATTTCAGTGCCTCACACTGGCGAGAAAAGACAGAATTCATTAACCTCCCTGTGTTTTCAGATACTCTGCTCACAAAGGTCACATATAAATTACAGTGAAAAAGGGGCTATTTTAGGGGATTAAGCTGAGTTAACACACCAGGAAATATTCCTATTAAAACGAGCAGCTGGCATTAGATCTGGTACCAGTACCTTGGAGAAACTAACGAAATACCTCACAAACTCCTTCATTTAACATCTCTTGTTGGTTATAGCAAGGAGGGACTGGAGCTGTAAATCCTGATCACAGTTCTCTAGAATCACAACAAATTGTCCTTTTCGGCACACCCAACTCCTGTAGAGACTTTGCTCCTGTCACCACAGAAAAGGGATTTCTTTGGGCCAAGTTTGCCCTTCTGGCCTGAGCTGGAATTGGGCTCCAGAGGGCATTTTCCCCTGGGAAGTACACTGGGATACCCATCCAAAAAACCCTCCAGCAACAGCACTGTGGCAATTTCCTGTGGTCAAATCAAAATGTGTGTCCAAACATGAAACAGAATTAGCTCCACTTCCATTGCAGGTACCACAGATAGGAAAGGCAAGGGAAGTGAGAGTATTAAAGAATATCTTTAAACTTTTTATCCCAATAATGATATTTTGTACAAGAAATCTAAAAAGATTTACAACGGACAATAGTATTTATACATTTATATACACATATAAATATATATATTAAAAATGTATTTATATGGAGATGTATAAAGCAAACCTGTTCCATTTTTCCTCTTTTGGGTTAAACATCCCTTGTTCCTTTCCTGATTCCCTACAACCATTACCTCTCTTCTCAGGAACTCCCTTTGACCTGCAGTATTGTTTAGCTATGTTTGAGGTTTTTTTTTTTTTTTTACAGTTGATGGTTTTCCAATTAAAGCCAATGAAGTCTGTAACCCAACTTCATTGTCATTCCTTGTGATTTTTAGGGTCTTGCAATTTTACTTTGTCCCTGAAAGGCCCACTCAGGGGATTGCAGAGCAATTCCATTTTTATTAAAAAGAAAATCTTTGAAGATATCATGCAAAGATTGAAACAATGGACGGGAAAGGCTAAACAACCCAACACCTTCTCTTTTTTTAAAGCCTTGTGAGCTCTTTGATGCTTCAGTTGTGATGATTTAATGCTTGGAAGCAGAGGGGCTGATGAAGACGTCAGCCCAGAGCTTGGTTCTAGGGCTTGCTGTATCTGAAACACCAAAGCAAAATACTTTTCTACTGCTTTTTCAACTGGTTTTGGTCTATCTTTAACCAGAGTCTCTTCTGCTGTAACTATTTTAAGTAACACAATTTAATGACCATTCAATTTCCCAATGAAAAAAAGAGGGACTTCAACAAACATACCCACCGCTCTTCCTGGTGCCAATATCCACCTCTGCCAGGGAGGAGAGCCACCAACGGTTCAGTAGGAAGGGAAAACAATGACACAGAGTTCAATGGGAAGAACAAAACCACACGTAAAACAGGTTTGAACCAGAGTTTCCCACTGCTCTCCCTCAAAAGCATTCCCATCTCCAGTAAGTACCTGCTGCCCAACTTACTTCCAAGTGAAATTCTCAGGGATACTCAGACTGCACAGTAGAAGTTGCCAAGGAAACTGGATTCACTTACGGTTTCACATGTTGATTATTTCCATCTCCCTTTTTTCCCCCACCCACATATACCTTAAAATTAGTATTGTCCTTCCTGGTCTAATTACCACACTGGCATTGCCATTCAGGACAGGAAATTGGATTTGCTACCTGAATCCAGGCTTGAGCCACTCTCTTTCTTAAAGCAAGACATTAAAAACCCCTTCAAAATTATTTTGTCAGTAGATTACTTCAAACTGCCTTTTTTCCACACTGATAACCAAAATATCCAATGGCACATCCAGCTGAAGAGCACAAATACAACATTCCCCGACTGAGCTGGTGCTGTAAAACTGAAAGTAGACAAGGAAAAAAAAATTGATTTCTCTTTGTTGTTTTTTTGATTTCTGCGTGTCACCATACCGGGCACTGGCCACACAATCCCAATGCCTTCAAATGCAGTGGGAGTTAATATTGACCTCAGAAAAGCTGGGATCCCCAGTGCATTTCAGGAGGTCACCAGCTCCCTAGTTAAAGCCAGCTGCAGCTGGAGGAACCACTGACATGCTCCAGTCTGCACGAGCTGGAATGACAGCTCAGGGACTGGACAGATCTTCAGGCTACAAAAATTACAGCCATAGTTTGTATAGGGACAGCTATGGACTCTTAGGGTTTGGACGGTATTTCTAAGAGTTCCACATTTTGATCCTAGTCTTGAATTTTTCCCCTACTTTGGTCATAGCTCTGTGCATTGTTTGAAGAGACACTCAAAGCCATGACCTTCAAATGGGAGCCAAATGACTGAGCACAGCTGAGGGTGATCATTTTCCCATCACCAGCACTGTCAGAAGAGTGTTGTTGCTCTCTGGGTGTTTCCACTGCTCCCTTGCTTTTCCAAATGATATGAGAGATGCACCACATGGCAGAATGAGAGAGGAAATTAACGAATAGAAAATTAAAACATGAGCTCCTTTACTCTTATGAGGAGACCACCTTGCATTTGGTTTAACTGCACCTGTGAGAATCTTACCTGACTGAGCCTTGCAGCAGGCTCCTCCCACGCCGTGGGATGCAGCTCGGTCAGGAGGGATCATGGCCTCTGTATGGATTATCTCGTGCCTGGGGCTGCTCTTAATAAAGAACAATTAAACAGAACCTGGCAGAACACCAAGGATGACACGCTGCTCCTTCAGAGCAATGGGAGTCTCGGTAATCAGCTCCAAAATTCAATGGAGGCTCAGGACTATTCCCAGGTGGTCCCACCTTTCCCTCAGAGCCAGTGTTAAGGAATAGCGGCAGGTGCGTGCAGGTCATTTGGCTGCCATAACAGATCTGGCAGCTGGACAGCTCCACAAGGACTGGAAAAGGGAATTCTGGAACAATAAAGCACAGTTGACTCAATGGATAGTTTTGTGGAATGGAGCTATTTTATCGGATTTTAAGTGGTTTAAAAATTGGGTATTAGCAGGGGATCGTTACACAGTTATCAGTTCCATTACCCAGCTGCAGCGCTGACAGGGTTAGTACAGATACTCCATTTTTCACCTACTGCTGCTTAAACCCAACTAAGACCACTGGAGCTGACTAGTTCCAACTGACACGAGCAGCTTTTTTAAACTGATTTTTTGTAAAAAAAAAAAAAAAAAAAGCCACTTACATTAAATTCCATACACACTGATAACCTTCTGAAGAGACTCACTGGCATGGAAGAAAAATAAGCAGTGACATGGTTCTCAGAGTGGATCCAAAAGCTGGTTTTCCAGAGGACTCCTGTAAGATCTCGTGTCAGCTTGCAGAGGTGAGAGGTGGAGAGAGGTGTGAGGTGCTGTGGCAGAGCCCCCAGGGACGCCCCTCTGAGTAGGACACAGACATCTGGAAGTGTGAAGTGCCTCCATGATGCAGTGACACGAGACTCCCAAGTATTATGGCTTTGATCTGGCCCCTGGCCCCTTTACACTGGTAGAAAGTACAAATGGAATTAAATCAGACTGGCGCCGTGATCAATACTCTGAGGTGTTTTCAAAATTAAATCTTTATTTTGGAGACTCCCCTTCTGAAGTTCCCTGGTTCTTCTTAGGAATTCAGTGAATTTCATTATACCAAGCAAAGAACCTACTCCAAAACTGTTATTTCATCTCCCAGGAAAATTAATCAGCGTCTTCCATCAGCTCCTACAAGCTCCATCATGTCTCCAGTAGCCCTCCAGAAAACATTGGAAAGCACATCTACACATTTCCTTCAAAACTCAAACCTAACGGTTGCTTAAAAAAAGGGAAAAAAGGGAGTTTGCAGACAAAGAACATCTTTGTTTGTTAACAGCAATAAAATATAACTTGTCACCAGCGCTGATACGTTGTATTAATGGCTCTTCTGTGAAAACACTGGGCTGGGTGTTATAAATATCGATGTGAGCACCCTGGGTTGAGAAGTGTGTGACAGATGGAAACTTTTTAAGGTGACCATAAAATCATCTTCAGTGTTTCTCCAACTTGAAACTCTAATATCCCCTTTTAATTGGAAGCCATTATTATGTTTATCACCAGAAACAATGTTTGCTGCTGATGCAGGAGATAGAGGAGGGAAAAATATCCTTACCTGCCGCTGCTGTCAGCATCCCTGAGGAACAAAACTGAGGGTAAGATCTCCAAATGGGCTGGAGCGCTAATGTCTGTTGTGCTTTGGGCTTTTTTATTTTTGGTATGTAAATATCTTGATGCTCCTAGTGACAGCCTGGTTGCCATGGTTACTTGTGAACCAGCCTCTCCCTCAACCTGAGGAGCCAGACTGTGTTTTCTCCTCCACACTGGATGCATCCACATGGACATTCCCAGAAAGAACAGGTCCCTCAGGAGCTGTGGGACCAAGTCAGCATCCACCACTCAGAGCATGTTTTCATGGAAAAGGATGTGAGAACATTCCTGATACTCTGTAGAAACAAAATAACTGGATCTCCCCACCCTCACCAGCCTTTCCAAGTTGCTCAAAATCTCCTTCTACACAGTACATATCAAATTAATTCTTCTGAGGGAGCTGAGGTTACATAGATTCTCTTTGGTGCAAACACTGAAGCCTCCTCAAGAGCTCTCAAGCCCATGTGCTGCTTCCCATGCCCATCCAAAGGCTGCTCCCCTACCCAGGCAGCCGGAATTGGCCCATTGCAGAACATGCTCTGGAGTGACAGGGAAATAGGGTTTGCTGAACCACATGCACGTGCCAGAAAAAGGAGTCAGCTAAACCCAGGAGAGAGGGAGCTAAAAAAGTAATGAATATCCACAAACACACCAGCTGCTGCCTCAAAGGGGCTCAATTAAAAGATAAATAAAATTAGGTTTAGTTAGTCTATAAAGCACTGGGGGATTTTCAGCACCCCATTGTGCAAGGGCTGCACAAAGCCAGAGGGAGGGATTCCTGCTCCTACAGCCCTGTGTGGGCATGAGCCTCCTTGGGAAACTCCCACAAGCAAAAAAAAAACCCAAAATCAAACCTGGAAAACACCGACCAACCTCAAACTTTTTTACTGCTGTCAAAGAATAGAGGGAAGGAACAACTTTCTACTCACTTTTCAGGTGGGAACCACAGCACAGGGAGCTGGTCCGGACTCACCTCTCCCTGAGAGCACCACGTCCTGCTCAGCATGGCAGGCTCCAGATGAAGCGGGAACAACGAGGGGCAGTGAGGGGCAGCCCCGTTGCAGCTGCAGTGTGAGGGCAGAGGCAGCAAAGCTGGTCCAGAACATCCCAACATGACCTGCATGAGTTCTGTCACTCCTGAAAAACAGAGAAAAGAAAAGCCAGTTAACCCAAAGAAAGGAACGTAAGGTTTAAATTGACAGGAAATTGTACCAAAGCCATGAGCAGCTTCACCCTGCCCCACCCCACTGGATCTGAAGGTCACAAGCAATATCAGACCATGATTACTGTTTTTAATAAGCTTTAGCTTATAATTTAGCCAAGGTTACACACACTGCTTTGAAAAGGTAAAAAGCACCATGAGAGAAGAGTCAGGTGCCGTTTCACAGCTTACAAATGGAACACTGAAAAATCCAGTGATTTGGCCAAGTTTGTAGAGGAATTTGTACCATGGCCAGAGACTGCAGCACCCGATCGCTCTGCTGCTCTTTGAGCTGCAGGAGCAAAAGAAGTGACTTGGAGAAGAACACAAACAGCAGATCTGCACTGGAACAAGCACACCGGGAACATAAATGGCAAAATGGCTTTTCAAAGTATTTACAACTCATGAAGAAGAACAACACATTTCAGGTGTTGATGGGCATCAGATTTATAGAGAATTTCTGCTCAAGAATTTCTGAACAATCTGTACTGTGGAGCGCAGGTGGCAGAAATAGGAGGTCAGGCTGACCAGGGCTGGTGTGTAGGGATTCAGAGCCCAAACAAAAGGGAAAATGCAGAACCTGAGCCAGAAGTACTTGACATCCAGAGAAAGGTTTGTGAATAAAAGGTTTGCTGCTTTAGGACGGAGGAACGTGAGGAAGTTAAATAGCAGCTGCTCCTTCTCACGCTTTAGCCACAGCAGCTCACACAATTCACACCTCACCCCAGCCTAATGCTGTGTATTATATAGAATTTACATGGCATGGGAGAGACATGGACAAACACACACTGACATCACAGAGGAATTCAGAGACTGGGACCAACACTAGGAACCATGGAGACCATTCCAAGCTAGCAACAAAACCCACTACAGACTGGTATCAAGGAAGTTTTAAAGAGTTGGTGTCATATTTCACTGAACTCTAGAATAGCATCTCCCTTTGAGGAAAATATATTTGGAATACTGGGAGGCAAAAATCCAACCCCAAGATAGAAAGAGAAAATCCAGTTATTTCATCTTCTCTGTGGGTATTACAAAATGTTGGCTAAACTGGGTGCATTTGTTTAAGAATCTGCTATTAGACATCACTAAAAACCCAGCATTTACAGAACAGCAGCTGTAAAGAACAAGGCACTCCAGGTCCAGAAAAACATGAGTTTTCTGAAGTTCATCTTCAAGCAACACTATTGAAATACAAATTCAAGTCTTAACACCCAACACTGTTCTCTAAGTGCTGGTGTAGTATAAGAACAAAAGCCCTGAATTTTTAATTGACATGTACTTTAAAGAAGAATTTGACTGCAAAGATGTAACAGAGATGGAGAGGGGAAAATGCCAGAAAACAAACTCCTTGACCTACTTCCATAGCAGAGAACATAGATCCAGTACAGTATTTAAAAACCACAGGAATATTCCAACAAGGACTTACTCCTACCTGCAACTATCCTCAATCCACTGAGCTGGTGTAAGGCCCCAAAAAACTCACCGGATGGGGCTTTTAAAAGGACTTACAATGGTTCCCGTACTGAGTTTGACACACGGGGGAAATACTGACAAGATTCTCAAGAGGTCAAAACAACACAAAAGGCTTTACTGGCAACTTCAGAAAATCAGAGAACTGTGGCAAAAGGTTTAGTGCAACATTCAATCAACGTAAAACACTTCCCAAAGCATTAACTTAGCAAACTAAGCCCATTTAAAGTTACGCAAAAATTCCAAGAAGAGGGAATTAGGAGAAGAACAAAGAGAGAAAGACAGAAAAGATACAGAAAATCACACATACAGCTACCAACCCCTGGCTTCCAGCAGTGCTCAGCTGATAGGAATTGCAAGAGGCGACAGGGCCAACGCAGGTGCCCTAAATACGCCTTGGCCTTCCCAGCCCCTTCCCCCAGGTGGGACTCCCTGGCATTTGGCTCCTCAGGAGCTGGATTGGGGCTCCAGGGGCAGGTGTGGACATTGCCTCAGCTGTGCCAGGGCGTGGTGGACACTGCCAGGCTGGGATACAGGCTCTGGGGATGGGGTGTAGAACAGGACAAGGCCCAGCCTGCCCCTGCCCCCCAGAATGTCTCGGGACATCCATTTTTCCAGACCCTCACAGCTGGGTGCCTAAATCCTGGTGGTGTTGGATTGTACATTTCTCCAGGACTCACATGGGGAATTCAGCACATTTTATTCAGCCAAAGCCATGCCACACACCTACAGGACTGCTGTAGGCTTGAGAATTGGCCCTGAGGTGAATAAATTCCATAGCCTGTGACATTCCTTGTGCAGCTCCACGAACCCACCAGCGCTTTTAGCCAGCAGCACTAAGGACCAGAAGCAAATCTTTATTTTATGGATTTCCTCAGCCTTGCAGGTTGAAAGAGCACCCCGGAGCTCAAGTGACCTTTACAAGACAATCCCTATTATCACTTGGTTTGTCAGACACAGAGTTCAGTCAGATTCAAGGGGCAAAGACCCACTGCACTGAGAGGAGAAATCAAACAGCAGTTTCGCAGTTGGAACCATCAACTGACCTCACCAAAGTATTTACAGCCCAAATCTTTGCTTTCCCAAAGCTTAACGATCTGGGGGTCTGATAATTCTTGGAAATGTTCTTTAGGAGACAAGAGGCTCAGTCCAGCAAGGCTCTCTGCCTTGCCCTGCCTGAAACTCCCCCACAATTCTTTCGGCCATCATTTCCTTTGCTCTTGCTGCTCTTTTCCACCCCCGCTTCCCAGCACTTTTCTGGGCACATGAGTTCAAACCAAATGGGCTAAAGAGGAAGCCAAATCCTGCCATCCTGTGGTCTGCGGCTCCAACCATTGCTCACTGGAGAAAGCTGGGCCCCCACCAACCTCCTCCCATCCTACAGTTAAAAAATTATCCCTGAAACAATCTTACAAGTGCTTAAAACATGATACAGAGTCCTGCGATCCTGAGGAAGCAGCAGAACCTGCAAACCCTGTGTGGAGGAGAGCTCAGATCATTCCTGGTTCAGCCTCCTCAGCTTTAACATTTATGGCTCCAGGCTCAGCCCCTTGTGACCATCACCCTGCAAACCTCCTGCTCAGCTCTGATTTATGGGCTGAGTAAATCCAATCAAAACGCAGCAGTAAAAGAAATTTGTGGGCTAATTTACTGCTTCAGTTTAGGTTAAGGTTTTTAATAGTTATTTGCCTTTATATTTTAGATAAAGATTTGTGAGGAGCCAATTACCCAAGGCAGCACGAGTAGCTGTGACAGCTGAATTCAATGCATGAGCTGCCCTTAGAAAGCACTGCCTGATTTTCTGATAGAAAACGCTACAGTTAAATAGAGAGGCCAGAGCCTGTAGCTTAAAATGGGGAAAAAATGATGAAGATAATTCACATGGAACGTGGCTTTTGAAGATAAAAGCTTCCCAAGAGAAGAGAGGGAGATCATTACCATATATTTATATAAAGCCTGGGCTAGGGTTTTTGTGGGCTCCATTGAAGCAGTGCCAATTTAACACCACCTCTAAAGAGTTCATTAAACCTCTGTCTCACCAGCACAGTGCTCCAGGATTTGAACGTTTGTTCATCTGAGAGATTCATTATTCTCCGAATCCTACTCGGTACCTTTTTTAAGACTGGGTGTGAAATGTTGATGGTTCCTGCACTTTTCCCCTGCATTTAAACACCCCACTGTATTCCCTGCAGAGTCTGGGAAGTTACAAGTGTCTGCTGTTTAGCTGGAACGGGAGGGGACCTGAGACCCACACTGGAGCTTTTTAACTCAGCTGTGCTTTGGGTTCAGGGCTCTGCTGCCCCTCAGAGCAAAGGGCCTTTTATTGCTGCCATGTTGGGTTGTTTGTGCTAAACTCAGTAAAGTCAGATGAATAATTTACACTGAGTTTTGATTGATTTTGTGTCTTTTTCGGTTTGCCAGGGAGCAAGGAACCAATTGCAATTCCTCATTAAAAATCACTCCTGCTTAATTCCTGCAACTCCAGTTGTGGACACTGAATCTCAACCCTAAGCCTTGGTAAGCACAACTCTGCGTTTTCCTTGTGCTGATGCTTCAGCAGTTATGAACTAGGAAGAAATTGTCTAAATAATATGCAACACTCAAACATCTGTTGCCTTCTGAAAGCAACTGGTGAAAAAGGGTTTAGCACTGCAATGTAAGAGCCTTCCCAAAGTAACTGGAAAAGGGACAAGAGCCCTAAAAAGGGAGATGGTTTCCTTATTTTTAGTCATTAACTTTCTCCAGCCCCTCACTGAGCAGTGCCCAACACTCTCCTGGTGCTGCCACAGTGGATCCTGTCAGGCTGCAGGAAACAAAAGCTGTAAAATGATTTACACTGAAAGCAACAGGCCTTTTCCATATTGGCATATGTTAGCATTCAGCATCCAGGATTTGTGGCTGCCGGCACAGAAACTCCCAGAAGTGACCCTGAAATCAGCCCCAATTATTCTGCATATTCTTGCGTAACAATACCCGTGTGCTGAGCAGGCAGTCACAGATTCCCGGGAACAGTCTGGCACCTCCATCCACACCTCCCGCTCGGAGATCCGCAGCACAGGCGCTCCACTGGAGGATTTTTAGTATCACAGCCGGAGATCAGGTTGTTACAGATCTGCACCCACAGTCTGGGTTTTCATCCCCACTCCAAAGGAATTTCACTACCTTTGATTTTGCATAGGGGCCAAACCCAGAAAGAACAGCGTGCCAAAGTTTGGGAGATTTGGGACGGGGTAGGGCACTTAAAACATAAAGCCTACGTTTACAAAGCACGAGTAACAGAATTACCACAGTAATCCTCTCTAGGCTTAAACTCTCCTGTTCCTTCCAAGAGATTAAAAACACATGCCAGATCAGAGTAATTAGAGGGTGAGCACTCCTCGTCCTACTTTCCTCTCCACTTCCAGTGGAGGCGATCCCGCGCCAGTCGGATGAGCTGTTCCACCACACTCCTGTCCCTCCCTGATCTCTGAGTGCTGCAGGAACCCTGCACCTCTGCACATTTGGAAATACGGATTTACATTCTGTGGCTTCGGGAGGAAACCTCCTCCCACACCCTCGGAATTCACTGCTAAAGTTCAAGCTGAGGCATTTTTGTCTCTGTCAGGGAACAGTGGAAAGCTTCTGATCCCCTGCAACAGAGATTAATTCATTAATGACCAAGTGGATTCCTCTGTAGGTACCAGGCACTTTCAAGCATTTATAACAAATTAAACCCAACACTGCCCAGTCTCAAAGTCGAGAATTTGTGCTGCTGTAAGGTAAAAAGCTGTTGAATCCCACGCGGGGAAAGTTCTGCTGTGCTGAAGTAAAGAGAGCAAAAAGAAAGAAAAAAAAAAAAGTCTTGCTTTTCAAACAACAAAGATTTTGATAAATATCTACCAGAAAGCTTTTACTCCTTCATATATATTATGACTATGATTTTTGCTTAGCTTTTCTCTCATTATCTCCAATATATTTTTTAGGCCAAGGCTGCTCATTTTGAAAAGTGAAATGCAATACTGAATAGTTAGAAATGTCTCATGGTGCCATCCCCATTAGCTCAGGATCTGAGTACGGAGCATTTGCCATAAATAATGCACAACTTAATCCCTCTGCATTTTTTTAAGAAAACCCCAACATGCTCCAAAGTAACAAGAGGGAAGAGAAACACATTTCTGTAAATACATCCAACTCCTATAAACTACCTAATCAATGACTTTTGTGATACACTGAGCTGAACAAATGATGGTTAGTGAATAATTTAATGACTTCTCGCAGTTTCTACTCCAGAACTGACCGTGAACAGTTTAGATTTTCTCCAGCACATTTTCTTCTACAAATTTTCTCCTAAGTAATTTGTATGAACAGTTATTGCTCTTCAGAGCATTTGTGAGCACTTCCCTGTGCCTGTGATTGAATTTGAGCTCTTTCAGACAGTTTTAATTGGGTGCATCAATCAAACAGCATAATTTCCTTTTCTTGACATAACCCTACTAGCCAAGTGTCTTTTTCTCCACTTTGTAATCCATTGCCTAATCCAGAGACATGGTCCCTAATCTCTACGATTTGGGAGAGTATTTAGGGACGTGCCACTCTCTAAACTGGTTAATTGCTTTCCTGAAGAGAGGTAAGGATAATCTCAGCTTTAATGAGTCTCTAAATTAGCGTTTTTAGGTTATTAAAAAGTGTAAATTAAAAAAGTTGCTGTCCCCACCTGTCCAGTTTCTTCACTCCAGCTGAAAGCCCAGGGGCTGGTGCAAACTGGCACTGGGAACGTCTGAACGTGTGGGTGAAGCTGCTGCTGTCCAGGCACAGCCCTGGCTCTGCCACGCCCTGGAGCACCTACGGGAACCACTTTGCCAGGATCCCTCCAGTTCAGAATGTGATGGTTTGGGAGGCTGGAAGATAACACAGAACCCAGCTTTTAGCAATACAGGTAATGCAAGATGTGAAAACATTCCTCTTCTAACACAGTGGAAATTCAATTTGGGGAACACAGTCAAGGAAGATCCTTCAGGAAAGGAAAAACAAATCTTACATCACATATAAAACCTGAAATTCTCTCAGGATGCATCTTCAGAAAATGTGGCATTGAACATCTGAAGGTGAGAATGGATTTGCAATAATGGCTTTTTAGAGGAGGATGAATATTTGATTGTATTGTCAATGTGTATTTCTAAAAAATATGCTACACTCTGAGTGATGAATTCGAGCTACAGTTATTTCTAAAACTGGGCAGATTTTGTAGGATCTCTGCTCTTCCTTCCCGCAGAGGTGCCATTAACTCATCAAGACTATTTGGAGTACACAGAAAATGATGGTAGCTGGAAAGGATATAAGGTTTTTGTTTGACTTAAGAAATTTTGTGCTCCTTAATTCAGTAACTTTGTAAGTCAACATTGAACACACGAAATCAGGACCTGAGCTAAACAGTAAGAGGATACTGGGTTTTCTCCTTTTATGAAGGAATTGTGTTAAGGTCAGCAATGATGGAAAACCCTCCAAAGTGTTGCTTAAGTGTGGTGGGCACAGAGAAATGATGCCCTTCCTGCTCCCATTTCTGTCATCCAGTGGTTCTTATCTACCACGTGCTCATTACTGTTCCCAATGCAGTGTAAAATTGGAGACAGCTGAAATTTTCTTCAGTAAACTTGCATTGGTGGAGGAGCAAAATATTGACAGCCTGAATTTATAATTGTAACTCGCTTTGTTTCGTGCCATAGGGCTGTCATTTCAATTTTCCTTCAGGATTATGTTATGCCATTTATGGCTTTTCTTCAGTAATTTGTTGACTCAAGTTGCCTTTGGACCCTGTTCACTATTTCTGGCTGAAACTTTCAGATCTAATGTTTTCAAACTTAGTATTTTTCACTGAAAAATGCCCCTGTCTTTAAATATAAACTTTCCCCAGATTTCTGCATTTTTTGGATGAACTCCCGCAGGAGTCAAACCTTACACTCAAGTGTTTTGTTTAGGAAAAAAAAAATTCCTGTTTCTGTCCTAAGGAATGAAAACTGAATGGTTCAATTACTCATTTCAAAGCAGCTCCTCCTTCTCAAGCTTGGAAACTACATTTCAGTGGAGGAGAGGAAAAGAATGGGATACATTTATTGAACTAAGGCAACTGGAAGAAATTAGAATCACAGGGAGGGGCTTTGTTTGTTTGTTTTGTGCCCATTTCAGAGCAGACACCATTTTTCAACAAGCTCTGCTGTTCTCACACCAGATGGCTTTATTTTTCCAATACTTTATTTTCCTCACATACATTTTCACTGCAAGTATCTTGCACATGGAAAGAGGATGGGAATGCTTTTTATTAATCTGCCAGATATTTAACTATGCACTAACTCATCCTGGCATCTGAGCCAAATTTGGGGCACCAGATGATTCAGTGTGTATATTCCCACTATACCACAGAATAGCAGGAAGGGCCGGATTATCCCTATTCAGTAATTATCAGAACTACAAAAAACTGTTTGCCCAAGAAATGCTTCCAAGGGTTCAATTAATAAATTAAAAATGGGTATCAGCATTTTGTTGGATTGCTGGAGCAATCCCCCATTTAACAGGCAGTTGATTTTCATCCTTGCAGGAATTTGGTGAGTTTGGGGATTAGACAGAGCAGTGGGGTTGAATTCAGCACTGCAGAGAAACTGCTCAGCTTCTGCAAGGGAGACAAAAATGTGCAATGAAAAAATACAACATCCAACATCCACCATCCACGTTTGTGTGGTGTTGTTTTCAGACCTGTCTTCATTCCCAGCCTTTAAGTGGAGAAACCGTTTGGAAACAGCTGCAGCAAAGTAAATGCTTTTAGGGTCTTGCAGGTATTCTTAGTATTTATAATAAATAAAGTTATGAGAAACCTTCACATGTACATACAGCTCTCCATTTATAGTTTGTCTGAAATCTATTAAAGCCCCATTTGGCTGAAAGGAGAGAGGAATGCAGTGAATGAAACTCATGGCACTTACCTAGGAAAAAATACTCCAAAAGGTAGCCTATCAGTCTTAAAACCACTTAGCAGCCGTATTTTGGTCATCTCAGTAAATGCAATGCCTAATTACCACTTGGACTGCTTTTTTCTCTGGAGCCAGTGCTCATTAAAAAATCTCCTGAATTCAGTAGATCACTGAAGGCAATCTGAAGCTGGGATGCCTCAGTACCCAACCCCCCAGCACAGCTCTTCTCTTTAATATCCTGAAGGGGCTAAAATAGTTTTCCCAGAATCCAGAACAGGCTTTTATTCACCACCAGAGTCACAAGTACATTTTGCAGTACAACCTGATTTTAAGAGGAGCTTCTCTCCCAGCTTTTTTGTGAGAAAGGTTCCTTTCTCTGTCTCCTGTTCCCCCCTCGCTCCCTGCTGCCCCTCTGAGCTGAGATCCCTGTGTGTGCAGACTGCCCTCAGGAGACGGTATCTTTTTATTTCAATCACATTCTAAAGGCTGTTGTGTTTTGGAAATCTATTCCTTGAACCACTGGGGTGGGGAACCAAGGGAATATCTTTGCCTTGTTTCCAAGCTGTGTTTATTGCATCTGGCCAACTGTTTCACGAGTCATTTAATATTATCCTCTTGATTAAGTCAAAATATTACCTCCTCTCCACTTAAAACTCTTTCTCCATCCTCCTTGCAGGATACATTTCAGGATACATTGTTACAGGAGAAATAACCATTAGCACAGTGTATTGAAGAACTCAATTATGTTCACAGCCACAGAAGTACTGTTCTTCCTTTAAGGGTTTTCCACCAAAATGTTTGGAAGGGAAGTTACAGTTCTGGTAATTTCCCATTTTAATTTCCTCCAAATATTTCTGTCTAAGAAACAAAACCAAACAAACAACTAAACCCATTTTGGTAGGGTTCAACAGAATCAGTTCATCTTAATTTTCCAAACCCCTTTAACACAGCTTTGGTGAGCCAGGCTTTACAGCTTAGAGCGGACCTTGCACTGGGAGAAGATTTTTGACTCCTTGTAAAAAATATTTTTTTTCCTAGTTTTTTATAACATGCTTCCAAGATTGTAGTTTCTTTAGCATTTCAACCTTTCAGAAATAATCCTATTTACTGGAAAAAACCTCCAAACAAAGCCTTGTGTAAATGAGATCAGTGAGAGTAACCTATTGATAAGTGATTTTCAGAAAAGCTTCAGGGCAGCACCACGATCCCAGGAAAAACTCCCCAGCTGCAGAAATCAAGACCGATTTCCCAGAATCTCTACTAGCAGAGGCAACACTTGTGTGCCTCAGCTTTCCTTGCCTAGAGGGAAAATCTTCCACCTCCCAAAGCCTTTTGAGGTGCGGGTTTCTCTGGACACCGGTCTCCGTGTGGTTCTCGGGGCGTCTGTGCAGGGCCAGGAGTTGGACTCAGTGATCCTGCTGGGTCCCTTCCAGCTCAGGAGATTCTGTGATTCCATGCCCAGCTGACTGCTCACTGCCAAACCAGCCCTGACCTTGGACAGACCCTCTGGGCTCTATTTCAGCTCAAACTCAACTGAGACATTACTGGACATGGGCTTGGCTTCCTCAGCACTGCCACATCATTTCAGGATGGATCTAGGGAACAGGGTGGTTTTGAAGGAGCCTCAGATCCTGCTGCCTCAGCATTCCTAACCCTATTTGCCATAAACAAGGAAGAAACCAACTTTAATGAGAACACTTAATGCCAAAGTTTTTGCAAGTGCTAATGTTTAACTATCTGATTACATTATTAAGAATTTATTCTATTTTGGAGCCACTGTTTGACATTCCTCAGAAGATACATCAGCCTCATTAGGAGGCTGAGAAAGGCAGAAACTGAGCTTGCAGATGAAATTTAGTTTGTTGCTGATACCTTAATATAGAAACAAACACTTAAATTGTGCCATCTGCCTGCTTGCTCCAGCATTCCAGGAGGAAGCACAGGAGCTGTGTTTCCCTTTAGCCTTCCCGTGGCCCGTGGTACAGACTTTGTTGCTGCAGTAGCAATTGATATTGGCAGAAAACAGCATTTATATAGAATGGTGAAAGAGAAGGAGAGCTGGAGCATAAAATATAAAATTCACAAAAGCAGCATCGGCCTTACAAGTACCACTGTTGGTACATCAGCAGGGGAATTCGTGTTCGGAGCATGAAAAGCACCAAATGAACCAAGTACGTCTCTGTCTCCCAAAAGGTAAAGAGGGACCACATTTGCTCTCATTTTTAAGGTCTCTGGTTTCTAGTTTCTTGTTTGAACAGATCCTGCACAAGACAAAAGTCTGTCTCAAATCTCATTTTAATTTCGTGGTCACTCTTTTTCCCTTTTTCACCTGTTCTCCATCTTGCAGAGCTCATTTGCCAGCCCGGTGCTAGCGACTGCCCGCCTGGAATGAGGCTCAGCCTTCAAAATGTCAAACACAATGAAAGCAGAAAAACCCATAACGAAAGTGGCCGTGGGGACCTGAGGGCTCCTGGCTCGCCTCAGCCAGGCTGAGCTCCGCAGCTGCACAGACAGGGAGGGCTCTGCCCCCAACACCCCCACGGGACGCAGGTGACCCAAGCCGCCAGCTCGGACATGCTGCGGACAGGGACGTGTCTGCAGGCCACCGTCACTCACACGCAGCGAGCAGCGCCAGCTTGGCACACTGGGAAAAGGAAGAGCCCAAACTGCCAGCCCCGCTGCACAAGGACACGCGTTCCTGGCTTGGGCACTGCACACCAGCTATGGAAACAAAGGGAGGAAAACCAGAGTATGCGGAAATGCTGAACATTTTCTTCCTCTCCTTTCCTTTCACCTTCCCTCTCTCCACGCACAGCAAAGATCCAGGTCGGGGGAGCACCCCCCTGGTGCTTTGGTGGTTTAGGATTCCCCCTCCTGGGGCAGGACAGCCCCACAGCTCAGAGCTGGAGCTCGTGATGGGAAGCCAGGAGACACCGGGTGTCCCATGTGCCCCCCGCTCCAGCCTCCGGCTCCTCCCATGCCCTGGGATTCCTAATGGGCGGCGCTGCTGTCCAGCTGCAACTCAGAGCCCAGTGGACGAGTCCATCAGGATATTTAGGACAGAGAACAAATGGGTAATAACAATAACAATAATAATAATAATGATGATGGTGGGAGACACGAAGAACTCACCCATCACCGGTGGCCGTGCATCGGCTGATCACAGAACCTCCCGCTTTCTCAATTCTATGGGACATGAACAAAACTGGGAACGGAAATTAAATGCCTCCTTAATGAACCTTATTTTTGGGGCAGAACAGTGAAGATTCCTCACAGCAGCACCATCAGCTTTAAATCCCCCCCAAATAACCTGTGGCCCCCAGCACAGCAGGTCCTTGGCTGAGTGCTGTGGTACTTAGTAGACAGGGATCTATTTGCTAAGATGTGAGGGGGTACTGAGGGGAATTAAAACCCTCTGGGAGAGCTGGGATGTGGGCACGGAAGTGGCTCAGGAGGATGAGAACACAGTGAACACAACAAAACAGAGCCTAGTGGAAGAGAATCCCAGTAATTAATAGGATGTGTTGTAAACTTGATTGATTTCAGTGCATATTTACTGCACTGTTCACCAGTGATTTATCTTAATTTTATATTAATCATTAATATATTCAGCTTGACCAGAGAAGTATTATTTTCATTACTCACCATAAAGGAGAAATTTTTCCAAAGGAAAGCTGATTTTACACATAATCCATCATTTGAAATTAGCCCGGCATTCCTGCCTTTTGCACATACAATTAGTGGTAAACTCCCAGGAAAGCCTCTTGCACCCTGTGGCATCAGCTACAAATGCTCAGCCCACAGGGAAGGTTTAGACTGGATATTAGGGAAAATTTCTGCACTGATATATCATCAAGCATTGAACAGGCTGCGCTGGGCAGTGGGGAAGTCACCATCCCTAGAAATACTTGAAAGCTGTGTGGATGTGGCATTTGGGGACATGGGTTAGTGGTGGCCGTCACAGTGCTGGGGGAATGGCTGGACTGGATGATGTTGGAGGGCTGTTCCAACCTACATCATTCCATGATTCTATGAAAAATTCCCTTAAAAGCCAGTACTTATTAGCAGTGTGTAAAACATCCCCTTTCCCCCCCGATGTCCCTGTGCTCGGTTAATGATCCGGATCGATGGTCCAGAAGCAGCTGAACGGCGCTAACATTTCCCTCTCTGTAATTAAAAGGAAAAGGAAGTTGTGTGGCTGAGCAGGGCCAGCACGGGTGGCAGGTGCTAAAGCTGCTCTGGGGAGAGCGGGGACCCTCCTGCTGTCTGACTGTGAACAGAGAAAACAAGAGATGGATTTCTGCCTCCAGCAGGGCCAGGAGCCCGGGGGATTTTTCCCATTAGAGAATAAATGTGCCCAAAGCTCTCTCAGTGCCTGGGTACTCTGGTATTTCAAACACCACTTCTGGAGCCACTCAGGGCTCAGGAAATTCAGAAGACAATAAAACCACACCTATTCCTGCCAGCTGAAGGGCTCAGCCCATAAACAGCATCAAGGCAGAATGCTGCCTGCAGGGAACTATGGAGTCAGTGGATCTAGTCAAAATATTAGGAATAAAGTGGTGATCCCCCTCCCCCCCGCCCACAATAACTAAAATGATGTACAGGCTATTTTCGTGCCATTGCTTGCACTTGTTCCTGGAATAAGCAGACAGTGTTTGATCCTCCATTAAGGAGCAAAACGAGAGTAGAAAGCTTTTCATGCTGCAGCACAAAGAGTTTCAAGCAGGTTTTCAATATTAAAAATGATTCAGTTTAATTTGCAAGGTGTCCCCCAGTAATTAAGCCCAGAGAGACCAGCTTCTAACACATGTAAGTATTAGCAAGTGCACAAAACTGAATGTTAAAAGGTGATTTTGCCCTTTCTGAGGAACACTGGGGTTTACTAATAATGCCAAAAATGGTCACGTTTGGGCAATGTCAAACATCTTGGCTTTAAGGAGTTGGAAACCTTCCTTTAAAATAATGAATATTGATCATGTTTTTACTGTAAAAAGGCAACAGATGACACTTGATTTTCCATTATCTTCAACGCTGCCCTGCAGTGACTTTAGACATGAGCAAACCTAAGCCTTTCCTAAAGGAGCTGTTAACGGATTGAGCTCAGGATGGTTCCACCTGAATCCAGCTCAAAGGCTTGAATTGCATTTAGCAGAGGGTGTTAATAGACAGCAACATTCAGAAGTGAACCAATTTTTTACTTCTAGATGGAAAAAAAAAAAATCTTGAAAATGGAGAAAAAACACTTAAACAGGAAAATACCTTTCCTGTTTCAAAATAGTTATTTCCAGATAGGACAAAGGCAAGTAGATATGTCTGTGTGCAAATTCTAAAAGGCTCTCAGGGAAGAATGATGTTCAGCTTGAAAACAGATGAAAAACTTGAAGGTTCCTATTTTCAGAAGAATATTCCTTTTTAATCATATGAATCACCAGACGACAGCCTGTCAAACTGGCCATTAATCATACAGAAATCAACTTGCATATTTATAAATTCCTGACGTAACAGGAATCTCTCCTGATTCCCACTGATGAAAGAATCTCACAACTCCTCTTGGTGATCATTGCCATGCAGTGGCAGGAATTACATGGGTAGCTTTTCATCCTGAGATATGAACACTTTAACTTTAAAAATTATTTGTATATCCTGAGCATTAAACAAGTGTGTACAACAGAGTGACAGGAAAAGCAGTGGAACAAAATGGAATTGAGAAATGGATGGAAAAGGGCTTTTCAGGGCTTGAATGTTCTTTTTTTAACCTCTGAGCCAGCCTAGCAGTAACTTGTGCTCAATATCCCCAAAGGACTTCACTGCTCCTGCACACAGCGAAATACATTTTACCATACCTCAGGACCCAACCTAATTTCTTTCATGTCACATAATCACAATGAAGGAAACAGAAATGTGGGGTTATTTTATGTGTGACATGCCTACCAACACTGGCAATTCCACTGGCAACGGTGAAATTCCAGATGGGAGAGACTGCAGAATTCCTGTATCTGCTTCAAATACAGACAGTTAAATTAAACATTCAGCTTCCTGTGAGTGCCTCCCTCTCAAACAACAGCCACCCTGTTCCCCTGGGAAAGCTGGGTCCTATAGTCACCTTGCCACGCTCTCACTGCACAACGGGACCTGGGAATAGCTTTGGGAATTCAGCTTCCAGGCAGCCCTTCAGCTGTCAGATGAAGGAACATTCTAGAAGGAGTTACCCCAGCTCCAGAAGGAGCCCCCATAGAAAGGTCAAGGTGTCTCAATCCAATCTTTGATAGCACACTCCAACCTTGCTTAAACTGATTGTTAGAGATTTTCTGTCTCAGCAAAGTCCTGACCACTGGGTTTTAGTTCACAATTTTCTTCCTACTTTTTTTAATGAAAATTCCTTCCCTACCATTGCATTTATAGCAAATTGCTGCAGAGTTTGTTGGCATCACAAAAACAACAGCAACAAAAAGAATATTGAGTAGATTTGTTCTGCCTTGTGTTGTGAAAGCTCTCTGGAATAAAAGCACCAAACATTCCGGGCTCATCTGTGGCAGGTGGGGAGTGTCACTCTGGAAATGGAACAGATGTTTGGTTACATAGAAAGGGCATGAGAAACAGGGAGTTTGATTGTTATCGCTTTCACGTTTGCACAAATGCATTGTGTGCTACATTTCAAGAGATGCAAGGGGTTTCCGAATAACTTTTCCTGTCCTCTGAAATAATCTCGGTTACCGCTTACTTCTGTCTCCCCACGGACACTTACTACACGTTTGTCTCTACCCATTGCACACCAACAGCCATGACGAGGATTATTTGATCAAAGGTTTTTGGAAGAGATTTAATAAATCTGTAAGTGACACTAATCTGGGAGCTGAGTGGGTCCCTTCTTGTCTTTTCAGGATCATCCAAGACCAGTTCCATGGGAAACACAGTGGGTGTGTCACACACCCCTGGGGCTGGGCAGAGAGACATGGGATTGCTGAGCACTGGGATGTCACAGAGGGTGACATCCCATGGAACATTCATTGAAGATGCAATTCTGCCTTAAGTTTTGGAAACCTGAGGCAATGAAGAGTGGAAGACGCGTGCTTGAAAAAGCTCAGTGAAGAACAAATCTCTCTCCAAACTCAGCTCTGTGTGTAAACATCAGTAGTTTAGGCTAAACATTTCAAAACCTGATTTCATCTACTTTTTAAGTAGTTCCTTTCCTTACTGGGTTTGATTAGGTCCTAAATGTCCTGCAAAAGCTGTGCATGGCATTTTTTGGGTATTTGTGTGACCTCTCTCAGGAGAAGTATTACCTCAGAATAGCTTCCTGTAGCCAGTCAAATACTGTGCACAAAGTAGGTTGATCAGAAAAGCTGGTCAGCATTTCTTAATGACAAATTCTATTCTGGTATGGTCTCTTATTTTGTTATTATTATTTTAGTTTTGGAGCAGCAGCAGCATTTCTGGCAGCAGCACAGGTATTTTGAGCCGTGCAAGAGGATTTTCAGTATGCACAGCAGAACTTCTGTAAATTGTCCAGTGTAACATAATGTTCTGCTCTGGTGTTCCAGGATTTGCAGGAAGAGAGAAGGAAGAAAGGAGGTTTTAGCCTATTTAAGACTGAGGGGGGGAAGAACTATTCAGACAGGAAAAGTTGCTCAGAAAATCTCCACAACTTTGTATCTTTCTTTCTCTCCACCGCACCTGCATTTAGAGCCTGTAAAAAGAGTAACATATTTCCTGACCTGCTCATGAAAATGGATAAAAAAGAAACACTCTCCCAGAGAGTGGGAGTGTGAGCTTAACAAAACAGGAGAAATGCTGTGAGAGATTCAACTTCGGAGTGAAGCCTGTAAAATATTAATTAATATCTTGGCTGTCAATATAAAACCCAAACATAATTCAAGACACGGTGGAAGGAAAAACTTCTTGCATCTCAGTAATATTCAAAATGCTTTCATTGCCCAGGTGGGGAGCAAGCCCTGCCTGGCTAAGTGCCTGTCACAGACAGGCCCTCTCAGCAACACAAAATTCCTGTCCTCTCCATGCATTTTTTCCATTCCAGCCTCAGTCAGGAATGCCTGGGTGATTTGGAGAGGCGATTAGGTTGCATTCCTGTTATTACAAGTAAGGGAATCAATACTAATTCACTTAGCTTTATTTTATAAGTGGCTAAAGAGATGTAACATCAGCCTCCAACGAGGGAGAACACTTCCTGCGTGTGTTGGAATACTAATAGGAATTGGCTCAAGGTAACCACCCAGCAAGAGCTGTTTGCTAAAGCCAATTAGTTATTAATCAGGAGCTCGTTCATTTTAAAATGTCTGATGATTTTAAAGTAGAGGAAAAATACAGCCTGGAGAGCGATAGCAGACCCAGACACTGCTGAAGTCAGGTGAGCACAGATTTTGTAATCGGAGACAGACAGTGAAGAGAACCGCATGAGAAACAGAACCTTTCCAAACTGAACAAGTTTAAATCTGCTCTGCAAACTGGACTCTTCCCTATTCAACACTTGAACTGAGGGCTTGGATATGCTGCTATGGAATAGGCATGTTACAGGTTACACATTTCAGATCAAAGGGCCAGGGCTGGATGGAAAAATACTCTGCAAAAATATGCACTTCACTTCCTTGGCTTCTTCCCTGAAGGTCTCCAAGGGCTGAACACTAATGCTGAATAACCTTTCCTGGAAACTCTTTGTAGTGGATATAAGCCACTGAGAGAGACAACCTGAGCCACAGGAGAAGGGAACATCCCTCAGCCCCAGCCTCTGAGTTAGGAACGACCTTATTTCTAAATCCATCCGAAATCCACCCCAGTTTAACTGCGGAACAAACTCCTTTAGCACAAATATCCTCTACCAGCAAGCTCTGTGCTGCTGCAGCCACTGAGCCCTGCATCGGTCCCAAGTCAACAAGAGATCAAGGCAAACCAGGATTTTCAGGCCATTCTGCCTGGCAGTGAGCAACATCCTGGTTGCAGTAATGGCCATTCCCCTCCTCCAGCTGTTCTGCCATATTCTCCCTTCCAACCCATCATTTCCAGTTTTGTTAAGGACCTACAGAGGCTTCAGTTGGCTTAAACAATCAAGCTTCCCAGGATAAGAAATCAATAACCATTTAATATTTAAGCAGCTTACAAGCCACAGCTGAACTCTGGATGTGGCAGCAGTGATCCAGCTACAGGGAATTTCTGCAAACCCCAGTGCCAGGAGGCAGTGAGGTATTAGCATGGATCCTGCTTGTCTCTGTTTGAGAGCCTGGCACCTCACCTGCAGAACAAACACCACTAACGGTGCCTGCCAGTGCTTGCTGCTTCCCCACTGAGTGCATCCTGTTCCAGTCTTGGGGCAGCTCATTGACAATGAGGCCTTAATGGAAAGACAACTCCGAGCCAGGCAAAGCCCCAGTGGGAAGTGCTTCGATCCCTCTGCCCGTAAAGCAGGTACAGGATCAATTATCCCCCAGCAGGTGATCCACGGCTGCTCTGCTCGCCCAGGATATGTTTTGCTGTGGGTCAGCTCCTGAGAATATCTTCCATGACTCTGCAGAAACAGAGCACTTAAAAGAGAGTTTCTGTGCCAAGTGGATAAATGCAGCCAGATGTTATGGACTGGCTGGGAGTCCAGCACTAGGAAACCACAAAAGAACACAGAGACTGTACACAACAAACCTTCACTCAGGTATTTCCTTTGCACTCAGAGGTATTACTGCCAGGAAAGAGCTCAAAGGGCAGGTGAGGCAGGAAAAAGAGCTCAAGGAAACAGCTCCACTGACCCCAATTTAAGGGCCCTCCCCTGCATCTACATATTTGCATTGACACAGAGATAGGAACTGGAAAGCTTCCAAATATGTTTTCACCTCCAGTTAGTAGGTGAGAAGTAATCCCTGAAGGAAGAGCTCAAATAAGTATAAATATATTTATAATATCTGAAATTTTATAATTTATAAAATTTTAATTAACATTTAATTTTTAATAAAATAGAAATTTTACAGATTTATAATTTGTAGACAAATTTGTCAGAATAGATCTCTTTTCACATTGAAGGAAGGCTTAAAAGCAAAATAATCCTTTCTCTTTTCTAAGCTGTGTGAATACTTTAACAGTGAACACATTAAGTTTTAAAGGAAATCAATATTATTTATTCCAAGCCTTTAAGAAGAGGTACGAAACCTGAAACAAGGATTTTCTGCAGATAAAGACTGTTGGGTCCTTGTAATCCTCAGCTTGCTTTTTTATCCTGAGAAAATGTACTCCTTTGTTGCAGATAGTTGGCTGCTCCTGAACGTCCCTAATCTGTGAGGGGCTGATCAGCAATGGCTGAGTTTGCAAGCAATGAAAACCCTCATTAGGAACGATTTTTGTCATCTACCAGTGCAATGAAGAGATTGCTGCCACACAATGCACTCATCAATGGGCATTGTCCTTTCCCGGGTGGTAATTCTGTTTATTTTCCTACATCTCCTCGTAGCAGGAAACAACTGAATTGAGAAGAAAGAAAACAGGCAGCTATAATTCCCTGAGGATTTCTGGGTGTCTCCCCAGTCTGCTTTTTTTCTGTAATTTCTCACTCCTGAGCTACTTAGGGGTGAGCTACACAGGGTATGTTCTCCGAGATGCACTCTGCCTATGAAAAAACCCTTACTTTTTATCAACTCTTGGTTTTTAAAAATGCTTGATGACTTTCAGCTTTGAGGAGCTCCAGAACCATCTGTGACTGGCAGGGGATTGGGCATTCCCTACTAACTGTGCTACAGGATGGATTTTCTGCCACAGGTTGTTAAAAGCCTCCCCAGTGACTCCCGCGGGGCTCTGAGGACACTCTGTGGTTTCCCAAGGCAGGGGAAATGGCAGTTTTATTTAGCATTTACAGAAGGTTGGTACCAGCAGTTGTTTACAGGAGCAAATACCCAGTGACAAACAGTTCCTGGAAGAATCCAGCCTCTAACACACATTTTTCAAGGAAGCCAAGCCTGACAGGTTGTCTTTAACCTGGTACCAATCAATAGAACAGCAGCAGCAGCTAATCACACACATTACTGCAAAACACTGGGGAACAGCATCTGGAGAGGCACAGGGACCCAGGAGCTGGGAATTGGCAGAATTCTGCTCACAGACACTGAGTCCAACACCCCCACGATGGGAATAACAAACCGGCAGCAGTGTCCCAGAAGGAATGCCCTTGGAGTCACACACTCCAAATTCCACCTATCCCACAGGCAGAAAACAGAGATCCAGGCCTAATTTTATGTTTCTTGCAGAGCAGCCAAAGTCACAATAAAACAGATTAGCTGAGAAACAGCAATAAAACCTCGTTACCTTGATAATGTTGCCTTTCTCACTGAGGATTTAAGGGGTGTTGCTGCAGGGAGTGTACAGAAACAGGGACCTGCAGGTTCCAATTACTAATGGATGCATTATGCTAAGGACAGCTGAGTCTCTGGGATGACACACTGGAGATCCACCTGGCACGGTAAGTTTGGTCAGAGCTCTTAACTACAGGGACTTGCTAGTAGAGTTTTCCAGGAGAAAATACATCACTATCACATTTACTCGTCAATTACTGCTAACGGAAACAAATAACTTGCTTACTTAAAGTAATTACAAACCTCGTGCTAAGAAACAAAAATTAAGTTAAGCAAGCACAACTCATTTCTTCACCATTTCCCCACTGGCAAAAGAATTAAATTACATTTTGCAATTTTTAGGAACGCTTAGTATAAATCATTGATGTTACTCTAATAACATTACTGAATAGTCTACAATTTCTTTCAGGAGTTGCAAACACTTTCACAGCTCCAGAATCTCCCCACATAAAGCAAGCAAATGAACATATGGAAATGGTTTTACTTGAAACTTCCTTCACATCCCCACCAGCTACAGGAGCACTTTGCAGATGTTTTCTCTTACGCAGGTATTTGCCAGCTTTGTCAGCAACCAAACGACAGAGAGGAATGCAAACCTGCCTCAGCATGGTGGACAATTTTCTTTTCCTCTGACCATGACAGCCTTTCCAGGGGAACATAAAAGAAGAGATTTTTAACAGAGGGCTTCTTTTTTTGCAAGTTATTATTTTCCTATTACCATTAAAAGAACCTGATGACCAGGCCTGTGTCTTCTGAAATTCTATCCTTGTTCCCTTTCATTTGATTTCTTTCAGATTCCTTCCTAAACTTTTCTCTTTGATGCCCACCTGGAACTTAGAATGCTTTTCTATGCTGTAATGATTCTCTTCAGAAGTTCCTGGCTCCTTAGGAAAGCACAAAGCTGGTGCTTTCCTACACACAGGTTACAGAGAGTCCTCTCACCTCAGCTGCCCCTTCTCCAGCAGGTTTGAGCCAATTCAGTGCTCAAAGAATGATAGAGCTGCATACATTTACCCTCTTCATCTTCCTCCTCCTCCAATAATTTAACTCCTGGGTCATTTAATGACCAACTCTAGCTATATTCTTAAACTTTAAATCAGCCTGTGACCACTTGCACTTGGGTTGGATTTACTGCTGTTAGGATCTGCATTGTTGTGTTTAGCTTTTCCAAGATAACTGCGTTGTTTTATGTTTTTGACATAACACAGACACCAAGATGTCTTTTTTCATCATCTCTCAAGTATCTCAGCTAATCAGCATTTCTGTTTTGTGGTTACAGTCTCCTGGCAACAAAACTTTATCTCAAACTGCCCCTTGTTGTTTTGGAGACCCTGTGCCCAGGGCATGGTACATCTTTCCTTTTTCCAAACACTCCGTACTTTTCCCTGTTCTCCTTGTGATTACCCATTGCTTGCCTGAAATAAAGCACCAGGAATATGCTAACATTTACACACATACTACTCCTGTTTCTGGTTGTTCCCTTGCACACGAGCCCTGACTCTGTCACTGAGCAAACCCTTCCTTTACAGAAAAAAAAAGGAAAACCCCCAAACCACCAAAAAGGCTTTGGGGGCTCAACTGCACTTTTCCAAGACAGCACTCACACATCCCAGCTGTCCCAGCCTTAGAGGCCTGTGGAAGAGGCTTATAGACTTCAAAAAAGAGATGGTGAGGCTATTTAAGAATATGTTATCTATAAATTCAAACTTTCTAATGCTGAGGGAAGGACACTTGCACCTCCCCGTAAGTCAGAGCAGACTGTTTCCCCGGGTCATTTGGAGTCCTGATTGCCAGGACTCCAATCTTGTTGGGTCAGACAAAAGCAGAGATAGCTGGGACCTGGCTCTCTCCCTGTCTAGGGCATTTAACACAATTTAACACACACATTTGTGATTTGACTGGGGAGATGAGCCTCAGCTTCACCTGCATGTCACACCCCCCACACACGTATTTATGCTTATAGCTGTTTTTTGAGCCCTGTTTCTTCAGACTCTCATGCAGAAATAAATGTATGGGGTTTTTTGTATAAAAGCTAGACAGATAAAGTGAAAGACTTGTTTGGCACCAGCGAAGTGGCTTAGGTAGTCATGACAACCACGTCAGTGCTTATAAAACTTCCCTTCTTCTTAATCTTTTTTGCAGTTTAGATAGCACACACGCGAGCTGTAAAAACCAGTATCTGATCTGCAGCAATAAAATGAAAAGTCAAACGTTCGCAGCAGCCACCACAGTGAGGCTGAGACACTGACAGCTGTTGGGTGCCATTAACAGCAGTCTTGTCCAGCTCCCACAGGGGCTCCTCAGTGTCTCCAGGCCTAAGAGAGACCAAGAGCCTCATCCCAGATTTGAGGTGATCAGGGAAAGGAAGGAGGGAGAGGGTTAATGCTGCTTTAAAGGGAAGAGGATCAGACACTAAATACACGCAAACAGATTATAAATGTACTCAAATCCCCACATACTTACTATTTCCTTCATCATCTGATCACAGAAGGGCTCTGCTGCTCAGCCCCAACTCAAGGGACTGTGGGTTCCCACCAACCATCCTTCCTTGAGCAAGAATCAACATCCATCTTTTGCTTTCAACCTTCTATGCTCATTACTTTTTCACCTGATTTTCAATGTGGAAATTTAAAATCCCTCCCGGCCTTATCATTCACAGGTGGAAACCAAAGTACACCAGAAATAAATACCCCTCTCCATCCCAGAGAGAAGTAAATGGATTTGCTTCCAGCAAAAAGGGGCAACTGCTGTCAATAAGACAAATCACCCCCTCTCTAATCAAGTGATAAACTCAAGGAAATTGCAACGCTTTATATACCTAAATCTGCCAAGAATCATGTGTAGCTTCAAAGGAAAAAAACAGGTTGGCATCTGGACTCTAATAACTGAACTTACTTTCATGTACTATTATTCTTAAGAAGTACAATTTACTGTGGTAAAAAACAAATAAAACCTTTCTTTTATAATAAAATAATTATAGTCAGCATGCTCATTTCTTTCTTCTTGCTCTCAGCTATGAAGAGAATAATTCCCTGACATCGGTACGAATTCCCCAATTTCATGTGATACTGAACTTACAAGGTCTCCATCAGCAGTCTCAGGCAAATAGCTCCATCTTCTGGGAGGCAGCCCTTCAGTGGCCAGGGAGGGAGCGGTTCCAGCGGCTCGTCCTGTCCCTTCTCAGGGGTTGATCAGCGATGGTATCAGTGCAGGATCCTCGGCTCAGGAATCAGTCTCTCTGGGCTGGTTTGCAGTGGCAGAGCTGTTAAAGCAAACCAGAGGGGCTGAGTAAACAGAGACTTAGCAGCCAATCCACGGCAATAAAAGCATCCCACAAAACCTGCGGGCACAGCAGAGTATCCCAAATTCACAATGGCATTGGTGTAAAACACAAACATCCTTAGGATGATCTCTGCCACGAACACGTTCCGTAGTGCCCAACACAGAAATTAGTGATACCACATACAAAATATTTACCAAGATTAGCACAGCAAATGCCTGACAGGAATCTCCTCCAGCAAGTAAAGACTGGATGTTACCTGCTTGTTCTACAAAATGGGAAAAAGCAGTCCTAGGTCCTATCCTTGGGATACTGCATTTAGCAGTGTATAAATGGCAGTTTGGGATGGAAGCTTTGCATTTCTTTCCAACTCAAAAGCCTCCACGTGGTGAATTCTCTCGTCCCCATTAATCACAAGTACTGTGTTCCACAAAGGCTGGGAATGAGTTCCCTGAGTGATGCTAAGGAGGCTCGTTAGGCAGGAATCAGTGACTTAAAATTGTGCTATTTCATCAGCTGTGATTCTGCTTCAAGCATGTAAAGTCTGACTAAAGCCAAATAGCCAAATATCTGCATCACCTTCCTGGGAACATTAATACACAATTGTTGAGAACTTTCTGTTAATTATATACAAAATCATTATTTTAGTCTTAGACTTTCAGTCACTTTTACGCAGCTTTTGACAGCACTGGCAAAAACACCTTCATCTTTAGGTTCCTGTCTACTTTGCTCATTAACTACAGAGAGAAGAGCTTAAATTACCTCCAAGGGTAACTGAGCTTATTAAATGTCTCCACTTTTTTTTTTCCCCAGAAAATAATGAGCCCAAAACTAACACAATAAAAGTTTCCCAGTTGATCCCAGGGAGCTGTGCATGGTGTTCTTGGAGTGACCTGGAAGGAAGGGGACTCTTATCAAGCAACAAATGAGGACAAAAAATCATTCTTAGAAGATGTTCAGGACAAAAACCTGTCTGCACCACCGGCCTGAAAAATATTTTTAGAGGTGAGAGTTCTCTAAGGACATCAATAAGAGTACATTTACCATTCCTTCTGGGTTCTCTGCTTTGTTGGGTTTTTCTAGTTCGGTTGGTTGATTCTTCTGGTTTGTTTATTTGATTGGGTATTTTTGGGGGGGATATGTTTTAGGCGTTTTTTGGTGTTGATTTTTTTCGTAATACTGACTTAAAGCCTTGGTGTGTAGTTTCAGTTTAAGTACATTGAAAATACATTGGTTATACATTTAGTACATTGATTGATTGGTGAAAAAGAAACCACCCCACATTTCTTTTACAGCAAAGAACCCATCTGAAGATGTCTCCTTGTTTTTGTGATTGTGGAATGTCTGTGAACAGAACAGAATGGCATCAGATTGGTTTAATCACAGGTGATATCTTGTGCTTTTTCTTTTTCTAGGTGAATCGAATGAATTGTGTTGATCTCCTAAATCATACAGAATATATTCTATCAGTTGGGCCCAGAAGACAAACATCGAATGCCTCCTCAAAGCAAGAGGACAAGAGAGCAGCTTCACTCCACAAAGGAATTTCCAGTCTCCATAAAATGCTTTCACCCACTTTTTTTGTTCCTCCCCTTGTCTGCCCCTCCGGCAGATAGAGTTAGTGTCAGAGATTTATTTTAGATGTTTTCTCTCCCTTAACTCCTTCTTGAAAGTTCACTCTCAACTTTTGCTGAATTCAGTACAATGCATCTAAAACTTTTCTGGCAGCTCTTACACCTGCAGATTTCAGAAGGATTCTGCCTTTCTCTGAGAGCTCTGCAATTCCTCTTCTACCACAGCAAGCCCATTCTCCAGGAAGTCTAACAGAGCCTCATTTACTGAATCACAAAGTTTTTGCCCAAGGAGCTCCCTGCAGCGCTGCCTGAGCCGCTGCCTCCCTCAGAGAGGTGCCGGGAGCCTGTTGTTCCTGCAGGAAACACGGAGCCGCACCCGCCTGGGCTCCACAAGGAGCTGCCTGGTGCTTGCCACAGCTGTGCTTCAGCCAGTGCCCTCCCTGGCCACCACGCTCCTCTGCCACTTGGTACCAACCCAAGTGCTGTGGCATACAGAAGCCCTGGGTTTCTCTAAACTCTCTCCACAAAGTCAGGGAGAGGTCAGAACTGCCATCCAAAAATAACTTTGTGCCGAGGTTTCATCAATGAACTCCAAAAGATTTGCTGATCCAGACTGTAAAATACAATTTTAGCTCCTCGTCCGTTTCTGTAACAGGGATCAACAGGGAAACCCCCACTCCAGCTCCAACATAAGGTCCATAAATAGCCAATCCCACTAACAAGTATTTTATTAGTGCCTCGTGGCAACACTGAAGTGGTTTTGCTGTTCCTACAAGTCCCACAGTTGCATGAGGAGGCATGATTGGCTTTCTCTGTTTGTCGTCATGAGGGCAAAGAAGATACGGGAGCCAAAAGAAGAGCATCCCCATCACTACTGGAGCAGCTGCTTTCCTGCCCTGAGGCTCTGTTGCAGCATTTCCCGGTACCTTTTTACTACACAAGTTCTTGGACAAAGCACTCCTGGATGCTGCACTTAAATTAACAGCCTGTGTAATGCTTGGGATGGTGTGGATAAACAGTGAACAGAAAGAGAGCTTTAAAATGACAAATCACCCTGTTCCTAGGGAGGGAATGCAGAATTCTTTGCCTCTCTCCAAGGCAAAGACTTCAACGAGCTTTCTGTCCCTCCTGGTTCGTGGGATTTGTCCTTGGCCAGGGGTGCCACAGTCAGGGACAGCATCACCTCCAGCCATCACACATCCCCAGTCACACTTACAGCAAGGTGTGCCAGGCCTGACTGCAAGTTTTCCCTTTTCCAGGGATGTCCTAAGGGAAATTTCTACCTGCCCTGTGCCTGCTGGAGAGAGAATTGCTCAGGGGCCTCTCAGCAAGCTGTGTTCCCTGTGTTCTAGGTGGTGTAAATGACTTGGAGCACACCAAAGCCCTCAGGAGCCACGGAATTGATGCCACCAGGGAGGAAGTACCCACATGTTCAGCACCAACACGTCACAAGGAAATATTTGAGGAGAGCTGAGCCAGTGCCCTGCTGAGGAGATCCATACATGTGTTCCTTCCCCCTCAGCACCTGCATCTCCTGTACTCAGCAGATGTTAAAGTCAGGTGAACAATTATGAAAAAGAAAAATTCAAATATTTACATTATAATTGCAAGTGCTGTGAGGCCTCTGCATCTAACTGTAAAATAAAAATTAATGTTAAACCAAAAAAGGCAGCCAAGCGTTGTTCCTGTCGTGTCAGACCCACCAAATGCCAGGGCTTTGCCATGGGAAGCACAAGGTGTCCTGGAATACCTCAGCAGAAATATCCCATTGACACAAACAAAGGCAGCACCCCACTGGCTCTAAGGCGTAGCTGACATATGCAGATTTTGCCTCATCTGCGAGTCATTTTACTGCCTGCTTTTGCCTAGCTGTTCTTTTTTTTCAGCAGGACTTCAGAAGAGTGATAATTAATTTTAAAATAACCATGGACTTCTTTTCAACTTTTCCAGACTAACACTGAAGTTCATCCACTGGAGTCAACTGTAATTAGGCACATTTTACCATCTCACTTTCCCAAACTCTAAAAAGGGTTTTCCTCAGAGGATGAAAAATTTCATCAACTGAAAGGTCCCGTGTAGGTTATAATTCCTTTTATTCTCCTCTCAGGAGGATCTGCCTGACCAAAACCTGAAGTGCAAAAAATGCAAGGATTTGGAATAGAAGCCTGAAAGCCCCAGCAGGAAATCCCAGAATACCCATACATGTTCCAAACCATGACTGTTTTATTGACACCTTTACATCAGCACCCAGGGCAGAGTGGGGACCAGCAGGAACTTCCTTTTCCCCTTCTCCTCTACCCCATCTCCCCATCAAAACAGATGAGTATAGAATGAGGGTTTTAAACTTCAAAATACAGGATCTCTGTTGTCAGACACAGAACCACCACTCAAAAATGAGAAGCTTCAAGTTATCACAAGGCTATTTATAATTATTTGAGCTTATTCGCAGGTTGGCGTGGCTGACTCCTGTATGCAGCCTCCTTCCACACTCATCAAAATCATCTCATTTTGACAGAATTTCAACCAACTGTGCCCCAAACAATTTATGCTTTTCCACAGCAATTTTTAAATTCTGAAACACCTGGAGATAACTAGAGAAACTTTTAGCTGTCTTTCGGGAGAGCTCTTCTAGAGATGGAACAGCAGAGCCTTCCTTGCTATTTCTTTGAGATAAACTACTGACTAAGAATTCCAACAAGAATACAAAGTGCAGGGCATTAGAAAGAGGCAGAGCAAAAGGTTCACAGCGAGTGACTGCTTTGGGGTTATTGAGGCTCCAGGAGGCTTAAATACCCACTGATTTTTGCAGCTAAAAAAGTAGCTATTGTGTTTCTGGGCAAAATGCTCTCAGTGGTTCCAAGTGATGCACTGGAAGAAAAAATTAATCATGCACAGTTGAACAAATTTCTTTAAAGGACAGGGATGGCCACAATCTGACCCTCACACAGCCCAGCTCTGGCTCCTTTGTGCTCCTCTAATGGAAGGACGAGCAGAAATGCTGGTGGCTCCTGAGGGCAGTGGGGAGATAAAATAATTCCCTGCCTCAAAGCAGCTCCAAGGAGAATTTACCTGGCACAGACCCCCTAGTTATCCTCAGCATTTTCTCTCCTTCCTTTCCATTTCTGAATCTACAAAATGTTTAAGTGAAGCCTGGGGGCAGTTTGCTGCCGAGCTCCAGGTGTTTATTTGCAAATATACTTAGGGCACTTCCCACTGAGTGTTGCTGGAGACTGACCAATAATAGACACAAAAACCTTTCTAAAAGGCAGGGCCAAAGGACCTGAGATCACCGGCACCACAACAATGATTGGACAAGGGAAGGAAAAAGGGAAGAACACTGCAGCATGGCCACATCCCCTTGCGCATTCCTACCTGCTTGCTAAACCAAGCTGAAGAGAAGCAGGTCTGGTTTACAGCAAGACACTCTAAATAAGGCAATTTCAAATAGGGGTTGTTCCACTGCCATTTTGATTATGTGGGAAGTAAATAGCCTGTAAAAGGTATTTTCTCTACCTCCATTCTGGCTGTGTGTACACAAACCACAGTGGCACGGTCTGAGCCTTCTGGAAGGGACATCACTGCCATCTGATTTAACATTTTATGGGAGAACAGACTTTTTAAAGTTAACACAATTTGAGGGCCATTCACATCCCCCTGTAACCTTTATCTGTACATACATTTCTCCATGGAAGTACAAATAAAAATCTCTGTGTCAAACAGCTCAGTGTCAAAAGACCAATGAGTCATGTACTATAAACTATAGAGACTCCCAGGAGCTTTGTGGAACTGGAGCAGCAGCAGCAGCATGCAAACAATAAAGCAGAAAAAATACCCAGAATGTGCTTTTCCTGCCCAACCAACTCATTTTGATTATTAAATGGCCACAGTGCAGCTCTCACCTCCTTTTTGTGCTCCCTTCTCATGAGTGTGCTGACACTGAAGTCAGGCTGCAAGGCCTTATGTTTTGAGACTGCTTGATTACCAAAAGTTTTGATAGCTATAAGAACCACAGTCTTTGCAAGAAAACAGAGAAATAAATGAAGGTGGATCACAGTGGAAACAGGCATTTAAGATGTATTTCTACTTTTCAAAAGCAACTTATTTTTTTCTTTAAAAAAAAAAAAAAAAAAAAAAAAAAAGGAAAGAAAAGCGCCCATTTCATCGTGTTAGATTTCCACACACCCCAGTTTGTCATGTACCAAAGTGCTGGGCTCAGTTCCTTGTGTCACAAACACATCCCAACTTTAGCAACACGGGGATTTTTGTTTATTGACAAAAATTATTGTATTATGTGATCAATAATACAGACCCTGTGGGCACAAATCCAGAAACTCAGCAACAACCGACTGGCTGGATTTGAAGGAAAAAGCAACATGTCACACCTACTTCTAATAACTAGCACATTCTCACCAGATTCACACAATGTTGCTTAATGCCACGATTTAGGTTAACCCTTATGAAATAGGAAGAAAAAAGCTGTCCAGTGGTCTCACACTGTTGACCCAAAAACCATGAAGTGCCAAGCATGAGCTCCATGATAACAATACACCGGGAATGCAGGTGACTTATCCAAAATTCAAAGTCAAATGCTAATTTGTCTCTAAGTAAATCATGATTGTATATTATTCAGTCAATTTGCAAACCAAGCTTAAAAGATGCATAATTACAAGAAGTCTGTTCGACATTGGTGGGGAAGAAGGTATTTTCAGCTCTCCTGTGTATCACCTACACCATGTCAGACGTGCACTCCTTAACATCACCTCTGCAGTTATCCTGCACCTCCTGGGCTCCCCGAACTGGGAAGTTGGCTCCCATCCTGTCCCAGTGGTACTAAACACACCCAACTCCTCTCTGATAACCACAGAGCCCGTATCTCTGTTTGGAGGCCCACATCTAACACCCTTTCAGCTTTCCCTTTTTAGGAAAAGCTGCTTTGGGTCTCCCTGTGATGACTGCCCAGACGGCAAGTCCATTCACTGAAGAAGCAACATCAGCTGATCCTACACCCTCCTCCCTAAAAATACTCCACCCCTTTATAAGCAGGGCCTGTGTTTGGAAAAGAGAGGACCATTAGAAATGAGATGTAGCAGTTCTTGCTCTGCAAACTCTCAGGGTAAATCCAGATTAATTTAATTGACTTCACTGAAATCCTTGCAAAATGTTACAGACACAAGTGAAAAGCCTGAGGATGGATGGGACAGGAATATGTTGCAACGCTGGATGGACAAAAAAAAGTAATTCGGCACTATGAGTGGTTTTGTGGGTTTTTTTAAAAACCCTGACAAGGAAAAGTACTTCAAAGAATGAACTCTATAAAAGCTTCAAGTATGCGATTATGCCTCATGAAAACCAGTGCAACTAAGGATATACCTTATGAGAGGTGTGCTTTAAAGCACAAGAGTAAAGCTTTTTCTCTAGAATTGGCTTTAATCTCTCTTACTTTTTTTTCCCTATTACAATTTTCCAGCTGTTGTTATTTATCCCCTCCCTTCCAGGGCTTGCCTTACACATTCTCAGGAGCACTTTATACCAGCACACAGGACATGTATTTTTTCCAAAGCTTTTATGTCTAAAAAGTTTTTGACTGTGAGAAAAGCCAGAAATACCCTGAAACCTCCCATAGATGCTCCCAGGAGTGACTTTTTAATCCTCTCCTTGCACACCCCTGCTTGCCAAATACAGTGGGGGGGGCTGGGGGGCTCAGCCAGTCTCACCAGGAGGGTGTGAAGAGCTGACGATGGTAGAGAAGAAAGCTTTGAATATTGTGTTACTGCAAAGACCACAGGATTGCACTTGCCAAGGCCATGCTGAATTTGCCACAAGTGTATCTCTTGGTCTGCAAAGGCTTTTGAAAACTGGAATGATTTGTTATTTACACAAGTCCATTGATACATCCCTCAGTCATAGATGTACCCTTTCCATTTTTTACTGGGTATTCCAAATTCTCCACAGACACACAGGTTCGATTTCAACAATAGTGCTTTTGTCATCTCAGCCCAGTTATGCAACTTCCTCTCAGTGCAAGCACAGTTCCATGTGTGATTTTCCTCCAATTCTGTACAGCCTCGAAAGTAAAGTTTGTGACTAATAATTAAAAGCACAATTCCCAAGGCTAATGTTTGCCCTTTTCACAAACTAAACATTACAGCCACTCTCATTTTTCATTCCCATGAGGTCCATTAAAGTAAAAAGACCTAAAAGCAGCAAGCTTCCCCATGTTCCACCTTCTTTGGGATAAACAAGAGGTGAGAACACAGGGAAAGTACATTTGTCAAATTTAAAAATATGTACTTGCCAGGAAGTTTTCCCTACTACTGATGTTTTAAGTCCAAAAGATAGAATATCTCCAAGAATCAAAACAATTGTCACAGATCCAAGCAGTCAAGTCAAAAGAGCCCAGCTGAGCTATTGACCAAGACACCAAACCAATGAGCCATGTGGACCTGAAGAAAACCATGAGCATGTTCTCCTGCCATCTAAAAACCCACTGGCCCTCTCTGCTCCCATCCAGACCTCTCGGAAAGGGCAGCTCCACGCTGGAGAAGGATGCCGCAGGCCTGGTGGGAGGATCACATCAGTGCAGTTCTAACTTGCTGGCTGGTTGAAAAAGTGACAGCCAGTGTGACTTCGCACCTTCTAGACCATTTTCCTGTCTCTCAAAATGAATATACCAGAAGCACCAACAGAACAAGCCCAGATTATTTCCTGCAGCCGCCTCTCTGGAGCCGCTGGCGCTGCTGAGGCCCTGCTGGCTCCTGTGGCCACAGGCTGGCACAGATGAGAGCCACCCTCGCATCTGGGAAAGCGTCACGACTGTTACTGTTCCAGAGATTGGATTGTGGTTTATGCTACGCAAGTCCCACACTTCACCTGCTGGTAACTCGCTCCCCTGACACACCCAACATGGTTTTCACGTTCTTCAGTTTATTCCTCACCATCCGCTAGTCAGATGCTCCAACTAAATCAAATTTTACTGTTGCAGTTCTCTTTGAAATGTGCTCCTTTGCCCTTCTGTAGCTCCTCTGATCAGCTTTAGAGCATTTAGTCTGCATGCAAGCACCCAGCCTGTAATTCAGAGTGTTTGCTCTGATTTAAGCAAATGCCACAGCCAAGTCAGAGCATCTTTGAGGAGAAGGGGAAGCCCAGGAAGTGCTCACACAGGCCATCGATCAAGTGTCAGACTCACAGGCTTCCAAACTGCTGAAAAACAACTGGCATCTCCCCTCACTTGCTATTGAGCAAACAAACACTGTGTGCCAACCTTTTTCCTTCAGATTTACTTTTGCAGTGCCAGGATAAACCCAATTTCCCTTTGGGAGAGAACTCTCAAGTGCTGCAGGGTCAGGATTGTCACTGCAGCACTCAGAACACTGGCACGTGCATTCAGCCTTGTCGGACACATCCCTTGCTGGTGGGTGCTACCCTGGTTCCTTTGACTTTTCTTTTGCTCTGGTAAACCACATTTTTGCCACAAGGACACCCCAAAGAGCAGAACTGGCTCTTGCCTACAAGGACAACCTCTGAAATACTTCGTGGTTCACTTTCCAGGTGCAAACCAGGTTTTGGGGCTGATTGCAAATAAGCAACATGACATTGTTCTCCCAAAATAGGGCCCAAATCCTGCTTGCACATAGCCTGCCGCCACCTTTGTGCCACGAGGAGGTTCCTGAATCAGACCACTGCGGATAAAGGTTTGATTTAGTAGAGCAACCCTTGAAAACCATCCACTGAAGATCTTTAACACTCAACATTTTTGAAAGGGGCCCATTCATGCTGCACTTCAGATGCAGCATGAACTGAAAGCAACCGAAACATCAGCAACTATCACAACTCCTCTGCCAAATGCAGAGGTTTCTCATGCAATTCATTTTCATGTACTCATTCCCATGCCATCGGCAAAGTGAACCTCCAGCCCTTCCAGGAATATTTACATTTTGCATCTTTGCTTGTTACATTCGCTTCAGGTGATTCAAAGAGCACTTTGCAAAATGCCAGTTTATTCCATCATCTAAACCCACTCTGCAAACAAATGAGGGCCACAAAGTCCCCAGCGAGGGTTTGCCTGAACGACATCAGCTCCCAGTGTTCACCTGTCAAACCCACCCGTGAGCTGCTGGCTCAGCACAGGCAGAACAGAGCGCAGCCCCAGCTCCAGCCTTGGAGAGCTTTGGGAATAAAACAGGAAACCAGACTAAACCAAGGCTGTCAGCCCCACTGGAAGCAGGCCCACAAATGTTTCTGAAGCAAGAACATCTTGCTGTTTCCTGAAGAGCTCTTGATGTATTTTCCCCAAAAGCCTCTTTTATCACCAGTTGCTGCTTCATTTCCTGCTTGCTGTCCTGAACAGCCTTTTATTACTGTAATTCAATAGTAAGAGACTAAAACCAAGCAGGTAAATCAAAGGCTTATGACATTCATTATAGTAATCTTTCCCTCATACCCTCACGTATAATAAAAACCTTTGCAAAGTTTGAAAAAAAAAATCCACTCTGCAGTTGTTTAATCTCCCTTTTTTTACTACTTGTGATACACCTCAGAAAAAACCCCTCTTTTAAATACCAAAGTATCCTCAGGGTTTCAGGCAAACGGCTGGCTTGCGGGGAACTTGGATTTTGGGCTTCAGATCAGCATGCTGGATGCAGGCAGGAATGGCAGAATGGTGCCAGAGACAGAGCAGGATGCCAGACTCGGATGAACTGGATACAGCAACTTAGAGATGCAGCCTGTACAATTTTCAGCTGCTTCTTTGATCAAAGAGTTCTTGCAGCACAGCTTTTAATCCCACAAATCTACATAAAGGTGAGAGCTGGTACCTCGGAAAGCAGCTTGCTACACGCTGGCACCCAGCCTGGCCTTTGGTATTTTTGAGAGACAGGAGACTGTATATTAAAAAGGTTTAAATTTCTGAGAAACAGATTGAAAGGAACACAGCTCACTGATATTTTTCAGGCTCTGAAAGCCTGGTATCAAGTCTGGTGTAGCACAGACTTCTTCCTAAACTGAGTGACCTTTGCCAGGGCTGTAAATCTGCTGTTTTTCACAAATCAAGCAGTTTCTAATGCACATGGCAAAAGTAGACAGGTCTTCAATGCCAAACTAATTACAGCCAACCTCCTCTATGACATCCAGTTATTGTGACATCTCTATGTAATGTCACTTGGGTTAAACCCATTCACCTGAAATTTCCCATGCGTGTCTCTATTTTGACTGAAAATAGTTAAATCTAATTTGATATTTGGCAAATTAATTGTTAAACAGCACTTGGAAACATGTTGAGTTTTCAATTTTAGTGCTATTGAAAAAGCTCATTGCACCAGCAGCTTGTATGAGCCTCTCTAAGTGCACTTCATGAGATAGAGATGAATTTATGTAATTGAGATTAAGCACCTTTGGATAGTTGGATTTGTTGCTATGAAAACCTGAATTCGACTCAACCAGTGCTTACTAACTAATGTTAATAATACTAACAATATTAACTAATGCTCCTAATGTAAGGGCTGGAATGTGGGTGGCAACATCCGCTCTTCTTCTAACTCCACAAATGAAGTTCCCACAAATGCAAAGTCAATGTCCAAGCAAATAATTGTGTGAATACAGAGCAAAAGAGGGGTTGCTTAGGAATGGAAATGTGGCTGAACCACAGGAATTAGAGGCACTGTTAAATGGATTTCCAGATCTCTCTCCTGCAGTTGTCCAGTCTGGAACTTGGTCCTTCTGCAAGGGTACAAATAACTATTCATTCCTCCTGTGTGTTAATCTGACGGGTTAGAAGATGGTTATGGATTTCCTGAGCCACGGAGCTGACCCCCTGCAGACTGGGATTGTGAAAGGCTTTGGGAATGCACAACCACAACTGCTTTTACTTTTATCTTCAGATTATTATTATTTTACTAAGATGCATCAGCCTTCTCATTTACAAACCGCTGGCCTATGAGCAGAAATTTACAGCACCACTCAATGGCTCACATGGGCAAAGGTGGATCTCGAGAGGAAAAGGCCATGAGAAATTCCGAGGGATGTCTGGAAAAGCAAGGACGCCTCATACGGAATTTTGGTCTGTCAGCAAGGCAGCTCTGGGTGACAGGTACCAGCAGCTCTGCTTGAACATTTAATTAGCAGCTGCAATACAGCCAATTACTCACTATTAATTTAAAGGCTGTTTGACTCCAGTATTAACTCGATGGCCTTGACTGGTTTCCAGGAGTATTTGCTGGATACGTGTGCAACGTGCAAATGATCCAAAGCAAACCCAACCTCCTGTCTCCAGAAAAGCCCAGGGGTGTCTCTGAGCACCCCTCCTGGTTTGTATCCAGTTCAGTGGCAAAAAAGACTCTTCGGGAATTTCAGGCTGTGCTGACTTGTGCAGTTCCACGTTTGGGCAGAAGGAAGATAAAATGGTCCGGACATTTAACAAAATTTCAGGTGAAGTTCAGTCAATTTATTTAATCTTAAATTACCCAAACTCAAAGATCCATAAAATTCACTCCTAAAACTTAATCTAATATTTGCACTGCATGGGGAGTAATTACCAGAACACATTTATTTGAAGTTAATTGGTCATCTAGACCATACCCTGCTGCATGTTAATTACCTTGCCTATCTTGAATATGGTAAAAAAAAAAAAAAAAAAAACTAGAAAGGATTTGTTCCTTCATGTTAATGCCACACATCCTGGTCTGCCAGGGAACAGGCAGTCACTACAAAATATCAAGGGTGCCACTTATGTGCTTGAGCCTGATGCAGGTGGGATGCACAACAAATTTGCTGCATTAATGAAGCTGAATGAGGCTTTAAGTCTTAACATTGGCACAAAGCTATTAATTTGTCATTATAGCAAAATGCTTTACACAGACCCCTTGAAGACAGACTTGTCACGTGTCAGGAAACATCTCTGCCCATTAAAAAAATGAATAAAAAAAAAAATCGGACTTGCAAAAATAAGTATTTTCCAATGCCAGTTGAGGATCTGGCTCCTATTTTTGGTGTTTGCAGTTTAAGACTTAACAAATACTCAAGGATGCAAAGGGGCCTTTTCCATCCAGAGAAAGAGGACTTCTCACCCAGGACGTCCCCTTGCATTTAGCACACTTCATGTTCATTGAGAACCTGCTCTAAAACCACCCAAAATTAATAACCACCTATGATAATGGCAGATCTTAAATTAGACTGGGCTCTGTGATCCAAACATGTTATTTGTAACCAGCTCAGCAATAACTGTTTGCAGTGCCAGCATCCATGAGGACCTTCTTTCTTGAAGGGAATTTTGAAATACATTTTTGAACAAGTTTGTTCGGTTTTTTTCCATACAAAGTAAAGTTACTGACCTTTAATATGAGTAGATGAAGTTTTGGAAGACAAAGACTTTGCCATTTTCTTGTTGGTTTTTTTTCTCCCTCTACACTGCACAACAGAAACGTTTTCCCCTTGCCTTTTTTTGTCCCCTTTCCCTTTAAATGGAGCCACCCTTTCCATTTAAAAGAACCTACATTTTCTGTGGCAGAAAATTTCACAAAAACCCCATATTGGAGACACAGTCTCAGCTACTCAAAACAGCCTCCACAAGTCAAAAGTTATGTCTATTTATACCAATGCAGAAGCCAGGAGGAAATTTTATTTTCTCCTCTGTTATTAAATCAGATAATCCAAAAGGACTTTGCTCAAGACTTTTGCACTCCATTGGCTGCATAGCACATCTGGAAATTAAACTGAAAGTTATCTCCTGCAACATCTGAGCTGTGCAGAAGTCAAGACAGGAGGATATGGTTTGCTGTTATTTTAGCTAAAGCTGATTTACAGATAAATCAGAACCTCAGCTGTGGGGTAACATGCCAAATGCAAAGTTCAGCTCCTCCTATGAAATTCACCCACTTTGCTTGGCTGAAATCTCTCTTGCAATGTTAATTTTATTTGGCCAATGTGCAGGAAGAATCAAAGTCTCAGCAAACATATCATAATCTATATATTGCTTAAGCAGCTGCAAATACCAGAAATTTCTTCTGTGCATAACTTTCCTCACTCCCAAATCTTTCTAACAAGAAATCAAGTTTGGAGATTATTTGCTAAAAAAAAAAAAAAAGGTGGGCTTTGTTAAACACGACAACTTGCAGTTTTCCCAATATATTCTTCAGTAAAAGTCTCTGATGTCTTCTCAGCAGCACCTGAGAGTTTGGGGATTTTGATCTGGGGACCTTGTCTGAGTTATCCCTTGTCTGCAATAGGAACTATGGAATTTTGGATTTCAATCTGCAGGCTTTTTTTTTGGGATGAATTCTGCCTCGGAGGAGATTCCATGAGGAGCTCTGGTAAAGGTGGTAGATAAGGAGCACAGACAAAGCCAAAACATGAAAGGCCTCCAAGCCTGTGAGACTGATCGCAAAGTATTACTGGATTAAATGTAGTTAAAAAATTCAGGGTTACCACAAAGGTTTTAAAATAATGTTATCATTCCTAAATTAATTTTGAAAAGGTGGCTTTTTTAATGGTTATGGTTGATGTAGTCCAGGAACTTGGGGGGTTTGCCCTTGTTCTGCTCCTCTCTTCCTCTCTTCCACTCCAGAGTAGAAAATAAGCATAAAGTAATCATAGAAAAGCGTTTTCAAAATAAAATGTTAACATCTACTCTCAGATTTATCTGCTTCATCTATTTTGTTGCCCTGAATTAATGTAATAGTGGTGTTTTCTGAGCAGCTCTCAACATGCTTTTATTACCAGTATTTGTCAGCTGCTGATTTTCTTCATGCAAACCCAAGTTTATGAATGATGAGGGAAACCAGAACAGGGTAAAACTCAGCACTACAGGGTGCAAACCCAGGCTCAGGAAGTAGCAAAGTTTTCTGATGTAAACGTGTGGAATAGAAAACTCACTGAACAACCACCAAGGTGATCTCAGACTGGCTTTAAGCTGCCTTGCAGTGGCAAAAAGGAAGAATTGAATCAATGAGAATTATTTTGAGCTTTCAAGCTGCTGTACAAAGGCCTAATGACCTCATTTGAAATGCTGAGCAAAGGCTACCAGAGCTGTAAAGAAGTCAGCAAGTAAAATAGGTCTGAAAATAACTACCAGGGTAATTGGAGAACAGAAGGAAATTGGGAACTGAGACACTTCGGCCTGATTAGCCAAAGTAAAAATGAATGGAATTGCCACTCCTAGTGTGACTGAGGTAAGGCCCAAGGAGGGAAAATGGCTCCATAAAGTGAAGTGTGAGAGCTACAGAACTTCCCAGGAGTGAATGCTCCTCACCACCACCACAGCAATCAGATTGTGGAACAGCCTCCTGAGGGGGCTGGATAGGCAGAAAGAAGGGAAAATAAAAGATAAAAACAAGGAAAAAACCCAATGCATCAAATACAGTCTCCTCCCATTAACTGCTTCTAAAATTGGGATGCTGATGGCAGCAGCGGGAAATGGAATGTGCTCATCCAAGCCCCTCAAGCTCGGATCAGCAAGTGCAGATTGCCAACAGCTCCCAGGAAGCACAACCAAAACACCAGCCCAGGGCAGAGCATCAGACAATCGGCTCCACACTGTAACAATGCCTTCAACTTCATTAATCAGGGGCTGGCATTTTTCATTTTTTCCCCATGACTGGGCCTATATCTGCAGAACATTTAAATCTCCCCAGTTTCAATATTTCAGGATGACAGAGGCTGAGCTTGCAGTAGGAAACTACTGCATGGTTGATTAGTGCTCTGATAAATGATTCCCAAGTCAGCATCCTCCTACCTGCCACACACAACAGCTCTCCCAAAAAAACCTTTCTGCATGTGGGCCACCACAGTTCCCACAGGTTCCCTGAGAACAGGCTCTTTCTTGGCAGAGTGAATAGAAAAGTAAAAGGTTGAGATCGATGAAATGAGTTAATGGGGTTTGAATTGTCTGAAGGAGTAGGTGCGCTTTTGAAGCAGTGGCTAATCTGGGAAGATGTGTCCACCTTAGTGGTTACTACCTTCAACATCCCCTTGTTGGCCTTCTAAAGGGTTTTGAGTGTTATTTCCCATAAAATACCATTCCCAGGTCACTTCAGGCACTGCCCTGCCAGGTCCAAGTGACTGATATCTGACTTGGCTGTCCTTTGTTCCGGCCTCAGGTGGAGCTCAGGGAGTTAACACGCATCTTTGGGCTTGCTTTCCAAAGGAGCAGAGATTTTCCCCATGAACAACCCCCCTCGTTAATCAATTTTCCCCTGTTATGGACAAGCTTGCAGGCACAGGACAATGCCCTATTAGAGCAGCACACGCAGCTTTGGGCACGCAAGGCTTTCCTCTGGCTGATAATGCAGTAGCAAACTTCAAGCAGAAGGCAGGTCAGACACAGCTGCATCAGCTGATGACGTCAACAGATTATACAACTGATGCTGGAAAAATAAGACAGCAGCCACAAACCCAGTTACAAAGTTCTGCTGCAATTCCCTCTCTGCTCTAGGGCTGGCTATGAGCAAAGGAAACCAAAGAACACTTTTTCTTCCTTCTTTTCTGCCAAAAGATTCTCATCTCATGCCAGCTAATTCAAAGGATCATAATAACGGCAATTATAGGACCCATTGGTCCTATAATTGCCATTATTAATTACCATAATAATTACTAATAATTATCCTGACTCTAGCGACCACATTTCTCAGTCCCTTATAATGTAAATGCCTTATGATCCCACCAGATTATGGGAAAACCAACACAACTAGCAGTGCTGCGAATTACCTAGGAACAACTTCTATAGCTGCCTAAACCAGTCCTTGAGGGACGCATCTAATTATTCATGACATTTATCAGGCCTTTGTAACGCTCTGCAATCACTGCTCCCTCCCTGATGTATTGGGTTCTGCCAATGACAACCCATTCCACGCTCTAACGTAAATCCATGGATCACACTCACCCCGCTGGCTCCCGTCTAGAGGGAATCCCACTCCTTTGCACTGCTAAGTGCTTAGGGAGGTGCAGGACTCCCTGCTTGCTCATAGCTGACATTTTTTAAATCTCTTTCTGCAATATGACACCGTGATTTACTCAGCAAACAATAAATGAAGCTTCATTTCTTCCTAGTTATTTCAGAGCACGTGATCCAAGTGCCACAGATTAAGACACAATGCAGGACACCTCTCTGAAGAATTTATTTCCCCCATTATCAAGCCAGTAAGTTAAACAGAAAGAACAAAGTTAGAAAGCTTTTTTTGACCTGTTGTCAGACAAATCCCATTAATTTTCACTGTCCCATTTACAGAGAACAACTGCAGTTGGGGAGAGCCTCTTGTCATATTTTGGAAGAGCACACAGCTGGAAAGGAACAGAGTCTGAGGTGGCTCCTGGGATTCAACCCTCACACCACTGAGGAGGTGCCAAAGCAGCCACTGGGACTCCCCCTGGGGAACCCTTCACTCAGCTCATGCCAAGTCCTGTATAACAAATGCACGTCACAACACTTACGCACAAAACCGAACCGCAGAGGGATGCAAACAAGATGGGAACTGGGACGACCCCCCATGAATCATCTGAGAAATCTTTAGGATATTTGATGTCTTTATAAAAAAGTCACTGCAGCTTTAAGATCCATTATTTACACTAAGACTCCTTAATGCAGCAGCTATTATTTTCTGCTCCTGTACCTATAATTACATGTTGCCTAGTTAATGCTTATTAAAGTAAGAGTTTACTTCATAAATAGTCAACTATTTTGGCAACAAAAACAGACAAAAGAACCAGAGAATGGAATGAATGGGGGGACACCAGGCCAGAATTCTGCTGTCAGCTCCCATTTCCCTTTGCCAACTTTTATCCACGTGAGAAGCCTTCACCTGAGCTCAAGGTTAGATTTATATTGAAGAAAACAAAAAGGAAAAAAAAATTAATAAGCTTTTAGAGATCTCTTTTTTGGAAATTCAGGGAGAATTACTTGAGGGCTGGTTTATGAGACATGTGCTGAGCACTTGAATGCTGCTACCTTCTCATGTTTTTGTCCATCTAATCCCCTCTATGATATTCCTAACTGGAACTGCTTGGTTGACCCAGGCAAGCAGCGTTTGGCTGCAGGCCTTGCTTGGATTAGCTCAGACTCAAGACGGGTGGAAATGATGAAGGTTAAGGAAAGAATTTAACACAGCTGCTTTAACAAAAGAGCAAAACGGGAGGGAAGAGCTGATGATGCCACACAAGACAATAAAGCCTTCAGGAGAAGTTTACTCTTTTCTCTACAAAGACAAAATCAGGTGCTGGCTCCACTATTTCACCACCATTATCCTACAGAGTTTGTCCTGTGCAGGGAACCTGCAGGACCTGCCGATAGTTTGCTCAGAGATGACATTAAACAGGGCTCAGGCTGTGCTGTTTATGTGAGAGCTTTCAAAGGCAGGTCAGCCAATACCATGCCCCACCTCTGGCTGGGAGGGCTGAAGGATATCTGAACATCTGCAGAGAAGTTTGTTTCCATGGATACTTCTGCCTCTCACACCTCTGTGAACCTGTGTTCCCGTTAAGGTGCCTCTCATGTTTGGCAGAGGCTGAACATTTTCATAAAAATAAATCAATAGCAGGAGATATTTGTAGAACTGTTTTGCAATGCTCTGTTCTGAGAAATGAAAGTTCAAAGCAACTATGGCAACCACCCAAACTGCTTTATTTTGCAAAAAATACAAACGAGGAAAAAATTGCTTGATGGAGCAAAGAGGAAAGATGGGGAAGGAGAAAGATGCTTTTAATTTGACTAAAATTTACCAGCTGGTTATAACCATAGAATTTTAAAGTAAGGAATCTAGCCAGATGATACCTGATCAATGTGCTAACATGCAGAAAAACACTGGAAATTTTTAATTGAAAAGGAAACCAAGGGTATATAGACCCTTAAGTGGGAGGAATAGATACAGCAACGTTTGCTGTCACATTGACTGATACAATTTTATATCTTTAATAATGAACTGGAGAAAAAAATCCAATTGGATACTGACAAAACACAGAGATGATCCCAAACTATAAAGCATGGAAAAAAAATGTCAGAAAGTAGATTATTTTTCTCAGACAAAGACATGTATTAACTAGAGTTGAGACTATAGACAGAAAAAAGTTGCTTGGCAGACCTAGTACTAAAATACTGATTCAAAACAGAGATAAATTGAGGTAGGTTATGTTTATACCTTACACAGATGCTGGAAATGTTATGAAGGGGCACCAGATACTTCCATCCCACGTGTTATTTTCTCTGAGCACTGCAGTTTTGATCACCTTTATGTATGTTGGAGATTCCCAAGTGATTTCAATAATTAGATCTAAACTTTAAGGCAGTATTGATTATAAAGATCAAGGGGTAAAGGAAACAAAGAACAGACACATGGTCTGCTTATAATAGAGGCAAATGAAATGAAGGAAAGAGGGTTTTCTGTGGTCAAGAGGGGCACAGAACTTTCAGAAATGGCTGTTAGACAAAAGAAGTAACTTTTACTGGCAGTAATTAAACAATAAAACAGCTGCATAGACATTTCAGCAAAGAAGGCTGAAAAGCCAACCCTCAAGAAAAGATTTCTCCACAAAGGAGGTGACTGTTCCTAGTCTTCTATTCAAGGAACTTTTCAAGCCTCATATCAACCATTTAGAATCTTAATTTTACTGTCTGTCTAGTTCAAAGATGCCATTTGAGATTTTTTCTTTCTTTTTATTCTCATGCAATTGACCTTTTGAACATCAAACCTGCCAGAATCAGCTACAAGAGAAATCAGCTCTTCAGCCACTGCGAAGAAAAGCATAAACCATCTACAAGTAATTTCAGCCTGCCACTGAAGCTATTCAAAAAGCATCCCAGCTCATTTGGTTTTAAAAAAGAGAAACAACCACCTTTCTTTGTTCAAAAACATCAGATTGTCTCTCAAAACATGGACTACACAAGACTGAATGATTCTTCCTAGGTGGTAAAACAGAAAATGTTAACTGCAGCAAGACCTTCAAATCTTGATCCTAGTGGCAGGGTCCTCACTAACATGGGGCTTGAACACATGAAAATGCACACAGGACGAGGCTCTGTGTCAGATCTGAGGTTCAAAGTTAAATGGTTCCTCTCTCTGAAAGCCAAGAAGAGGAAATTTGCAATTTTACCTTATGAAGTGTAATACAAAGGGCAATTTTTATGATGGTCATGACTCAAAAGAAGCCAAGTTTTTTCCTTTTTTTAAATAATGCATAAAAGTAAGTAATGAACCCCAGGAAATCTGCTTTGGGCATAGATCAAATCCAGACCATCTATGCTGACAGAGAAAGTTTGGAGTGTTTGAAAACAGGAAAGATTAACGGAAACCGTTTTGTGACTTTAACTATTGCTACAAGGCATCCATTAAAATGCTACAGTACATTAAAATACATTAGCCTTAAGTTATTGCTGTATTAAAATATCCCTAAGGTGTAAAAATACAAGTATCAAAACACTGAAAAATCACTGCCTGCTGCTTTACCTGGTCACTGCCAGTCATGCGGGTTGGGTTCATATCTATGTCATTTTAACCCAATACATTTTGTTGGGGTTTTTTTCCATCTTAATTGCCTGAAATTTGTTTATATTGCTATATTATGTTGTGCTTCTTGTTGCCGTTTCTGAGAGAAGGAAGCACACCTTCTGTGCTTTTCCAGGGAATTTAGTCAAAGGAAACACATCAGCTGGGAGCACGCTGAACAAAATTGCCAGTGAGATGATGGATATCTACTGACAAGTTAAAAAGCAGATGGCTTTTGTCTCTATTCCAACCTAACAGCAGAGAAAACTCCAATTACAATATCCTAAACTGCTAAGGTTATTCTCTATAAATGTGATCTCCACTTGGATGATTAGCCTAAAAAAAAAAAAAAAAAATCAGGCTCTTTTTAAAACTGGGTTCATCTACTAATCAGACAACCCAACAAGACAGCAGCAATCCAAAATGCAGCCAGTACGAATAAAAGGACACTCAGACAACACCAGCCCTGGCCTGTGCTGAGACTTTGCTGCAGTTTTATGGTCACAGCACCCATATGAACAAGGTTCCAAAAGTTTCCCTGGTAGTCCCCAGAACATAAAGCTCACAATGCCAATGTGAAAGTAAAAACAGTGTAGCATTTTAATTTAAAGAAATAAAAAGTATATGCTAGCCACTTTTTTTTCCCCCAACAACATCTGTCAAGGAATCTTTAACTAAGAAATGACCTCTTACATCCCATCTCTAACTAGGAAGACTATGGGCTCAAACCTTTTCTTAGCAATTTCTTTCTTTGAAGAAGGATCTAAAGTTTTCAATTAAGAAGATAAGTTTAAAGGGCTTTGAACAACAAACAACCACATGCCATGAAAAATAGGGGAGAAAATTACCAAAGTGCCTATTTTGTATATAAAGGTCAGTGCTTCTGATATTTGCAGACCGAAAGACACTGTTTCACCCAAACAAATCCAGAAATTAATGGGGATTTCAAGGGAAAGGAATGTATCCGCTCTGTGCAGCTGGAGTAGCAGGGATCTTTACTACTCACTTTACTTATTCCATCTTTCTTTCAGCAACTACTGAATTTGTGTACACTGGTCTGTGAAGAGCTCTGGAAGATGTACATATCTCAGATACGGAAGGAATGTGGTGGTGTTGCCCAAAAAGCCACAGCAATCAGATGCAGAGCAATCTCAGACCAGGACTGCTACTTTTAGATCCTCAAAGACAAATTTAAAAAGAGCAAAACCAGAAAAATGGCAAAAATGGCAAAGAGCTCATTCATGACAAGTTCCCTCTCTCAAAACACACAACTCCTGGCAGCCACAATTTGGATGCCAGTTCAGGACACCCCCACATTTTGGTGTTTCCCTTTCTGCATCCGTGTCTGTGCTATGGGAGCTCTGTACTGTTCAAACAGAAAAAAAGTGAGGAAGAAAAATTAGTCTGGCAAGTTTTCAGCTGCTTTATGATTCAAACTCCTCTTTGTCTCCTGCAGCACAATGTTATTGACCCGATCTCTTTGCCCATGGAGCAGAGAGCATTTGGATCACATTGCTCATGTCTGCTTGCTAATCGCTCTCTGCTCTAATTTGCCTGATTATTTGGAGCCCTTGCACTCTAAATTCAACATGTTCAAACTCAACTTGGCATAAACTGATTACTTCTGTATCACTCCCACAACTGCTGGCAGCCAGGCAAATACCCCTTGTTTATAAAATGCCACCCTGAGGAGAGAGTGGCTGGAGGTGCTTCTACACGGCTACAAACAATAAGGGGCATTTCCCTACATGGTTACAAATAGGGGAAGCTGGAAGTTGTGCGTGTGCACAGTCAGACCCCTGCCCCAAGCTTTACAATTGCCTTCACACATGACCTAACCCTGTGAGCTTTCAGGGTGAGACTTTCAATCCTGATCCACTTGGAGTCAAGCTCAACCTCAGCAGATTCCTTCTGGGATAAATCTGGCCATACCTCTCTCCAGCAGCAGCAATCCTATAAAGGCAGCTGAGATTCCCCACAGCAGTGGGACCAGGCAATCACCCAGTACTTGTTGCCATCCTGTGCAGAGGGAGCCTCTTCTAATTCCCTCTCCAGCTCAGCACCAAAGAAGGACAGGATTCTTTTCCTTTACACTTGCAGAAAACTGGTTTGCAAGCGGCAGTAGTTAAACTCATATGGCATTTTGAACCTCCCTATCATTTCTTAATACTTCTCATAAAATTTACAGGCATAAGTTGTGTCTTTATATCTGCAAATACAACATTCTTGAAGAACCCTCTGACCCTATTGGCTTTTGTGTTTTGTTTTTTCCTCTGGAAGATGATCACATTTTTCCTGAGACGAAAACAACTGCCAAGTAATTACATTTATAACGTATGTATTCTTTGGTAGATACTTTAAAAAATGGAGCTGGTATTTTTTCTCCTAAAGTCACATATACATTTAATCAGAAGCATCCAAATCACTTCAAATGAATAAACACCACTGAGCTTGTTCTGTAGGAGTTCCATGTTTGACCAGGGGAGCTCCCAGAGCAGCTGAGCACTGTCAGTGCTGGAAACTCTGGGCTTTGACACAGGATGAGTAATGGAACTGGGAAGCAATGTGAGTGATCCATCTATTAGTGCCACTTGATATATGAAGTACTTTTCATATTAGAAACCCCTGCATTTTAACTACATTGCAATTACGCCGCACACCATAATAGCCATCAGCTCAACTCCAGCTACACAGTGAGCAGTTACCACACCTTTCCCACACTTAAATAAGGCGCAATTGCAGTTATATCATCCTTATCACAATAGGGCTTTTTTTGAGTAATTAATGACTTTGATTAAAGCATGGCCAGGCTGCCTAAATGAGGCATTTTGGTGACAGATGAAGACAAACAAGTATGTCACAAACCTGTGCCATGGTAGCCCTGCAAATATAAACCACAGGGCACTACAGAAATGCTTACAAAGCAACACAGAGTACTCAACATTTTACGAGTGGGGCTGATGCAGAACGCACCAGACTGGCCCCTCTAATAATTGCAGATGCAACATAAAATTTTCATAATTTCTCAAATAATTAACAGGACCATTTCCTATACACTGTACACTATGGTTCTTTGATTTTTTTCTCAAAGAAGTTCCACACAAATGAGATAAATAATTTTTACATACTTTCCCCCAGTCAGTTTCAATAAATGATATTGATTAGTTTAATTTCATTAATAAATGAAATTAAACCACTTATGAATAGTGAATGTCAATCCAAGTCACCCGGGCTTAGCAGTCTCAGTCCTAATGCCTCCCTAAGTCTTTGGCATAACCACACACACTGAGCCCACATGTACTCACAGTTCCACTGATTCATTACTTGGGCAAAGCTGCATTTCTTCTGTACTTAAAAATATCTCCATTTGGTTGATACAAGAGCCATTCAATATCTGGCTAATTTTAATCCCCCTCCCCCCCCCCCCCCCCCCCCCCCCCAGAACACTAATAGAGAAAAGAACAAGCCCAGTCAAGGATAGGAACAACTGAGATACCCACAGGTACATAATGGGTAATTTTAGCAGTACAATAGCCTGCCTGGCTGACCAGGGGGATTTCAGGATACAGGGAAAGAGGCTGGCTTTTTTTGAGAGCAACTGCTACACAGAGCCAGGGTACAAATAAAACAAGGAACCAATTCACTGATCTCTGCTCAGAGAATTCAGCTGCCCTCACACAAAAAACTGCCTTTCCCCATCAGGGCACAAAGACACTTCATGTGGCATATCAGAGTGAACTGCAGGAGGAGGCTCAGTCTGCTGGCATCACTCAGAGGACAGTGATGGGAACATGACATCCTAGGAATTAAGGCAAAGTGCCCCTCAGGAAGAGGGGCTCAGTGAAGCACCAGGCAGACCCCTGCTGCCTTGTCTAACCTCCCCCAGCCCCAGGCATGTCCTGACTAGAAAGGGATTGTAGGCTCACAAGTCATAATTCATGAGCAGTGTTTCTCTTGGACATGTTGAGATAAATTCCACCCTGTAGTTCTGATTACACTGCATTTCCAGACAGGAGACAGAACACAAATATCCTTTGAAGCTGTAAAATTCCTGCTCCTGGTGTTTTACTGTTCATTTTGTTGAGATTGTGGAATCTCTACAACTACCATGACTACGCCATCTCTCTGATTTTCAAAAATGTTTCAGCCTTTGGAAAACGTCACCCTTAATTTAAGTGCAGTGTCAGAACTGGCTCCTCTTTGGGAAAACACAGCAGGCACATGCACAGTTATCATCTTCCTTGAATTACCTTCAGAGGAAGTAGAATATAACCCTTTGAGAGAAGCCTTGTGATTGCAGCACCTAGATAATGTTACCTCTCTTCTTCATAAGTGGCGAAAAATCGATGAGCTTGACTAAATTAATTTACTTCAATCTCAGCTCCTGTCAATAGCAAACACATTATTTGAGCTGGGGCTCTGTTCAGTGAGCTATAGATACAGTCAATAATTCATCAGTAAATGCTGGCTCCAAAGTGAGGCTTCTTAGGTGTCTAAATCACTGTCTCAAACGATGCATATTTTGTATGTAATGCAACCCGCATTTGGGCTGGTTTTCTGGATAGAACATCAACACATCTCCACTCCTGTCATTCCAGTTTTAACACAGGCTTCTCCCTAAGCACACCCAGGCCACGGCTAGCTGTCCAAAACCCAGGACTGCCTCCCTCTCTGACAAGTATCTTGTCATTGGAATATGAAGTTAAATTCCTGCATTCTTAGCCCAGCTCTCTCATCTGTCCCCTTTACAGCATGGTGGCAAGAAGTGATTGATTTATGGTGCCTCTAAACCACGCTTCTGGAGATGCAAAGAGAGACAGAGCTTCGAGTCTCCACTTCCTCAGTGTGTCCTTCAGGTCACTACATCAAAGCAGACAATGCTGTTCCCTGCTTTAAGGGAGTGTAATCCAATTGCCCACAGCCAGGAAGACAAATGAGGCGTTAAGAAGCAATAGCTCCGGGCTGTAATTCTCCAACAGCGCTGAGCCAAGCTCTAGGTAGGTACTTCTACCTGGGAGAGAGGTAAGGCTTCATTGATGCTCTTTCTGATTATCTTTCAGCTAATGAAAGAATGCTGGTATTTGCATGCTTTAGACAACACACATGACTTTGGATATCAAGCACATTTTAGAGTCTCATTGCTACCAAACCCAACTGTGCCAAGTCAGGAAACGTTGGTGCCAACTTGTTGTTGTGCCTGAGACACCCCTGGCTGAGTCAGTGGCACTGGCTGATACAGAAGGAAATGGAGTGAAGATCCCCCAGGACCCCGCTTGGCTCTTGGACACAGCAGCTCAGCCCAGGGCTGGGGATCTGCTGTCAGCAGCTCATGGGACAGAAACTCAGCCTCAGATTGCTCCGAGCAGCTTTTGGGAACAACAAACAGCAAAGGGGCAGGGGTAAATTCAAACATTTATCTTGTCCTTCAGTAAACTGGCACAGAGCCATGGGAATCAATGAGACAGAGCTCATTTACAGCCCCACAGGCTCGGACCTACTGTTTGCTGAGTAATATTTGCAAGCTTCTAAGATATCACAAACTACAAGAATTCCTCTCCCTCCCAACAGCTGAGAGATAAATCTCTCCATGTACACATCAATTTACAACACAAATAACACCTTCCAACGGGATACACTTATGCTGCTGCTTGGCAAGGAACACCAGTGCATGCAATGGATGATCCACTGCCTGTGCTGGAGGAACCAGAGTTCAATTACATTGACTTCTGGGCAGTAATGATTTTGTCCAAGGTGTTTAAGGTTAGTCACGTGTAAGTGCCTTGCTGAACCCAGGCATCCATCATTTGTGTGTCTCAAGCTCTCAGACCACCTGATCTTTCCCTGCAAACAAACCAACCCCTGCACAAACCACCTTGTGCTATTTCCTTCTCATAAAAGTGGTAGAAAAAGAAATGGGTTTGTTGGTTTGTAGTCATTTAATATTAATATGAAAGAGCTCTTTTCCCCCAGTTCTCCACCAGGTTTAAAATTTTAGCAATGAGGAATTGCTTTAAAATACTGTGATGTAAAATGCAAGCCTAGTAACCCAGACAAAACACAGTCACCAAGTTATGGGGTTTGGCAAATTACACAGCTTTTTTTCAACTCCTTCTGTTCTAGCTGACAAGAGAGCACAATGGAGGGCAGAGGGAAGAGGAGGGGAAGGTGTATCCTTGTGTTTTTATCATCAGAAGAGAATGAAAGGACAGTTATGGTACAGCACAGGGCAGGGTGAGTTCTGTCCATCTCTCCCTGCAGTTGTGGGATGCGGGAATTGCTACCAAAGCACTGAACACTTCTGTTTTCATCCTAACACCAGAACAGAAATTACTGCTTCAACATTAGCCAGATTCAAATGACATTAAATGTCACTGTCAGATGTTATTTTTCCCTTGCCAGAAATATGTCCAATTAACATAAAAATCAGACATTTAACATGCAGATGAATTAAATAATTAGCTAGCTAATGCAAATATCATCTTGACACTATTAACCCTGCAGCAAATAGATCCTGGTTTGTACCACAAACTTCAGACCCACACTCTTCCCCTTCAGTTTGGAACTTTCTGATAATTTATATGTAGAGGTGTTTATCACAAATATCTGGCCTGTTTTCCAAACACAAACTCTGCCATGATTTGTCTGAGAACCACCTCCTTTTCCTGGGGTCTATAGACACCACAGAAGCCATGACTGAGCATCTCCTGCAGCTCTACAGCCTCATAAATCACAGCTGCAAATTTGTGACCCCATTGGAATCAGAGAATTTGCAAGGAAGAAACCAAGAAATTCAGCTAGAAGTGAGAAAGGCAAGGGAGCTACCAAGAATAAACTCTACTTGCACTTGAAAAACAGAAATTAGACCTTATTCCAACAGCAGCTTTCTTTATCCTGCCAAGAGAAGCAGCTTCATTGCCGAGGCAAGAGGGGCCCCATCTCATTAAAAGCTGTCCTGGACACCCTTGGACACATCTGTAATTGGGAGTGTTCAGGCGTTGTTTGCTGTGAACAAACCCCAGTAGATACTGGCTCCAGAAATTGCTGTCATTTGATAGGCCTGTGCTTGGGCTCCTGCTGCTGGCAGTCTCTCTCCTAAATAATTAAAGATGAAGAATGGTTTCTCTGTTGGTAATTCCTCTAAAAAATGGGATATTTGGAAGTGTAGTCCTTGAAAGCATGCTGTCCTTATTACTAGAGAAAAGATGACATTGGGCAGAGCCTGAAGCACTGTAAAACACTCATCCTTGCTCTGATTTCCTTAAAAAGATGCCACCTAAGAATTTTCAAAGTTACGTGGGGGCTGCAAAATGATTGAATGGTTTGTTTAAGAAAACACAAATGTGGCCACAGAAATTAGTACAGGATGGGGAATAAGTATTTAGAAATCAAACGGATCTCCTGGGGCTCTGCTTTTGTTTGGTTTTATCCTGAAGTGGAAAACCTGAATACTGCACACTGAAGAGCATCTACGTTTAGGTACAATCCTGCCTGGATACCTGTGCCAGTAATTATCACTGTCAGGCAGGATGAAGTGCTGTACTGGATTTGTCTGCATTTGCTGTTTTCCTCGTTGAGGCCATTTTGGCTGAAAATTCTCACACGGAGTTTCTGCCACAAGCACAATTAGCTGGAAATATTTAGGCAAGAGGGAAGCAGCTGCTGCCAATGGAAATGCTCACTAAGTGTAAGATGCTTCCAAACCTTGCCCCAACTTCCCTCCAAAAATTAGCTTGAACTTTCCCCCCCTTACTCGTCCTACAAAAATCTTGGGGATCAGGGCAGGGAGTGACAAAGGGGGAAAACCCGGACTGGATTTTGCCTGGAAACCGGAATGGGGGAAAACCCGGACTGGATTTTACCTGGAAACCGAAATGGGGGAAAACCCGGACTGGATTTTGCCTGGAAACCGGAATGGGGGAAAACCCGGACTGGATTTTACCTGGAAACCGGAATGGGGGAAAACCCGGACTGGATTTTGCCTGGAAACCGGAATGGGGAAAAACCCGGACTGGATTTTACCTGGAAACCGGAATGGGGGGAAACTCAGGCTGGATTTTGCCTGGAAACCAGAATGGGGGAAAACTCGGACTGGATTTTGCCTGGAAACTGGAATAGGAGAAAACCCGGAATGGATTTTGCCTGGAAAGTGGAATGCAGGAAAACCTGGATTGGATTCCCGCTGGAAACGGGAATGGGGAAAAACCCAGACTGGATTTTGCCTGGAAACCAGAATGGGGGAAAAATCCAGAGCAGATGAGTTCTACAAGTTTTGAATGGATAATCAATAGATACCTAGAACGCCATTCCTTTGAAAGCTTTATCCAGATTTTGGCTTTGATTTTCATTTCATTTTTCCAACAGAAGGGAAATTTTTTACCTTTGTGAGGCTGATCTTACTTTTACTAATGCCAACAGAAAGAAATTAATTTCCATGGGAGCGGTGTCTCAATTTTCATCGGCAATGTCACCTCACATCATGAAGTCTTCCATTTGCTGTAAGAGCAGAGCCACAGGTATTTGCACTGGAGCCAATGGGAAACCTTCTCCCTTTTGTTTCAATGGACTTCCCAAGCCCAGACTGTCCCATTAGTTTTGTAAGATTCAAGGACCAGGAATTTCAACAAAACCTTAAGATAACAACACGTTTAACATAAGCCAATATAACCCACCCACCCTTTATGTTGCTGCCTCCCTTCTCTTCTGCAAAGGGCCTTGATTCCAAGTCTAAACATTCCCAAAAATCCCACAACAACAAGCCGCTTCCATTACTCTCTCATGTGCTGCATTTCCCATTTCCTAACGCCACAGGACTGTTACGGAGATTCACGCTTAGATTTTTAGCAGCTCTGGATGTGAAGGGGGGTTTATGACTTTTGGGAGTTGAACTGTAAAATCCCAGCCTGCTGAGGACCTTTTTTAACATCCCACCTCTCCTCTCAAGCTTTAGGATGAAAGACACCCCTTCACCTGCAACATCCTTCCAAGAGCAGTGATGAAAATCAGCTCTTTGCTGTCTCAGAAACAAGAGGCCAAGTTCTCCTGCTAAATATGCATCTCCATGGAAACAAGTAGCTGCTCTACCCCTCCGGCCTAAGGCAAGCAGGACTAGGGAAAATTACACCAGTTCTGCTGCGCCTCAATTAGGAACAAAATCAGCCACAGCTTCACAATATTATTACTCCCTGCACTGTTCTCGTGCCACAGACAGAAATTTCATCTCTGCTTTTGAGGAAGAGGCTGAGGAGACAGTAGTGCTCTCACAGCCCCCCCATAAATTTTGGGATTTTGCTAGTTTGGTTTTTTTTTCCTAATGGTTGCCAGGATGAGCTCAGCTGCCCCAGCCAGACTTCCTGTTTGTTCCTGATGGTTCTGGCAGCTCAATGGCAGGCAAGGTCGAATACTAAACACAATTAGCTGCTCCACACAGAAATTAATCCCAGCTATCTCCCATTTAGTGGAAGCCCCTCGCAATTAAAAAGCACTTCTGAATGAAGTGACTTGCAGCCAGGAATAAAAATTTCCCTGGTTGTTGTTATCGAGGGACACATACTCATTCCAATCCAGAGCTATGTGGACAGAATGTGAACAGCAGGAATGTAAAAACAAATCACAAAGCAAATCAAAGGAATTTTTACCACCACCACCACCACACCCCCAAACTCAACCAACACCAACCCAAACTTGGCATTTCATTTTAGAGCAAATGTTTGGAAAACAAAAACCAAAGTCAAATGCTATTTGGTATGGGGCAAGCAGGTTACTGCTAGGTAAGCACAGTCTCCTTCACTCCATGGAAAATTGCATTAAATTTTTTCCGTGATTTAAGGAACATTTGAAGATATTTCTAGCTGGACAAAACCAACCAACCAGCCCTCAAAAGCTTCACGTTTCCATCTCAACAGATCCTGCTATTGCATTGACAAAGTTTCTCCAGAAGAGCTGAAGGTTTGAGGGGATTTTTTGGCGCCTCCCTTCAACCCCCCTCAAACCCATATTTCTGGCTGTAAACCACACTCCACTCAAGCACAGATTTACCTGTACCAGCACCTGACAAGATTTGGGGGATAAATCATGGCTTGACTTTGTTCAGGCATCTGAGCTGGAGTTGTGGTGAGCTCTCAGCATGATGCGTTTCTGTGTCATTTCCTGTACATGGCTGATTGATCCCCCTGTGCTCACATTCATTAACTTCAGCTGAATGATTTTTATGAAGAATACTTGTATGTTGCTCAATCTGCTTCCTGTTTAGAGGAAAACAGCCACTCTTAAAAATGTTTTTAATCAATTCTTTTTTTCAGAGGCATTGTGATAGCTGCTGTTAAAAAAATAAAAATAAAGCTCCTGCTCTATATGGCAAGGCAGAAAGGGAGAGAGATCATTTACAACGACATTTTGTAAGGAAAAAAGGCAATTAAAACTGGAAATAGGGGGTTAAAAAAAGTTAGATACCTCAGCAGCATATTTGATCAGAAGACATATTTTTGTTTGTTTAACATCTAAGGCCAGGTACTGGTTTGCAGACATCTGTGGAGCCCTGGTGAAATAAATGCAGCTGAACCAAAGATACCAGCCGATGATAAAATCTATCATGTCTGGTGCACTCCGAGGGAATATTAAAGTAGATAATGAGCAATATAGATCACTGTGATGGTGCTGCTGTAATCCAACAGCAGAGATCTTGTCCCTTCACATCCCTGAGAGCTGCTCATGCTGGTGCTAAGCAGAGCTGTCACATCTCCCTGCCTGAGGTTTGTTAGTGTAGGAGGAAAAAGGACATAAAAAACCCAACCAAACCCAAACACCAAACCTCATTTTGATTTAAGGTTTAAACGTGCCAGCCTATCAGACAGGCCTGACAGGTGATTAAATGTTTTGCTGTTCTGACTGGAGGCACAGGGGAAATGCTTTTCTTCCAGGACCACGGTGTGTATGTTGTATTGTGCAGCCCCTAGGGAAACAGCTGAGAGAGGAAGGCATTAGTCAGAAGGGAAAGGGCTTATTTGGTTATGAACCTGGATGTGCCGGATGAGAGTAAAAGCATGAAGCAGTACAGATTTGGGAGAAAATACAGCATAGTATGGATTATAATGCATGACACATAACTCATAATAATTGAAATAAATGCAGGATAAAATACTTCAGGCCCTTGAAAAACTTTGCTCTGAGTAACTTTAGAAGGCAAGCGTGTGCATTTTGCTCACAGAGTGGCTTTTTTCCCACTCCACACCCACGAGGTGCACATACAGGATAGCACAGGCCCTTCCAGCAAAGCTCTAATTGCAGCTTCTGCTGGAGTGAGGGGTCCCCTTCAATGGGAGAGAGGGAAAGGCAAATCCTATGGCCCCAAGCTTGAAGGGGATTCATTACCATGCAAAATGGCTGAGGAAGCAAGCCTGCAAAATGGCTTTCACTCCCAATAGCAGCTCATTAGCAGCACAAACTGTCACGATAAAGAATTCAAACACATTCAAGCCAACCAACCCTCTTTAATGTGCCAGGCATAGTTTCTTATGTTAAATAATATATTTTCTCCCACACAGCAGCAGAACATCTCACCTACTTTCAAGCTTTTATAAAAATCACAGTATTTGAGTAATTCCCATCATATCAAAGAACATTTTTAATATCAGCTGGAGGAAAGGGGTCACTCTCATTGCTGGCAGTTTCCACCATCAAAGTAGATATAATTTGATTCTACATAAACCATGCAGTGCAACTCTTCTGAGAATATAGATCTCCAAACATGACACAAAACACTCAGCAGAATCCACAATAACACTCGAGCACCATTTTGAAGTGAATTACTTGAAGCCATGTACCAACTGCTATCTCTAAATCCACTAGTTTACACGCACTTGTACTTTGAACACAATCCTCAGATCAATACTACTCACCCAAATAATTGTTTTTAAGCTCTTAAACAAGAAATTCCCTCTACTGCAAAGTGTGCTACCAGCTAAAGATGACAGAGAGGATGTTTCAAGATTGTAGCTGCTCTTACTTGCTGGGGAATGGGACAAAAGTAAACAGCAGTGGCAAACAAAGAGCCCAACATGAAACACACTGAAATGCAGGAATATTATTTACACCACAGAAAAACTTTCTTAGCCCTCATTATTAAATACTTAACTCCTCCAGTTTGGAGATTTCAGGGATCTGACAGGGTTTTTTTTTATACAATACATGGAAGTCTGTGTCTGTACCACATGTGATTGGAAAATGCTGGCAGGGTGCACTCTTGAAACCTGTTGGCTGCAGCCTCAGAGCCCAGGGACGGAAAACAATCCATACAAAGGACTGGCAGTATCAGGTTTGCTCTGCAGGGTTACAAGAAGGTCTTTAGAGAGCTCAGGACTGTTCTTATTAACAATGGCACAGTTCTGCGTAAGGCCCAAGACATCTGCTTTGTTTTGGGGACATCTATTAAATCCCAAGGATAGCTCAAGTTGGCAGGACTCTCATTTATAAAGTACTCGCACTGCATGCACAATTCCTGCTCCTGGGGTAAGAGATACTGCAGCTCATGTCAGCAGCACACTGCAGTCTAGGAGCTAGGGATCCTTGAGGATCATAAAACGAATTGTCACACATGGAAAAACAAAGGCTGCATCAGTCCACTGGAAAAGGGTAATGCCTGCTAGACAATAAACCAGTCAAACAGCGGAAAATCTGAGCTAGTGATTCTGTACTTGTCTTTCCCAACTGCCACTGCGTGTGGATCAAGCAGCTTTTGCAGCCAGGCCACAGAAGCAGAGATTCCCTGAAATTCCCATAACAGCTGGCTTCAGCAGCTTTGATGCAAGAATTCTCTTGTGATTTATTCCTTCCATCTGATAATAATTTCTGAGGGGAAGCAGAACTGCTGGCCTTCCATCAGAGAAAGCCAACACGGCAGTGATGGCTTCAGAAAGAAAGATTATGTAGATCACTTTTTTGCAAACCCACGTCTCGAGTCACTGGTGTGATTGATGCTAAGGGCCTGGCCTCCTGCATCTCAGCATATACCATGGGAACAGCAATTCCAGGGAGCAGAAAGGCTAATTCCAAGGATGCTGCCTTTTAATCACTGACTTGTTTTGGGCTGCAGGTAGAAGGCTTCAGTACAACCCTCTCACTGGCTGGGCACAATGCAGCTGCTCACAATTAACACAACTACACCATGAGGCTGGTTAAGATTTCTCTAACCTGGGAAAGAATGTTAGCCAAGGTCATTAGTTTGGATTTTAAATGAGAAAGAAAGGGAAAAGTACCAAAGAGGATAATAGCCCAGAATTAATCTGTGAGGAAGAGCCTGGAGATGGCCAAACTTCAGCTGCCAGACACAGTTAAAACAGAGCACCATCAACACCAGCTAAAAGCAGCACATTTTATCCTTCCTTCACACAGGCATATTCCCAGATCAAGTGCCAGAGGTTCTGTAACTGCTGAGGTGGGTGCTCAAACCCAAGCCCTGCAGAGCAGCATTTTACATTGTGTGAAGCAATTTAAGCCCTCCAAGGCCGGGGTGGGGGCAGCAGTGGAAATTAACATGAGCTGAGAACCCAGTTTCCTTTTGGGAAACACTGGACTTCATTTCCAGCAAAGTCACGGGGACAGAAGCAAAGCCTCTCGTACACCTTAAACTCTTGTGTAAGAAATGGGCAACACCAGAGCAGATTCTGACCCAGCACAAATTTAAGGACTTCATTAACTTAGTCCCAGAAAGTCACTACTCATAACTGCACAAAAAGTTCTTTTTTTTTTGGAGAAAAAAAATGTCTATATTATCATCGCCAAAGTCACAAATAATGTCTCATATTTCTAAGTATATAATTGATGCCTGGGATTTATTGTGAAAAGTAAAGGCCACTATTATAATGACTTCACTAAAAGTCATGAAATATTGTGGAAATGAAAAACTGAAGAGTCCTCTGGCACATTTGACTCGGGAATGGGCAATATATTTGCAAGTAAAATCAGTTTAAGGTATTATATAATTGGATGAATAATCAAAAAAATGCTCATTAAAGCATCAAAGGATGCTGATATAGCAAAATGCTCTCCTCTGACCTTCAGTGCTTTGCATTGTCCATTTTGACTGTTTCTTTCCACCTGCCAAACAGAATAAACCCAGACTTTGGAATTACTCTTCAGCAACCCCCACTTTCAGCCATTTCCACCATCCATTTAAAATGTCCTTTTATCACTCTAAGAGGTGCCTATGCAGTGGTGGGTCCTTGTGAGCTCACCCTGGTTCACTGCTGTAAGAGGTCATCAAGACCAAAAAGAAACTATTTTCTCAACCTACTAGTAATCAATAGCTAGATACGGGGCAATTAATCTTAAAAGATGGTTGTTCCAAATATTTTTTTCCCAAAATATCATCAGACTACCACAGAAAGTCAGTCTCCAAGGAACTGAACCTCTGTGGTCAGAGTTAAATGTATCTCTCAGACATGATTCTGTGAGATGACAAGCTAAATAAGCACATGTAACAGCTATTATTCTGTTAGTCATAATTTCAATCAGCAGGCATCAAACATCATTAGCTGTGATAGCTTTGGGATTTTGAGATTTTTTTTAATGAAATACAGTCTTAATGGAATACTGCGAGGTGTATTTGTAATTATGTATCAGCTTGGCATTTGGCTTTCCCTCCAGGGAATACAAAAAGACAGTACATGTGAAGAAAAATGACAAAAAGGAAGCTCTACAATAACTCTTAACAGAAAGGAAAGGAGAGGAAAAAACCAGAAGCACAGATCTTAAGCTACCAAAAGGTACTAGGAGTATATTTTAACACCTCTGACTCTTTTTTTTTTTTGTAGTTTATTTTTGTTAAACAGAGGTAGCTCAGATTTGCAAGTTCTGGAGCACAGGAGGAGGTTCAAGTGTTAATGATGAATAATACTGTGGTAAGAGACTGTTTTTTAATAAAGAAACCTCAACTTATTATTATAAAAACCTATTTTATAGGTTTAAAAACTTTTATGGTACCTAGCCATGCACCTACCAATTTCCTGTTGTAGCATATTATTTTTGGTAGGTGTCTTAAAATGGGCTTTTAATACAAAACCACATTAGCACTGGTTCTATACCAAAGCTTTAGCTGCTCCAACTTGGACGTCCACAAACCATTAAACACATGTTCTGTTCATTTAAACAACTTCACAAACACTATTATTAATTTTCCGACTAGTGAAATGATTTTCATATTAAAAATGAATGCAAACAGAAGCCAGTAATGGTCCATTTCATAAGCAAGACATACAGGGGGAGAAAATATTAACAAGCTCTTGCATATTTTTACTTGCTATTTACATTTAAACATGATAAATGTTCTAGGAATATTTAATACACATGGCAAAAATGCCATTAACACAATTCAAACCCTTCCTCTAAAGGCCCATCCCCACCATCATTCCCAGCTGAGCTCGTTAACCGCAGCTGCCACCACCACGTACTTTAGCAGAGCAGAAGATACAAGCCATGAGGTAGCTGCAAATGGTTCATTTTTATTTTTTATAGCAAGATAGGCCACTGCAAATCGTTTTTATGGTTACCATGCAGGAAAAAACCCCTTCAGATGAGACCAAAGAACAGCAAGAACAGCTTTGTTTTGAGCCACAGTGTTTCCACCCTCACTCAATTAGGCAAGAGAGATCTTTTCTCCCTCACGTAGCAAACACCTCTTCCCCTCAGTGCTCCATTCCCAACGTTTGGGAAAAAAACTCCCCAAACCCCCCAAAAAACAGGCCCCCCTTACATAAGGGCCTTCTTTTTCAGGGGTATTGCACAAGAAAGCAAGTTTTTCATACACATTGTTCCTAATTTAAATACTTTAGCAGATCAAACCTGATAGCGAAAACAACAATAAAAAACCCCAAACACAAAAACCCCACCAAACCCCAGCACTTTCAAATATCCAGACTATTAAATCAAACCTCATAAACCTCACAAAGCATGAACATACACAGCCCTCAAATTCACAAAACCCACAAACTTCTGTCCGAATAACAGCTCCCTTTTCCCGCCCAAACCAGGCCCCACACGAAGACGCCTCAGCCCTCAGGCTCCCTTACCTGGCTCCCGCCCTCACAGAGAAGCTGCTGCCATCCTCAGCCGTGTGGGATCCAGGGACAGGAATATCCCAGGGCCATGTGGGATCCAGGAACAGGAATATCCCACAGCCACGAGGCCTCCAGGGGCAGGAACACCCCACAAAGGGAGCAGGAGAACTGCCCCGTGTGGCGGCTGAAGGGGGAATGCAGCCTGGCCCGGGGAGCGGAGCCAGCTGCAGGCGGTGACACCTCAGCGCTCCTGGGCCCCCACAGCTGAGGGCAGTTACTTGATTGGATGAGCTGCAATCAGCCCCTTGATTTTGTTCACCTGTTCTTACCCTGCAGTTTTGTAAAGTCTTTGTATCCCCTCCGTAAATTGTGTTTAATCCAGAGTACGTAATTTGACAATGAGGGAGATAATATTCTGTTTTCTATAGTGTCATCCTTGTACCAAATGTCAGAGGAGTTGCTCGCTTTACTCCCAGTTTCCACTTTGACTAAAATTAGCTCTAACAACCTACCCAGTGCTGCATCCTTTTGACAAAATAGAGGTTTTTCAAGTGTTATTTGTCTTTCACATCAGTCCAGACAAAATACTGACTGAGTTCAGCAAATGCAGGACAAACCCCCTTGTCTGTAGCTGAACCACAGGCTGCTGAAGGGACCTGCAAAATCAGTGAGTCCTGAAAGAGGAGATGCCCCAAAGGCCTCTCTGTCCTCTTGGCCATACACTCAGGGCGCATCAGACATTTAAATACTCCTGCAATGAATAAAAGGAAGCAAATGCCCATGTCTGAGAACTGTCATCATGTAAGCTGACAGAAATGATTCAACAGAAATGGGGAAAAGATCAATGAAATGCTGTGAGGGTTTTTGTTTTCTTTGTACATATATCCCAGATGGACTGGGCAGGACTGTGGCCACATGAAACAACTAAGTGTAGGTTTATTAAATTCACACCCAGCCAATGCCACATGTGCCATGAGTTAGCCAGGAGTGTGTATGTGTGAGGGCTGTGTTCACTGCATTTTACGTTATTTCCAGTAGAAAGCCACACAAAATAAAATCTGCAGGCTTTCTCATGTTGCAAACCCATTGTCTGCACGGTTGTTTCCCTTTCATCCTTCAATACAGGAGGCTCCTTCAGTGTACAGATAATATTTTCTAACCTTACTTTGAAAATGCTTCACTGACCAGTCCCTAGACCTTGATCTACTCTCCTTAAGCCAGTGAGAGGATTTTAAGTCCTTCAGTAGGGCTCAGAAGAATAAAGCTTCGCTTTAAACTCTTCACTGAGCCACCTCGGACTGGTTTTCTCTGCCCTCACTCACGTGAAGTCTTGTGGTTGCTGCATTTGCAGTGAATTAGGGGAAAACCCACACGAAAACATTGCTCAGTGAAAGCAAAAATGGTACAGGGTTCTGGAAATGTGATACCAAGAGTCATTACTGAAGGCTGTATTGTAGCATTTTCAACTCTGTCTTGGGAAAAAGTCCCCTCAGTGCCTTACCCGTAAAGGGGGATGGTCCAGGGAGCAGGAGAAGCTTCCCTGCAAAGGTTTGGATATATGTATTGCCACAGAACAAAAGGAAAATGAAAAATAGGCCTTAAAAGCCAAATATGTTAAAAAATCATTTTCCTAGGCCAGAATTTATTATGAATAGATCTTTTCAGATCTAAGCAGTGCTAAGAAAGTAAATGCTTCTCTGAAGCCAGGTTTCAGCTAAAAAAAGGTGTTCCTTTATTTCTCCTTCACTCAATAAGCTCCAGCTCCTTTCTGTTGGTTCTGCCCCTTTCTTCCTACACTAAGTGAAAAAAAAAAAAAGAGTGGAGCTGGACAAGTTTGATAGTTGGGCTCAATTCTTACATTTGTAAAGAGGGGTTTTTAAATCAGAATGGCATCCACAAACTGAGAAAACAAACTAGAAATCTAACAACAACAACAACCACCACCTTTGTGGTTTTATCTGACAGACTGAAAGAGGCGTGAAAATAGCCTGTCTCTGTAATATCCCTTTCCTACGTCAACTCACGTGGAAAAAATAATCCTTACACTAAATAAAGCGCATGGAATGTATTCGGAAGTCGTCTCCCTATATGTAAAACAGATTTCCTTCACATGTCATGCTGAAGTGATGTCAAAAATGGTTTTGACTTGAACCACGTTAGAGAGCTGGGGGCAGTTTCAGTGCTTGCTCTGCCAAACTGGATTTACCTGGAATCAGAAAGTCTTGATGGTACAATCTGAGAAAACCACTTTTGTAGCCCTGATGGTTATGGGCTAGAAAATACACAATAATAATAATAATAATAATAACAACAACAACAACAACAACAACAACAGAATGAAAATAAGTTAGTCCTTACCTAAAAGCCTAGGATCACTTTCTGCTAGGTAATCAAGGCTGAGCTGGAGAATTCTGCTCCAATTTCCATCGTTATTGACTGTGTGGGATGTGCCACTTCCCCAAACATCTGTCTGCACACGTTGTGTAACTTACGTAACCTATCAATCACTGTGTTGTTTCTTGTTAACGAAGAGACCGATTTTTATCAATATACTGTTAATCAATATGTTACAGGAGTTGACTGCAGCTGCAACAATCCCAAACATTTACTAATTCCATCAGGAGAAAGGCTGAGTATAAAAGCTGTGAACTCACCCAAAACATCCACAGGCTTCTAGATTTTATCCAGTTTAATTTTGCATGCATGGGCTTTACCACAGAACTAAGGATTTATACACTGGCTACTTGCCTTGAATGAATTACCAGCAAAAGTCCAATTCTGCTTAGAAAGTCAATGAAATTCACAGCCACGAAACCGATGCCGGGTTTTTAAACACTCAAAGTACTGCATTTGTTTATCAGGCTTTATAGACAGGAGCTCTGCACCCAAGCCCAGGGCTGAGATAACTGGTAAGGGTCTATGACAGGATGTTAATTCACTTCAGCAGAGGAGAGGGATCTGAGAGGGCCCCTCGTTTTACAAGTACAACTCCATGATACACATCAGCAGAATTCCTAAGGGCCACAGCTCCGGAGTGCCATGGGGCTGGATGCACTCTCCATGCTGCTTCCTCTTAGCTCTTTTTGATATTCTCTAGAGAGCTACTAAAGGAAAAAAACTGCATTTCAAACACTTTCCTGGACAACCCCAGAAGTCTCAGACAGATGTCTGTGAGCGTGTCTGAGTGAAAGTCCACCTGCAGAGCTGTAAAGCACCACCTTTTAAAACTAAGGTGATTTTTCTCCATCCTTGGCGCTGCTTAACATAGACACTGCTTTTAAAGACAGAGAATTCTGTCCCTGAAGAACTGTTCTTCCAGCTACAAGTTGGAAATCCAGCCCTGGAGCAAAACATGGAATCTTAAGTGCAAAGATGCCTGAGTGCCTCCTGTCTTTCAGGGGATTCTCCCAGGCAGTATGTTCATGTGGGATTTAGAGGCTTTAGTGCACAGCTCCTCGAACTTACAAGTACAGCCACAAAAATCACCCAAGACACTGCTTTTTGTGCCATCAGAGTGCTATTGTCCACTACACCAAATTATGGCAATGCTTTTGGCCTCAGACAAACAGTGCATGGACACCACTCATTTCATAGAATCATTTAGCTTGAAAAAGGCCCTTAGGATAATCAAATCCAACCAGTGCTTCCATCCCGTGCTGGAATTCACTGGCAGGATTTCTTCATGTTAGCTGCCAATATTTCAGTCTGGAGACAGAACTAGTGGGTCATTCTAATGCCAGTCATCCACTGACAGAATGAAAATTATCTGTGCTAGGATTTGGGATTCATTCGGAATGCTTTGCCTACCTGCCTGATCAACAACCTTTTACACTGTTAACATGATGAAATATTAGTTGGAAAGCAGCGGACTGGAATTAGCTTCTTACCATGTCTCTGGCTGAGAAACACAAGGTGACCTCACAATTTAAAACCTGACAAAATTTTAAATTCCCAACTGTTATTTAGCTTCCCTTCAATGCTTGCTCTGTCTCCTTCATCTTCCTTGATTAGGCATTGACTGTGATCAGATTATCTTTCCCTGGGAATGGAGAGAGCATCTGATACATTCTGGCTCTGAACTCCACTGGATTTCCCTGAAATACCATTCAATAGAGACAATTTGCTGGATATCTCGTTTTCATTGCAGTGTTTTCAACTGTGCATCCTTATATACGCATAGTTTTGTTCTTTTCATACAGGAATCTTTGCCAGGCTGCTGTGTCACCAACAGGAAAGGTGACAAACCCCACCAAACCTCTACAGAAAGGGTCAGTGTCCCTATGACTCAGAGATTTTGTTGGGAGAAATGGGATGAAACTGAGTTAAGGTAACTGGGCTGAGCATAGGGAAGGGGTGAAAGGGCTCCTCACTTACGAGGCTCAACTCTGATTTTAATGCAAGCCACCAGAACTGTACCGCCACTTACAAAAGGTAACCTGTGTTTGGAATGATAAAAAGCCATTTAAAAGAGGCTGGGTAGACTGAACAGGAAGAAATAGATTAATAGATCTCCATGTGAGCATAATTGATTTTGGGCATGTACTCCACAAACCCTTCACCAATGATTTATCTTCATTTGGGGGGTATAACACTGAGTTCGATCAGGTCCTCAGAGAGGCATCCATCAAATGCATCATCAGCAAAGAGAAGTGCTGTCTTCTCTTCCTAGTTTATCTTTCCTTTTGCTTTCATATGACTTAAACAAAGCAGAAGAGCATTTTTCTTCTAAAAATAAATGAATCACTGCTAGTTATTGAAGTAATTCTGGGACAAGTGACCCACCAGTATATACAACAATTGAATTTTCCCCTGAACCATGAATTTTCCTTTTCTCTGGGTGGCAACACACCAGTTAAGAAAGTTTGGAAAGACATGAGGAAAAGGCTGCAGTAAGAGGTTTCAACAGGGTTTGGTAAAGGCAGGGAAAAGGAATGTGTGCAAAACATTACAAAAAGAACTAGAAGGGAATCATCAGGAAGCTGGAGCCAGGATTATAATTATCTTAAACATTCAAATATGACAAAAGAGGATGGAATAAAAACGTAAGTCGGGCCTGAAATGTAAAAAGTAAATGTTACGCTATGTCCCAATCGCTGCCTTTTTGATTTATCTACCTTTCCTGCACTTATTCAGTTGTAAATTCTGAGGAAGAGCAATACAGTTCTTTGAAATCACATTTAAGAAATGCATGGACAGCATTTGTTTTTGGGTGTGTAAGCTCATTGAAATGGGCACCTCATTTATCATATTCCACATATTATTTTTTGTGACATTTAAATAACATTGAGCTCCATCAGGGCAGAAAGCAAATGAAAATTTTGGGAACATTTTCCCAACTACTTCCCTTGCTTTTCATAATTTTTGGCTAATCAGGCCAGGTGGGTTCAGGAGATACACGTGATAAACACAGAGTTCAGACATTAGCAGGTCTGTACCTTCCTCCTGATGATAATTCACAGACACGTGGGAAAGCTGAGGTAGGAAGGCACCTTTGGTGATCCTACAGTCCAAGCACCTCTCAGAGCACAGTCAGAATAGGTTGCTTAGGACAGTGTCCAGCTGGACCAAAAAAAAAGCCCAACAACCAAAAAAAACCCCAACAATAAACAATTGGAATTCCCTGAAAATCAATTTATATCCACTGCCTCTTGCCGTGCTAAGATTTTGCATTCAAAGCAACACAGGGCAGCAAACAAAAAATGATTTCACTTTTTCTCCCAAGTTCAGAAAGCCAGAGCTGAGCTCTGAAGTCACACTGCCAGCCCCTACGCTTAATCTACAAAAATAATGAAATGTGATTAGTTACAATGAAATACAATCCCCAAGTAATTGAGACAGATGCAGATTTAATTCATTTTTGCAAAGGAGTTGGAAAAGTTGAGGGTGGAAAAGGTAATTTTTCTTTTATAAAACAGCTCCCAGCATGAGAAAGACTTTTTTTCTCTAAAAAAAATGACCTAAGCTGAAAAGAAATATCCCTCAACAATGGGAAACCTGATCCTGCATGAAAATGTAAGCAGAATAGGAATTAAATTAGTAAAATATCTTCAGCTTTTGGAGGGCTAAAAATTGGGAATCATTCTGTGGTATTCTCCTGGAAAGCTTAACAGCACTAGCGAAGGGCAAGGTTTTCCTGAAGTTCTGTTAAAGCATCCTAGACAAAATAACAGGGTTTAGGCAACTATTCCTGTGTTATCTCTTAGATCTGAGTGGGTAAAGTGCTTATTGCTGCTGGCTCAAATGTGTGTGGAATAACAAAACAATGTGTCTGTGGGTGGTACTGAGCACAGGAAACAGCAGGGGATGGGAATTCCTGCTCCAGCCCCTGGCTGTGCTCCTGGCTGGTTCTGGGGCAGGTTTCTTGGCAGCTGGTATCAATACTCCACTTGCCTGGATGTTACACACACAAGGCACGGATTTTGGTGCCACTGGGGCACTGCTCCCCTACATGTTTGGGGGACCTAAAAGCAGAGGTCTGTTTAATCACTAAAATGAATTATTTTGCAAAAAAGCAGAAATCAGTCTGACTTTTAAGCCAGGAATACTCTTGTTTGCGATCATCCAAGGAATTGGTGGCAGAAACCATGTTCTATGACATCGATGGCCAAATGTTTTGCTCTGAGATTATCCATGGAGAATAATTGCATTCAACCTTTAGTCTGCAATTTTTTATGGACCAATACATTTCAAACTGACAATTTCAGAAGGCCAAACACCACTGTCAAAACCTGCAAATAATTAAACTTAAAACCAATACAAATCAACTATTTCTCCAAGGCAGTTGCCATGAACTGGTCACTGAACTGTCTTCTGTGTGTGCAGGGACCTCAGCTACACAATGCCCTGTTAGTACTCCACAAAGAAGTAGGAAAATGTAGTTTTATTCACGATACAAAATCTTCTATTAAAAACTATGGTCCTTGCCTTCTATTTTATGAATATTTAAAATCTCTAAGTGCATTTTTTATGTTCTCCATCACTGAATACCACAATTCCCTTTGTGTTCAATGTGCTGATTTATTCCCGCTGACACCAATAATAGGTAATAGAAAAGACCCCACAGCATTATTAATTACCACGGGTGTTAATTAGATGTTACACATGGGAACAAGACAGATGGCAAGACAAACCAGAGTCAGACAGACAGGTATGGCTGAGTACCTCACACTGTCCTGGAAAGATGGATGATGCCTCTCTAGGTGTGTGAGCTGATAGGGAATGACCTTCGTTGATGGAGAAGACACACGGCGGTAAGAAATATTAATGATGAGACAAGTACCAGAAACTTCAGGTACAGGAGAGATGTAAAAACACAGGAACCAGCAAATGTTTCCTCAGCTCAACTGCATCCAGTAATTGAAATAAATGGAACATCCCAGCTGAGGAAGGGAATGGCATCTGCACTGAGTGACAATGATCCCATGCTGAAGGATGGCTGGTGGCTCCCCACAGCTGCCGCTCGCTTTGCTTAATCGTCTCCCAGCAGGAAGAGTGATAACATGCCAAAGGCATCTCATCCTTCTTTTTTCTCCCCTCTAATTGCTATTTTACTTTTCAAATAATTGACAGAGCTTAGTTATGCACTTTGCATTAGCCCAGAAGAGCCGTAGGAATGGGGAGCACAGCCCAAGCCCTTCCATCCCAGCTGCTGTAGGATCAAATGATGGACTCTGTGCTTCTCTCTCCTGGCCATCCCATTACCGTGACCCCCCTCCCTGCCAGTGAAAAGAGAGAGACAAGAAAGAGCAAAGGAAATATTTCCCTTGAACCCCTTGCAGCAAAATACATCTCCTAAACCCAGAGTTTTTAAATGTCCTATTCACACAATATGGTAGACGAAATCCAAGTGAAGGGGTTGCCCCTTTCTAACAGGAAGGGATGTGTAGTAATGATATTCAGGTGCTGTGCAAGAGATCAGAACAAAGTGATCCCCAGTTTGTTTCCACAGGTGCCCCGTCCATGCTCTTTCCCACCCCAAATGAGCAGCATTAAGCCCACTGGGTTTGGTAAGGGTGTTTACAAGGCATCAGAGTCCTTGCCTTTCTGAGCCTCCCCTCATCTACTGCCTGAACTGCCACGTGCAATCCTGCACTTAAAATGGATATAAGAGGGTTGTGTCAGGCAGCAGAGAGCTCTGAGAGCTGCAAGAGCTCGTGATTTGTTGGTTTTGTCCAGCGATCCACTGGGTGGGGAAAGCCCACGGATAGCCCAGGGATAGCCCAAGGGTAGCCCAGAGATACTGCGCCCCAGCCTCAGCTCCCACTGCAGCTCTGCACCCACGAAGGGGCTGGGACAGGCTTTGGTGCGACAGCAGCTTCAGGGTTCCAGTCTTGGGACAAACAAATCTTGTGGTGGACTCTGTTACCTCCCAGCTAAGGCTGACAAGAGCCCGTCCCTGTCTGTCTGTCCCTCCGTGCTCTGTGGTAGTTGATGGAACACAGAATAAATGCCCAATTCCTGCCCAGCTGGAGATGACAGCCAGCAGATCCTTGCCCCAGGGGGTTCTCTTATCCCTTTTTAGCGTTTGCAGACAGAGAAAAGTGATCACAGCTTTTCCTTCACCCCAGGGGGATTTCACCAAGCACATCTTTATGCCAAGCCTGGCATGTCGCTTCCGTGATTGTTTGGATGAGGCAGCATCAGATTTGCTAGAAACCCAAAGCAGAGCCCATCTCCCACTTACAGCACAGTTAACCCACATCTTTATCCCTACAGACATTGAGACGTGGCAGGGCCAACACGTAATTAAACAGCCAACCTGGGCAGTTATCAGTGAATAAATGCTATTGTTCTCCAGAAACTTTCTCCATATCCTACAAAAGATCAAGTTTTCCATGTTACATCCAATGATTTGCTTTCAAGGTTTTCTGTGCAATTGATTTCCACTGGGCCAGAAAGCAGCTAATCAGCTGAAGGCTCTGCAGTGGGCAACTTGACAGACAGTTAATAGCTTTAAAAATATTTTTTCTATGACCTGCCAAAGTTATTTAGGTTTTCTTCAAGGTTTGTAATACAGCTCTGGGTGCTGATTTATTTAAATTATTTTCCAGTATACCTTGAAAATCATGGAAAATAGAAATAAATGGATAAAGCATGGAGTGCAAGGATGTGTTGCTCCAGATTGTCTCCTTGGCTTCATCTTCACATAAGCACAGAAGTAATAAGAGTCAAATGTAAAGAAATTGGAAAAATATCAGCTTAAGCATAATAAATCACTGTATTACTGAATAACGTTACTGTATTACTGAATAAATTACTGTATTACTGAATAACATGAAGAACAAACGATACATGTGCATTTCAGAGAGAAATCTGGATTTTTCATGAATCTTACAGAAAGATGTGATCATTATCAACTTCACAGTATTTTAAGATGACTGTTTACATGTTAGGTCGTACAAAAATCTCACATTCATCTCTCTAATTTAATTCTCTGAGTTTTGAGGGAAAACCCCACCTCCCACCCAGCAAGGAAAGCTGAGGAAACTTCAGATGGAAATCTCCAGCTGATGTATTAGAGCTATAAAACTTAGCACATAAATTGTTGCATGGACTCTTATACATTTAGTACAGCAATCCTGGGATCTCTATGACAACAATCCCAACAGCTGCTCTCTGAATGCTGCTGCTGCACAAGGCACTTACTGTGCTTCTAATGGGAAAACCACTATGCTGATTCCCACAGATTATTTTTGGAGTGAGAAACTGCTTGTTACGACATTTTATTAAGAATATGGAGAGGGGGTTGCACTGAAACATGTAAAATTATCTAAAATTTGGGCTGAGTACAGAAACAAATGCAGGAGTTCAAGGTGATGTCAGTGCTCTCCTGCCTCTTCCTTCTCTCCTATGGAAGATCATTAGGAATTGACTGGTTTGGGCCCACATTAGCTCCAGGAAGCCTGACCTGCAGTTCAAGCTGCATCATGGACCAAAAGAGAATTAGAAAGGAAATCCCTTCCCCTTCCACTCTGGCTGGGCTGCTCACCAGCCATATCCTTATTTGCCCATTTATTTATGGCTAGAGATCAGTGGAGAGCTGCTCCAGTTGTGTTTCATGAGACTGCAAGCAGTCAGAGGTGTCTGTCTGGTCCCCCTGCCAGGGCAGTGGCCACGTGCACTGCTAAAGACACGGGCAGAGGCCTTTAAACGTCTCATCCCACAAACCCCTATTTGCTTTCTTTTATTTTTTGTGACATAGGAATGGATTGAAAGCAGCCTCCCCTGTTTGCAGCAATGCCTGTTTCCATGGCACCCAGAGCAGCAGCTGATGGCCTTGTTATAACAAAAACTCTAATAAATTTCAACAGATTGCTGGGAATTGCTTTTTTTTTTTCCCCCTAAACACAGACAACCCTCCATTCCTGGAACCACCTCCTATAGGGTCCAAAACTCTATGGTGAAGTTAAACTCTTCATAGTGATGATAGTTTTTAAAAAAGAAATAAAATTTAACATGCATCCCTCAGAGAAAAAGAGAGAGAAGGAAAAAACCCAAACCTTATAAATTTTTCTTATCTATCATGGACTTGACAGAGCTCTAAAAACGTTTGTCTGATGAATCCTACCTGTGCAGCATCTGTTCACAGCCACTGAAAAGCAACCATGGACGGCCTTAGAGACAGAACATCTTCCTCCTTGAACCGTGCTCCCAAAAAGCTGCTAAGCTGCTGTGCTGCCCTGTGAATTTTTGAAAAGAGATAATTGAACATGGGCATTTTACACTCAAATACACTTTTCATCACTCTGATATTCATTTCTGTAAAACCTCATGAATATGTAGCACTGTCTTTTACTTCTTTTTAGTGTCTTCCATCCCAGGTTGAATGAATTTTGGACTTACTTGGTTTCTAAGGTGTTGATCCTGAGGATCCTTTGATTTTGTGTACAATTATAACTGAACATTGAGGAGCGTTTACAAAACTGGGAAAAGCAGTGGAAGAGAATTGGCTTTTCAGAGTTTCAAAGTTAACTGAAAAAGCCCGTACATTACCCCTCGTGCTTTGTTAATTATCCTGGTGACAGCCTGTGTTACACTGGCCAGGAAAGAAAATCAGATTTCAAAACTGAGGAGAAAACAAAAAGCAGTATTCAAATGACTGTAAGGAAAGAAAAGTAGAGGAAGCAGTACTAACACTGTATTTGAAAATTCAGTATTAATGGAAGATTTTGTGCTAAAGTCAGAGTACCTGTTTGTCAGAGACGTCCTCAATGTTGAGCATTACCAGGTTCGTACGTTACAGGGAATCAATGAATGCTTGACCTGAGCGTTTCTCCACACCCTGTTCTCAGTCCAGTGCTTGTTACTGCACCTGCTGTGCTCTCTGTACCCCAGCACCTCACAGACGGTGACCCAGACTCAGTAAGGAACTGCTCAAAATATGTCTTTCCTCAAAGAACCTGTAATTCAGTTAATGAATAATAAAAATAATAGATCCTGCAGAACCATAGAACAGCATATTCCTAAACATGTGTCTTCTTAGCACACTATGAAAAAACAACTGAAAAGCCTCAACTGAATTTCAAAGAGAAACCACATTTAGATATTAACTGTATGTAAAAATCTTGTCAGAAGTAACTGTCCTACAGGCAATTACAGAGAAAAATATCCAGAAATAAAATCACATGAGCTTAACCAAACATCACCTCAAAGGAAATGATCTTTGGGAGCCACAGGAAGGAAAATATGGATAGGAAATAAAGTGAGACCGCTGTTCTTTAGGAACAGTAACTTAATCATTACAGTTACTGACAGATCATTTCACTATGAGAAATAACACACATTAAAACCATGGAAGAGCTTCTCAGTGTTTGGGGAGACACTGCTGTAACACATTGAAATTATCACTAAGAGGTTAGAAATGCACTTTGGCATCCCAGGCTCTACCATATGGTTTGCATCCCCACTTCTGGAGGAGCTGCACACGTGTTCTGCACAGGCACAGGGAGAGTGTTCAAAGAAAACACAGCTCCAGCAATTCTCCATCTCATCCACAAAGGGCTTAATAAAATGACTGAAATTACTCCAGTTTAGCACATCATTATAAATCATTTTGCAGCCCTAATAGTCTCAGGTTCAGACATTAAAAGGACAATAAAACTGCTTAGGAAGTGTTCTCTCCACTTAAGAAGCATGATGGAATTCACCAAACTTACTTCATCCTCTGGGGAATCGCCAGGAACGTTAATAAACTGAAGTGGTTGAGGAGTCTATTAATTTTGGACAATGTGATTTATATTCTGATACTCTTTAGAAAGTTGCCCAGACAAAACTCCTCGCTGACTGATCTTGTGCACTGTTCCCAGCGCTCCAGTAGTTTTCCTTCCGCTCCCTACCCTGGAATGGACTTTTCCCCCTGGAGATGAGAAGCCCTCTCCACACCCTTACTTGGCTGTGTCCCACCTGCTGGAGGGGTCTAAGCAAACATGCAATTTATGGAGCATTTTCCTCCAAATATATGGAAAACATGACCCAGCAGCTTCCTCCAAGGCCTTTTTGCTTGGATAATCCTAGACAGACTGCTCCCAGGTGTGGGCATCCACATCCTGCCTTCAAGCCATGTAAAAATTGCCACCCTGCTGACAGAGCTCCACCTTATGGATTTCTATTTTTCTTCTTTCCTGTTTGTTTGACAGACTGAAGGATTGAAACAAGCATGGGATTAGTGTTCGGTTTGCTTTAAAATGCTGCAAAAATTTATTTTGCTGGCATAGCACATGACCCACCCTCCAGGGAGGGACACCGTGCTGCTGTCACCGTTTTTGCCACGACATCTTTATCAGTGGCTGAGCAGGACTACATCCAATATCTCTTCTTCCTCTCAGCACAGCCTGAAAGCATCACTACCATCCAGTTGATCTGTGCTGGCTAACTGACAAAAAGCTGCACTGTCTGTCCCCTCCATCAGGTTCCTCTGGTGCCATGGGGGTTTTAGATCAAACCAAGGCCATATTGTTTGTCCTGGAAATATATACATTGAATTTTCAACATGCATCCCCATAGCAAGTGTATTAAATACCACTGAGGGAGTATTAAACAACTCCAGAAAAAACTGGCATTCTACCTAATTTCTTTCTTTGTGTCTCAGGCAGGTAAATTATTAGGAATTTGCTATCAGAGAGCAAAACATTTCAATCTTCCACAAGATAATAGCTATGAGATGTGACAACAACCATAACTTGCGCATTAGGAGAGATCGAAAGAGCTGTTTAAGGGTGTGACAGTGGCTCGTTTGCCATGGCAGAGTGTGACATTTAGTAAACCTGTGACACGGTTCAGATTGTGCTGCGCTGCGATTGCTACATGTGCTCCTTTCCTCCTTTTCCCCATCTTGGCGGGGAAAGCAACTCCTACACCTTCAACTACAAACCGAAATAAATGAGAGGGAGAGATTATTTGTGTTTGATGTGTTCTGCTTCTCACCACTCTGTAATTTCATCCAATGGTGCTGCTCCACACAACTGATGTGATTTGTTGAACTCTCTAGCAGCTAATGTTTTTATTTTGAAATTGTTATCTTATTGATTAGATTTTTCATATACTTCACATTTACTTGCTTCTATCTCCTCCAAAACACTTTCCACACTTCATTTTGTCCACAGTGCAGTTCTACTTACTTATACACATAATTTTATACAACATAGAATGAATGCAAAGTTCACGGTCAATTTGAAAGATTAAAAGTAAGATTTAAATTCTCCTGGCTGAAAGTGACTTCTGAAAAAGTTAATTACTCCTCTTTATCTCAGACTTACCCCTTAAAGCTGTCTGCTAAATCACAAGAGATCTGAAAGGATTTCACTTTTCACTCCTGGCCACAGAATGGCACAGCAGAACTTTAAAAGCTCAAATAGTGTGTGAAACATGAAGAGTTATTGCTACTATTTACAAAGTACCGGGAACAAGTCCTGCTTTCAATTATTTCCGAAGATACTCCACTGAGTCTGATCCCCTATTGCCCTGCATAATATATACATTTAAATCTACACAAAGTGGGTCAGAAAGCACACCTGATCTGCTCTGCAAACATTTCAGCTTGAAGTGACACCGATAAAGAGCCACAAGAGAGACACTTGTTTCTAAAAAAGATGCTTTAGGCTAACAGAAAATATTATCAATAAACCTTCTGTGTATTTGAGGAGGGGAAAAATAAGCTGTATTTCTAACGTGCCCTGTCAAGGCAGCTGGTTACAGTTCTCATTGGGTTTAATGGGATGTATTTGGTTTCTGCTGAAAACAGAGTGGAAATGGAACATCGGTTTCACAGAATATGTTATTAACATCTCTTATCTGAGAGATTATTATCTCGTATAATATGGTTTCTGGAGCAGTATTAGCCCAGGAAAATCTCAGAGACATGCAGCCTGTGGCTGGGAGAGGTTAAGCACAGTTGTACTTGCAGAAAGAGAGCAGAAGCAAAGGAAAAGTACCTGCTCAGGTCCTCAGGGAGCTGCTGCCCTCAGGCCTTGGGCTCCCTGCAGAGCAGGTTCAGGCCTCAGGTGGGCATTGAGGAGAAGGACTGATCCTGAGAGCCACCTCCAGGCTGGACAGGCTGGAGCAGGGCAACCATCGCCCTGCTGGGGGTCAGGGTGGAGAGAAGGCTCGGTGCTGGCTGAGGGTCACCCACAGGACTGTGGAGGGTGCCAGCACTGGGCATTGGCTGCAGGACACTCTGAGGGGAGTCCAGTGCCCACAGCTGGTTCCAGTGGGTCTGTCCAGCTCCAGAGACTGTGAGAGCCAGCAGAACCAAGCCCTTTTGGGTGCTTGACCTTTGGGAACCCTCCTGCAGCACACTGTGTTGTGTCCTTACAAATGGTGTCAGCTCCAACATACAAACACCCCATGTTCCCACAGAGAAGGCAGGGGAAAGTTCTGTGGGATGTGCTGTGAGAATATCTGCTGCTCGTACATGTGGTAAAAAAATACAGGGTTGAATTGGGGTTTTACAGCATTCTTATAAAAGAACTTCTGAGGAGGAGGTTTGTGTCAGCTCCGTGACACGACCTTTGCAGCAGCCGACGGGCTGATCAGCTCAGCAGCCCATCAAAGCCTCACCACTGCCACTGCCTCCCCCACATCCTTCCCCAGGGCTTTGCTGCTTTACTGCCAGTGAGTTTTGCAGTAACTCCTGGCTTTCCACGAGCCATTTGGGGTGGCTGAATCCAGAATCCCTTCTCTTGTCTCTGCTTGCTCCCAGCAGAGCCCGCAGAGCCCTGCGCGCCTTCCCCAGGCACCTCCCTGCTCCTGCGGGGCTGTGAGGCCACCCAGCACTGTCCGGGCACTGGGAGGGATACCCCGGCACCTCCTGGAGCCACAAAGCCTCCCGGCAGCAGGAAAGGGAGCAGGATGGCTGCAGTGCTCACATCAGTCATCTCCATGCCCCAACACCCATGCCCACGGTAGAACAAGGGTTCTGGCACCTTGCACAGCATTAGGCAACACGAGAACATCTCCTCCAGGATGAAATGTTTCCATGTTCTCTAATTAGGTGTGGCCTAATAAATAAGTTAGAGCAGTACCGGATGTTAGAATGCAATCATGCTGTAACTAACAATTTTTGTCAATCCTACAGGAAGAGAGGCAGCATTGTAAGTAAGTTGCATTCCCAGCACTGCCTGTTCCTCCCTCCTCCTGCACAAAAACCCAGGAACACCTTCTGCCAAGAGAAATGGAATCAAATAGCTCCAGACATCTGTGAGCCTCGTAGTGGAGATTATTTTCCTAGAAATAAGACCATGGATTCCACAGAAAAGTATTATTGCTTTTCATGTGGCAGGATACCAACAACACAGCACTGAAATGATAAATACTAGAGATGGGGGAACTGCTTGCAATAGGGTGTTAAATGGATTCATTTGGCCTCTTGAGTTTTCTTTGTTAATTCTTCATGAGCTGATTTGAACAAATACTACTTATTTGACCACTAATTCATGCAAATACGTTTCTATCTATAGACCACTTGCAAATGATGCACTGCTACTGCTGCCTCACGGTGTAAACAATCACATAAATTATATATTATGAACTGTATTTCCTGATCAGAGACTCGCTGAAAACAAAGATGAAGTGCACAAGAAGTTCATATCCCTTGTGACCAAACTCCTGACCTGAGTGAGAATGCTCACCTCAGTGCAGCTGTGCCCATGTATTCCCAGATTCTTGGTGCAAACACACTTTTGTATCAGTACAACTGGCTGGAACAACTCCCATTAACTTCCCAAATGATGAGTTTTTGGAGGACCACTTTCAAATAATATTACAATTGCAAATATAATGTGAAGTTTGTGACTACAGAATAAATCCTGCTCTATTAAAATAATAAACAAAAGTGACAGGATATTAAACTGAGTTTCCACGAAAACAATTCTCTGTGGTCTCCTGTGCAGTTTCCTCAGCTCAGAGCTTGATTAGACACTGCCATTGCGAGCAACCATGAGCTAAGAGCTCAGCCAGGGAGGAGAGTAGGGAGCCCAATCCAATTTCACCCCAAATGATTTTTGTTTGCTCTTTGTTTGTTTGTGTTGGTTTTTTTCCAACTGCCAAACTCACATGACTTCAACACAAAACTGCCAGAAGGGTTTTAATCTATGAGACAGAAGCAGGAAAACTTAAACCAGTAAAAAGCCACAAAACCAAACACCAAAGCTTAAGTACAACCCAAAAAGGACTGAAACAGCCAACAAGCTGATCCTGTGTAGGTGATAAACTATAAGTAGATAAAATAATTTAAAAGCTGGTCTTCATAATTCTTCATGTTTTGTCCCAGAGAGCTTTTGCAGTCGCAAGGAATACTTGTGAAATACATTATCAATGGGAATAGTCCATATCTGTCCGTGTGGGGCTGTAATGCTTTTGTCTCCTGCTGTACACAAATAAACACTTACGTACAAAAGAGATGAGGGCAGCTTGTGAAAGAATAAGGAATGATCTCAGGCTTTACACTGACACATTGTTCAGACCTGTTACAAAATAGACTTCAAGAATGTGAGGGAACTTTGTAACTGCAGCCTCCCTAAGCCCTGAGCTCAGCCTTTGGAGACAAGACAGAACCTGGCAAACTGGGATGCTGTAGTTGTACTGCTGGGTGTAATTTATCCATCCTAATAATACACTTACATTGATGCCAGTCCCTAAGCAATAATCTCCAGACTCCACAGTCTCATATGCATAATTCAAGCCCATGATTAAGATGACTGGAGATTTCCTGGGGGGAATATTTAGATTTAGGTTCAGTACTGCTCAACTTTGCAACAGACAGAACTAGTTTCTACGCATATCAAAACACGTGGCAAGTAACAAATTTCAGATTTGTGGTGGGGGACACATTCATATCAGCATGACAGTAAAGCATTTATCCTGCAGCTGATTAGATTCTTGACCCACTAGTGAATGAAGCAAATTTCAAATCTGATCTGAAGCATTTTTACTCTTCCTTATCCCTTTCTATCTTTTAATAAGCATGGAAGTTTTCCACTTCCTGCTAGAGTTTTGATCATCTATCCCTGTATTGCAAGGAAAATCTCGTACTTTTGCATTTTAATATGTTTTTCATCTTTTGAGTAAAGTTATCACCTATTTTCAACCACATTTATTCTTCATGTAAGTGCAGACAGGATTTCTTTTAAAATGTCCAAGAATTAAATCAATGAGCAGGTCTGGCCTGCTAGGAAATTCTTTCAGGATCTGATACAGAGAACATAGCTAACACTCCAACAAACTTGAAAATTCTTTAAGGAGGTATCAACAACAAACTAAAAACTTGCTGGTTTAGGCAACAGAGGATAGGGACACTGATGGAGAATTTCACCAACATGGTATGGTAAAAGTTATCAGCAGCCCTACTGAGGGAAGCACAAAGTTAGGAGGATTTCCTTTGCAAGAATAAATAGAAAATACCTATTCTATGTGTGTTTAGAGTTTTACCTCCCATGCTGGTGGACAGGAGACATTTCCCTCTCACAGAGCCTGTAAGTCATAGAAAGTGCAATTTCACCATAATAAGAATTTTTAAACTATCACAGATTCAGGCAAGAGCAGCAAATTTTCTAAAGGATTTACTCATGAAAGTCAAAGTAATTTATTTTGAGGACTGTAAATGTCTGCTCAGACTTCTGGCTGAACCTTGAGGCATTCCTTGATCTCCAGGGAAAGACAGAAGAGGCCGGGGATCTGCATGAGCTGGGGGCTGAAGCAGTGCTGGAGCTTGGGGACGTCACCCACACACCGCACTCCTGGCAGAGCCCCTTTCACCTCTGCGGGGTTTGGGAGAGCTGGAATACAAACCTCTGCCTTACAAACTCCACCTGGGATTGCTGACTCTCTACCTGTCCCCTTGGACTGGGGGTTTGGGTTCAGCTGTTGGTTTTACTCACACATTGAACTGAATCCCCAGAGCACGGTGACAGAGGTTTGTCCCTCTGATCCAAGCCATGCTTCACAACTCTGCATCATTCTCATTCAGTAAAAGTAGCAGTTCACTTGAGACTTTCACAGGCGTCACACTGACCCAAAGCAATCCCTTCAAAATTCTGTGAGCATTTGCAGCATCCTTATTATTCAGCATTTTTGAGCTGCTAAATCTGGGAACAGCTGTGGATAGATGCTTGGAGGATTAGGCTGCACTTTGCTAATAAGACCTGACTGCAGCATCTCAGGAAACAGTGAAAGTCATTCTATAAATAGTGAAGGTTTCTGTTACGAAATGCTTTTACATATATTAAATCAAGATGCCATAATTAAAGTAACCATTTCAGAGGGATGGATAATAAGGAAAAAGTCATTAATAATCTCTTACCTCGTGTGGCTCTGGGAAAAGAATCTGATTGAGTCAAGCTAAAAATGCCCTGCAATTGAAACAAAATAGGTGTATTTTCATTGGTTTAAAATAAATTACTGGTAGTGAAAACGATAAGGAAAACATACAAGTCTATTAGTAATACACACTGCTATAGGTCTTCTAAGGTTTTTCTAAGCATACCACAGTGTTTTCATAATCACAATCAGAATAGCTGGTTAAGTGAGTGATGCAATGTAAATTACAGAATTAAAATGTTTCAACCATTTTCCTGCAGATTTGGAATGGCTCTTTAAAGCATCTGAAGTGCCAGTGGAGTGCCAGGATTCTCTACAGTCAGTGATTGTCTGCTGTTTGCAATCAGTCTCCAATTTGTCACTCTGCTTCCAATAAAATATTAATGTAATCAGATGAAATTATCCCCCTTCCAGCCCCACGTGTGGTTTGGAGTCAGTGCTGTGTTTGCTACTGCTCAAAGTGGGTTCATGGTGCTCCAAGGAAGCAAGAGATGCTGAGAGATCAAAAGGTGACAATTTGAAAATGATACTTGAAGCAGCATTTTTAAATACATCACGGCATTATAAAGTAGAGAGTGTCACTCTGTCCTAGGACACCATTCCTGAGATCCCAGAGGCTTCCTGGTGAAGGATAATACTTGACACCCCCACCAGAGTCTTGCTTTTGTCCAAGCAGGGCTTCAATTGACAGCAATAAAGCTGGAAACCATGAACATCAAAAATCTGTAGAGAAATTAAGTTACCTTAACAGCACAGTGGTGTAATTAGTCACAATTAGTGGAGCTATCAATTGTAAGTGATTAAAAATGAGGCTTAGATAAAGACGGTGAATTTGACTAAAAATGTTTCCGTTAGAAAGATTTGACCTTCTTACCCATTAAATCTGAACATTAATCTCCAGATGAAAATCAAGTTACAATTGAACAGAGACAATTACATTTCAATTTTGGTTGACAGTAAGCTCAGGTTTGAAATCTAATACAGTTATTTTGTGACCTCGGGCACCTCATCTAAAGTCCTTTCCATCTCTAAATGAAGATAATACTTCCTTGCCTTTGTGAAGAGCTCTGAAACCTTGGCTGAATTGTTATTATTTATGTGTACAGCCCTGAAAGCATAACTCAACAGGATGGCTGTGTTTGCACATCTGAGCCTGGATGGGATTGTGAGCAAAATATTTACTCTCTCTGCATCCAAATAAATTTTGCTGGAAATATCGCAGCAGATGACTACTAACACTTTGCTTGCCTGCTTGTTTTTCCAAGAGAATCCTAAATAAAGCTCTGGATCCTACCAAAATGTACGTACTTGACTTTCATCACAGAAATCAATCCACTGAAATCCATGGGATTGGTCACATGTCTCTGTTCAGGCTTAAGCGCACAGCAGCAGCCCAATCACAACTTAAGGGAGCACCAAATATCAAACCCATTTTTAATCCATGCAAAGTCAACACATCCTACACCAACCCCGCCCCGATGCCTTTGTCCTCACATATCCCAGCTTGTCACGCTCCCACCAAAGTCCTTGGATCAATGGCTAATTAACTACATTGAGAGATGAAATACATGAATTTTTCATTCATTACAGATTCTGGCTGTCCCCTAAAGAATTGCCTGATCTCATCCTCTGGGGTTTTAAAGTGTTCAACTTCATAAAAAAGAAAAGGAATGAAGTGTTGAGTAATGGCAGGGTTTGTTAGATACAAATTAATAGCGATGACATCAGTGAATATGTTGTCTAATTAAAAAGAGAAAAAAAAAGATTGGTAAAAAGGAAAGAAAAAATAAAGAAAGATTGGAAATGTATAAGCATGAAAGAAAGAGCTCTCTTTTGTTCTCTACCCTAAGAAGTTCTTAAATTACCTCCCCTCAAGCTCAGGAGCATTGCCCTGTTTCCAAGTGACAGCTCTACTCCGATTAACCTCCATGAGTGAGGGAAGGTGGTGGCAATTCAGCAGTGGAGCACAGGGCAGGAGAGCACATCCAGGGTTTCTCTGAGCAGTGTGACAGCACAGCCATGGGATCAGCACATTTGTGGAGCTGCACAAACACCCTGACAGGCCTCTTGGTGAGGCACATTCCAGGGATGGAAGGAAGGCAAGTCACTCAGCCACTTCCTCTCGTGCTGGAGACAGTGTGAACAACAGCTCCGACAATCTCAGGGATGAACTGTGCCAAGAGGAAACATGGGGGGTCTTTTCCTTTTGGATTTTCTGCTTGCACAGTCCAGGCGCTGCTTCCCACTCCAGCTGCAGACACGGCTCACACGCAAAATCACCACTGCAAGTGCCCCGCCAGGTAAACTGACTCCGAGGGAAGCCAGGGAGCCCCTGACTCCCAGGGAAGCCAGGGAGCACAGCCCAGGTGCTGCAGTCCACAAACACCGCTCTGGGTTGGTGCCTGAAGCTGGTGCAGGCTGACTTCTGTTGCAGAGGTCTGTGGTGAGACCACTGCATTATCAGTTTTCACATTTAGGAAAGATTTTCCTGTCTCCTAAACTGCCTGTGCCATTCTGAAAACAAGGATGAGGAGGTGTGCCTGCAATATATCCGGCATCACCACTGTTTGCTTGCTGTGACAGTAAGGGTTGGCACACAAATATCAGCCATCTCTGGGAGTGAGGTATTTTTCTCACCTCCTGAGAAGGGGATGGAATATCCCCTCCTCTAAAGAAAGTGATTGTTCTTTCATATTCTTAAGCCTTCTAGGTTGTGTTTTGTAGCCAGCAGCCAAAAAAAGCCCCAAAAGGAGTCTTCAGAAGTCAAATAAAAGCCAATGTGTACGTGAAGGTCGCACGCACGGTCACCATGAGCAGCCGTATTTCTGCATTGCAGCTGAAATCAAGATTATACTTCAGGTTTCCTCTGCAAGCCCCCAGGGAGAGCATTGCTCACAGAGACGCAAAATTAAAAGTCCAAGTACAATGGATTTCTTGTTCATTGGGTACGAAGGCCACAAACAACACGACTGCACTTGCGTACAATAAATAGAAGTGTTTTCATTTAACGATGACTCTGCTGTTACCAAGAACACCTTCAAAGCTTTCAAAATATATTTGCAAGATTTCCTCTTTCGCACTGGTATAAGCAAAAAGCAATGCAGAGCAAGTCAGTAACTGGCTGGAGCTCAGAGCGGAGCCAACATCATCTCTGGCAGAACCTTCTATCACTTACAAGGAGTGAATGACACATAGGCAAAATTAAAAGTATTGCCTAGGAGGAAAAGACCTAAAAAGTAGCCCAGGGCTACAGAAAAAGCCATAATTGTGTCAAAACAACAAGTCTGAAGCTAAATAAAAACATGCAATAGAAGCTCAACTCTAAAAATTGAATTTTTCAGTTTTTTCAGTTTCTTAAACTTCTCTGAAAGCCAGAGGAAAGCTGAAAGAGGGATGTGATGCACCTCCAGCTTTCAGTCTGAACTGCCTGCAATGTATCTCCTGCTGAATTGGCCGTTTTTATCTAAAACTGGGGTTCTAAGCTCATGCCAAAGATAATTTGCATTATTATGAGTCACATGGAAAATCATCACTCACATTCCAGGGGGCTACATTAAAGTATAAATACACTTTAAAATGTATATAGGTCAATACTTGGGGGTTTTTTTGTTGTGTTTTTTCCATGTGTGCGTGTGCCAATATGCGAGGAAATACATGGTCTTACTTCAGAAGTATTCCCTTTTTTTCAGAGCCACAGCAGAATGCCCTACGTGGCTTCTAACTTTGTTTACCTGGAATTTATAGCAACATATGTAAGACAACATTCAAAGCTTGGTAGCTGTGGCCAGATTCCAGCTTTTCATCAGTTAAATGAAGGGATGCAGACTTTGTTTTTTTTCTGGTGTTGTTTGTTCAACAGGAAATAAGATGAGAAGAGGTAGGGAAAATGGGTATAGAACGAGGCTCTGTTCTTTTTCACAGGAGAAAATTATTACCGAATATGCAACTTGAATTGCATGACTCCAATTATTTGGTACCTAAATTTCATCCATTTTCTTCTGTAGAGTGATTTAACTGAAGAACAACTCCCCTGGGATCATTCCCAGGCTGTTCAGATGTCTCTCGGGGTCACACCAAAGCGCACTGAAGCAGGTAATGTGACAATTACATGGGCTGTCATCAGGCAGAGCATCCGAGAGCCTCACTCTGGCAGCCTGTTGAGATGGCCAAATCTCAAAGTTAAGTACATTCCAGTCCAGGACCAGCAATGCTGCTCAGCCTGAGGGAGCTGTAGGGAAATGACCTCATACTTCTCTTTCTGTGAATTTTAAGCACTGGTACTTCCCTGCTAGGTCTGTGCACTGTGGACCATGAGAAGCAGAAATATTTGACTTTTGGGTATTTAGCAGTGAGCTAGATTGAATACTTTTGCTCTGGGTAAGGCAGACATTTGCTCACACTTGCTGAGCACATTACTGTATTTTCCACATGTGCAGCATGTGAATTACCTGTGAAAACAACTCAGACCAGCTCCCTGCAGCCAAGCAAGAATGTCAAAGTAATTGATGTGTAGATGTTGTTTTCTCACCCAAACACCCACTGCCCCTCATACTCTCCCTTCTTACACATGGCTTTTTTACTGTATTTCCCTCAAAATCTTTCCCCCAGTTATCCTTGCCTCTACCCCTTACTCTTCACAGGCTATTTGAAAACCTACTCCTATTTTAAACAAGATAACAGTTACCCAAGGTGCATATTACCTGAGTATACCCCATGTGCTCACATTTACTAATAGATTCCAGCTACTCCCCTGCAGGGAGTGAAGAAAATACCCCACACATCTAACAAAGAGGAGCTCCTTTGACTTTGTTTCTCTTCTTGTCACGAACATTTCTGTTAGTCTTTATTTATAACTAACTAAAATAATATTAAATTATACCTCTAGAGAGACTTCTTAAATAATAGCTATACAAAAGGTCCCACTTCATCCCTAAAATGCAGGGAGTTAGGAATGTTAAAGAACCAAACTGAAGATAAAAGAAAAACAGAAATCTGCAAATTGTCAGGAAAAAAAGAAAAAAGGCTGGCAGGTGGCACGTGTAAAACTTTCAAAGGTTTACAGTACAGTGAAAGAGATTCTGGAATACTTCAGGACGTAGCAATGTTATTTGAGATGAATGAAAGTGAAACGTGTTGTTTTCTCTGAAATCGCACTGTTGTCTAAAGAGTGGTGCATTTTGTCTTCAAAGGCATCTGTAATCCCCTCCCTCCTCATGTGGCTCTGTGAGGGCCATCAGAGGCAGGCTGGTTTCTGCAGGTCATTTGTAAAGTCTGTGACAGAAACAGAAGGCTGGAGCTGAGGTGAAGCTGTGGAGCTGTGCTTTAGACCCTCCCAGCATCCATGCTCGGGGTGAAAGCAAACTCTGGTGTCAAGCCAGGCCCCCTCCGTGAAGCTGCACGGGAAAAGGCCAACTTAGACTTAGCACACCATTCCTGCAGAAGACTGCTTTATGTTCCAGCAGCATTAGGATGCACAGGGGATTGCACGGTGGGGCCGTATGTCCAGCAATAGAGGCATATGTTGGATACTTTACAGACATAAAGTCAGAATCCCTCAGCTGGGCCTCAGGAGAAGGGCTGCAATGGCCCAAGAAACATACCCTGAAGTGCACTGAAGTTACTCATTTACCATGTCTTTCTCCTGCACCAAAATCACTCAGAAAGAAGCAGCAAACAGCAGTGAATGAAAAGAAACCCTATTTCTACAGGCTGATTTTAAGTCATGGGTTCATTGCCTCTGCAGGTAAGGAGATGCCGTGCTCAGGCTGTGGATGGAGGCTCCAGGGGGAATTCACAAATTATTAACAGGGGGAAGGAAGACAGAGAGCTCAGTCAGACTCTGAAACGCTCAGATTGCACTAGGTATTTGTCTGGGCAAAAATAAAACAAAATGAAACAAAACAATGCACTAAAATAACCAAGAAGGCAACTCCCCCTCTTCAATACAGTTTCAGTGTTTTACCACCACAGCGAACCTGACCCTGTTTTCCCAGCCCTGCTGTCCCCAACTATTCCATTACACACAAATAACAATCCACCCAGGATGCTGAAAATGGCTGCACACAGCGGGAAAATCACTTTTTCTAGCATATTCTTTGTCAATTTTTGCCCCTAATACATATTTGACCTGTTGGTCAGACTCCCCACTGGCCCGGCCTCATCAGGATGAGAGAAAGGAGAGCACTGTCAATCAAGGGCTCCTCTGGCTTGTTCCCCCTGAGTGTTTATTGAAGGAATGACTAAATCTGTGTACAAGAACCTTTTCCCAAAAAAATAACTGCCTGCTTGTGGTGCTCAAATAACTGTCTTTTATTGCCCATGTGCAAGTCCTGGTTTTACAGAGAATCAGGGAGTGTAAGGATTAACTACAGCATCCATGGCATGTGCTTTGGAAAATGAAGCCTCCCAAAATGAAACCAAGCCAAGCAGAGCTGCTGTGCTCAGGACTTTACAGCTTCCATCCCAGAAATCCACCACCCCAGCTGTCTGCACACTGTATGGAAGCACAAAGCATGGTAATCCCACGGACAGGCTGCTGCTAATTCCTAGTCTGGATTCGTAGGCACCAGAGGTGTAGATCAGTTTAGCCAAACCACCAGCATTTTACGCTGCACAGAAGCAAGGGCTGAAATTTGAGTGGCTCTGTCCAAGGAGACTTAAATAGGATGGACACTGCAAACCAATAATTTCTCCCTACATACGTACAAATCTAGTTTTTCTGTGCTGGATTTCACTGAAAAGGGTTGTCATATAATCTTCATAACAGGGATTTATGGAATGACATGTTTACCAACACTGCAAAGCTGTTAAACTCTGCTTGTAAAGTGAATTTTGCCATCCAATTCAGAGGGACCACGATTTCACATTTGGCTCATTTTTCATCCTTACAGAATTTGGAGCTTACCAACCAAAGTTCTGATTTTACTCCTCTCCATTCAGTGCCAGTTCATTTTATGTCTACAGAAAACTGATCTTAGTCAGGTCATTAATTGCTGTTTTACAAAGCAATGAAAAACCCATTCATTTTGAAACGGAGCCTACACTATGAATGTTCTTGTGGTTTACACTAAAGATTGATCTGGTATCTATTAGTGCAGTTCCATGTGCTTTAACTAATGGCTCTTTAGGTCTTCAGACTAATGGTTTCTTCATATGTTTCTGTGCAGAAGCATTTGCCACTAACTTCAGAGAAAATTAGGTTCATGAAATAAATGTTTATCACATTGAAAGAGAAAAGTCAATGGGAAAAAAACCCCTGCATAATTTAAAGGGCTCTACTAATATGTAAATACATGCTTTATACAAATAGGTAAACAGATATTAATTCAGAAAAAAAGCTGGATTTCTAACATTTTTGGCTGTTTTACATATCTTTTAAATATTTTGCATCACACTCCATTTATTTTTATTTCCAGATACTGGTACCAGTAAGAGCCCCTGGCAGTTGTTTCACCCTCAGCCTCCCTGGCTGCCCAAGTGGGCAGATGGGGAAGTGGCAATATTTGCTACATGAAGAAATATGGCCCTGAATATATCAACTAAAACACCTTGGTTAACTTAACCAGAATGGTGGGAGTTGATTTTGATTAACTGCAGTCAAGGAAATCATATCCAAGTGATGATGGATCACTGTGAATGCGGTGTGGGAACAGAGTCTTGTCAGCTACAGTGCCAGTTACTAATTCATAATATTTTAATGACTCATGTTTAGGCATTTTAACCAAAAGCAGTCAGTCTATTAAGCTTTTAAATGTAGATGCATTTAGGATGTGAACACTCTTCAATTTCCACTGGGTATGCACAACAACTTAATAACATCATTACACATAAATACATCGCCGTACATGAGGAGTAAGCTGCGGTACAGCAGAAATTGGATGGCACATTTACCCTAATTATTTGATGTGATAACATTACAACAATTAACTACATTTTTAAATTTCTCTTTCCACTGAACTGTGCTTGGAATTGAAATAGCTTTGTATTGCTACGGTCTAAGCCTAACTTTCAACCAAGACAAAAAAAGAGTTCTAATACAGCTTGGAAAAAGCCCCCTTAACCACAAGTCTGGCAGAGAAGGGGGGCTGGGACAACATGCAATTTTTCAGTATCTATGTAAGACAGTCAGGGACAGCCATTCAGATGCTGAATGGAATTCCATTTCTTGTTTTCACACCACCCTTCTCTCCATGGGTTATCCTTTCATGAGTTCTGTGAGGCAGACTCATCCAGTTTCTCCCCTTTTCTAAGGCCAGAGTCCAAAATGGACACGTTAAAGGACACGTAGCATTCCCATTAATCCTCTCAGCCAGGTTACACTTCCTTGCCACAAAAATTGTTCTGGCTCCCTGTGGATACTAAAACAATTTGCTCGGAAGCTCACAGGAGGGTCAGTGCAATCCCAGCTCTAAAAGGAATGTGGCTGCACACGCTTGCATGGCTGTGGGAAGCAGGAAAATGGGACAAAATTTGAGTCGGGGCTGACCTGAACATGGCGTGGTTCCATGGGAACAGAGAGGGTTCAAGGCTGTTCTGTAGTTTGGCACTGTCCACATCATCACTAATACAACTTTTTTTTTTTTATATGCAAACTAAATTTACATGAGAATTGTAAATCTGTCAACTGAAATCCCACAATACTATCTCTGAAAATCAAGAGAGGCTCAAGTCCTGTCTATAAGCACAAGTAGAATCAGTGAAGACTCTGTAGTCATTTAATGACTGCCTGTTACAACCAGTCAAAAACCACAGAAGAGAGAAGCTTATAATTTTAATCTTAGAGACATCTTTACTTATGTCTTTAACAGATTTAAATATATTTTCCATTTCCACTGTAACTTCACTTCTTCGCTTTCCTAATTTTTCCTTTTTTTGCTGATCATCCCTCCATTGCTAAGTGAAAGCCTCACCTGCCTCAGTGAAATTTCCAACCATAATGCCTTAAACTCAATCAATAAAAGTGAGTTTTACAGAACATTTGAATTAATGAGGCGCTGATAAAAATTCAATGGTTTCACTTTCCATGCAAATGGGCTCTAATATGCTGTACTCCAGGTACAATCCTTCTGGCACTAACAAGGAGTGCTGGCCTGAATGCTAAATGGTCACACTGCTTTGGGGTGGTTCCTGCCACCTTCCACAGCTGACTGCCACAATTATCCCAAACAGCCAAACACATCTTCTGGAAATTAGGAAAATAGGGATGGTCCCAGCAACACTGACCTCTGCGCCCTGTTTGCTGCAGGGACATGGAGCTGTTGGGGTGAACCCAGAAGAGACCACCAAGCTGATCAGAGGGACAGAGCACCTCTGCTATGAGGAAAGGCTGAGAGAATTGGGATTGTTCAGCCTGGAGAAGAGATGCTTTGGGGTGATCTAACTGCCCCTTCAAGTACCTGAAAGGCACTTACAAGAAAGATAGGGCAAGATATTTACAAGAGCTTGAGTGACAGGACAAGGGAGGATAGGTTCAAATTGAAAGAGCAGGTTTAGACCAGATTTTAGGAAAAATTCTTCTCTGTGAGGGTGGTGAGGCCCTGGCACAGGCTGCCCAGAGAAGCTGGGCTGCCCCATCCCTGGAAGTGTCCAAGGCCAGGCTGGAACTGGATTATCTTCAAGGTCCCTTCCCACCCAAACTGTTCTGGGATTCTATGACTCTGCTACTTACTGCTCAATAAGCTTTGGCAGTGCTAGCAACAAATACAGCCAGGAAACGTCCTCTGGTACTTACTGCTGTAAGTTATGTGTATCTGCAGAGAACAGAGGACAGAGTTTTCTCCCCAAACTGCACCACCCTTTACTCATTACGCCTCGGAAATGTAACAGCACAGAAAACCAGTTCCTCTACTTGACTACACTACAACTGCCCTGCAGAGAAAATGTCCTGCCCACGGAAACCACCACCTCATGGTAACTCTCCCCTCGACAAGGGATTGTAGAGAGGTTTCCACAGCCCGTATCAATCCCCAGATTAATGTACAGCACCAGCTTTTGCTTTGCTGCTTCATTTATCATTCCAGGATGCTTTTCCCTGGCTGCACTGAGGCTGGTGCCCGTACAGCAGTCAGACTTCCCTAAACATCTTTAAATACCTGAAGTGCAAACCCAAACACAGCTCTCTGCCTGCCTTTTGACACAGGAGCAGTGAGAGGCATTAATATTCATTGATAGGAAAAAAAAATTAACTGGAATAATTATTTTAAAACTACTCTTTAGCAGAGCAGAATCATCTGTGGATCCTGCTTATCAAGACCATTTACCTTGCAGGTCATTTCTGATTAATAAGAAGTAGGTCTAATTGATATTTAGTGGGAATTCTGGCAATGCTATTTGAAAGATACTTTTGCCCGTTGTTTTGCATTTAGAAACACCCTGCTGTCAAACTCTTCAGTTTGATAGTCACTGATGGAATAAATATTTTGAAATTCACTTTTTGTCCCCTGGTTAGATGGGAATAGACACAGGACGATGGCTGTGCACAGCTCGGCTGTACTTGCAGGCTTTTGATGTTGCGCTTTGGCTCAGATTTTTGATCTTTGATTCCCACTCCTGGTTTTTGCCTGACTGTGTGTTAACACCAGTGCCTGGGACAGTTCTCTCACTGGGGGAATCCACCACGATGGAATGCTGCCTCTCCATTTGTGCTTTCCCTCCCTCAATCCGACCCTTTCCCATTTCATGCGACACGGAGTGTGCTGCCAGAATTGCCCCTCCAAAACCTGAAGTGATTTAATGTAGCATACAAAATGTCATCTATCCAACTACATGTGAAATGGGGAAAATATGCAAGCACAGAGAATTGGCCTTGGAAGAGTTCCACAGAAAGAATTTTCTTTTAGAGACACTGGCTTTATTGCACCCAGGGGAAGTACAGGGGAGTTCCTGCTTCCAGTTTCTTATGATGTGTGAGTTCTTCACACCGGGCCACTGAGTTTCTGCAAGGCACTCGGCAAAGCAACAGATGGAGAAAGGAAAAGAAGAGGTCTGAGACTTCTGGGGTGAATTTTATGCCAAAGACCATCACAGGAGTGGATTTTGCCTCCTTGGGTTTTAGATTGCATCCAAAATGCCTTGAGAAACAACAGGTGATAAGAAGAAACTGGATATATCATGAATTCACATTTCTTGGGAAAAGGAAGACATTAAGGTAGTTGCTGTTTCCTTCACAGTCATTTCTTATTTGGGATTAGGTAAAAAGGCAGTATTAGAGATGGGGAAACAAGAAAATAAAAAACCCCAGAATTCAGTGCCCTGTTTGCCAACTCCAAAACATCTACAAGCACCCAAGACACCTGTTGTTCTGTTGACTACAAATTTGAATGATATCATGGAGCTGACTGTCTCCAGAGAAATAAAAGGATGAAGGCTCAGCAGAATATTTGATGTTCTGTGTAAGGTTCAGGCCAGCCAGACCCAGAGGAATAAGAACAATCTCAATCTACCAACATCTGCAACTGCTGCTGTAAAAGGTAAAGTAATCCCTTTGCCAAACAGGTGAGAAAAGGAAGGCAACCATTAGACAAAACTTCTGTGTGGCACTGCTTCTCTTCAGAGAAAAGCATGAAAAGGAGTGTTAGAGATGTTTCAACACCACCAAGATAAGGAGACATCAAAGAGTTGCTTCTTCAAGTGTGGCCAAATGAACTAAGATTTTAAAGGAACCAAAATTAACTTGTGAGACATTAGGAAGAAAAATTTTCAATACTTTTGTTCTTTTAATGTCCCTCAGTGAAAATTCCCCTTTTTCTCTTGTCACTAAGGAAAGACATTCTGACTTGTTTCCAAGGCTTTCAGTGACTGAAGGAGTAGGAGAAGAAGTGGAATGGGAAGGACCACATAAAGTGGGAATCCTGGACTTGGCACCTCAGCCCTTGCCATCCAGGCAGCACCTGCCAGCACAGCGCTAATCCGTGTGTCAGGCCATGTCCTGGCTCCTGCTCTTTTCCCTGGTGACAAATACCTTTACCCAGACAATTTTACAGCCATCTGTTAATGGGCAAACACCACCACTCCACATTCCCAGGAAAGCCTCCACCTGGGTGTTTCAGGCCAAAGGATAATTGAGATGCCATTCGAAAGACATACCCAAAACAAGCTGGGTTTGAGAAGGGTGAGCCCTTCCGAGGTCAATTCCCCCAAACAGCACTAATGATCTTCTGAATAATGAATCAGGGCAGAGCAGCAGCTGGTGCAGAACCAGGAGTGAGTGGGAATTGTCAGTCTGGCTGCCAAATTAAAGCCAACACAAACAAATCAACCAGCACCTTAAAAGGGTATGTTCTGCTTTCCTGGCCACACTGATAGAGCTTCATTTCAAATGCCTGTTTCGGTTGCATCTAATAATTGCCTCATGTAAGATAAATATTTCTCTCTTGTTTCACCTTTTAATGGCTGAAATGTTACTATAAAGGTTCCAAAAAATCTGAAAAAGCAATTAGTGTTGGCTTTTGTTAGCTTTTTGTTAACTCTGGTAAAAATCTGATTGCATCACACTAAGAAAACGATGAAACACCCAGTCCAGCTTCTCCCCGGTCTCACAGCATGAATGAGGTAAATACAGACGTGGATAAATCCACTGGGAGAAGGGCTGGGGCACAACCTTTTCCATTAAATGTCATTCAGCCTGGGTCTGCTGCTTAGGAAGTCCTCACTGGAACAAAGCAGGAGCATTCCCGCTATTTATTCGCCCAGGGAAGTTATCCTGAAAGTTAAGCACTGGGAGTGGAGGTGGGTGGTGTTTGGTGGTTTTTTTACAGCTTCAGTTATGGAAGGCATCTCCAGCCAAGCTTAAACACATTTAAATATTTCACTTGCCGAAATGGGATTCTGGGATTAATGCCTACTGGGCTGTGTGCTCTCAGTAATACTGGGACTTTAAGCCAGAAAACATGGAAAAGAGCATCGAGCACAACGCTGCAGGAGCTCCCAGATTTCTGGTGCTTTGCAGCCATATGCTCTTTGTTCTGCTGCTGTCTGGGCAGAAGAATCACAGGAATTACATGAAAGAGATTCACCTTTGGCACTCAAGCAGATGCTTTTAAAAACAGCAGAAGGTGAGCCCAGTGCCCCTCTCAAGTTCTGAGAAGTCAGGAAAAGTGAGCAAGAGACCCCCTGGCTCTCCAGTGATGCGTTCAGCCAGAAGCCCAGAGCAGTGCTCAGGTAAGTACTGACCCAAAGACTTCACAGAAGGTATTCACACCTTTGCAAACTGAACTTCACAAGAACAAGCAGGTGAAAGTGCAATTTCTGACTAGAGCCTGAGAGAAAAAAGGACAAACCAAACATAAATAAAAAAAATTATGATTTTCCTCTCCTTTGGCAAAAGTTTGAAAAACTCAAAACTTCAGATGTGCATTTTCTATTTCCAAATGCAAAAATGTATCTGCATGGTGCAAGCCCAACTGTGAGCTAAGAAGTTTCTTTAAGTAAGGCAAGGTAAACAGAGTTTCTGTTGTCCATTCATTTCTTCAGTTCTTATTCCCTGGGGCTAAACTACTCCACCTCTCTTCTGTGCACAGCCCTGCTTCTCATTTTAGCAATTTGCTTATCGTTAGGCCCTGTACTGAGTTTAGTGCTGGGAATCTGGAATTTTAGACCTCAGAAGATGCCATCATTCATTATCCTTGATATCATCCACTAATCCAAACCCTATCTTTCATCTGCCTACAGGCGAGCCTAATACCACTCCATCACACCTTATCTACCTGAGTCTTATTTCCACTCTCTCTGCAGTCAGAAGAGCTGTACCTGTGCTGCTGATAATGCCCTGTTTTCATTAAGAAGAATGAAACATAGGATGAGGTAGAGGATGGAGATGCAGAGAGAATAACCATAAGGAGTTTGTGCTCTCCCTCACCATACCCCGGAGATTACAGGTGAGGTTTGAAGCTTAGGGAAATACACGTGGGAAGTGTTAAATGTTTGACACTTTTCCCTTTTGGAAGCAAGATACAAAGCACATTTGTCATGTGCCACTAAGAAAAGCACCTAATTCAACTGTAGTGATGGGATGCAAATTGTTTAAGAGGCCGCAGTCTCCCTGGGGTGGAGAAATGGCCCTGCAGGAAGCTGATTGCTGAGGCCTCTTGCACACAGTGCCCAGGAGGGCTCTGCCAAGGGGGGCTTTACCTCCCTGTCTGCTGCTGTGTTGAGCTGACTTTTGAGTTAATATAAATTATTCACGGCCCTTTTATCAGTGGTTTCTCCTACTTTGTCCTCTGCTTGATTTTGGTTCCAGCTGCCAGACTGCCCGGTGTCTCTCCAGTATAAATGATAAAGTGATATTTCAGACACATTTGTCGTCATTTGACTTTTGCTAACAAATTCATACATGTCAGCACTTCAGTATTTATATATCTCAGGGTTGAATTACAGGAATTACAATGGTTGTTTTTTCATCACAAAGAATACCCTGAATTCTTTGTGCTCCATTGGAGTTGTGAAATTATTTTGACATTTTTAAATCCCAAGAGTTATTTCCAAGATACAATGAAATAATTCAGTGGCTCCCTTTTGCCTTTTCTTTAGCTTTGCAGTTAGTAATAATTTTCTTTACTAAGTAATGCCCATTAGCTACATGTATAACCTCCTGAAAAGTATCCAAAAGAGAGTACAATCCACTGTTATAATCCTGTCACAGCAGAACTGTTTGGGAGCTCCTTTGCAAAATGCCTTAAAAATTTGTGTGCACAAGAATTTCCTATCAACAGCTGAGAGGCTTTAGGCAAAAAACCCCCTCAAAGTATTCAATTCCTTTTTAAAAAAACCCTATAAAATCATGTGAATTTATCCTACTTAATTAGATTTATTAGGCACAAAATCTAAGCACAAAGGAAGCATTTTCCAGGCAACTACAGAGAGCAGAAGCCATTCCTCTTTGGAGTTTCCCTGTCATGAAGGAGTTCAACGAACGTGGATGGAGCTGTGACACCTGTACTACCCGAGGGTCCGTCCCCACAACACTGCAAGTGAATCCTCGACCCACACAGTTCTGCAGTTTGACACCCCACGTCACCAGCTTCTGCTGCTTCCGAAGGTCTGAAAAGCCCAGAGGAAACACCCGTGGTATCCATTCATCCCTCTGCTGCTCTCTAATCCCATTACAACTGCACTGCAATGCTGGAGTGGTTAATTGAGCAGTTCCAGAGCGTGGAGTACAGTTACATGAACGGGAGATGAAGAGATGAGAGTCCAGGAGTGCCACAGGGAAAAAAAAATAGATTGAGAGAGACACTGGGGGCTGCCATGGTTAAGATTCATAAATCTTCAAATTTAGGCTGAGATGTCAGTTCTGAGGAAACGGAAAACCCCCAAATTAGAGGGTTTTTATTCTGAATATTTAACCTCACTGTGTCATCTGGTTTAAAACACCCATCAGCCCAAAAAATCCACAGAGAAGATGAGGGGGAAAAGGACCAAGACACAGAAAAATCTGTTGTGCAGACCCTCCTTCCTTAAGACACCAAACTTGGAACTGCCACATGCAGTAAAGCTGAATTTCTGTCCCCTGTCCAGAGCTCCTGACTGACACAGAAGCACAGACTTCAAAGCAGAAGGTGGCAACTGGAAGTGTCAGGAGAGATGAACAGAAGAAAGAAGACAAATGCCCAAGTCAGCAAAGCACTCTCAAGAGAGATTTTGAAGAAATGAGTCATGGCTGGTTTTTGGCAATGAAGACAAATAACATGCTAAAACCAAGCTGGAGACTGCTCCTTTCAGAGGGGCACCTGACTCTGTCAGTACACGTGCTCTCACCACATCCCACTGACTCTCCTGCTGCAGAACTGAACCTGGGGAGGAGCAGAAAGCTGGAAGAGAAAGCAACTAAAACCTGGGAACCGCAACAACCGCAATGAATAGCTTCAGCAAAGCAACTAAAATGAATGTTTACTTCTAGAAGTAAATATAAGAGATGAAATGCTCTTGTTTCTTCCTGTCAGCCTGCTTTATACATTGCTCATGCAACACCTGAGCAATAGTGAATTTAATAACTAGTTCTCTTCGTTGATAGCTGTATCAGTTTGGTTATGCAAATAATACATCATAACATTGAAATGGTCACAGCATTTATGACAACAACATCAAATGCAATGCAATTCTCTCCTGTGCAGTGAGTCAAGCACAGACAGGGAGGTGTTCAACAGCTGCTTGAGATGAGAACATGTGACCACAGGCAGCACTGCCTCAGGAGGTGAACCAGAGTCACGCACCAGTGCCTGTTTCTGACTCAGGGCAGCCTCTGGTCAAGCACTTCCCCTTCTGGCTTTGAGGTGTTCCAGAAGTGCGTCAGCAGCCACAATTGCTTTCAGGAAGAGCATGCCAGGAGTCAGAAATCAGGCCTTCCTTCACCTTGGCCTCTGAGCAAGCCTAGTGTGAGAGACAGGCTCCTTACACATGTCAGGACCCTCACAAACCCCAGCATTTTCTTTTGAAATGAAAGAGTCAGAGCAAGGTTTACAAAAACTGCACTTTGATGCTCTGTGATCCTATGGAGAGCTAGCCCTTGTATTGAGACCTGCCCCATAGGTTGTCTCCCAGCCCTCTTCAGGAAGCTGGGCCAACGTGCAAGAAGGACTATGAGCTTTGTTTCACCATTTATAACACGTCTTCACCAGAAACTCAAGGAATGAAAGCCAAGTGGAAAAAACATTTCCTGTGCACACATTGAAGTGTTTCTGTCTGAACAGATGTCCTCCCTTTGCTATCACCAAGCAAACACACCCTGGCATGACTCAACTAACGCACAAACATGATAAACCTACTGCAAGCAAAACAATTGTGCTTTTCCTTTCTGATATTATTACATATGCCAGATAGGTGATAACTTTGAATGCAATGCTTTATTAATCAAAGCTGAGGTGGTTGCCTTTCTCAGTCATTAAAATTTCATGTTTGCAGCTGCTGATCACCTACCACTAGCTTTCATGTTTTGCATTTTCCTTACATTTGACAATTCATTAGCCACCACTTGCCTGTGCTATTTCCCCAAGAATGTTACACATTAATTTTTGAAGTACTAAAGATACATAACTGTATAGATATAAAGTTTCTTGCCTATGAGTGATCTTGCTCTGATGGACATATTTAATCAAGACATTTTTACCTCTACAGACCTGTGCACCCCAGAATTTCTCACATCACAGATATACTTTTATCACTCAGGTAAACATCGCCAACATGATACAGCACAGACCTCAAACTCCTCTCAACACAGAGACACAAAGTGGTCACCCACATCCTCTTCTCAACTGATTGAACAACTCCAAAACATTCAAAGCTGTTATCCAGGCTGCAACCCAGAAGTTTTGCTAATGGGGAAATACTCCAGTTTCTTTCACAAAAAGAGGTGTATTCAACAGGCAGGTTTTAAAGGGATCTCAGGAATCCAAGTACAAGTGCTCCAGTACCAAATACAGCTCTCAACTGCAGTACTGTACAATTCTCTCTTCAGTGGAAATTCCTGTCACTTCCACATCAGATATATCCTAAAACTTCCCTGCAAAACTCATCTGAATTCTACGAAAAAACTAAGTTTTTTCCTTTGAGTACTTATTCTAAATTGATGGGTTTGGGGGTCGAGCTTCTGCAAAGCTGCCACATCTAAATAATGATCATTGAAATCACATTTATGGTAAATTCTACAAGCAAAGGTGATTAGAATGTACAAAAAAAAAGAATTTTGGAACCTGCCTCTTGTGCCAGGTCACCAATAGCATGGTATTAGCACAGATTCATTGTCCAGCCCCTGCAGTAGCCAAAGAAGGAAGAGCAGTCATTACCTCCACACTATACACAATTTCTTCCCCAAAACTGCACTTTCTCACTCAGTCCCTGCTTTAAAACTCAACCAACTGTGCACAGATGAACAGAGCAGGTTTTGCTCAAAGAATTAGAGCATCCTCCAGAGTGATGACTTAACTCTGACCTCTAAGAAAAAATATCTTCTAAGAAAAGCCACAAAAACTGAACACCACTAAATTTCCCAAGCACAGCCAATGAACCCATGGGGAAGAACCAGTACACTGGATAAAACTATCAAACATTAACCAAGTAAACAGTCCTTGTTTTCCTCTTGTGCCCTACAAAATATTTTACAAAATACTATTATTGCCTCTGAAAATTGACTGAAGGAACAGTTAAAAGCCATCTAGGGCTATTCTCAAATGCTGTTCAGGAATAATTCCATTTGTTTTCAGCACCTGAACATGAACAGACCTTCAATTAATCTGCTGTCCATCTGGCTGGGTGAGGGGGTTTCAGCCCCTATGTCTTAGGGGGCAGATGTGCCTCTGGATCACCTGTGAAGGATTCCACATCCCATCCAACATGGAGCACGTCCTGCTGGGCATTCCACAGATTGCTCACTGTTGATTTTTCTTTTTGAGAGAATTAACAATTTGTTCTGTGCTCAAACACTGCAATGCAGAATTGGAAGGAATGTCCTGGGTTCAGTGTGCTGCTATCATAATGATCTCACCACATCATATTTCTCCTCAGGGCATCACATTAAAAATCACAAGGAACATCTTTAAATGCTGAAACATTTTCTGAATGTTAAATGATTTTTAATATAATTTAAATTGTTTCTGAGATCCCTATATTTTTTCCTTTTTTGTAAAATCAACCTGTTAATATCTGAGTGTTAAAGGCCAGGACTTCACAAGCAATTTAAGCTCCTGAATAACTTGAAAGATTCCTCTATTAAATACTGAAAATTCCTTCCAAAGTATAAAATTACAGACATCGTGAATTAGCATGGTAGAAGTAATACCCTCTCTTCCAAATTATCCTATTTTCCCTGTTCAGATGGTGTAATTTATTATGGAGTGAATAATTCATGAGTACTGTGAGACCTTGGCCAACCCTGCACAAAATCAGCTGTGAACAACAGAGTGTTTGAACTTCAGGCCCCTTTGCTGTGGTTGCCTTCACATCCCAGCATCCCTGGTTTATCGGCTGGCATGTTCCTCTCACACCCTAAATCATCAAAATTTGCACAAGAACCTCCCTCCACGCTTACCAACAAAATAAGAATATATAACACAAGCCAAAATCTGTGAATGTAACCCCATGCTCCGAACTTCCAAAAGGAATTATAGCTAATTTTTCAAATATCTTGAAGGCACAAGAATAGTTTTATCACTGGAAATTAGTGAGATACAGATGTTCACTCAGAGGTTTTGTGGTTTTTTTCCCCCCCAAATACCTTAATTTACAGAAAAATACGAAATACTTAAAAACATCCCACAAACCCTAATCCTCATACTCTGATTTCAGGAATTCAGTGCATCTTTTTGACTCCTTAGAAAATAACAGCCAGCTCAAAGACACTGAATTCCCTGTACCTTAATCTTCCTTTTAGTCCAGAAGAGAGACAGGGAAAGGGCAAAAAGGTGTGGAAGAACTCAAGACATTAATCACAATGGCAGCAACAGCCTGAGTTCTGCTCCAAGTCAGGAGAAATCTCACGTACACCACGCATTTCTGACTCCTGATGGTGGGAAGCAAGTTAGATATTGATGGAGGAACAAAAGGCATGCGACTAAAGGAATACAGATTCATTTCAGACAGTGGTCTGAGACGTGAGGGAGCTAATCCATTGCTGCCTGCTTTTCCTAATAACATTTATCAGTGACTTTGGGAGTCATTTTTCTCTTTTCCACATGCTAGACCTCAACAATGAAAAGCTGTAGCCATAGTAACCCTGATGCCATTGTTAGGGAGAACTGTACATTCATTCAGAAAAAAAAAAAGTGGGTTTAAAATGAAACATCAGCACTGAAATGGCAAGGGCAGGGGAAAGGTATTTGCTGCGTGTTGCAAAAGCGAATGTGTCCAAGGACCAATTCAGCATCAGTGCCAATAAAATGAGCAGGTTGTGACATTCAGGGCTGCTGCTGTTCCTTTTAATTTTTTCTTTTTTTTTAATAATTCAGGCAATTATGGCAGAGAGGCCAAAAGGCCAAGAACGTCACCTGTGATATCCTACCCCTGCTGACGTCAATGGTCTGTCTCAGCATGATCTTGTAGGGACAGGATTTGTCCACAGTTTACCTGTGGGGAGGGTTTCTGAGCAGGATCAAGTCTGCAGGACACTGAAAAAGCATCGACGGCAGTGCAATTTCCTGTACCTCCATCCTGAACGTATCTGGATGTAGGAGAGGCAGCCATGCCACAGCTATAATCCTAACATCCTAAATTTGTTGTAGGAGAAGCTTTCAAAATCACCTGGCAATAACAGCGTGGGTGAAGAGGAACAGCAACATTTCTCTCCCTCCACGGGATCCCTTTGGAAAGCAATGTCCGTGCATTTGGCATTTCAGTGAACTGACTGTGTTTTCTCACCACTGAGGTCCTAACAGCACTAAACCCCAGTTACAGAGTGACAGCAGCATTAGGCATTTATTGGGTAAGTCCTCCTCTGCCCACCTTCCACATGATCATGTCCTACAGAGGGGATGCAGAAGAGAGGCCCCAGATATGTGAGAAATTCCATTGTCCACACCATTTCCCACAACACCGCTGAACTCAGGTACTTCCTGTGGAGAGCTCCGATTTGGCAGCAAGAGCAACATCAGTGTCCGAGTGTTCCCACAGGGAAAGGAAGCACAAGTTGGTGATGGACAGAAGCACAGAGCCACTTTGCAGCTTCTCCAGTGGCACCAGTGACCCGACAAGATCGGCTTTGGGACAGCATCCATGCCCCGAAGAGCCACATCTGAACCCTATTTGTCAATAATTGCTCATGGCTGCCATCCAAATTCAGCAAGACTTTTTAACCAGCAATCCCAAAATCAAATAGAAAAGCCCAGGGACACCTGCAGTGATGCCCAGCATGGCACTGGCTTTTCCCCGCCTTTATTTTAGAGTTCTTGAGAATATATCCTGATTTCTCTTACAGCGTTTCTTTTGCATATTCCCTGCTGGAGCGAATGATAGTACTATAAATGCCTCAAAAAGCGTTTAATTTAGATTTAATAGGGCACTAAAAAAATCTATGGGTTCTAAAAGAACAATTAGATCAGTTTAATGAGTACATGGGATAAATCTGGACAAGAAATATTCCATCAAGACAACACAGTGCCAGGTTTGGAGTTAATTACCTGGGAGATATACTTGCTTACTTTACATTTGTAATTAAATTTGCAATAAAAGTTGCAGCCCAACCGAATCTCAAACCCCTGTTTTTCGATGTGAATAAGCAAACGGAAATGCAGAAAACCCAGGAGCACTTCATCAGCTCGAAGTCACCGTGGACATTTAGTGAAAATCAGCCCCGGAAGCTCCTGCACTTGGCACAGCCGGAATGCTCTTGCGTGCCAGATTCATTTCCAGGAGTTGCCCCACTGAGGATGAGCTTTAATCAGCAATCCAAACATGCAAAACCTACCCTGGCTCTGTGTCTCCCTCTCCACCTCCCTTTTCCTCTTGTTTTTCATAGCGTTCTTCCTTTTTAACCCATCTGCAGTAATCACAGCTCGGGGTCAACTCCTGGCTTTTATTCTTGCCGGAGCTGTCTCCAATCCCCATTTTTTGATGCTGGGGGCTACTTCTGGGGTGCAGGGGTACAGCCAAACCTTCCCTCTCCTCTGCAACAGAGCTGAGCAAACAAGGACAGTGACAAAAAATATTGTAAAAGTGTCCACAGCCTCAACCCCTTCAGGAAAGAGAATGGATGGAGCAGCACAGAAAGCTGGAACAGTGTCAGACAAGCCTTGCCCTCTCTCAAGTGGGGCAGCAATGGGCCCTCTCTCAAGACTGCACTTGAAAATTCTCGTTTTAAACTGTGCTTGCTGACACAGCTAACGAATGTATTAAGGGGCTTATTAGGCAAGATGGATTTTGAAATACATACCTTTGCCATGTGGTTACTTTGCCTATGAAGTTCAATTAGCAGTACCTACTTCAGAGAGACCATGGAAGGTGCATTTATAACTAATTTATGTCCTGCATTTTAAGGTACTCAGAGGAAAGGCATCCTAGGGGCACAGTATTACTATTACTAGCATGTTTCTGCACTGGCTTGTAAATATCTGTCCTACTTCTCCTTACTTTTCCTTTGTTTTCAATGAAATTATCATACTTTGGAAAAAAACAAATGCTAATTGTATGAAACCTTGGGAAAGAAAATGCTCAAATAAGCTTGGCAATTAGATTTTCTTTCAAAATTGAGCATGCTTATTTCAGGCAATAGTACACGTAAGCTAGAAGAAAGTGGGAATATAAAAATACATAGGATGTCTGCCACATAATGGTTCCTTGCAGGAGGAGGAACAATAAATATTTAATAGAAATGCAAATATAAAGCCATCTGAGGAGCAACTTCTGCCATAATTTCACAGGGAGACACCAAGTGGAGCTGGGTTAACACCCTAAACCTCCTTCAGGGAGCTGGGCCTTCAGCAATTCATCCCCTCACCTAGAAAGGATTGAACTGAATTATTTATGTTTGGAAATCTCTGGCAGTCTGCATCCATCAGTCCAGCACAGGAGATGCAGTTACTGCCTGTTGTTCCAGCCAGTGCTGCCTGACAAGCTCTCCTCAAATGGGAAATCCAACAGATCGGCTCCTGCTTCCAGCTCCAGGAACTCTCTCCTTGCCCATCTGGGTGCTGGCAGGTGATGGCACCTGCAGGAAGCAGAGCCTGGCACAGTGGCACCAGCAGGGACAGAAAATTGGGCTGTTGCCTCAGACTCTGGCAGCAGCTCTGGAGGAGCTGTGTCCAACAGCAGATGAAAGGACCTAAAGACTGGGGTACGTTGTTTTCTTATCTCTTGGATGTCTTTTGATACACGTGATCCAAATGAATGGGTTCTCTGTAATAATTAAATACTGAAACCTATTTAACTGATCCTATCAGCGAGCACCTAACAGCAAGCATAAATCATTTTACTCCCTGCTTTCTTAGTAAAACAAAACCTCTTTTTTTGTTTTTAGATCTGTGGTTTAGATCAGTAGAGAATCTTCAGTTAGAGAATCTGCATGGAGCACTGATTATGATTTGTTCTGGGATGCTCCATCTTCCTGTGCTGCAGCAGCACCTTTCTTTTAGAAGTGAAGATTAATAGAGTGTAATTTGGTAGGCAAAGCCAGAACCATCAGCCTGTGGTCATTTGCTCAAAATGCAGGTTAAAATGGAAAAAATGACTTAAACACACCTGGCTGGGAGCACTGCATTGTCAGGGTTCCAACTGCTTGGCTGAACCACTGTTGTGAGGAGCAAAGGTGGGCAGGGTTCATCCTCATCTGCAAAGTTACTACAGGGTGAACTCAGCAGGTTTCTTTGTTTTCTCCTGGAAAAAAATATAAAATCAGAGATGGACTCAAAACTCAAATATTTACGGCACCACATCTCTGCCAAAGTGCTGCACCTCAGAGGAGAGGTGAAAGTCCAACACATTTACATTTATTAAACATCTACCCAAACACCTTCATTACTTGAAATAAGGCAGCCACGAGCATAAGAAACTTATATTGGGACCTGATGCTGCTTCCCCTACCTGTCCTCAGTTCTTCCATATGCCGTGGAGAGAGGAAGTGCCCAAACTTGTAAATGGGGTGATCTCACCAGAGACAGGTGCTTGAGAGTGACACAGCCACACCCAAACTGGTGTCACCTTGCGACACTTCACAGCAGGCACAGAACTTACCCCAGTTTCCACCATGGACAGAGGGGCTGTCGCAGTACAACTCTTTTTTTCTCTGCAAAGTAACACAACTGACAAAAGTATTTTTGTATCTGGCCTCAAAAAGAAAAGGTGACTTCTCCCACCATCATCTCTGCAAACTCACTCTGACACCCAAAAGCAAAGCTGGGATATTTCTGGCTCTTGTATCTCTGATAGCAACAAAAACGCAGCTTCTTTAACTCTGCTGGAGAGCCACGAAGAACTTTGGCCTCAGGAGACCGGTGCCCTTGGACATCCTCTGCCAGGAGAGTGTGCCTGGCCAGCTGCAGAGGGAAAAGGGCTTTTCCAAGAAGGAATTCAGGCTCTGTGAAACCAGTTGGATAAGGCCTTGAGCAACCTGGTTTAGTGGGATGTGTCCCTGCCCATGGCAGGGGCAGCAGCTGGGACTGGATGATCTTTAAGGGCCATTCCAACTCTTTCACACTCTGTGATTCTGTGTCCCTTATTTTCGGTACTATCTCCTGCGCTCTGTTTGAGCCCTGTCCCACAGGCAGCTTCCTCATGGGCATTCCTGGGGAATTCACTGCTGTTTTTCTCACATTCAGGACTCACTGAAGGGTTTAATACACACAACATTGCCTCCTTCACCTTATCGTATTTTAAAGAATCCTGGTTCAGTTTTGCTCCTGAACTGTCTTGTGGTGCAGGACCACGGCCTGGCCTCATCCCCCATCCCCCTGGGTCCATATGATTTTCCCTTTGAGCACATTGCTGGTGGAGGCCAGGGTAGAAATTCCCCTCTGTTTACAAGGGCTCTGAGCAGCAGCAAAGGACCAACCCCTCTGCGTTAGAGACAAAACACGTTTGAGCCCTTCTGTAGCTTGTGAGATTCTTGTTTGCCTGACACTAAAAGAGTTGGTGAAATTCAGGATACAAGGCAAAAATGATATCCGGCCACTTTTCTCCTTCTCTATTCTACTTCTGTAGAGCAGCCCCAGGGAATGCCTCCACTCTCTTTATAAGCTGGAAGAAAGCTGAGGCACCAGCCATGAATTTCTGCAGTGCAAAGGTACTTCAAGCCCCCTCTTTTCCTTCCTGGGCGTGCCATAACCTGGACAGAGTGGTGGGACAGCAGCCAACAGAGCAATGCCAGGAATTCCTGCCAGCAGCAGTTTCCTTATACCTCTGGAACAGTGCAAAGAAATAACAGTGCCACCAGAGGTGTATTTGCGTTCAGCTTCCCCTGTTAACACCCTGCTTTGACAGCACAACTGTGCATCTTAATGGTCTCTGTATTTTGATCTTTCTTGTTCACTGCTCAATAAATAATAATATTTTGTTTCCATGGACTTCAATTCAAATATTCTATCCAAGGTGCATACCTGTGAATAGTTTCCCTGTAGGCCAGCTCCTCTTTTGAGAAGGATTTGGTAACAAGTGGAATGGACTGGCTAATTCCCAGCCAATTATTTATTCAGAGAAACTTCTCCTGCTTGTGAGCAGACTGCAAAGTCCTCAGGTCTGTTTCTCACTCAGAATTATTCATGGCTTTTCTCAGTGACAGATAGTTGGTCTGCAAAAATGTGCATTTCACAATTTTTCACCCGAAGAAAGCTCAGTCACTCAGGGATCTGGGAACGTGACAATCCATACAAGAAATACAATGCTGTGCTGCACTTTGGACACTGACACAATGCAACACTCCTGGAAAAAGAGCTAAAGATGCTCAGATTCTAGGAAAAATGTTGGTTTTTTCAGTCTTTACCTGGACAGCTTTGTCCCATATTTCTGTAAGGGGAATGCCAGCAGGATTGTTCCAAGAGCCAGAGTTTTTAGATGTCTATAGTTAAACCCAGTACCCCAAGCAGCAGATACCTGACACATTTTTGGCTGTGGAAGGTGATGAACTACCAAGAAGAAAACTGAATTTCTTCTCCAAAGGCAACCTCTGACCCAAGACCTGTTGCTTGTTTCAGACATGCCATCTCATTAACCATAAACATGCATTACATTGTCCTTTTCCTTAAAAAGGTACTGAAAGATTCCCCATCCCAGTGAAGTCCACTGCAAATCTGCCATACAGTCCACCCAGGTTATGATATTTTTCTTACTCAAAAGTGGACCATAAGTACTATCATCTTTGATATGGTACCTCTTATATAAATTTATCCTGCATATTTTTATTCCTCAGCAATAAACATTTGGAGAGTTTGTCTTTACAAACTGCTATTTCACCAAGCTGTATATTTACACAGACATAATTTGCCAGTCCCTTTGTTCACTCCACAGCATCCAATTATCCTCCGAACTCCTTCACAGAGAACTTAATTTCTCACTTTGGCAATTTCTACTGTATTTCAGCTAACCTTTGTGCCTGGGCTCTCTACAATGTGTTAATGGCTCTGATCTTTAAGAGCTGCAGACCCACTGACAATTCCCACCACGTCCCTTCCCTGTGGCACCAGGGCCTTCCTGCCCAGCTGTGCACTTGTCTCCCTCACCTGGCTTCTGCTGCATCCCCACCTTTCTTAAATCAAGAATTTTTCTTGCTCTCTATTATTCTGCCCCACAGGTAAGATCTGATTCAGCCATGTTTATTGGTGCCTGGTGCCCCCCACACACCTTTACATTTTCCTTCTCACAAATGCTGGGCTGCAGTCACACGTTCCCTGTAACCACGTGTTAACATTCAGTCTATTTTTATTTTGCAGGGATGCTAGCACTGACTTGGAATTGCTCTTGCTTCAGCACCAGGGGAGGAGGGAGAGAGAGGATGATTTTGCAATTAGCGATGCCCAGCTCTGCTCCTCCTCAGGAGGTGACCAGCTGCTGCAGCAGCAGGCCAATGCTCAACATTTGGAAAACCTCCCTGGATTTTCTTCCCTATCCTTACAACAAGTATAACTGGATACAGAATGATTTCCAAACAACTTCATTGCGTAAACATTGAGAAAACCAGAAATATTTTAGATAATGATCAATATTTTGAGGGGAAAAAAATCCCAACCCCCTAAAAAAACAAACAGAAACCTCCTACCAACTACTTGGATTAGGATAGGGAAGATTTCATTATTTGAGACCCCAATATGTTGTGAAGTCATCCTTAATTAAATGGCTTCAGCTTTAAGTATTAATCCACTTTTTAAAATACTGCTGGAGTGTTTTGAGTCCGTTTTGGACACGCCTCTCTCAGCCCTCCCCAAAGAGCACCTGTTTCACTCCGGCTGGGATGATGTAAGGCAAGATCCATACGTTAAATGCGAGGGTGTCCCCTAGTGGCGGCAGGCCTGGATCTTTTCCATGGGACACAGGCAAACCACGAGGAAAGCATCCAGGAAGGCTGATGATCCCTGAACGTTCGGTGCCACCCCAAACGCACGCGTTTGCTCTTTATGCAACGTTTTTGCTTTTTTCTTGCGCCTTTTACTTACTTTTCTTTCCTACTTGCTTCATTACCTCCTGTGGGATTTCTTTCTCACTCCATAACATCCATACAGAAATAGCAACTACAACTTTCCCTAAAGACAGTGGTGGGTTTAGGAGTTGGTGAAGTCATTCGAAAACATCAAAAGTCAAAGTGGAATAATTTCATTTTGAAATCTGATGCCACTTTTACCAGAAATCTGCACTTTGATTTTCACCAGTGCAGAGTAAGTCATTAATTCACAGTGTTCAGTACCAAACTGCAAACCCTGCAGCTTCCTGCCCTTTCCTCCAAGGCAGCTACAGGGCAGCAGTGCAACACTGGGGGCTCAGGACACACAAAAAATACCACACTCGATCTCCTCAACAGCATTTTTCAGAATGCCTGAGCCCTCCTGAAACTAATTCCACACAGCAGGTGGCAGTAGGTTGTTCCACTCATTAATTTTCGTTGATAATTAAATTATTATTTTTAATATAATTAATTAAGCACTGGTAGCACGGGTTTGGTTCTCTTCTCAAACGATTTATCTTGTGAAAACCTTGCAGACATTCTCAGGAAGATTTATGGCCCTGTTTGTGTGTCTGTATAGGAATATAAAAAGACTGACAGCTGCTCTTTTTGTGCTCTGCCATCCTGTGGATTTGTTGGCGTTTAATCAAAAGGAAAAGATTTCTTACTATATGTTGCTACAAAATAGCAAGAGGCAATACACAGTAATTACAGACAAGAGACCGAGCAGAGCAAAAGGAAGGAGAAATCCATCTCTGTTCTTTCCCCTGTTCTGCTGTTTCCTTCCAGGGAGAGAGTTAAAGGAAAATTTGATGTTGTTTCTTTGGGGCAATAAAGACCAGAAATCCTGCACGCAAATCAAGATGCAAATGTGCTCGTCAGTGTTGCTGTGCTGCCAGGGAAAGAAGGGAAAGCACTGGAGTTCCTGGGAGAACAAGGGCAGCCCCAAGGGGACCCTGACAGGCAATGCCAGCGGTCACGTTCAGGCTGCCCACACACTCTCAAGCAAACACATCAAACCACAGCATCTGGACATTTTTGTTTTGTGAAACTGGTCTGAAAACGTCCTGGGAACCACGAGAGTTTGGGAAATTTTCCATCCTGCCAGTTCTCTCCCTGCACTTTAATGTTCTTGCTGCCAATCCACAGTCTATAGAAAACACATTTGTTTTAACCTAAGGCTGTTTTTCAAACCCCTGGATGACTTCAGGTCACCTGAGTGAACCGTGAGGTTTTGTTTCATTTTTCTTGCTCCAAACAAACTGATGGAAAACACAAAGATGGGTAGAGCAGGCACAGAAATTGATGGACACAGCCATTGTGCGATGAGGTGATGTGGGAACAAGACTGTGAGGAATGAGTTTGAATGATGTGTTTGGGTGTCAGCCTCCAGCAGATTAAAAAGTCCTGCAGTAAACGGGATTCCTTTCACTTCTGACGGTTTGGGGAAAACAAAGGCCACAAGTTACCTGCTGTTTTGGATACTAGAATAGCTTGCCATCAGATATTAATGATTTTGGTGTTTTAACCTGATTCAAGCCTTCCACCTCTGCTACGGAAGCATCTGCTGGTGTCACGAAGTGTAACTGAGGTTATTGATCCGTGACTCAGTTGTGGAACAGCGGGAGCTTCCCTCACGCTTCTCAGGCTCGGAGGATATTGGGAGCTAACGGCTCCAGCCCCCCACTTTTTCTCCCAAAGGATCTGCCAGGGCTGACACAAGCAGGGAACTGCCCAACGGCACTGCCTGGGTCGTGCTGACTTTCCAATACGTGCACATTTCCATCTCTGACTTAAACCTCCTGGGCACGATAACAGCCCCATGCCAGCACGTCACTCACTCCACCTACGTGTTCATCCTTTCCTCTGATTATTTCCAGGTTCTCTGGGACTGTTTCCAATGGATATAATTGTCAGTATTACATGCTAATCCTGAAAGTATATTGTTCTTCCTAATATTCCCAGACCTTAAAACACAGGATATTTAAAAGAGAAGAAACACAGTTTGATGTCTATATTCTTCTACTTCAGGACTTTTGTAGAAACCCTCTTATTTCCAGTCTCTCATGACAACATGCAGTGGGTAAAATGTAGAATACTTTTTAAATATAACAGTAATAAATATTTTAGTGGTAACTCCTTATTGTAGGATGTAGTTATGCTGAAAAAATGAAGTTACCTCAGTTACATGACTTCAGGTAGAGTCATAACATAAATACTTTTGATAGCCAGGTTTTACAGTGCAAGCCAAGAAAATGTTCTATATAAACAGAGAGACAAAAATTATTTATTACTGTCACTGGCCAACGTTACATGAACCTTTCTGCATTCTTCGTACCACCTAAGAACAAGCACAATTCTCCTTTGCCTCATACCAAGTGATCTCACACGGTAGTCATGCTGAATTATGAGCCTAAACAGGCATCAATCACTGTGGAATTCCACAACTCATTAGCTTAAAGGTGGGTAAATGCTTTTTAAAAAAAAATATGTGGGGGGGAACAGAGAGCAAGTGAGAAATGTGATGTTATATAATTAACATCAAAACTGCTCATACATATCTTGTTATAGCTCAACATCAGCAGGACTGGTAGAGCCATCCTCTTAAATAAAATTTTAAAAAATGTTTATACTTAGTAATTCCCATTCATTAATGCTAAGTAGCTTGAAACAGCTCCCAGTACCCAGCACAGTGTTGTTGGCAAAGCAGCTTCCAATGCTGTGAAAATGTTCTATTTCTGTAATGCAATTTAATCGGTATTAATTCACTTCTTATTCACTGAAAGGCCGTAATCACCAGAAAGACTCCCGGTATTCGTAGAGGAGCAACGTGTGTAATTCCATCAGAAATGCACTGCACTCCAGGATTCAGGATAGCATAGAGAAAGGCTTCCAAAAATCTGTCCCTTTACACACCAAGGTCTATCTTCCAGAACTTTCTGACTCATCTACACTTATCTAGTTTAAGGCAAAGCTTGAGTAAATATTTTTATCATTAAATGACTAAAAGCTCTATTTTTCAGCATAACACCATCCACCAATATAGTTATTTCTCTCTTATTAAGTCAAATGTTCAACTTAATTAAGGAAATTCTCAGGGAAAACCTGATTTCTGTCAGTCGGTGGCAGGCACACAGGCTCAGAGAAAACAGCTGCTCTTTAACAAAAATCAGGGCATTTTGCAAGCATTAGACTGTGGCTTTATGCTTCATTTGGCTCTAGCAATCTTGCAAAAAATGCAAGTAGAGATGTATTGAGGTGCAAAATAAACTTGGGTCAAAACAGAAAAAACCAGAAAGCAGAACTGAACACCTTCTTGTCTCAGTGCAAGTCCTCAAAGGGCTCCTTCTATGTGCTATTTTCTTTCTTTTTGCTAAACCCCCTGGCCTCTGCTCACTTGAAAGCTGCTGAAGTTTTCAGCTAAAAAGCTACTGAGCTAAAGCCTTAAATAAGGCCTTCATCAACCATCTATGAAAAATTCATATTTCTGACAAATTTAATTTGGGTGTCACTTCACCAAGAGAAGAGAATGTCTCTACAGGAAGAGCAACATTAACAACTAATGTTCATTAAATCTCTTCACTGAGAAACAATGGAAAACTCGCGTCTGAACCTGTAATTGGTTACTGCCAACTATTTTTTTCCCCAAAAACCTTCTTGCTTTCATTACTGGTAAAGCTGTCCTCATTTTTATGCCATATCCTATTTTCAGGTGCGAGGGCAGCACAGCAAAGCCCACAGCTCTCACCTAGGCATCCCCCAAAAAAAGCCCAAGGACAATTTTGCACAGTGCCAGGATGGCTCTGAGATGATCCCTGTGATGCACAGGGTGACACTCGAGGCCCAGCAGCACAGGGGCCCTGGGAACTCAAGCACACAGGAAAACTCATGGAAGTGTGGGAACCTCTGTTGCCATTCAGCAGTTTGCAAATTCCTTGGGGCTGGGCAGAGCTGTCTCCCCTTCCACACTGTTACAGTTGGGTCTGTCAGAGCCTCCCTCACACCTTTCTTTTTCCCTTTTTTGGAACTAAGCACTTTTTTCAAATACAGCCACCAGCACCCCCCTTGTTATGTGACAGCTCTGTGATAAATCTGCCACGAGGCTGACATGAAGACATGAAAGATTTTTCAACTCCCTAACCCATCTAAGAGGTTTCAGCTCCATCTTTTCACCTCTAAGGAAAATGCCTGAATGGCATCTGTTTGAAAAAGGGGAAGCAGAGACTCAGAGCTGAGAATTCCACTCCACGCTGTAAAAACCAAACACGCCATCCTCAGAATCTGTGAAGAGCAGAGCATATGTGTGTAAAACTCGCTAACCCCGTGATCAGGACATTCTCCTAGGAGGAGGATTTATGTGTCTTTTATAGAAAGCCATGGCTGGATAAAACAAACTAGTCCCTGGAGATGGCACTGAAAAGTCAACGTTTCCTGCCAGATGGTACAGCGCACACAGGGCCCGTGGGAGCTCCCCCAGCTTCCAGCAGAGCTCCGTGCCTCGAGGATACCCGAAATACCAGGGAAGAGCAGGCGAGCGCAGCAGGGCTTCTGTGCCGGGCAGCACTTGGGCTGATCACCAAAGAGCCTCTGCCTCCATCACAAACACTTCTTGATGCAAAACCACTTGCTACACGCACCCCTCAGCCTTCAGAGAGACCAAGATACAGATCTGATTCTGGTTTTATTTTTACAGGCCAGCACAAAATGAAGTGTGAGGAGGCTGATAAATGCGAAGAGCATGGTGCCATGGTTACCAGTGACATTAGATCCCTGGCTGAGCAAACTGCTGCAGGAATGATTTCTGTATAAACAGAATTACTCAATTATGTCAGCAGTGTGTCCATAAAACGTGATGCAATCGGATTTCACAGATGCAGAAGGTGGTTGGTGTTTGCTCTGCCTGCGTGGAGACGCCTCAATGAGCTCTTTTGCTCTGCTCAGTGGTCACACTGCTTCCACTCTGACTTCTCTGACCACACCAGCTCTGCCCTGACTCCCAAGAAATGGACTGGCACTGAGCTGGCTGAAATTATGACTCTGCCATATCATTCCAAGCAAAACAAAATGTGCCAAAAAGAGTTTAATTTTTCTCTCTCTCATGGAAAAGACTCAATTTACCTTGCATAATGTAGTAGAGGCCAAACAAAGCTCTGGAATTCTGGAAACCTGAGTCATTCCTGTCTCTGGAATTGGAAGCATAGCATGATACTGGTTGCAGTTTGTCTGGTCTAACCATGAGCCAAAGGCAGAGCACGTTGCTGGGGCTGGTCCAGTTGAGCTGTGACTACATCCAAGGATGGAGATTTCACAGCTGCTCTGGGCCCCTGTTCCATGTTTTCCCAACCTCACTGAAGCATGATTGCATGGGGTAGGTTTGTAAGCCGAAGCAAAGCTTCATCATCTTGCCTTTCATCTATTTTTGCTACTGCAAAGTGGAAATAATATTATAATAATCTTTCTTAAAGTGGCCAGAGACCTGTTGATGAGAAACATGGCAATTGTCATTTCCACTTACAAATTCAAACTGAAGTCTGAGAACAGCAACAAGTTTAAGTGCAAGCATGCAAAAGCTGTTTTATTGCAGAAGCAGAAGGAAGAGGAATTTATCATGTTCCCAGATCTGATGCCCAGGCCTGTGCGGCATGTAGCTGCTGTTCAAAGAGGAGACACATCGGTTTGGACTTTGGGGATTTGGCACCAGCGACATGATCCCAGGAATGAGAATTCCAGAGGCTGGAATAGAAAGATATCCCTCTAATGGGATAGAGGTTCCATTCACCAAACAGAGAAATTATCATTGGGGTAACAGTTGAGAGACAAAAATTACTGACAGTATTTGATAATGCAGCAACAAAATAAATCCTCTATGATTCCAAAGAGGAGGAAGATCCTGCTGTGAGTCAAGCACTTATTCTTGTCTTGGATGCAGGATGATATGAAGTGAGACCGCAAACTAGTCACAGGTACTTGAACACTAAACTGCTCCATAAAGCTTTGGCTTTAGGCATGAATAGAACAGAGCAGCTCAACTTCCAATAGTAGGACAAAGTGCTGAGACCTGACTCTGGCTCTCAGCAAAGGTCAACAGGACAAGCTGTGCCCTTGGAAAATACCGTCCTGAAAGGAAGAATTCATCTACTGCGTGCTTGTGTTAAAGCGACACAACTCACACACACCTGGGAATGCCTGGGGCTCCACTTCCTTGGTGCCCACAGGAAATGCAGGATACAACATTGCCTTGGGGACAAGCAGGAGTGCATTTAACAGGTTTATTCTGTTTGTATCACACCCAAACAGCAGCACTGCTGTGAGTGGCTACTGGCAGCACCAGCACTGTAGTGGCATGGATTTTACACTCAAAAATTACTCAACTGGCCTTAAGCCCTCCTTCATGCCAACACAGCACCACAAATTAAAGGAGACACATCCATCAATGGCTTGTCATTAGCACAATCAAGTGGACCATTCCTACCAGTCTCTGAGATGATGACAGAAATTGTGTTTGAACACAAGAGTAAAAAACCAAAGGTTTTTTTTCTGAGATTCTGCCTTAGAAAAGTAACTCTTGATGGTCTCAGACTAATCCAAATATAGCTGATAAGTATCATTTAGTGGGTTTTTACAACTAGTACTCTTTCATATCTCACTTCACATCCCTTTACGATCCTTATCCCTTAAAAGCCTTTGATTGATGCTGTGAAAGAAAATCTCTGGAATCCTCATCTTCTCCTGGCTACTTTCAGCCACTTACTGTCAGATACCCACTGCCAATGACACTCTCGAGCTTCAGATGCTGGTCACAAATTCTGGAAACAGACAAGTTCCAGTCTCCCTGCCCCTGCAGCCAACACACAGGATTTACCATTTACTTCCCTGTTCCCTTGGCACACATAAACACAACTTCTGCTTAGTCTTTCCTTGTCCTATAGTCACAGCAAACAGCTTCTGCACTTCCTTGTCCTGGGACTGCTGGATACAGTGAATGGCAGATTTATGGGATGATTTATTTGAGGAAAAAAATTACTGGTCATGTATTTGAAATTTTCTGATGGTCTTTTCATCACTGGGCTAAATGTGGTGGTGTAAGAAAGGTAAGTTCAGCTCACGAGGAATTATAAGAAAAGATATCAAGGGGAACTGATATTCTTTCAGTAAATTTTATCCATTTAAACACAACTTCAGGTCTGTGAGTGGACGTCAGGGAAGCAGAACAGAGCACAAGAGGGGTCACAGGAGTGCAGAGCTGACCTGCACAGCCTCACACACCACTGCCAAACCAACAAATCACTGAGGCACTCAGGTCTTAAACAAAATGGTTCACAGCCCTTCTGCAACGCTGAGGTGAGACTTGGAAACCAGTTATTAAACACAATTATTCCATTCATGCTTTCATCATCCTTTTATAAGCCATTCCCACTGCCCTGAAGAGTGAATTAAGGAGAAGAGGATTAAAGATAGACGAATAATAAAGGATGAAAAAAGTAAAACATGAAAGGATAACAATGACACAAATACTCTAATTTCACCTCTCAGTAACAACTTTCATTTTTAATCCTTCACTGACTGGGAAAGGACTACGTGTATTGAAGAAAGTGCTTATATACAATTTGTGACTATTCTAATTAAATTTTTAAAAACCACAAAATGAAGAATTTCTATCAAGTTATATTGAATGTTCAAATTAAACCAAGAAAGTCTTATTGTCTTATTGTATCATTATCTGGTTTTCCATTCGAATGGCAAAAAGTTACAATTAATCCCTGATTTATTTTCTTTTCCATTTTCTATGGACTAATGGGATTCAACCACTCAGTTTTATCCCCACACACATCCCCTCTTCTATAAAAGTGCTCCTACCTGCAAGCTCCTCAGTGAGTACAACGCTTATTCCAACTAGTGCTATTCCCAAACCTATAGCTACCTATAATGATTGTGGCTGCTCTTGAAGAACACTGTAATCCCAAAATCAGAGTGCTGAGTTTCCATAGGTGTCCTTGGTAGCCCCCACAGGTGATTCCTGAAGCAAACTGTCATGGAAAAAGCTGACAAGCACCTGGCATATTCCTGGTAAGTGAGAAAAGGGCAAGGAAAGGGCTCATCATGTGTGCCCAAAAGCATGACTCTGTTGACGAATTCTCCTTTGAGGGAGGAGGCAGCCCATCACTGGGATTAGCTCCCGACCACACGGATTTGGAACATCCCAAACAAGACAAAACAACTTCTTTCCCTCATTTCTAGCATCTTCTGATTTATGTGAGCCAAGCATCTCTTAACATGGGTGTGTATAAAGACATGCACATGGAAAAGGATTTAGAAAAGCACAGACAATATTTTACCTTCTGAAGGATAAAACAGAATGTGTGTGTAAACAAATTCATCTACATTCACATTCTTCCTGCTTTACACCTGCCCATCCAGCGAGAGGGAGAGCCATGCATGTTGCTTTCATCTCTCATTCCATATGGGAAGCAGTTCATACATTTTTCTAAATACTTTTTATTTAAGACAAATACGCCCTACACTAGCACCAGTCTTCTAAAATAGCCATTTCAGCAACCATGTGTAAGATGTTCTTTTCTAATAAGAGCAGTAACAACAAGACTTAAGGTGTCAGGACTCAAGATAATCTCTCGGCAGAACACCAGGAGGGAGTTGTAGCAAACCACACTATAAATCTGGCTGAGGTGCTAAGACATTTTAAATAGTGAATCTACTTTAACAAAGTAGCAATTGTGTCATCTCCCTTTTTACCTTTGCTTATTTTGGGTATTTCTAACGCACTCACATAGTTGCACTTAAGTGCTAGACAGTAACTGTGTACGGGACTGGGTGTGAAAAGCAATGATTTCACAACTGCCTCTAATGCAGCTAAAAGCTGCACATTAAAAAACGGGGCAACATAAATGCTTAAAGACCCTAATACAATTCAAGAAAGAAAAGGAAAATGAAAGGAAAAAAGAATCAGAGGCTGTGAGACAGAGAAGTAGAAATAAAAGCAGCCAAGAAGGTGTTGGTTTGAAGGCATTGTGGAAGCACCAAAACATCACCCAGCATAGAGTGAACATGGCAGGGACGAGAAAAAGAAGATGCAGAAGATGCCTTTTCTCACTCATGTTTTACCACTATGACAAAATCATGGGTCCTACTTGCACAACCTACATAAACTACAAACACACTTCTCATAGAAGAACAGAGAATGGAGGAGAGAAGGACGTTTTTCTAGGCTGATAAAAATCAAGAGTTTGAAACCAGACGCTTATTTACACAGCAAATCCTCAGTTTAGAAGAGCTGGGTAAGTGGTGCTGCCTTTAATGCTCCTCTTTCATCTCCCAAGAGCAACAATTCAGAGCTCTCACATAACAGTGTGGGAAGAAGGTGCTTCCATCACTACTCCCGCTGTTCTAGAGACAGGATGGAGAAAGTCCCAATAACAGGAAAAAAATGTAACATTGCTCTGGGAAAAACATTTACAATGCCACCTCTTCTTGGGTGAGAAAGTGGATTTGTTTCTTTAGGACTTGCTGCATTTCTTTGTGGAAGCTGTTCACTGTCCCACTTCACTGCACACCTGGCACGTCCTCTCTGGATTTTTCTCCAGAACTGGATCCTGGCAGCTCAACAAGGGAGAAAAACCATGGCATACTGTAGGGCTTGGTACCTGGAAATACCCAAACTCCATCTCCATTTTCTATCTAAATGTCACAACTCTTCACAAAAAATCCACAGAAATAAAGCACTGAGTTTTAAGCACTGAAAGCCAAGATTTACTCCTATAAAATTCAGGCACTGAGCAGACACAGAGCCAAAGGTTTCGCTTTAAATACCCAAGAATCGCTCAGCTGGTGAAGATGTGCAAGAGCAGCTCTGGATTTCAGTGTGCAGCTGTTCTGTGACAGTCCCAGCACAGGCAGATCCAGCCCATTTTCACAGCCAGATAACCTCAAACGTGGAGCAGCTGGAAGGGCTGGGCACAAAGCAAACCCACTGCCAGAGAATGGCACACAACACAGGGAACCTGCCTACTACTATTTCTAATATTGTAAGGAAGCGATCCAAGGAAATCATCAGGGCTTTTACATTTGCTCTGCTGTGCCCCAGGAGGAGCAGCACCACCTGCACCACCCAGAAAGGAATTTGCAAAGCTGATTCTCAGTGAGATTTTCTCTTTTCAAAAGGAAAAAAAGTTAATTTTCAGCAAGAAGAATCAGGACCTTCGTGGAAAATATGATAAAAAGTTCACTGTTTTTAAAATTTCTATTTGTTTTTTTCCCATTAAAAAACAAATCTATGCTCTGGAACATTTTGGACGTCTTCTGAAGTTTTCACTGGGATAAAACACGAATTACTTGATGATCTCTAAGCCTCAAGATCACGTTTCCTTGCACATGTACAATGAAAAATATTGAATAAAGCTTCTAAGAAACCTTTCTTTGCTGGGTACTTAGCAAAATTGATTGAAATTCAGATTTTTTTGCCCACTGGCAAATTCTGATAACTCAGTATCTATTTGCATTCCAAATCAACATGGAAAATCGAAATATTCATAGACTCTCTAAAACAAAATGCACTTAACAATTTTGCCATAGAGAAAATTGACTTTTCAAAGCAATTTAAGCGCTGTTTTTCCTTTCTTGGATATACCTTCTCCTGGAAGTCAGCGTGGGGACTTGTAGCCCTGATTTTCCCCAGTGAGGTATCATATGCATTAGGGTTTTTTTTCCCCCCACCAATTCATGTGCTATTTTTGCCAAAAGAAAAAATAAAAGCAGCAGTTACTTAAATCTAGAGCTTTTCCTACCAGAATATTGCTACATTTTTAAATTAAGCCCTTAGGTATCAAATGAAATTTGAAGACGAAAAGAAAAATATTCACACCCCAAAGTAGCCAAGTGACCATTAATCATTAAAGTGAAAATCACCTCAAATCCAGATTTAAGTTATTACATGAAAAACCTGAAGCCAAATCTTTCCTCTCTCTCACCACAACACTATTGCTTAGTGGAGGCTCTTTCTTTAGTTTTTTCTAGGAAAAAATCCAAAGTAAATGCAATTTTTTACCTAAAGCAAAACAGGAACGAACCCAAGTCTCATGTGGTTCATGGAATGGGAAAAACCTTCTCTTTTTTATCTTTTAAGTATGTTTTTAAGCCAAGTCCATTGGGACAAGCTGCAAGCTCCAATAAATCTCAAGCGCCTCCACAGTCCTGCATTTCCCACTTTAGCTCACGCACCCGCATTGTCCAAAAGCCTGGGCTCTGTAAAACTCTGGGTTATTCTCAGGTAACTGGAATAATGGGAGAAAAGAAGGAACTCACCCACACATGAACCTATGACCTAAGCAGAAGGTGTCATTTAATATTAAACTTAATTGCAACACTTGGCTGTGTTTAACGAAGTCAAGCGACCCTGGTTCCCCTGCTGGGGTGATTTGCAATCCAACAGCCAAAGTCGATCACAGAAATGTGTCAGCACCACCAATTTATTGGGAATTGCTGCTGGAGTCACACCAGTGCCATCTTCCCCCTCTGCCACACTCTGTTTTGAATATGCACATGGACATTAATGACAGCCAGGCAGTGACTCACAACCCCTCACAGCTACATAGAGCAGGCCACGCGTGTGCCCACAGCAACGGCCTTCAAACACCACACACAAATCCGTGTTTGGAATGTCACTTTTAACATGCAAAAACGAGGAAAAAGGATTTGAGGCTTTTTAAGGAGGATTTTGTTTCCTAAGCGGCCATCGGAGAAGTGGGTGTAGCACGAGCTTCAGAGCCTACGACGCACACCTTTAGCCAAGCAGAATTAATGACTCTAATTAGCACTGCTGGGGGCAGCAGTATGAGGCAGGTATTTATACACATGGGAAAGCTCAGCTGTGCTAGGGGTTCTCCCTGGCACAAAACAGGAGGTTACCTGTGATAAGCACACAGAAATGGGAAGCTGCCTTTAGAGACGCTTTATATTAACAGCAAATAGTGATTCTCACAGCAGGACCACTTTTTAAACTATCTGAAAGTGCTTTATGATTAAAAGCATTACGAGCAGGCTCAGAAACGGCTGTTAGGCTGTGCCTAGGACAAACAAAATGGAAAGCAGACACTCCAGGTTGATTGCCATCATATCTGGTCTCCATCAAGAGCCAGAAATTACCTATATTTATCCCATTTGCATCATACACGTCAGTTAACGTATAAATAGAGATGAGTGTATGGGACCTTGTGCTGAACTACACCAGTGAGTCACCAAAGAGGGGGAAGGATAATCTTTTCTCTTGCCTCTAATAGGCAAGATAGTATTTATCAACAAGTTAAAAGCAAGGTAGGGGCACAGAAAATTCTGATGAGAGAGAGACAAGGCTGGTGAAAAACAGGGGCTCAGATGACCCACGGGATCTCCTTAAATTCTGCTGGACAAGGGCCTGAGCAAACTGACTGAGGTGAAAGCTGGCCCTGATTTAAGCACAGACTTGGACTAGAGGCCTCTAGAAATCTTTAAAATTTAAAGTATTCTGTGATTCTAAGAGGCAACACGGCCCAAAATAGAGAGGCAGTTCTGGGAATCCACAGCATCTGAGCATCTACCTGGAACTGTGCTCAGAGTATTTGCTTTTCTTTGAGACCCAGCAATCTTTGTTTTCTTGCTGGGAAACAGTTTTTATGATGCTCTGAGCGACAGAAGTAACATAACTATAAATCTCTCTCAGACTTCAGCAAAGTTGGGTTGTACAGGGACTGCAGAATATTGCACTAGAAGCCTTACAGGGGGTTTAGGGAATAGAGGGGCTAGGAAAAGGGAAAATGCATCTCACTTGTAGCAACATCATTTAAATCCAGTTCTGGTGCTTGCATTTATCCCCACAGTGTTTTCTATCATAAATCAGGTATTATTTTCCTTCTGCACAACAATAAACAATACAATCAGCAGCAACATCTGGGCTCTGCTTTTCTTAATAGCACCTTCATGCAGTTATAACGTAAAATACAAGAATTGGAACTGGAAATAAACCAGAAATGCTAATTGACACTTGGAACTTTATTACAGCTGCACAGTTTAAAGTAATTTTAACTGTAGACTCTTGCTGTTAGGTTATATTTTTCAGTAACACCTTTTTCATCCAGAGATGTTTTCTTCATCATCATCACTGGCATTTTGGACGGTTTAGACTTACTTTTCCTTCTTTTTTTACAGAAGGCCATGGGTCACTTTGAGCCAAGATTTCTCTGTATGCAGTGAGTGTCCTCAGCCACCATTCCCTGCCACGTTTCAGGACGAACAGAGCTTCCTCCCAGTGAGGTACAGACTGACCTGCAGGGTCCCTGCCGTCTTTCCTTGACCTTTGACATCAGGCACTTATAGTAAGGCAGGCCAGAAGTTTAGGCATGGCACCAGGTGTTACCTTCTACTTATCTGACCACATTTAGAAAGGGCACACGCTGAAACCCCTCATTTTATCATCCCTCCTAATGCTGCTGTGTCAATGGTGCTGGCCTTTCAATGTCTGTGCAACACTTCAAGTAACACTTCTGTAAACTGCCCCACAGTGATAAAAATGCAACAGCATCCACAACACTAGGGGGGAAAAGTATAAACCTGCCCTGATGCCAGTTTTGTCTCCCAGACCTTTGGAAAACCGTAGAGCTAAAGACACTTGACCTGATCTGTAACTTAACTGCAAATGCAGCTGTGAATGCATGGTAGTGCTTAAAGTGTTCCTTGCAGAGTAAATTCTTTCTTTACACATCAGTTTATACCATTTCTACTGCTGGGAACATCAACAAATCTCTAATTTCCTTTAGCTCAACCTTACATTGATCCACAAAGACCTTAGGAATGCTCCCCCTTCTCATTATATTTTTATTTTCCTGGGAAGAGAGAAGGGTTCATGGTCATAGATAAACAGTGCATTGAGTTTCCCTTCCAACCCCACTTTAGCAGCCCATGGAAACACCTTCCAAAGTTCCTGCAGCCAGCACTGCTGACTGCAAATGCCTCCAGCATCCCTGAGCTGATGGGAAGGCTGGAGAGGGGCCAGCACTGTCCACTGACTCATCACCTCTGTCACTGCTGCTCTCCAGCCAAGCTCACAGAAAAGCCTGGGGCTTTTGTCCTTGTTTATTTGCCAGCCTCCTCCAAGAAACCTTCTTGTGTGTTCCCTGGGAGCACCTTGAAACTCTGGTGTCACAGTGGCTACAATAACACAATTTACAGTAATTCAGAAGCAAGTTAATTAGCTACAAATATATGCAAAATTCACTTACCACATCACTAAGATTTGTGAATTCTTTGCATTCAGTCTCTTATTTTCTTATTCCTTGTTCTGCCTGATTAACACACGATGCATTTTCTTCTATCTTGGGGTTAGATGCCTGAAGCTTTTCCACAGTAAATTACAAACAATTCACATTTCTTAAGTTAACATTCATTGTTTCACTAGAAAGAAAAAAACCAACAAACACTTCATAAGTCTCAGGTCTTTTATTTCCCGTGAAATCAAATAATCACCGGTACAGGCTGATCCCAAAATCTTATTTACTTCCATGGGTTTGAAAAAATTATTCCATAAATTTGGGTCAAATGCTGTTTTAATATTAATAAGTGATTTACTGTTGACCTTGGGTAGCCAGAATTCTATTTTTTATCTCTACCAGGTTAGCAAATTTGAAACAATCCCCATCTGCCATCCACCAGCTAATTATGCCTCTGTTTGCTACCATTAGTTAATAGTAACTACAAGCTGGAAAGATGTCCATTTAGCTGTACTTGCATAATTTGGGAAAATTATTTGTAGCAGGGAAACAAAACCAGAAAGGGACCAAAGGAACAAGGAGGGAACAGAAGGAATTCACTGTCACCAATTTCATGACACAACAGGGCACCTTCCCAGCACCAGTCCCTACACCAGGAACTAAGTGCAGCTAATGCTGCTTATGGATAAAGACGGACAACACTCAGCACTTTATCAGGGGTGAAAAAATAGTTTTGTGATGCCCACATACGCACTACACACACATGGATTTCTGAATGGAAATTCTGGGAGGAAATCAGGCAGCTGTGCTCAAACCCATGCTCAGTATCCCACTTGTATCTAAACTCTGAATCTGAGCTGTACCCAAAATGTTGCCCATATGTTACTTATTTGCCGAGGGATTTGAGGGAAAGGAGGTTAAGCAGTACATTCAGACAAGCTCTGACAATTCATGTGTGGAGCAGACACAAAATAAGGAACAGCAGTTGTATAACTGGAGGCAAAGGGGAGAGAGAAATGGAAAGAGGCAAGCAAAAGGTCTACAGCTGAATCATGCCCAGTGTCCCCATCTTTTTTGGTTTTAAGAGAATCCTTGGATGTGGAAAAACAGTTTAATTTGCCAGTTTGTCATTAAATGCCAGCCTATACCTATAACTACTACAAAGAGCAGGTAACTTTCAATAATTCCTACAAAAGAAGGCAAAAATATTACTGAAAGTATCTCATACATCTCCCTCACCTGACTTTCTGATACTTCCTCTTCCCATGCCCACTCCCCAAAATGAAATAAATTAGGAAAAAAAAAAAATCTAACTATATTTAGAAAGAGTAACAAGCCATCCTTGACTTACTATTTTTCTGACTGACCCTAAACCTCCAACATCTCATGTTCTGTTCCATCCACACAGGTGGGAAGCCACTGTGACACTTCATCCAGGGTGGAATCACACCAGTTTAGAATTGCTGAGCATCATAAATATGACGCTAATTAAATGGGTGGGGAGCAGGGAAGAGACCACACAAAAACGTCACAAAACCCCGATGATTTCTATGAATAAATGCCCAAAATTCAAATTTCACAGCTGGCAACTTCAGAGAAGCTCCTCTGACTCCCTGCAAATTTCTTTTCAGCAGGAATATTAATTAAGGTGGGTTGTTTTTTTTTTTCTTTGCACACAGGCAATTCCCTCTGCATCTGCCACACAGAGTGATTCTTTCATTTTCAGGAACAGGAATTTAAAGGAATCCCTGAAGCATATCAGAGCTGGGCTTGTGCTAAGTATCAACCATACTTACCCTTTAAAAGATTTTATTTGTCTTATTTAAAATATGAACACTAACTCAAGACTTGCTATCATTTTGCCTCTGCATGGCTACGACAACTGAAGAAGTTAATGGAATACATAAAATACCGCAATAAACCCAAGTTTGCCCCCCAGCATTTCAAGTTCCCTTTCTAAATTAGTTCAGGGAAACAGCAATTGGGTCACTCTCATTTTAGATCTCCCAACAGCAAAAAGGCAGATTTCCCTGATTTTGGTAAAGAAGCCTAAATTGTTGGTTAATTAACAAAGCCATTTAACTTTAGAAATCAATCAAGTCCCAGAAGGGAATGTCAAGGTTACCTTGAGTCAAGAGCACTGTAAAGGAATAAAACAAGGTTTTATCAATATCACTATGCCACAAACATTGCTTTACGCCGAACATGAAAGAAAGAATTTCAGAGGGTGAGAGTTGAAAGCAGAATTGACAATACCTTCAGATAGTTCCGTCAAGATCAGGGCCACAGTGATTACTTTTTCTCTCCCAATCACAGAGGGGAAGATAAAACACACCTCTGATTTTTTTTATTTTTCTTTTTCAATAAAAGAAGGGTCATTGAGGTTGAAAGTTGAACAGCTGGTTAGAAGCAGCACTAACATCAGCCACAAAGGAGGACAAGTTTAAACAGAGTCACAGGATCTCACACACTGACGCCAATAAAGCCTCACTGCTTTGTAGCACCCAGGAGAGCAAAACCAGCCAGATACCTGAGGAATGCACAAATCCCAGGAGCAAACTGGAGGGTGCAAGGAAGGGACACAAAACCTCCACAAGCAACTCTTCTGGGGCTGCTGAGGGTCCGAATGCCTCACCAAAGGGCTGCTTTTGCTTGTCCCTGGACAATATTACCAAAATTGTTAATACTGAAACTGCTCACCAGCACAACCCACCCAGCTATGCCAAAGGACTCCATGAACATTGTGATCCGGGGGATAATAAACAATAACTTAAGGACACACAGAAACACATGGCCTTTTCTATACAATACTTCTAGGTTTGCTAAGGACAATTTTGTCTAAATTCCATCCATCTCTACCAGTGCTCTTCTGAGTGTACAAGTCACACCCATATTTTGGGGTTTTATTGTTATTTTTACACAAACCCCCCCAGAGGACTAAGTGGGCTCAGCAGGTTAAAATAAAGATTGAAATCTCAAGCCCTCTGACAAAAGAAAGTAACACGTTCTCAAACACCATGACAGGGGAAGGGTACGAGGAGCCCCAGCTTACCTGACACGGCCCAGCAGACATTGATTCCCCTTCACGGGAACACTTCCGCCCAGTCTTCCCACAACTCTGAGGGGAAAAAATGCAGCCCAGGTGCCAGGGTCTCTGCTGGTCCAAAGACCAAGCACAGTTCACAAAATATTTGCAGCAGAAGCAGCCAAAAATGCCTTGACAAGCAGCAGGGGCTGTGGGCGCCGTGAGGGGATGCAGCACTGGGTGCGGCCGCAGCACCCCCTCAGCCTCACCACAGAGGCAAAATGGCGCCCCGCCCTGAGGAAAGCCTTCAAAAAAATAAACTTAGCACTCTTACACACACTGTTTTATTGGGAAAACACATTTCCTCGGGATTTGGCAGCAAAACATAACTGGCTGATGTGGTGTGGGATGGCGAGATAGCTTGTGTGTCCTTGTCACCCTCACAGCAGTGAGGACTGCAGGCCCCTCACCTCAAGGCCCAACCTTTCCACATAAAAACAACAATTGTGAACAGGAGCTAGAAAAGTGTAAAATCCAAAATTCAGTACCCAGCAAATGCAGATGTACAAGGAATTTTAAACAAATAACATGTGTGTGCACGCACAAAGAAATACCTCAAAGAAAGATCCCATTAATTGCCATATTGATGAGCTCCCTCTGGCTCCCATCCCACAAATCCTTCTGTGGAAGGAGTCACACCCTGAGCAATATCAGGATATCGTTTAAAATGTGCATTGTTTGTCCCTTCTGATACATTATACATACAGCTCTGCTGTCTCTAAGGCAGGAGCAATCCAAACACAGCACTTTCAATACAAAAATTCATTAGAAAACACTCCTGGTCTCAACCAAAACAGGCCATTTTCCCTTCCTTTTGGATTTCAGAAATAGCCTTATGCAAAAAAAAAAAAAAAGTGCTGACAGTTGTAATGATAAAAAATGAGAGGAAAATGGCAGTAAATAATGTAGTGCCTTTTCTAAGCACATCAAGGGTTTTGGAGCTTCAACATGTGAAGGGTCTTTTTTACCTCAGTGAGCTGGGTAATATAAGGGGTCTAAATGTAGAGAAAAAGAAAATATCATCTGTCACTGCCGTAACAGCAAGAAGATAAAATTATTTCTATAGACTGAAAACAGAAGTGCTCCTGAAAAAAATCCTAGCTGGAGAATTATTTTTGGAATAGTACTCATCAAGAGGTTAAGGGGGGGAAAGAAAATAGTGTTCATTGAGGGAAACAAACATAACAAGAGAAATTAAATATTTTGAAGGCCTACTGAAAAATAATTTCTAAATTGAATTAAAATTTTAGGAAATTTTACACAATTAACTGGTCACATTTTTCCTTTTCCCCACTGTGTGGGTGACATAAAACATACAAACAACGTAGTCAGATAGAGATGCTATACAGACTGATATTGATTTCTTTTTTTAATTTTAATGCCATGTAAACCAAGACTTGAGACCAACTTAGGGCCAAAAGACATGAGATATGAGTTTTAACAGTTCTGATCAAGCCATGCCAGCAGACTGGTTTGATTTTCCCTGTTTTCTGAACAGAATCAAGGCTGCTTCTTTCCCCTTTTGCACCACTGTGGCTGCACCATCTTTCCCATCCAGCTAAGGACTGTGATTTTGGGCAATTTGAGAATCAGATCAAAGCATTCAGCAAAGCTGCAAGAAGCCTACATGAAATCTGAAAGTGCGTGAGAGACTGCGTGGAGAATTCCATTCAGCTTTCTGAATGCAATCAAGGGCTCTGTCCTCTGACCATGATTTTTTCCCAGGTTTAAAAAGTAATGCTGTGTTTTCTGAATAAGCTTCGAAGTACTAAACTGTTGGCTACAAATTATTATATATATTATAAAGGACAACTAGGGAGAAACATTATTATTTTAAAAGTTATTTTTCTTTAAATTAAGGTTTGATAATTTTGCCTTTTACACCCTCAGCCTTCCCTTCTAAAGCACTGTTAGTCTAAAGAAACCCGATCAAAGATAGGTGGTCTCCATTTTTCAGCAGCTGGAAAACCTTTCTTCCTTTAAATTCTTTCACTGGAATAAAAGGACTGAAGTAATTTTGCTTAACGTTCCTGAGAATATTCCACCAGATTGAAGTCAAATAAGAGAAATTTCAGCTCCAACAATGAACGCTGAATGTGCAAATCATACATGAATCATTAATGATGTTTAATCAGTTCTGCCTTGTACAAAAATGCTCCAGCATGCAGCAGGCACTCAGAGCAGCCTCTTCTCTTCCAGTGCTCCATACCGGGATGTAGGAAATGGCACCCCATGTTCTCAGAGAAAATGAGAAACACTGGATATATTCAATGTCAGTGTGATCAAAGGGATCAGCTAAAACACTCATGGCATGATCTTTCCACTTAATACCTTTTGTCTGTATAACTCTCAGACAGGATTTCATCTCAATTTGCAGAGAGCATTTATATTTATCTAGCTCATTCAAACTGCAGATATCATTAAAAGAAATGCACTAATACTTTGTCATCATCCTGACAAATCCCGAGGGAATGTAAATGCCTTGCAGACAAAATCCCTTCAGATTAAACCCAAGGCAGGTCACTGAAGAAATCTGGCTCATGACATCACCCAAACGTGCAGCAGCCACGTGACAAGGCAGCACAACACTCCTTGATAAATGCACAAATTTTCCAAGACAGGTTTAATAATTGCTCACCTAGACACCTTCTGGAAGATGGACACGAGTGTGCAAAGACAAGTAAAGTGAGGGAAAAGCCTCCAAAAAAACCCCCAGGAAATCTAACCCTGAACCAACAAAACACTTGAACTCCATATTCAGTTTGCTCTGTGTCATTCCTAAACCAGGCTGTGTGTTTGCATTAACAGCCAGGGTGCAAAACACAAATCGGCTTGGAAAGAAGATCCGAGACCAGCAACGACTCTCCAGAACTACAAGACTGCTTCAGTCTTGCACCAGTCTCCAAGAAAAGCTTTACGACCAGCACCAGCTACGTCCCTCCTGCAACAGGAGGTAGACAGACAAATAATAAATACATTTTCTCACTGGGTTCTGCTTTCTGCAGGAACTCCTTTTGGCTTTCCTTGCTTTTGAGTACTGAACAGAACCATGACTGAACCTGCTTCAGAGTCCAAGGATGCAGAAGATCACTGCCACCTGCAAACAAACTGTTCTGTATTTCCTCATCTATAGAAGGGTTCAAGGAATTTAAAAATAACCCCTGACAAAGGCTTTTCTTTCAGCAAAAAACCAGCACCAGCCAATCACTGCGACTGCTACATTTAGCATCAGCAGAGATGGAAACTGGCAGCAGCAGCATTGTACAGCCCCTTCTTAAAGAAGATTGACACTAGAGACCAAAAAGGCTCTCAGTTACTGAACCTACACAGATTACTTCATTCATGCCAAGACTCCCTTTCAGCACAGGATCACTCAAAGATTTCTATCCTGATAACTTTTACTGATAAGAACAACCTGCACTCTCCCATGCTGCCCTGATCTCACACGCTAGGCTGGGCTTTAGGACATGTACGAGATAAGCTGGTATTTGTAGGCATTATTTTGCTTTATCTGCCCTTTATTCTGCATGCTCCCTTCCAAATGGATTTCTTGTTTTTAAAAATCAACCCCAAAAACTTCAGATTTCTCTCTTGTTTCTAAGTCTGGAGCCAAACCTGGAACTGCCACCTGCAAGTTGAAGCATTACTTCAGGCAAGGAATTGTCATTCATTTTTACCTGGGTTCCAGGAGGATTTCAGACATTCCATGGTAATCCAGAGTTTTAAAAGAATTAGTAATACACTCATAAATCAACCCGAATTGGAAAGCAAGAAAACAAGCGAAGTTGCATTTTATCCTGCTTTTTTTTTAAAGGCTGCCAATCCCATTTCCTTGGATTTGAGATGCGGGCTGTCCACAGCCTTGATATGGAGTATTTCAGAAAGGGACAAAGAGCTCAGCACTGCATTTGAACCACATGGAACGGGGAGTTTATCCTGGAGGTGCTGAGAATCCCGGGCTGGAGGGGCAGCAGCAGGCGCCGCTGTCAGCTATGGTGAATGCAGAGGCGCAAAATGAATTTTTATCCGAGACAAAGGCCAAGATATTCAGCTCTAGAAATGAATCTCCCAATGTAAACTATTTCCACTTCAAGAGGAGCCTTACTCAATTAAAGCCTGTAGTATCAGCTTCAAGTGAAGAGATCAGACAGAGGTCCCCAAGCAATTACATGAAACAAAGTCACCCTTACAGCAGCCTCTGTAATAAAACCAGGGCTCCATTTCATACTGTTTTATTCTCCAGAGATATTTTCTAACTAGGTTTCAAAAGGAATTCAACTTTTGCAATTCACAAGCCCAGATTAAGAAATCCAGTCCGTAGGTCAAAGACACAATTATCTCAATTCCACATAAATCTCCTTCCCTCACAGAAAACTTAACAGCTTTTTTCAAGAGCAAGTAAAAAGAATCATATAACTGATGTATGAATATTTTCTCATTGTGACTCCTCTCCTAATTTGTCAGAAGCTTCAGTTTTCTGGAATTTAATATTATTTCCTACTAAAAAAAAAAAATCTGTGAAGAACTTACTTGTACATAGATTGATGGAAGTAATGAAACCCAAATTGTTGCTTTGAAAAAATATTCATTAAAACCAGTTTGAAAACCTCACTTTTTTAGTTTTCCAATCTGAAATTCCTGAATTTTTCCCCTGTTGCTGTGTTCAGTGACATTTCCTACCTTTTGCAGTGGTCTAATGAAGTCCTTCAGCAGCTTTAAAGACTTAAATCCTGCAGTGACTTCAGTTTGCTCAGGTGGACTTTCACCTTATCCACTCTAACAGATTTAAACCAAGTTTGTTGCCTTGTCTGCAGCCATATTCTATAATTCTTGCTGAATTTTACAGTCATCATCAACTTATCCATGGACTTAATTTAAACATTCACCCAGGTATAAATCACAAACATATAAAATATAGCACTACATGTGAAGCTGATCAATGTTTCTCTTAACACCTACTTGAACCCTTACCTAACTTGTTGCACATCGATGCAAAACTCTAATTTCTTCCTTTGCTGTGAGGGAACAAAGGGATGAACTGGGCAACACCCCCTTTACAAGGCTCATGTGTTGGAATTAACATGTGCAACAGCAGAGGCAAAATTTCAGTTCTACTTAAAGCATCTAAAACTCCCCCTGGCCAGAAAAATCACCTTTTTCTTACAAACCACAACTATAAACAACAATGAAAAAGACAGGCTCCTCTAACTTTCTTACTAAATCAACCACTGAAATACTGGTAAACCTCTAAATCTGGAGCAGGCATAAAAAAACCCTGAAAGCTACAATAGCTAATGTCAAAATCTATTTTTTCCTTTAACAATAATGCAATGGCAGTGCCTTGCTGTAGCCTTTCACACACAGTTCACAGTACAGCAAAGCCATGGCTGGTGACAGTGATATTAAGAGAGAAAGATCTACCAAGCAGGTTCAAAGCAAATGCAACATTTCATCCAGAAATCAAAATCTTAGGTGTGCACTGGGGAGAGACAAGGTGTAAACTCAACATCTTTATGTCCTGTGCTTTTATGGTGTCTGACAGACAGACCTAACTCAGCCTCTGAAGCACTAATGTGCTAAATAATAAAATAAGGAATCAAATGCCTCCACAACCCAGCACTGCAACTGAACAAAGTGTTTAAGAGCTATGGTTAAAGCAGCAAAACATAGATGAGTAGCATGAAGAGTCTGAGTCACTCCTGAAGCTTAGATTTTTAAGGGATCCTACCTACCACTGATGGCACGGCGGGAAGGGATGAGCACAAACACCCATAAGGCACGGCTGGGAATTGCTCTAAACATAGTGGAGGCAAATATCATTCCTACATGAACAGCAACTCTAAATTATCTGCTAGTTTATAAGCACAGTGTGCAAAACCACAGCAAGAGCACAGCGTAACCATGGTTTAAAAAACACAAGGCAAGGAAGTGGACGTTTTCTGGGGAAACTAAAGGGAAAGAGAGAAAGGAAACTTGTGGAGCAAGTACTGGCATTTTTATCAGCACTACTGCTCTTGGTAAGGATCAACAATCGCATCAAGGCACATGGCAGCCCAAAGCATCAGCGTCTCACTACTGCTCTGGCAAACAGCTTGGCCCCAGTACTTCATTCTCATCAAGTAATTCATCCTTGGCAGCAGCAGCTGGACCCTTTCCTCTGACAACCCTCCAGGGAAAGTCAGGGAACTGTTTAGGAACAAGTCTGGGCTTTTAAGGTAACGCTCCTAAATCCTCCTGCTCCTTAAAGCCACTGCAGTGTTATGTTCTGGGGTCAAGCTCCAAGGAATTGTTTGGCACTTGGGTTCAGTGAGAAAGTGTGTTAATGATAAACAGAGAGGAGTGTGGTCCCCCACAGATCCAAACAATCATCCACAGAAATCAGCTTCAAACGCCTTTACATGTTAAAAGCCAGTGCTGTTTGTATCTTACCTGTAACCTTTCCACACCTAAAGCCCAACTGCTAAGCAGCAAATTGCATTTCAGGTGGTATTTTTGGCCACAACAGCATCACTGATTCAGATTTCTGACTGTAAGCAAAGCTTCTGACTAAATGCAAGACACACTGCTGTCACCAAGGGGGTGGCAAGGGGACCACTGTCCCTTTTGCTCTCAGAAAAGGACCTGCTTTGCCTGTTCCTGGTGTGCAACTGCAACAGAGGGACTGCAGCAGGCAACAACCAGGAGCAGGGAGAGCTGCAGAGTTCAGTCATCCTGCACCAAGTGACCACCCAAGGGACTGTGCATGTGACCAGCTCCCCTCCAGCCTCTCCAGCTCAGAGGGAGGGACCTTTAGAAGATGAACGGACAAAATCCAACTGACCTTTGCATGAGCCAAGAGCTCCCTGCCTTGTAGCCCTGCACTGCTGGAACAGTGGGGATGTGCCTGTGGAGCCCCTCAAGTCCCTTATCACTTCCACTCTTAGAGAAAGATAAATGCTAAAACTATTATGGACCAAAATGCTTCAGATAATTTCCAACTTTTTTTTAACATTGTCAGGTTATATAATTACAAGTCACACTGACAGCTGATGAAAACATTTACTGTTACTTTTTTGAGCAGGCTCAACTCATTAATTAATGACGCATCCAAACCAAAACAACTGACAGAAGCCTCCTGCCTCACCCCGTGTTATGTGGCCTTTATTTATAGATGTATCACTTCCACTTAGAGGTAGTTCAGAAAACATGTGAAGAGGGAGGCAAGAGGAATTGTTCCCCTAGTGCCAGAGTCAGTCCTAAAAAAGGCAAGGGGGTGTGTGGATCTAACCAGGAGAGGTGGGCTTTGAACCCAGCATTTCCAGTAAGCCAGGAATAGTGTGGCAGTGGGAGTGAGAGATTGTAACACAAACTCCACGAGTACCAAACAAAACGCCTACCATGGTACAGGAAGCCTTGAGATGTGCATGCACAACTAGGAGCATTTAGGCACATATGCTGGGAATGACTAAACCAGTCATTCTTGTTTCTCCTGTTCAAGTGGTCAGTACCTGCTACGGTCCAATGAACACCTGGCAATTCCATCCTGATGCATTTAGTGCTAGAACAGACATTTCGTGGAATTACGAATATCTCAGATGCATTCAGTTTGGGCCTGACATGATTTGGTTCAACTACAGCACTTTCAGATACCATGCCTATTACTCTGCCTACAAATACCTCTGAAATAATTCTTTATTTGGAGTTACAGAGAGTTTAACTATCTTCATAAAATTAACAAGTAAAAATCATTACCAAATGTGACCCTTTTTAACACATTCAAAACCCTAAATGCACTCACATCAAGATATCTGAACCTTTTATGCGCTATTAATGAAAACCCCCAGGGTTCTCACAGACTCCTGAGTGTTTCACAGAGTTATAACCATCAACAATTTTACTTTTTTCAGTGTAGGAATGCACCAGTGCACATCTGAAAGTGCAGACAAGCTTTGGGGGCAGAAAGCATGTGCTGCCATTCCCACAAAAGCCTTTGCTGGCCCTCACTCAGGAGTATCTTTTCCCTGACACTGCATTGCCTGTTTTCCCCATCCAGAGAGCATCAATTTGACCGAGGGAATGAAGCAGAAAACAAGACATTTGTAAAGACATTTTAAGAGCTACCATTGCCACACTACAATTCAGCCTCCTGCAGGCCCCTGACTGTGCAGCAGAGGTTGATTGCCTAAATAGATTCATTTATTTTAAAGGCAGCCAGCTTCCCACATACCTCTGTACAAAATAAACTGTGATACTGCTTATCCACTACCAGCACCTCTGGCACATGCATTTAGAATTACTCCTCATTTATCCCCACTGCTATCTGTATTTTAGATCAAATATTCTATCGCCTGCTGTTATTTTGGTTAATTAAAATGACCTTGGAAAAACAGGCCAGGCACAAACACTTAATGCTACCCTGCTGATTCCTGAATAAGTGGAGTGACTGATCTATCAAAAGCAGACACCAACTTCATTAACATCAACTTCCAACAATGGCACCTGAAATTCTGTAACAGCTTCCAGCACCGTTTCTTAACTACTATGACTTGTAAGAGTAATATTTATTATTATTATTTCCCAGCTTGGGTTTACAGACTTAACACTGTTAAGTTTAAACACATAAAAACCACTTTAATCTCAATGGCTTTGATGCCACCCCTTAAAAACTTGTGGAGTTCAGAGAAGCATTTCTAATTTTAAGAATATTTGAGTATTTGGTATTTTTACAGGGAATACAGAAACTACTGCCACAGACTGACCACTCACCCCTCTCGCTGCTTCTTGGCTGTTTTCTGAACTCCAGGGACTTCACTGAAGGGCCCAGAGCTGGCAGGTGGGAGAGGTTAAGCTCAGTAGACTCCAGTGGAAAGAGATAAATGGCCTCAGCTGGATCCTGTGAGATCTCAATGAGATCACAGCAAACCAGAGTCACAGAACACCGTCACAATATTTGCAAAGAGAAAACTGTGGCAATTATGTCTGTCAGCAACAGGATTGTTTGTTCTACAGCAAATAATTTATCCTCAAATTCAATGGGAAAACCTGGAAACTTTGCTGGGAGTATTCATCACAAGTCAGAGCACACTCAAATTATTCCCAAAAAGAAGTTCCCAAACCCTAAAGGGCTACATCAAGAAATAAGACTTGTGAGCAATTGTACTTGCAGTAGAAGCCCTGATCCTTCAGGCAGGCCACTTGGGAGGAGTGGTTTGATTAAAATATTAGTGATTTGGGCATGGAAGATGAAAAAATTAAGGATAAGATTGGTTTTCTTGCCAGTGTGTTCTAGTACCAAAGTGAAGTTTATGCGTCCTTTTGTTACTCGAGAAATGCTCTAAAACTATCTTTTGTCTGGAAAATTCTTTTGGAAACGGACAATATGCACAATAATTGTTATTGATAAACATTTTCACCTCAGAAATGTGTTCAGGACCGTACGTGCACAATCTAATCCAATCAGGAATAATTGTTTAGAAATAGTCTTATCGTAGAAACTATTTTGTTTTCACTCTGAAAATTGACTTGGTTAATTAATCATGAGGCTTTTAACAAGTATTTATACTTCTCCAAGGGCAGAGACTGAATATGACAGAAGTCTGCCCAAAAAGGCTGAGCTATTCAGCAAGGTACAAAGCAAGAATGAAGGCCCAGTTTCTAGGGGTTATTTCACTGTATTTTAACAATAACAGAAATATTTCACAACGTTCCCAAGGGACCATGTACCCCTTGGATTATGTACAAAGAACAACTGACAGGATAAAACAGAAAACACAGATAGAGGTTGACACATATCAGCACCCAGGGAAAGTGAGTATTTGTACCTCAAGGTGTTTATCTGTCACCAATCTTTCAGCGGGAGTCAAAGAAAAACAAAAGTCTGAAGTATTCACTGTAGACTGGGGCTTCCAATAGTTCCTTACATATGGACAAGCATTGAGAAAACCTGGAAGTGAGGGAAAGAGCACACCACCAGCAAAGGGAAAGCAGGAGACAACCCTGCCATGAAATAATGATCAAAGGGAAATGCCCAGCTCCAACAGAACGTGTTTCTCTTGGGGTCTCATCGGTGGGAAGAAATGCAGGGAGGAGCTGAAGCACCCCTTGAACCAGCGTGAGTGAGAAAGGCTCCTGTGGTGCAAGGATAAAGGGAAGTTGGGAGGTGATGCAGAGAGGAGAACTTGCTTGGGCTGGTGAGTCAGGGGAGAAGGTCTGGAAGCAGCTCTGTGGTGGGGGAAAGGCCAGAGCAGAAGAGCCATGAGATGCTGCGACGGCTTCTGGGATTATCCCCCCTCACCCAAGCCCTGTTTGCTGTTAGTTTAAGTCAGGCAGAGCAAACAGTGAAGAGCCATTTCCTGCAGGGAAGCCCCTCTGCAGCATTGTCCATCCCATGAGCTGTGGGCAGCAGGAGCCAGGTGAGAGCCACACAGCGATTTCATAATGGAACTGCCCTGCCATTCACTTGCATGTGTGAGCTAAAAACACCCAGCCCAGCAAACCTGGCGTCTGACGTCTCGAGGATGCAGGATGTGCCTGGAATAGAAGCCTGTCTGCTCTGTGCATATGCTCATTTTTATAATGATCCTTCACTTTATTCCCTCTCCCCAGGAGGAAGCAGAACATCATGAATGGGGATCACAAAATGCCACTGATGAGCTGTAATGTCAGAAGGCTGAGGCCAAACAAACTGTGGGGTGAAACAAGCAGATAACACGTCATTAACATTTTAATGCAGTTTGAAATATTACCAAGAATTTGCCCTTTGAGCCAGAGAGGTCTCAGGCAGGTGGCAGGAGCACTCTGTGCCATCCACTGCCTTCACACCCCCTCCAAGGCGGGACTTTTTCCTTGAAGAAAATCAAGTAATAACAAGTAGGAAGAACGACTGTAACATGAGGAAGCAAAACAGCAGGAGCAAACCTTGGGCTTTTCTATTCCTGTGTTATATAGAGCAGAAGCTTTCGTTACCTGGGGATTCTAGTTCCAAAAAATGAAACATCACTGCCCCCTTCTGTAATCCAAGCCAGCTCTATCCTACCACAAATGTCTGTGAAACACTGGGCAGTTACTTGCCAGCTGACACTGACATAGTGAACTTGCCCAAAATACTAAACAAAAAAATACTAGTTAATTTTTCCATAATAATTTCCATGTCTCTATCAGTCTTCAAGAGCCTGCTAAAGGTCTAGCCCCAAAGAGAAGAAATATGGAACAAATCCACTGGAATTTATTGACTTAACAGGTTGTGCATGAGACAGAATCATGTCCACTTCTGAATTCATTAAAAAGCTCTCAGAAATTTCCAGCATTCATTGAACTGCCATCTGGGCCTCTTGTCTAAAATGAACTAAATTTTCCCCACAGTTTTTAAAGAAATTATGTACAAGTTGATGTTAAATTGCCCTGCACTCCAGGGAAAGTGGGAAATCACTGCCTGGATAACAATTCCAGAAGGAACCTGGAGATGCTCACCCACACCGACTGCAAATGTTACCCTCCCAGCCCGTGGTGTCCTGATTTAGCCTCCCTCTTTGAAATGCCCACAATTCCAGTGCCTATTCAATCTGCTCTTGCTCAACCACCGTGTCAACCAGGAATTCCCTCACTCTGCCCACACTACCACGTCCTGCACCCAAGCTCTTTCCATTTCCCATTTTCCAGAGCCTTTCCTACGACTTTTTCCATGCAGAAACACCTCTGGGCACCCAATTCTTCTTTAAGCCTCCTGTTTTAAGTATTTTTTCAGCTACAACCTGCTCACTGTCAAGGCTCTTGTCTCCTGAAAGTCAAAAACCCAAAAGTGAGCTCACCAAACTGAAGGCTCACTTATGCAAGTTTAAAATAGACTCGAAATCTAAAAATATTTTATTTATTGAAAGCAAGCAGCAGCCTTTAACTGTGTAGGCTGAAACTCGGGATTGTGGATGTTCCTGCAGTGCCAAGGCTGATTATTTCTTGGGGAGAAATCTGACCTGCTGGTGGGTTTGGAAAGATTTTCCACATCTTTTTCCTCACAATGGAAAGCTCCCCTTCTCTCTCATGCTGCTGGAAAGGACACGTAACTCTAAATGATTCATAGAATAGGTTGAATATGAAAAGGCAAGAGAAAGTAAACTTCATGTGCCCACAGCTGCTCAGGAAGTGGAAAGAGCTCCTCCTCATGTCATCATTGTCCCTGTGGGAAAAGGTGCAAGCCAGCACCCTGTTGAATTGTACCCAAATGCAGATATCCTGCAGAACAGGGCAAGTTTCTAATCCTGCTGACTTGCCCTCTCCAGGCAGAGCGTTCTTTATAGTGCTGCAGTGCAGTGAAGAGAAATCCCTATTAATGTTTATGAATCGCTAAGCCAAGACAGGGAAACCATCTGAATTATGAGGTTCTTATACATAAAAATACAAACAGTTATAGATTTCTTTTGCCATATTAAATAAACACACCAGGACTGCAAGAGTCCCTGCTAAGAGCCATTCCTCATCCAGTCCTGCGAGCCAGAGCTGATTTATGCTGCAGGGAAGACAAACATTTAGGTCTGTTTTGAAAGCTGAGCCAGGGCCCTCACACTTTAATTGCTTTGAACTGCCCTATGATTTTTTTATTTCATTTCAGTCCACAACAGTGACACAGAGAGGCACTGAAAGTCTAACACAAATATAATTATCTTAGTGTCAGCTTGATTCAGTGGGGTGTGAGTAGCTCTGTTTCAGTCATTACTGCTGGCAAGGCCAGAGATACTGTAATTTTTACAAAAACAACTGTAGCCTGATTCTGGAAACGCTGCCAGCCAAGTGTGTGCATCTCAGCCCAGCAGCACTGGGGAAGGGATCAGGAGGCTGAGTGCTGCACTGAGACCGGGGACAGACGTGAAATATGAGAGAAATATTGGTCAGGAAAGTAAAACAGGGATGGGAGTGCAGCGTGAACGAGGCAGGAATGGCTCCCACAATGCGGTGCCTGCAACGCCAGGCAATGAAAGTTGATAAGAGCTCTTTCCATCCCTACACGAGGTGGCGGGAGATCATTGATAATGCCGCTATCAGCTGATGAAGTCAGGCACAGAGTCCTTTTCTCCCCTTAAAAAACCACAGACCACAGCAAAGGAGCACACAGGGACACACACAGGCCCGCACACTGACACACGATGCCGTGTCCCAGCTGAGGAACCCACTGAACTCACTCTAACACTCAGAGAACGAAACATCCAGCAGTGTAAAGCTCTTTACAACCCTGTTTAAGAAAGAGAAAAGCAGCTTATCTGCTGTAATGCCTGAGGAAACACGTAGTGCTGAGACACCCAGGGTAAATTTGTGAAGGTGGTCTGCTTGGACTGACTGTGTGACTGCTATTAAAATCTGCACTGCTTCTTGGCCGAGCTCCTCCTCGCTCTCACTTCGACAACAACACACTCCTGAAGTCATCTTTCCTGGCTGTTTACAAAACTCTACAAGATGAGGACTACATCATGATGCAGTTTTCTCTGCAACCAGTGCTGCAGTTGATTTCAAGGCAGCTGCTCCCAGGCACTGCTTCATTTAGGGCTCAGTCTGTAACTGATGGGAGGTGATTTTAGCAGCTGAGAGTCCCTCAATACAATCCAGCAGCAGCTCTGTGGTGCATTTCCCCCATCTTTTTATGAAATTGTGTCAGAAATTATTCCCTGTGTCCCACACTTCACCATTAGGGACCAGCAAGGTCTGGGCAACTTTCCTGCTGTGCAAAAATACAATCCCAGAAAAGTCAACTACTCTGGGCAGCTCAGATGGGCTCCAGCAAGGAATGGCTTTTGCAGTCCAGGAATGCCACCATTCCATGGCTCCCTGAGCAGTCAGGGCGTCCATTTGCTGACACAGTGCCTTGTCAGACATTAAAATTTTGATATATGCAGGCCAAACTCACTTCTAGGTGAAGCACACCTCATACTTTTCGATCTGAAGAAACCCAGATAGTTTCATGTCACTATTAAAAAAAATAGCCTTGGTTTTATTTTAGACTGAAACAAAAATAAATCTGGAAATCATGAAAGCTGCTGCAAAGCAGAATTGTTATTTCTTCTGCCAACTATGATATCAAAGACAGGCAGCCACGGATCACGGACCACTGAGTAGTTTTCACATCTCCCATAAATCCTTATTACACTGATCTTCTCACAAATATTGACCCTGATTCAGGAATGCACTTCAGTATGTTCTTTTGAAGTCAGCATCACAGAGCTGAACTCCTCTGGGGCGGCAGGAGCAGCGGGCTGGGGAGGTGTGAAGGGCAGGCACTGGGGCTTTGCCAGCCACATGAGCTCATTTTCCCTCCCACAGGATTATGCAGAAAGGGCAGGTCAGGAATCCCCAATTTGACAGCACTCACTGCCCTTCTTTTCCTGCACAGGACTGAGGTGCCTGCAACGGTTTCAAAGCATTGGGCCCAGGATTCCTGCTCCCAGCTGGTTTAAAATGTTCTGGCACCTGAGCAAATGGTTGATTATTTTCCTGATTCCAGGCCTTTGCTTGACACCACACATTGCAATGTAAACTGCTCACATCTGTGCACATCCCTCGGGACTGATTCTGACCTGAAAGCTGCCTTGGTGCGCCCTGGCCCTGCCAGCATCATCAGAGACATGTGCCAAGTGCGAGCCACAAATACTCTTTTACAGACAGTTCATGCCAAATTCCACTCCTGAGGTTCAAATGGAGAATGGAGAAAAAAGAATTTTTTACCTGGAGTGATTAAGACAGACACTGTTCCCATTTAAATTCTATGCTTTGGGTTTTTGGATGAGTGGATCTTTGTAAAATGATGCTGGTTGTTTTGACATAAAGTTGCACGTCCCATGTCAAGGTATTTTCGTTTTTAAAGCTCAGTGTGAAATCCCTGAAATTCATCAATTAATATTTTCCTTCCTTGGAAGCTTCTGGGAATACTAAGTGCTGTCACTTTTTCTTGGAAGAAGGTCTCACCCCCTGGATCCCAGTGAACAGGTTGCCACCACAGCAGAACAGCAGGAGATGGCACTGCTCCATAAAGAGGGAGAAGTTGAGATACAGCCATTTGGAGGTACGGGAGGTTTGATGCTCACTGTCAGCAGCTGCTAAAATTCTTACTATGAACTGTGTCAGGAGCATCGACAGTTTTGGTGTATAATTCACACCATTCAGGCCAACTTGCAGCTAAACCATTTAAACTGTCTAAATATATCTGAACTCAAGATACAAGTGGTATTTAAATATTTTTGCTGGGTTCCTTTATGCATTCTTTGCATTGTGCTAAATAGGGCAGGGATAAGAAATGGAACAAAAGAAAAGATTATTTTCTATTTCGCTACAGACTTCAAAGGCAATGGATGTGTTGTGTCTAGAAAATGTACAAATGCATTCCCAAATGGAAGAAATTGGATAAACAGAAGCTGTCGTCAAGAAATGTCGATAGAAAATGATGTAGCCTGGGCTGTAACACCTGTTTTCAAAGAAAGCATCACATTCAGTGCTTTCAATACTCAAAATTGATTCTCAGGGAGGGAGTTGTTTGTGCTTCTTGTGCCATTCTTCTGTAAAACCCCACAGCTAATCACGGATTTCCAGAAAGTCCAGGAAAATCTCATGAAAAGTACTGATCATAAAAATCTAAGACAAATGTTTCACAAGTTCACAATATTTCCTTTTTTTTTCCCAGACTGCAGGACAGATGGATTTTCCGAAAAGCATTAAAACACTGCATCAATAGCTATCAAATCATTCCTACCGAAATAATTTCTAAAGTGCCTTCCAAAATCATGGGTAAAGACTAAGCAGAGCCCAAACAAACGAGCAGCCAACCAGCAGAGCATCTCATACAATCCCAGCCACTCAAGAACCCTTTCTCCTCTGGCCTCATCAGTCCCTCCCAAGAGCAGGGGCTATTGCCACCCTGGCCTCTTTTCTTGTCTGAAGACTTGCATGAAGTAGAAAACACGGAAATGTTCTCCAAATGCCAAGGATCTGCTTTTTTTTTAAAAAAGTAAGTTGATGGGTATAGAGCATTCCAGTGTGTCACTTGATTATAAAGCAAACCCAGCCATCAGCAGGAGTTTTCCGAGGGCTCTCTGCTTGTGCTCACTTGAGCAAGCTCTGAGCGCTCCCTGTCACACCCCCGCCCCCAGGGGGCAATTCCGTCCTTTTCCATGGAGCTCCCTCCATCCCTTTGCACTGCTGAACTCAAATCCTCACGGATGCCCGAGTCCCTTCCGCTGCCTCTGCTGGGCTGTGCTGCCGCTGCAAAGCCAAGAGAGGCCAGGTGCCCCCTGGCAGTTTTCACTCGACTGCAATCAGACAATTTTCAGTGCTGGGTGGGCAGTGGCCGACCAGCTGCTGGGTAAACAGCCCTGGGGACTGACAGCAGAACCTCTGTTATCCTTGGAAAACACACACCGGAAAAAAACCCAAATAATGGCTCTGAATCACAATAATTTCTATTGTCTGCCCTCAACAGAGAGATGAGCTGCTTTATTTTTGTTCCTCTCCTTCAAAATTGCAGCAAGGAACCCCTTATGTTGAAAAGTGATTTGAAAGTCTCTGGAAAGAATACAAATCCAGTGCACCTTTCAGGACGGGAAAGTTCTCTGTAAGACTCCAATGGGAAAAGTTGGGGGAAAGGTTTTAAAAATCATTAAACCCTGAAAGCTTCTGAAATGTCTTTGTTTATATCAGCTGGGTGCCTTGAAAGCCCAGAACCAAAGGAGTTGTGCAGGCCAGAAGTGAAGACAGAATCCTACATTGCCTCAAATATTCGCACAGAGAGATGGACGGAGCTGCCCAGACACTGGGTTTGTTTTAAAGGCAGCAGAGCACAAACCACGTTTCCTGTAGGGACTTCTTCACCATTTGGATGCACTTCTGCCTGATGGGTGGCCAATGCTCCCTGGTCATTCTGTAAATGATATATTTGTGTAAACGACTGTATTTGTATGCTCTGTAAAAAGATATGTGTAAAATACAGAACGGCAAAACCTGATGCCAGAGCACTGCTAAAAAGATGGAAAACAGAGTCCTCTAGTGGCCTCCGCTTGCCATAACAGTAAAAGCAGTCAGCAATTTAGGGGAGAAAGTGCACGATCTGAAACGTGACCTAACAAGAAATAAATCTTAGTCCGGAGCTAATAATAATCGGAGGTAATTTCCCCCACGGACGTCCATGAGATCTGTCAGACTTCGGAGAAGATCATAGGATCATAGGCGTAGAAAAAGCTGAGGAGGGAAACAAGTGGAAAAAACAACTTATGTAAACTTCCCAAGAAAACAAGGGGAGGCTGAAGAAGCTTTGCCAAAGTACATACTAAAAGAGCTAATGAAAACACGGCAAGAGAGTGAGGGGAAAAACTGGGATACTGGGGAGAGTAAACAAGACACAGTGCACAGGGGTGCTGGCAGGGAGGCCTGCTTGCTGCCCACACCAACTTGACAGGATTAGAGCTCTTCACATAAAAATAATGCAAATAATTTGGCACAGTAGACAGGTGAAATAACCATGCACATGTTGGTGAAATAGGTATGTATGTGTTGATGCCAGTTTTGTAGCTGTTTTTATTCAAAGCAAGAATTCACCTTTGTGTACAAAAAAAATTAAAATGATTATTCATTTGTTCACTTTGTAGGAATCTTGACTAATAGCTCATGACTTCAATAAATTAATAAAATGAAGTTTTGTAAAATAACCAACTCTTTCTCTGAAGATGTTAAAATTTCTTAGTGCTATCAATAACCAGCAAATGGCAAGAGAGCATTCCTAAATCACACATGTATATCCTGACATCTGCTCCGTGCACCTCCAGACCTTAAGCAATCGCTTGGCAAAGGCCCAAACCAGCCATAAAAACCTGGCAAGCAGCAGTTTGTAAGGAAGGTCTGTGTGGTCCTCGTACCAGACGGTTCCCAGCACTGCCATTAAAGCCTTATCTCGGGGAAGCACTTGGAAGATCTCTTCTCCCTTTAAAGAAGAACCTCATCAGTCAGAGCTGTGGGGTCATCTGTCAGGACCATCAGCTCCCCCCACTCCAGCATCTCCAGCTCCACCTCTGCAGAGTTACAGCATAGAAAGATAAGTTCCACATGCAAAAATTCCAGGGTCAAACCTCGCCTGGCTCTGTTTGCAGATGCTCTTCAAACCTCTACCCCTCCACCTGATCTTTCCTCTTGGTGCTGGCCTGGCTTTTATCAGCTTTACTACTTGTAGTTCACACTCCTATCACAAAAGTATTGCTGAACTTACTCACAGACATAAAACAAAGTTTGAAAAGATCCCATCTTTCATCCAGCAGGGGAAGTGATTCCCTTTGAACAGGCTGTCAGCCTCAAACAGGGTAAGGGATTGATGCAGAGTGCTCAAAACAGTATTTTGTTCCATATTTTGACATGCGCAGAAAGCTTCCAAAACACCAGAAGTTGCTGTATCTGAACCAATGCAGAGCTGCAAACCCAGCAAGCCTGTGGAGATACAACTTGGGAGGGAATTTCAGTGTCAAACAGGCAAAGATGTGCCATAACCTGGAACAAAAAATACCAGGAAAAAGATCAACCCACCAGCTAACAAATGCAGGAATGAAATTAATTTCCATAAGGGCTGTTTGTGCAGTAGGTGTGACCACCCCAGTGCCGAACACAGGCTCCTTTTCCTTCTAAACAAGAAAGGAGTTTGTGTTTGGAAGAACAAAATTCTGAATGCTGTTGTGCTGCCACCACCATCACCCCCACAAACTCCCCGAGGGACACAGTAAATTGTGATTATTCCCTCAGACTCAGTAAGAGAATTATTATCTGCAGTGGCAGCTTTTGGTGCAGCTTTGCAGAGGTGAACTCCTGCTCATGAGGCAACAGTGTCAGAGCAGGGGGCAGAGGAAACACTCTTTATTTACCGGTCTGCCAGGGCTACATTCAAAGAGCAAGAGAGGCCTTTTGTGGCCTCTGAGTCCAGTGGAAATGATGGAGATCACAGAATCACGGAATGACTGGGGTTGGCAGGGATCTCTGGAGGTTACCTTGTCCCACCCCCTGCTCAAGCAGGGCCACGTGGAGCAGGTTACCCCAGTGATGAGTGAAGCTTACTCATGGCTGGCAAAAGCACTGTAATTTCAGCCAGCACTGGTCCCACTGGAAAGAAACCTCCATCAGAAATACCCCTTATCTTTATCATTAGCAACAGCTGGGCTGGACCTCAGCTCCATGAGCAAAGGGGAGCAAGACGGTAAAGATGGGACACTCTACAACCCTGCTGGGCTTCTGTGCTACAGCCACACAGTAAATGTGACTGGAGGAGAGGCCAGGAGCCAGTCACGTTTCTACCCACATTTCTTACCACAGGAGACAGTTTTTATGTTCAGTTCTGCTGCTTCCCTAGGGACAAGTCACAGCACTCCTTCCAACCATTAGCACACATTCCCATCTTCTGAGGGGAGTCAAGAAGGACAATAGGATCTTACAGCATACTAACTCTCAGAAAAAGAATGGATTTCCAGCTGTGACACTGGAGTGGTACAACTGGAAATGTCAAGTGCATTTTACTCACTGATGGCTATAAAAACAAAGATACACTCAGTGCTCCACAAAATCCAATTGCTATTTGCATTATCCAAACATGGTTATTTTTCCAGCCAAAGTTTCTACAACTTCAGCTCCTGGTTGTGTAATCACCTGCCTAACACTGCAAGTGCAGAGAAGTTCTTTTGTTCTCCCTGCAATTCAAAGAACAACCTTTGTCTCCCCTGGTTTTCTTTGCACATTCAGACCCTGTCTCCCCCAAGTTCTGCCTGCTCTCAGTACAGGCAGAAGGGGGTGACATCCCTCTGAGTCCCTGGGGAAGCTGCTCCATCAGCACGGTCCCTGAAAGTCCACTGATGACCCCAGGGGTTCTTCCCCATCCCATATTCCTAATCATTCTGAGGAAGGCAATGAGTCCTTCCACGTGCTTATGAGGTCTTCTCATAGACTTAATTGAGACTGTGGGCATAATCCAAATGCAAGTCATAACCATAACAATTTAATTAGAATTATTAAATCCAAAGAGCCAGAAGTACTTAATTAAATAAACAGCTTGGTTTGTGAGCAGACATACTTCAGATCACTGCAGTCATAAAATTCTCACTGTGTAAAATTATGAGTTGCTGTTTGATAACAATCAATAGAAGAGACCATTGAATAAATACCTTCTGACTTGTTTTCTAAACCATCATATTGGTCCCAGTAGTTTGCCAGACAGATATAAATAATGATGTAATTGTGTTTCCAGTCCTGCTGTTATTGGTATCTAAATAACCCCTGACATGACTAGACAAAAATAGGAGGCAGGTAGTCTGTCAAATCTCACAGATCATTGGCACCGTGACCTCGTGCAGGGCTGGGGCTGCCAGGGCTCCTGTCCTTGTCACTTGTGTTCACAGCACGGCCTTTAGGTTTGAGGTGCGGAGAAATCACGGACACAGAGCAGATGGAAGTGTCCCACAGAGACTGCACAGGGCCAAGGAGTGAAAATATTTGAAATATGGAATTATAGAATATCCTGAGTTGGGAGGGACCCACAAGGATCATTGAAGTCCAGCTCCTGGCTCCACTCAGAACAGCCCCAAGCATCCTGCCCTGTGCCTGAGGGGGTTGTCCAAATGCTTCTTGAACCAAAGATATGGAAAAGGAGAGGGAGAAAAGATATGGAAAAATTCCAACATGCATTTACAAATTATTACTAGAGATGACAAGCTAGGAATTCAAAACCCATAAAATAGACAGGGCACTGCAAATCTCTTACAGGTCTCAGTGAGATTACCAGCTTTGGTTATTCCTCCCCTGAGGTAAAACCATTCACATTCACCTGCAGTAAAACCAGAACTTCCTTCCTATGGCTGGACTTAATTCTGAGCCCTTCAGAAATGTGCAGATGACAAGGAGCCAAATGATCCTTTTCCTTGGCCTGGAACATTTTCAGTGCATTTGGGATGAGGAAACACAGCACAAGACACGGAATTTCCACTTGCTGCTCTCTCACCCCACCACTTCCTTTCTGCCTTAACCCACGCTGTGCCTCAGGCTCCTTTGTGAGCTACGCCGCCCCAAACGCACCCCCACACGTGTGACGCCTGTGTATATCCATACCACACACACCACGGCCACACAAAGGCAACAAAAACCCTGCAGGAAATCTTCCTGGAGCCTCCTTCGCAGCTATTCACCCTGCGAGCAGCAGATGGCATCCCTATTGCCATTCCCGTCACACAGCTCGCCCTGCTCGCCAGCTCCTTCTCCCGTTCCGCCGCACAAATCCTGCCCTTTCCCATCTCTCTTGGCTTTCTGGAGTTACTCATCACTGCAGGGAACTGCCGAGGAAGCTCAGCCTGCCCACGGAATTGCTGTGGGCCGGGAAATGGAGATTTTCACCCTCTTCCCCAGCGTAATGCCGGTGAGTGCCTGAGTTTGGTAAAATCCCTGCCCGTGGTGAAAGCCTGGCTGTAAAAACTTCAGGGATGGACAGGCACTCGCGGCACTGTTGCTTCCTGGGCTGAACAAAGAGTGGGCAGAGGAACAGGTTCACAGCCCTGTAGAAAAGGCTGTTTACAACAGGAATTATCCCAAGCCCAGTGATTTCAGTACTGCAGGGCTTTGGGCCCACTCACTTGGAATTTAACTGTATGATTTGTCAGCCCTTGCTTTGCAGGAACTTTGAACTCTGCTTTTTGGTGTCAATCTGCGTTGTTTTCTTCCTTTGAAAGAAGAAATATGTCCTGTATAAAATGTCTTAGCCTGGTAATAATTTTTGAATGATGTTTTCCTGCAAAGAAAACAAGCAATTGTCTGCATATCCCATCCCCAGCTCTTCATGTGCTTCTACTTGTGCAGTCACACAAGCACCAAATAAAAGGGGGAATACAAGGGTTTGTTGTTTCTTCATACAAATGTACAGGAGAACTCAGAAACTACACCTGGCAGAGAGAAGCAAATCCACTTCCTTGAGATTAGGACTCGCATTTCATTATCTGCTTTGTGCCCTGCTTCTGCCAGGGGTTGACTGAGGGTAAACTTTGTCCCATTCAGTTCAAATTCAGAAAGAAACAAAAAAATTCAACTTTTCCCTGCAGTTTCTGTGATGTTTTCCAGTGTAATTATGATCTCTATTAGGGTTTTAGATAGGAGAACAAAACTGAGGAAACTCAGTTGTAACTTTCTGTCTGGACTGGCTGCCCTGTGTTGTGAGGCTCATGGCAAATAAAGCCTCCCTGCCACAGCATGGGAACTTTGCTATAACCAGAAAAAAAATATCCAAGAGCAACAATATTTATTTTCCACACTCCATTAGTAGCCCAGAAGCAATTCAAGCATGTTACTAGAAACCGAACCCAGCTAATTAAAAATAATGTTCCAAAGCTCCACTGATGTGTTTTGCATCTGGAGCTGGCTTCTGCAAATAAACATACACAAAACCAAGGACAAATCACAATAAATCTAAGCAGACAGGTACAAGCAAATTGGTCTGTGGAAGTGACATGTCTCCCTGCTTAAATGTCTACCACAAATCCCAAGGAGACGTGGTACGATTTAATCTAATTGGGTTTGCCACTTCCCTGCAGCTTAATGTGAGAATAACAGCAATTATATATGACTGTACTTAGCTCAGTACCAAAAATCCATTTATTAGGCTATTAGAAGCTATAGAAAGCTGGGGTTTGAGATCATTTGGATATGCTGGTTACATACTTGGCCTGCCAGTTGTTTTGTGGTTACAGTTTCCAAATTGCCACTGATGAGGTGGTGCTAGAAAAGCAGATGCAGTTAAGCATTTCAATGGATGGCTTAGAAAGGTTTTCTTCTCGCTTCAGGATCCATAATGGCTCCTTCTAAGTTGGCTCAGTGCTCTGCAAATCTCAAAACATTCAGCAGGAGACCAGGAAACCAAGAGGTTGCTGAGGTTCAGAATCTGTTGATCATAAAGCAAAGCACCTTTGCATGTGTGGGGCCCCACAGAGTTGGCACAGCGCGGCACACAGATGAGAAAAGAATTATGTTTAAGGCCAGCATTATGGGGCAACAGAGGGAAGAGCCTCTAGTTCTTTAGCATTTGAGGGTGTGCAATTAGCAAGAAATGTAAGAAAAGCCATTGGGCCACTCCAAAAAAATGTGGTCCTGTCACTCTCCTGCCTGCTCAGTCCGCAAGGGGAGGAGGTGACTGGTGGGCTCCCCACGGAGCTCAGCACAAGGAAGCTGCACAGCCCTGTCCTCTAAGCTTTGTCAGCTCACACAACCATAACAAACTCTTCTTGCCAAACAGATGTTTGCAAATGAGGCTGTAAACCCTCACCATTTCATTTTTTTTCCTAAACCACAGTGAGTGCTGGGATAAAGGTGGATTTTTTTGAAGTCTGAAAATCTTCACCTGTAGCCACAGCTCTCCAGTGTTCACCCAGTGGTGGCAAACACATAACAAATGGTTCCCTCAGCTCACCCACGCTCCAGTGAGGGCCTGCAGTGGGGGAGGATTCGGGGGCTCTCTGTGACCTCTCAGACACCACTGACGAGGTATTTGGGCCATATTCAACCTGTAGATTTGTTTTCAAGGCCAGCCTTGCAATATGTGGTCCTTACATGGAGCACCTGGAATTATGAAGGCTCGGTTTTGCTCCCAACAAACTGAGTGACAATGTACCCATGGAGACAGCGGCTGTGAATGTCTGACTTTCCATCCAGTCTAACCTTCCTGGCAGCTGAGATGTTGATAACCTTGCACAGCAGTCTGGGTGACACATAATTTTAAAGAGATTTCTCTTTCCAGGGCTCTACTCTGATCCAAACAGACAACTATCACAAATTAACACAATTCCAATGAGCTCTGCTTGAATCAGACGCCCCACCAACTACCTGCTGGAATTCAAAGAATGTTGGTTAAGGTCCCTGACCAGCTGCTGCAAAACACTTCTCCGGGAAGTGAATAAATTTAAACCTGGTCATGGGCATTGTTTTTTGGGTAAAGGAACAGTGAACAGAAAGGATTGTTTAACAAAATCATCATCCTCATTGCTCTCATTGCAGCACCACAAACATGGGTGGCAACCTCTCCCCAAAGGCAGAGGCATCCTGAACCAGAATCGTTTTCTCCTGCCTTCTAGCCTTAGGATTACTTTAAAAAGTTAGGATTAACATAATTACCCTGACTGTGTCTGAAACGAATGCACAGTTCAATTTAGCAGCTGTAGGACTGGCTGTGGATTTGAAGTCCCTTTTGTCACCATGCACCCTGACCCCTGTCCTCACTCTTACAGGAATGGCAGTGGCATTAAACACTTCAGTGGGCAGGCAAGGCTATGTTCCCTAAGGAAGGTCCCTGTCTCCTCCGAGGGAAAGGCTCCAGGTGAAGTAGAAATGCTCCCAAATCAGCACAAAGGGCTGCTGAGGGCTGGGTGCCACCCAGCTCTGTGGATGGGTGGGAAACACAGGAGGAAACTCCCACTCTCCTGTGAAAAAGCTGGTAAAATCCCACTGGGAAACACAGGCTCTTGTTTATGCTTCTGGAGGTGAGACCTCACCTCTCCTCACCTGTCTCCCAAAGAAGCAGTGAAGAAGAACACACAGATGTCTCTGTTATGGTAGCACAGGCCTTGGGAGTCCCTCAGAGATTGGGATTCCCAAGTTCAAACGCCTGAATGGGGTGGGTGCAGCTACCCTGGCCAAAAGGGGTTTTGAGAGTACTCACCCTGACCAGCCCAAGTCAAAGGCCAGTAAAATCTTACACCTTCTGAGGAAACTCTTTAACCAAAAGTTATGTTTAACACGCTCATATCAATGACACTTCTGTGAGTAGGAGGGGGATGACCAAGTATTTCCCCAGAAAACCTCCAAATTGTAGCTGAAATGGGGATACACTAAACCACTTCTGACTCCTCGGAAGACACATCCTGCAGCATTACATCTAGAGACGCAGGAATTATCAGGATGGGATCTCAAATGGCTGCAGTTTATCACACCCCAGCAAATTCACTGCACCACACAACCTGATGGCACATGACAAAGTGTGACAACTGATCTGTATTGCTCAGGAGAGATTGTCGAGATGTGCTGAATATTTTCTAAACTGCTATCAGAAAACATATGTTTCCAAGGGGTAATGACACAGTGGGTCTGAATAACTCATAAAAATTATGAATGAAGTGTTCTCACCTTCATTTGACCTTTTTTACTTCTCCAGCAGACAGAGCTAAATGTGTGGCACACCAGAATGCATCTGAAGAAGAGACAGATGATAATAAGAAGCTGTTAAGAGCTGCTCACTCCGCTGGCTCTATTAGTTCAGCTTGCTTGCACAGAATTTCCCTGCACATGTGAACACGAGCACAGATCGATAAAGGGAAATATCCAGGCTGATCCTTTCTCAGCCTGAACTCCTCCAAACAAGATGCACACGGAGTCCAATGCCTTGTGGAAGGCTGGAGACAGGGGTTGGGCATGAGGAACCACAGAAATCGTGGTGCTGTTCTCCCTGCACAGAGCATCCTCAGCACCAGCTGGGAGCGCTCACTCCACCCTTGGCTGATGCCACAAAGGTATCTGGAAGCTTTAACTCTCATTTTCCTGTCTCCCACACCTATGGCCAAGGTCTGCTTGGCTACTCATCTTGTCAGAGATCATAAGAGATCTTACTTGCCTTAAAAATATGACTGCTTGGCATGTTTTTAAACATCAAAAGGAGAGCAATATATTTCAAGTATTTCAAATGTCAAGAGGAGAGCAATGCCTATGTGCCCTTGGACATACGCACGAGGTGTAAAATACAGAAAAGAAAGTTTGGGCAACCAAAGCAAAGCATCTCCTGTCCATAAGAAAGTAACCCGGATTGGCAGGAATGGTTCCAATGCAATCAGCCTGCCCTAGGACAGGGGAGTGCCTCAGTTTAAGGCTTTATAACCTGTCTGCTCATGCCTCACATCTGTCAGGTCTTTTTTTCCCATCATCACCGGTGGGTGCTGAGTTTTCACCACATCCTGAGTGCAGCTGGGAATGCTTGGTGCTCTAAAGCCTTTGCCAGCTTTGGGAGCTGTCTATCCCTTTCCTTTCAATGCTATCTGGGTCAGGTACTCACCTGATTCAGTTTATCCCAGATAAAGCTCTCAACTCTACTTTCATCTCTGTAAATGTAGGATCCAAGCCCAGCCAGAGGCCAGCCGGGAGTTATCTCCAGTGGTCACCGGGATTCCCAGCTTTGATGTGCCTGTGACTTTCTCTTATCTTTGCCATTAAGGCCCCGGGTGCTTTGCAGGGCATGGATTTTCTGAGGCATTTAAGTCTCCTTGTCTTACTCTGCATCACCTGCCTCCCTCTCCTGCCAAGGCCTGGGGCACGACAGGCGTGAGGAATGTGCAGCATTTTGTCACTGAGGAAGGAGGTTTCACACGCTCTGCTGAACAATCCCAACAGATGCTGCTTAGGACGCTGAAAGGTGATTTTCACAAGGCTATAAATTTCCTCGCAGTTCATCCTGTGGCCTCCAGACACAGCCAGGGCTATGCACAAACCTTGGAAAGGATTTGGGTCTACACTGGGAGTTCTCAGAGGAACTCATGAGGGGGAATTACATTTGGGGAGGTGGGGGGTACCCAGAGCAGGTACCCCAGGAACGGGGTTGGGCGTGGTGGAAGAGCTGAGTGGGTGCTGAGCTGGGTTCAAGGGCTCTTCTGGGAGGGCACAGCCAGACACGTGCTACACCCATCTCCCTCTGCTTCCTGGCTTGGTCTTCACCACCTCGCAGCATCAGGGAGGAGGCAGCAAACAGCACTAAGGACACCTATCAGCTAACTGAAGCCATGCACAGGCGTCTGCACAGCAAATACGCTGCAGAAGTGCCAAACCACGGCAGATGTTAAAAAGGCACGAGGTAAAAAGGAGGGGATTGCAAACGGGTGTGAGCAAGCATCAAACACAAAGGAAGTTGTAATGAGAGCAGGAGCGTGAAGAGTGACAATTCAGCACGGGAAAGATAAAGACGGAACAAGAATGGGATCAAGAGAGAGCGCACAGAAAGGATGGGGAGGAAGAGAAATTTGAAATGGAAACGATGGAAATGGAATATGATTTCCAGAGGGAAAGAATAAGGGTGAATGAGGGTCCTACTGGGTCAGCCCATGCATATTTAGTCAGTTATAATAAGGTAAAATTGCTTCCTCATTACAAAGAAGGGAATGATGTTGATATGTTTTTGCAGTCTTTTAAAAAACTGTACAGAACTTATAATTGGTGAGAGGAGGCATGGGCAGCACAGTTCAGCCCCTGCGCCATGGGAAAGCCCTGGAGGCCTGTGCCAGGCTGGCTGATAATGACTGCCCTGACTATCAAATTGTGCAGGGAGCCTTCCTGAGAAGGTATGGGCTTGACCCCAGAGACCTGCAGGGTTACACTTGGGTCTCCAAGGAAAGGATCTGATAACTCCTTTCCTGAATTGGCTGTAGAAATGACAAATTTATTTAACAGGTGGACAGAAGGTGAAAAGACATCTGTATCTGGGTTTTTTTCTTTCTTTCTTTTTTTTTAATGATGAAATTATCTCGAGGAGCAGCTTCTAGAAGATGTTCTGAAGGATTTGGGAGCCTGCTAGACAGAAAATCCTTCTACTAAAATTTTCAGCCTATTAATCAAAGCAATGTTTTTATGAGAAAAGTGATGGGAATCCTACCTACGTCCACAAAGACTTGCCCCTTCTTTCAGAAACAGCCAGAAACAGACAACAAAGTACACAACTTTCAGAATTTTATAAGCCACAATCTGTTACTTCAACAACATAATAACAACCTAAATCTCATTATATTTCATATGCAAAGACCTCAGATATGCCGAGGAGTGTGACCGAGGAGATCAGTTCTTGTGCTCAATTCAGCGCTGTACAGGAGTTTACAGAAGGAGTTCAGATGCATTTGGTAAAAGACCCTTCGTGGAAGCACCACTGACACCAGCCTGTGTTTCCAGAGGGGCCTGGCTCGCTCCTCCTGGAAAGCATTACCCACAAGGCCTCCACATTCCAGCCTGGATTTCCATTTCAAACAAAGCGGGAAGGACTGGAAAGTGGCTGCAATAGGGGACAGATGTTTTTCTCTGCTTTCTGAAATATTTACTACTTGTAATGAGTCTGTAAAATTCAACGTTGACTCAGCTACTGCATTCCCAAATTCCTTCCAGACTCTTGACTCCGTCTCCTCTCTGCCTGGCAGTGTCCTGCTACTTCCTCTCACGCTTCTCTCAGCACCTTTCCCTACAGCTCCAGGGGCAGCACATCCCTGATAACAGCTCAGCAGCCCTGAGCTGCTTCACACCAGGCTCTGCTGCCAAGGCTGGAAAGAAGAAAATTGCTGTCTTCAGCGTAATTTTCTTTAACTTCTGTTTCACTGTTGATCATTTATCCTTTTTAACGCACCCATTTTCTCAATTACTCCCTAATACTCGTAACAGAACATCCATTGTACTTTTTACTTACCTCTGACTGTTTTATCTTCAAATTCCCCTGAACCCGCCTGCATGTACAGCGTTCTTACTGCCAGCATCATCTGGGCTTTCATTTTCATTGGCTTTTAATTTTCTGGATCGGTTTTGGCATGGATAATTTCCTGCATTTTGAGGTGAATTTTCCCTCAAACTCCTGCCTCTCTCCTAATTATTATTATAGAAGTCCTATATCCCCTATGAAGGTTTCAGTGGAAGAATTACCACCACCTATTCACATTTATTTCCCTCTTTGTGCAGAGATCACACCCAGACAGGGGCTTCACTGAGGGGCTTCACTGACATCAAAGGGAGCAGATTTTAGCCTAAAGGCATTTCTTGAGCATTTCCCTCCAGTTCCCACACTTGCATGTGCGCTATCCTAATTCCCATACGTGCTAGTGTGAAAAGAGCTGCCTGTGGGTCTCTAGGACGGCCACTGCCATTATTTCTGTCACCTTTAATGGAGTTTTTGCCTGCAGATCCCAAAGTACTTCAGAGAGAAGCCAATACCAACGTCTACACTCGATAAACAGGCAAATGGAGGCACAAAGTGATTCACACAACGTCCCACAGCTCAGAAAAGTCCCACAAATTTGTCATGCAAATGCGTTATCTTTGAGGCAGAACTTATTCTTGAATTCTCTCATCCTATCTTAGCCCTGAGAGAGAGAAAAATCCTTAAGAGAAATAGTGCAAGTTCCTGACCTGTCCAGCACAGTGGAGCTGTTCTGCCTGGAACCAGCTCGCCAGCTGCTCCTGACTGATCATTTATCTCTGGCTGAACAACTCTCAGCTAAAGAATTCTGCTTGTGCACTTTGCTGAGCTCAGACCAGCCTGCAGAACACATCCAGGGAAAGCACGTGCTGGATTTAAAGTGAGGTTCAGGTGCTCCTGTGGTTTGGGGGTGAGCATTAGAGCTCCACATAACAAACAGGGGGTTATTTTAATCTTCTATAACTGCATCAGATTCAGATTTTAATTGACTTCTTCCCTCCTGAACTCATCTCATAAAGCGTGTTAGGTATATCTGCTGAGTAAATAGGAGACAATAATATGTTGAAATGTCTGTCTGGAGAGTTTCTTCCACCCAGAGCTGAAAATCGATACAGCTCAGAGAGACATCCCTTGTTAATATAACTTTTCCTTTCAGCATGTTCCTAACATGTTTAATATTTTTCAGTGTTATTTTGCTGGCACTGAAAGCCCAACCTGTGTCGCCAGATCCCTGAACTGGGACTCCAGGGATGTGTGTTCCACTCTTGGAGCCATTTTTAACATCTTGGACAAGTAAGTACAGCTCTCCAGGCCCTTATATCCATTCCCAGCCGTTCCCTTTTGGGCCTCGTTCCTGTAAAGATGTGTGCATATATTTGATTGTATAAACTGGGAAGGTATTTAGTGACTGGGAGCAGTCCCGTGACTTAAAGTTACTCTGAAATCCAGACTCTGAATCTTTGTAAGACCCAGCTTTGAATTGTGCACTCTCAGCTTGTGCTGAATTGGGATAATAAAATGTGAAGCTTTCAAAGACAATCTACCTGTAGCACCCCCAAAAAAAGCCATTTCTGGTGCTCTTGTCTGGCCTCAAAGTCAGATTTCAGGCTTGGGGTTGAGCAGGGAGGAAGCTTCAGGTGAATTGCATCTGTCCCTGGGCTCTTACAAATAGCCTGGAGTTGCCCCTCTGGACTGAATACTGTCAGGCTGAAAATATACGTTGGAAAAACACACTCTCCATTTCCTGCCCAAACCAGCCTATAAATAACCTGTGTGGCCCAAAGTGGCCCTGATCCTACCTCAGGAATAGCTGCCGTGGTGCAGCAGTGACAACAACAAAGGGAGGGGAATTGGTTAAGTACTTTGGGGGTTAAAATCTGTGCCCTGCACAGTAAATTTTATGGCCGAAAGTGAGTCTTCTATAGTCTCATTTATTATTGCAAAAATGATTGGAACTGGGGACTATGACACTATTACCTGTTACTGCAGATTTATTGAAAATTAGCAATTCCATTTATATCTATGAGATTTCAGGGATTATTCTGTTCTAGACTGGAAAACTGATAGATTTATAACGTTGGCAAATCCAGTTGTACCAACTAATAGAGCCGGTGAGAAAATTTAGAGGTTTGTACTCCCAAAGGAGTTAACCTTTGGATAAAGAAACATTTTTCAAGTAGTATCAGAGAAATTATTGGATTCATAAATTCTCGCTGCTGTAGCATGAAAAATATTCATTTCCCAGGGTTTATATTTTTGTTCAGAAAAGATACAGAAGGCAAAATTTCATCCAAAACCATTTCACTGCACTCAGAGCCCTGCTCTAATTGCTGCTGTACCTTGTGTTAACCCTTTGGCATTTATTGGCAGGGTTTGCCTGGCTGGCCCTGAGGAAATTTTCAAGGTATGAATCTTCTAAATTCATTAACATTGTATTGACTTGAGTGAATCTGATTTTACTTTAATTTTGATTTTTGTGTACTCGCTGGACTTCTTAAAAATTGACCCAAACCTGCAAAAGTATTAAATTCCTGTCAGGATGTTGGGAGTTCTTTACGATGTGGTTTTTGTTGTTTTTTTCTTAATATGTGAGATCTCTGACTGTGGACGAGCTTGTGTAACTCAGCTGTCACTTTTGCATGGCTGCTTTAGTATTGATTATTGCAAAAACCGGAGAACTGGCAAACAAATCTGCAATTTATCTATGAATAGATGAGAAAAACCTAATGGGGCCCCAGCTCCTTAGTAATGTGAAGGGAGTGATCATTGTATTCCTACAGAATGCAATTAAAATCCATCACCCAGTAATCCACATCACCCAGGATGCCGTTTCTTTTCCCATTCAATATTCCCTAATCCCTGTGTTCAGGCCTGTTAAGGAGGTGGCTGGGCCTGATTCAAAACTCAGCCCTGCTGAAGGAAAATGTTATGACCTCCTCGGGACTACCCCAATTTCTCCTAAGGGAACAGAGGTAAGGGACTGTTGCACTGATTTCAGCAGGGGAGTTGGAAGAATTCAGGCTTGGACGCTGGACTGTGAAGGTTCATTTTGGCTCTTATTAACTTATGGCTATTTTTGTCTGAATTACATACACAGATAAACAGATTCTTTAAAATTACTTTTTAAAATAATTCAGGGGTTTATAAATCATAAAAGCTGCAGGGGCTAAGGTCTGAAAAAGAAATAAATGTTGAATTTCAGTTAAAGAAATCCAGAGTACTCCCACTTTAAAGGGGAAGAAGAATGACAAGTGTCTGTAATATGGACCACATCCCCACCCCGGTGGCATCAACTGAGTTTGGTTATTAACTCTGGAAAGAGAGAAAATCCTTTATCTGAGAATCTCTAAGGGAAAAAGCCCCTGGAATTATCCCATCATTTCACAATCAATAAGGCAAAACTGGAGCGTGCAGAGTTATGATTCCATCACTCTGTTATAACACTGCACCTGTAACTTGGGAATAGGGCAGTTCTCAGTGCCCAGTGTTCCATAGCAGCCACAAACCAAGTTTCAAATGCCCAACAGAATTTTTATTTCTGTTTATACTGAATATAAACTTATGTATGAGGTATTTCCAGCTACAATTAAAAAAACCCCAAACCTGAACAAGAATCTCCTCTTTCCGTGTTCTTCTATAAAGTTTGTGCTGGGTTTTGACCCAGGACAAGTCAGCACAGCTCCATCAAAGGCTGAGCCACCCCCATTTACAGCTTTTCAGAATCCAGCCCAGAATGCACCAATTTCTGATCATTCTGGCAAAATATCCCAACTTGGCTGAATTCCTTGGTGCAGAACCAAATATAAGAACCGGACATGGAGCTACACATACGTATAAGACTTGGTCAGAATATGGACTTTTCTCTCCTTGGACTATAAAGGAATTATATTTCAAAGGTTGTAGATCATTTTCCTACAGCAATGACTCCTGTTCAAGCACAAGAAAATATCCTTGATTATACCTGGAAGATTATTTCTTGTACCTTTTCAAGAAAACCCATTTTTCCATCTCTCCTGTTCTAAGGACCAAACACAACTTCTCTGGTGGATGAATTCATGGCTTTCAGAACCATTCTTCTAAGGAGGCTCAGTGGATGTCAAGAGGCAGGAATTGTGCAAGAATGATGCAAGGCAACAAGGGAGAAGTTGCTGAACTAAATAGAAAATGATTCATCCCCCCCACAGCTGCTGAATTCCCCCTGGAATATTTTTCTTTACATTGTTAAAGGAAGCTTGTTCATGTCATGATATTTTTTTGCTCTAATAATCAGTGCATTAGTACTTCAGACTATCATGAGGGGAAGTATTTTAGCCCAGAGACAGGCAAGAAAAAGGAACTTTAACAAATAATGAGTAAGAGAGCAAGAAGGCAGGCTACGTTCTCCATGTAAATCAAAGTTGTTCCAGAAAGGCTGGGAAAGAGAGGTTGCTATTTTCAACTGAGAGTCAACTGAAAGTTAATGGGGACATCACTAAAGATCACAGACAAACGGGCACTGTACTTTTAATGAATATTTTATTCATGTCACCTTTAAATTAGTTAAATTTGATAGGATGATAATGTAATGCAAAATGGCTTCCTCCCCAGACCATTTTAGGTGGAGGGTAGATCAGAATTTAATTTTAGGCTAATGCCAGGTCAAAATTAAATTTAAAAAAATTATGGTTGGAAAGTAATAAATCCAAAGTGACCAATGGCAAAAATATTAAGTTAATGAGATGTGCAAGCCATTTAGAAAAGCACAGATATTTTATATGACATATATTTTTCTTATCTGGAAACAAGCCATTTTAACAGCTGCTGATAGGGATGAAAATAGGGGAAGGAGAAGAAGGGGCACTCTCGAAGTTATTGCTATCGGGTCTCGATAAAGTTATGAAGGCAAATGCAAAAAGCTCATGGTGGGGGTATTCATCATTTCATCAGCAAGCTTGGTAACAACTAAAGACCCCAAAATCCTCTTTTAGGTATTTAAATGTGTGTTCTGCTGCCCAGGGTGCTGTCACCCACATAGGCCAAGGAAAAGGTTCCCAGATCGGCTTCAGCAGCTGCCCTGAAACCGTGAAGCTGGGATCAGGCAGCCTCATCCCTCTCCCTTCTCTGCTCCATCATGAGCCGGCACACACACACACACAGGACATGCAGGGGATCTCAGAGCTTACATCTGCTCTTCCACAGCCTCACCAGTCACATGGACACTGTGCTTCCCCGGTCCCTCTCCTTCCTCAAAGGAATTAAAAGGAGCTCGCAGAGACCGTGTCAAGAAGAGTTGTTATTATAGCAGGTATTTCTGAAGCTCAGCTATGAGAAAGTTCATCATCACCATTTGTAGAATGCAACAAGTGAAAAATGTCCAATCACGTAAAGCCAGAGCAGAAGCTGTGAGTGGGGAACTCAGTAAGAGGAATGTGCTCCTCTGAAATGAGGTCTGAGTGAACAGGAGTGTGGAAACCGAGCTCTTGGGACAGGAGGAAACTCGTTTAATGCAAAGACATTAAACTGCATCGTGATGTGAAACCACAGAGCCTAATGGTTCCCTTGCAGTAAAGCTTTGGGTTTGTGACTATTGTTACAAACAAGAAATACACCCAGGGAGTTTCAAAAATCGAGCAAATCACCTGATTCCAAGTTATTTCTGGATATTCTGCTGGCAGCACTGCAGCTGACTAACCCAACCACATCTGCTACTTTTCAATGTGAATCTGCTGCATTAGCCGTGCCACCAGAGCTGTGACACTGGGCTAATGGACTGCAGCCTCCCTGGATCCCCCCTCCAGATCATTTGCAAACTGAAGCTGTACAAAAGAGTCTCTCCCCACCCATCAAGCAGCACATGAAGGTACTGCAATGCTTCAGCCTCCACTGTGGCAAATTTTGGGTGGAATTTCAGGTGTGGGTGTTGTTTGATAAAAAATCTAAAATGAAAATGGGCACATGGATGGACATGGCTTTCCCATCTCCACATAAAAATGAGAGGAGGTGTTAGAGCCCAGCAGGAGCCAGGGCATTATTGCAGTTTGCTCTCCTCACTAGACAGCTCACTGATAAGCTGCAATGGTCGTCAGGACTATTGATTTACTTTTTGAAGGGGGGTGTGTGGATGCTGGCTTTAAGCAATCTCTTCTCAGGGCTCAGTTTGATAATCCTTTTCAAGCTTTTATTTAAACTCTCTAAGAGAAAAAAGCAAGAATGAATTAGAAACTGGAAGAACACAAAGAAGCTTGAAAGAGAAGATCAATAACTCACATGCAGAGCAATAAACAAACTGGAACAATTACAGTGAGAGATGGTTATTGATCAATATCAGGAGCAGCTCATATAGCAGCACCTCTGTTTATACCAGACCTCAATTATTTTCTTACTCGCTCATAATAATATAACTGCATTCTACAACTTTTATCACCAGGGAAATTTTAATTCCCTTTTATTAGTGAATAATAACCATATGTTTCCAGGCAGTGGTGGCTCTCAGCACATTTCCATATCAGCCAGTCCCCACTGCCCCTGTGGAGCTGGAACCTCTCCCACAGCCTGGAAAGCTGAGCTGCAGCAAGGTGAACTGACCCCCTGAGGCCAAGGGCAGGGGCAGAGCATGGGAGATCTGAGCTCTGGGGACTTGGTTTTCTGGCAATAAAGTCCCTGGAGAACTCCACAGCAAGAGGAGACCTTTTCAACCAAGAGCAAAAATCATCACCTGTAAGTCACGCCAATGAAACACCACGTAACCATCAGCTCAGCAGAAGTGTCCCCCAAGGGGAGCCCCCTGCCTGACCTTGGGACTGAAAGGCAGAGATTCCAGCCCCTCCTGCCAGTGCCAGCACTGCCTTGTGCAAACAGCTGAGGTGTGTAACTCTCCCTGAGCCAGGACATCCACTCCACTCCCCTCACACGCTCCTGCCTGGTCTGTAAAAACTCTCACGCGCTCAGATTTTGTTCAATTACACGAGTCAGAGCAAAATTTAAGTTTCCGCTGGTTGGAACTTCGTGGTTTGGACTTAATGAGATGTATCAGCACCAACACAGCTTTGCCTTTCTTGGGAAATTCCTCCCTCATACATGTCTGAGGTAAGTGGGTTTTAATTCAAGGTATCCGTGTCAATCCTCCAGCCTGTCTCCATAAAATCTGACATATAAGACAACTTGCTAAAGAATAATGAGCTGAAGTCTGTCCTCTTCAAAAGTTTCTTTACTAAAGTAAGCTCACCTTTAAAATATAATCAAAAATCCCAGAATCCTATTCACAAATCATATTGAAAATTTCAGGGTGAAGAATTAGGCCTGTCTGAAATAAATCTGAAAACCAAAGTTGACAAGAAGTAAAATAATTTATGATAAACTAACTTTTTTCCCCCCGGAGTTTTAATGATACCATTCTACTAAAAAACTGTCTGTTTAGTAAACTTCTCCATAAATGTTGATGAAAATATCTATAGCCAAGAGATTGTCCATGAAGTTTCAATTTGAAAAAGTGTGTAGGTTCTCATTTTACTGTCAACAATTTCAACAGGAGAAATTTCCTGGAGCATCCTGAGCAAAGCCCTGAAGTTGGTTCCATGTCCTGTTTCTGTTGGTTGTATTACAAGCTTTATCTTTTCTTTATTTTAAGCATCCACTGTGCCTTTCCACTTTAGTTTTTATTCTGATCCAGCCCTCTGCTGTCTTGACATTCAGGTGTTCTTCAAAGATCCGTCCCTGATTTCCTTGCAATCCTTACACAAAATGGACAATATGCTGAGGAAAACCGCCTTGCAAAGTTGCCAAAAGAGCAATTCCAATCTAATTAGGAGTTCGTAGTGCTTCAGTGAAAGCAGCACAAACACTGTTAATATTCACTGCAGCTGCTTTGTCAATAACTCCCAGTGAATCCTCCAATTTATCAGAAAAATCAGGAAACTATTGGATTCTATGACACTGATAGATCTATCAGTATTCATTGCCTCCATCCTCTGCAACACGAGGCACAAATGCCAATAACTCTAACAGTCCCTTAAATGCTGAAGGATCATTATTAAAGTGTGCTTGGCATCCCTGGTCATTAATTATAATCTTGTGCACATATGCAGTGTGATTGCAGGAAATAATCAGCTTTGTCTGCCAAATTGGCAACATTTAGAAACTAATTTGTTATGACATACCATCAAAGATATTTAAACAACAAACCCAAAGCTCTGCTGCACTGCGCACACTGTTAAAATATCAGATCACATCATTAAAAAATAGTTAACATATCCGAGGGGAGGTAATATTTATCCTTGAACCCTGGTTCAAGTGGAATTTCCAGAAAGAACAGTTATATCCTTTCTCCCTCGCAGTTCACAGGAGAGGGAACTCTCTCCAGAGTGACGGGCGGGCGGGGGGAGGCAATGACTGGGATTACGCCGCAGACTCGCTGTCAGTCAGGAGCTATTAAACAGCCATTGAATAAATGTTTGCCAAGAGCAAAGCTTGCCCGGGATTACCTCACTATCCGGGATGCCTGCAGATTCCTTCAGAGCCTTCGAACTCATATTTATCTGTCTAATTTCTCTTACAGCCCCTGTTGCCACTCTCAGCCCCCTGCTCAGCCTGCAGCAGGGTGCGAGCACCTGCAGCCCCTCCAGCCCTGCAGCCGGGGCTCAAGGAAAGGTTGTGCTGTGCAGAGGGAAGGGCTCAGCCCCAGCTCTGCCAGAACAGCCCAGGAGGAGCTGAGCTCCCAGCAAACTCCTGTGAACTCCCCCAGCCTGCATTCCTGCTCACTGGACAGCAATGGATTCCTTGTTACTTGGTTTCTTCATATGGCCCAGGACAGGGGCAGTCCCTGCAAACCACCTGGAGGAACAGAGGGACTCCCATAAAACCCCTTCGTGCTGCCATCTCACAAATCCTGTGAAATTTGCAGGATGCAAATCCCACAATCTGGACTTTTCCCTGTGGGCAGCACAGGTCCTCTGAGGAGAGAGGAGCGCTACAGAGAGCTACACTGCAAATTCCCTGCCACAGACAGTGCCCAACCTTGGTATTTATCTGAGCTGTGGACTGGGAGAAAAACAACACTGCTGCTGCAGGACTTAGGCTGGTCCTGGGAAAGGGCTAATCCTGGGAAGGGGCTAATCCTGGCAAAGGACTAATCCTGGGAAAGGGCTAACCCTGAGAAAGGACTAACTCTGGGAAAGGGCTAACTTTGGGAAAGGGCTAGGCTGTGCAACGGGTTTGCACCAGGGAGGTGACAGACCCGGGCACGCTCAGGTCTGTCAGGGGTGAGCTCTGAATCTGTGCATTGAAACTTCCAAGGCTCCGGATCAGGAGCTTGCGATGGAGTGTAGGAGACCACGGAATATCCAAGGGCTTGCCAGGCTCACACGGATATCAGAGGGCGCACAAGGCTTATTGTATTATGTGCATACATAATAGGATTTCTTAGCTCAGATCTATGGTCAGACTATTAAAATATGCATCAAAATAAAACCAGAAATTAAATATTGAGCTACGCTTTCATCCAGGAAACAAAACTCCCTCCTTTTTCTTTTTCTTCATAAATGAGCAGAATGATTTTAAAATGGCAAATCACCTGTGTAACATTTTAAAGGAAACAATTGTTTCTAAATTGACATCTGGCTCTAGTTTTTATTAAGAGAGCTAAATATGATGCTTTTCTCTAGAGTAAGAAGTGAACTTGCAAATTTTTCTGCAGTCTTTTCTAACACGTTTTCCTCTACATTCTGCATCCTTCAGTGAATTTTTTATTGTTTATATCCCCTCCTATAGCAGGAGTCAATCAGCCCAGTTAAAGCTGAGTGACACTTTACCGTGCTTTAACTGAGCCTCCCCTGATGGGGGAGGATTCCCCGAGCCCTTACCCGGGCTCCGCAGATGAACGGGACTTTTCCACGCTTTTGCTCTCAGATAGTTGTTTATTAAGTCTTATCAGAAAGGGAGCCAAGGCACAAGATGACTCCCCTTAGAAAGCGCAAAGGAGAAGCCAAGTTATCAAGATAACACTGTTCTTTTAAAGGTAAATTATCCAATGAAAGCCCATAACGAAAGATATTTTTACTTTTCTACCAATGTTCAATAAATCGTTCTGTCACATGAAAGGAACTGCGGCATTTTTCACCCAATCATCTCAATCCCCTTTTGCCGCAGAAAATGGAGTAGAGAAAGAAGAAGGCCTAAAACAACAATAATCCTCCATTTTGAAGGTCTTGTTTCTTGTCTATTTTGCTGTATTAACAAACCCAACACCTCTAAATTTTCACCCTGTGACAATCTTACATAATGTTCTATCACCTAATTCACACCAGTGTAGATTCTGCTTCTTCCCAGAGGTTAGGCAATTTTCTCCATGGACGAAGGTCAAAGACAGGGTTGTCCAGGGGGGTAGAACCCCCCAAAACAGGCAGAGAAATATTCCCTGCACTTTGGACTCCAACACTGAGGACTAAGAATTCAAGGAGAAGAGACAAGCGAAAACACTTAACCATGGGATTGCTGCTCCATTCTTACAGTAATGAGTGTTTTCTCTGGGAGACAGGACTTCCATAGAACAATTTGTTTCGTTTTTGTGACAATTTCTTATTCTTTTCCCATGTTTTCTCAGAATCCAGTGTTCCACATTATCGGAACAGCAGTTAAGAAATCACAGTTTTGTGCAAATCCATTTCCCCAGATTCTTAATTGCTGTCATCAGCCACTGAACCAACAATAATATCTTTTCTTTTCTTTCTTGGGGTATTTTGGAGCTTGTAACTTATTTAATAACAAAGTCTTTTAAAATGCTTGAAAAGAACTGGTATCTTTTTCATAACATAATTAATGTTACATTTCTTTACACACAGTTTGAAAACTATGAGTCCCAAGGATACTTCTGGAAAGAGGAGGTAATAAAATGACCTCAAATCCATTGTCATGGAAGGATAAACTTCAGTTTATCGAAAAGCACTTCAGACTATTAATAACTCTTACATCAATATTCTTTAAATGTTTCCATATTTTCAAAGAAAATATTAGATATAAACTTCTAATTTGCACCTGAATAATGAAGTAAATGTTTTCTACATAACTGTATAGATGTCACAGCATTATTAGCCTTTAACCTTCCAAATGAGTAATTTATATAGCCTCAAGTTCATAAAACCTCTTCAAGAGGACACATTTTACCTTGAAAGTTCTATTACAATGTACTCCACCGAGGCCAACAGTTAAATTACATACAACAGAATGCATATAATTAGTTTCTTTTTCTAATTCGGATAAAAGTTATTCAGCAGTTGCATACAGGCCTGATACACTGGCCTTGGAAACAATGTCCTGTCAAAGAAACCTTTTGAAAAGAAGTGTCCAATGAACAATATCTTCCCACTGGAAACTAAGCCAAATTGACACAAGTCCAACACACCTCAGCCAGGCTGAGGTGCTGCCCCTGTACCCCAGAGTGCCAGCACAGAAGGTCTGTACCTATTTCAGTGGAGGCAATGCCCCAGATGAACTGCCTCAGGAGAAAACACAGGAGTCATGCAATCCCCAGTAACTCCAGCCAGACTGGGCTCATCTTGATGCTTCCTCACGACGGCACGGAGAGCAGCTCTAAAGGCAGGGATGGCTCTGACCTTCGGAGCACAGCGGCAGGGAGAGTTCCCCCTCTCAGTGCCAAGCCCAGTGGAACAGCTCCCGCAATTCCAGTGCCGAGCACAGGATGAGAAGAAGGTGCTCTGAGGAGCTGGGAAGACTGTAGGTACAAGGACAAGCTCCTCGAGTGCCTATCTCTCTCCTTGCCATCCCCATCTCTCTCCTTTGCAGTGCTTTAATCACTCTTGTCATTATTCTCTCAACACTCTCCACTTGTCATTATCCTCCTGAATTATGGAGAGGAGAGCTGCACACAGGGAGTTTGCCAGCAGCCGTCACACAAGCACCAAAACCAGGTAAAAGAACCTCTCTCATTCTCTTGAAATTTTCTTTTACATTCATTCAAGAATTCCATTAGCCCTTTTGGCCGTGGTGTCTCCTCAGAGCTCACATCTGCCTGGTCATCCACAACAAACCCAGGGATACACATTCTATCCTGCCATTCCCCGCCGAGAAATTCCTGATTAATATTCTCTTGAATTATGGTTGGAATGGGAAGTATTTCATTACCATTCTTGGTCTGAGCACACGGGCATTCTCCTGCCTAAACACAGAACAAAAATACTGGCAATGGCACCATCTTTATTCTATACTTGGATGCTTCTACTTAAATAGCCCCCTTTCATAATAGTCTGATCCCTGATTGTTCCAAGCTGAGAGGTCTTTAGTTCAGCCCTTCAGTGTACACAAGTTCTTCCAGCAAACACTTCTCCTTTACCTACAGGCACATGATCCTTGCCTGCTCCTGAATATTCCCTGATGGGAAGGTACAGCAACACTCCTCATTTAACGTTTCCTGTTAATTTGGATTAGGGGCAAGCAGGATGTAGCTGGCACATCAGGTGTCACTTGGCACAATAAACTTCATGGAGTGACATTATGAACAGTTATCACACACATATCCTAACTCACCCTGCTTAAATAAGGAAGAAAATTAGAACTCAGCATCCCATTCTTTTAATACTGATAATACTTACCTAGAAAGTTCATAAGGCTGTTGGGAGGGTTATTTACTTGCTGTGCCAAAGTTCATTCTCTGGAGTGCTGCATAATGGATTGCTAATGTTCTCCTCATTGTCATCACCACAGAGAACACTCCACTCGTTTGCAGTAGAAAATAAACTTGTTGAACGTATAAGATGGGCATTATTTACAACTTTCCAAATTCAGAAAGAGAAGTCATTTTTCTCCACAAGCAAAACATTTTGCCAAAGACACACATAAAATGGAAATATGTTTGTTTCTCCCAAATGCTGAAGGCTTGTCTGCAGATAAAAATACAGCACACTCTGCCTATAACTACAACTACTTTTGTACAGGCTCCAGTAACCAGCTACAGTCACACAGAATTAGCTGCTCCACTGCAGTTACATATATAAAATGCTTGTATATTAAAAATCTAGAATTTTAAAAGTCTTTGTCTTGCTCCAGGAATCCTAATGCCTATTTCTTAGATCCTTGGGGAAATTAGGAAGCTACTGGACAAGTTAATGCTTTGAAGCTGTAATTTAAAAGGTTTTTTTAAAAGAAAGTCTTTCTTTTAATTTTTTCTTCCCAAAGAACTTGGCATATTTTAAACAGAAAATTATAATAATAATTATGGATATATTGACCTCTTTGTACTCTCAGGCTGGCCACTCAAGTGAAGTAGATTTAACCAGCTCCCTGTAGGTTTCCGTCAGCTTCCCACGTTTCTGTGCCGTGGCACTTCTTGCATTCATCCTGCAAGTTGCCTAACGCACCTTAAGATTTGAATCACTAAGGAAACACTTTCCCAGGCCATTTTGCCCCGTGCTGTGACAAACCGAACAGGAATAAACCACCCAGGCAGCCCCAGCCCGGCTGTGAACACACTGCACTTCCCTTTGGGGCTGCCAGAGCCCAGCCTCCAGCTGCAGCTTTCTGTGGAGATGATGCAAGGAAGGTTTAAGATTTTTAATTGCACTGTTTAATTTTTCACTCAATAAAAACGGACAGGCCCCACCTGCAATATAATTGGCATTCTTGGTCTCACTGAGTAGCTCTCTGATGCTGCTGAGGCTTTGAATGAGCCACAAGTTGTGATCCAAAGCTGTTTGATATTGGTGAAGAGCCTGAAATCAGCTGTCAGGCTTTGGATCAGGCCCCAAAGCTGTGAATTTGGGAAAGCCGAAGGACCACAGAGACACCAGAGTGCCACATAACACAGAGGAACGCTGATCTACACTAAACTCTGGGCTTGTAATATAAATAAATAAAATAAAAAGAAACCCCCTCTCTGCAAAATAACTAAACCCAACTATACCTGAGACACAGCTGAGCTGTCCTCAGTGTAACTTCAGAGTTCAGGAGACTACCTGAGGCTTTGGCATTATTACAATAAGGAAGTTCTGGGGAAATACCTTAACTTTAAATTTCTTACGCAACTTTTCTTTCTTTTCCTTTCAGCCAGGAAATGTTATGTCTCAGCCTATATCTGGAAATACAGACAATGAGTGGACATACAAAAATAAGAACCAGTTCCTGTACTCTGGAATTAAGGCCATCTGCTGCAGCTTACACCTCACCTCTAAAGATCGGGCACGTTTTTCCTGGACAAACCAAAGCAAAAATGAAAGAGGTGTGTGAGTGGGAGAATAGATCATGGATTTGGCACCAGTGTCAGTCTAAGTGATGCAATTGAGATGTTCCTCCACTGAAATCCTGCACTAGGACCGTCAATGGCAGATAAAGAGCTCACATTACTCTCAAGAATAAGAACATAGTTCACAATAAAATACACTTTGGATTGAAAAACTGCATTTATGTCCAGGCTTAGGCACAGAGAAATCAGTTACTTAGCACTCTATCTCTGATCTGAATGTCTGCTCTTCACACACGTTGTGCCCATTTGAGTCAAGAGATTTACCTCAATGAAAGAGAAGTGTCACCCCAGAGGCTCCGCTGTGTTTACGTGTTTAAAGACAGAAGAAGAGAGAAAGAATGAATAAATGTTCTTTTCTTGTACCTTTCTATCCCCTCACTAACATGCATATACAACATGTCTCTAATACCCACCAAGTTCATTTCCCAGTCCTGGCAAACGAGGCCTTTACCTTGATGTGCAGAGATGTGGAGTTTACTGTGTGCCCCACTCATGAAATACAGAAGATGGCCACAAAATGTCGGCAGTCTATGGGACATCCAGAATCTTTTAAAAAGGAAATATCCCTCCTAACTCTAAAGCAGTGATTTACATACAAATCTATTTCCCTAAATACCTGTTTCCTGAAAGCAGAGGCTACAATTATTGCAATGGATGCATTGTTGCGTGCCTTAGTCATAACAGCATTTACAGAAGTGAAGCTGGAATTTAAAAGCAATCCAGATACACCTGACTGTCTACAAAGGCAATGAAGCATTACTTTTATTGCTAACATTGCTGCTAAAATGAGATGTTTGGATTCAGACCTGTACAAAACACCTACAGCTCAGTTGTGTAAACCTGGTTCACTTTAAGCAGCACTGACACAACTGTTTCTCTGCTTTGCTTGTTTTAGTCCTCCAAACGCAGAGACAAGGAACACCCTGACATTAATTGTGCTATTTCTTGATATTACCACTTCTTTTGTTCCTTGGCAGGATTTCACCCTTTTCGTGTTCAATGCCACATATAAAACTTCCCATACCTCTGCTGCTGATGAGAAAAGTAGCAAACAATGACAAGCTGATATGAAAGAAATTGTTTTTTGCACTTCAGGACAATTCACATCACAACACAAATCTAGAAGATTCAAGATTTACAGTAAGAAAGTGAGTTTTGGACTCCTTAATGAACAGGAGAGAGCTATGCTTATGTTACAAATAAGAAGTTTTAATCATTATTATCATTGAAGAATAAAATGTCCCACCAACTCAAAATGGAAGTGGTGAAAGGAAGTTTTAAAATGGGATTTCCTGTGGTATCTCTCACTAACTGTTTTAAAGCCTTCCTACACACACATTTACATACACCTTTATGTAACCATTCACACAGGGTAGTAACAGCTCTATAGGATCTCAGCTCCCAGTCAAAAAGTCTGTTTGGAAGAGTCTTGAGATACTGACACAAAGATGGCACAGGAAAACAGCACTCTCCCTTCCCAGGAACAGGACATTCCTCTGGGGAAGGATTTAGAAAGCAGCAGTGAGAGGACTTTGTGAAGTAACTTCATGGGACAGTGTTTGTTTAGAAAGAAAAGCTGAAAAGAAAATGGAGCTGGTGAGTCTTGGTCCAGCTTGTGCTGAGCAAATGGAAGTGGCAAGTTCAGACCAAAGCTGCTCACAGCAGAACACAAATACGCCTGCTAAGAAGGCAGAGAAAGCCCAGGAAAAGCTCTTACAGCCGATGGGATCAGGGAAGGACAGACATGGCAACCGCATTTTATATTAAACACAACCACTGGGAGCTCAAAAGCAGATTCATTTCCGTGTGCCAGAGGGGCAATGGCAGAGCTGGGAAGCATCGGGCTTTGCATGAGCACCCAAACAGCAGGACACGAATTCACCTCGTGCTGCTGTGCCACCACCCCCTATGCCCAGTAACCAAGGCAGTCCTTGAAAACACTTTTAACTTCACCTACTCCTGATTCACACCGAGCTTCAAGAATTTCCTTTAGCCAGGGCTGGTTCTCAAGGCAGACAAGACTAAAACTCCGCAGCAGCATCCCCAACGCACAAACTGCCTCTGCACCACTTCACTCCTGAGGTATCCAGGGGTTTACCCTGCCTTTCTTCCTAGCCTCAACTTCAGAAACAGCTGGATCACTCCAGCCAAAGCTTTCCAAAGCAGGAGACAGCTGGAGCAGACAACCTGTGCTCAGGCAGTTGAGGTCTGCAAAGCTGGGAGCGACTGAGGATGGGTCAGTGCCACCCTCACTGCTCTGGCACTGCTGTCCCCAGCGCCTGCAGGTGTCATCCACACGTGCCTGGGGCTCACAGCACTCATCCTTCCCTCCTCACTAAAAACAGGAGCAATGAACGACCTCCAAAGCAGTGGGTAGATGTGAACAGCAGTTAAAAGTGTGTAAGAAATGAAAACATGATTTATGACTCAAATACCTGAAACGGAAGCACAAAAACTTCTGTGTTCTGTTTAAATGCAGGGAGATTTCGCTGCAGTGACCAGCTAACCTGTGCCTGGACTTCTGGACCCTAAACCTTCTGTCTAATCCCATTCATTCCTATCTGTTCCTTTTGCTAATATTGGCCTTTTTAATCTCCCTCCATTTGGAAGCACCAGCCCTCCCAATACCTTTAACCACCCTCATTGCACTTTCATTGAAATCAATGGGGCTTTGCAAATTACCATTGTAGAGCCGAATCCATTATGCCCATTACAGATTTAAAAACATGATGACAAGAAGCTCATCTGCACACACAACTCCCTCTCTTCTGCTGTAAATAACTCAGCCAGATCATTTTTTAAATCCTGAAGTGCCTAAATTACAGACCAACAATATGCAAAATTTCATCTTCAAATAAGTCTATGGCTTTTTTTTGTAGCTCCGATAACACAGCACTTTTCACAGACTCAGCTAAACTGTGATAGCTTTTGTTTGTTTTGTCTTGTTTCTTGTTTAAAAATGGATAAAGGCATGCCGGGCCAATTTAATTTAAATGGGATGTTCAGAGACTGAGAAGTGAAGTGGCAGAATTTCGGTTCTACATAATGTTAATAAGGAGAATTAACAATCCAGCATCACTGCACGGCCCAGCCAAACAGGCTATGACAAACTCCTAACCACATTAAAACCCCCGTTTCCCCTCATTAGTGCCAGGCCTGTGCCAGCAGGGAGGGAATCAGCAGAGTCGGCTCCTTGGACGTCACCAGGCAGAGGCTGATTTCACCATGGGACACCTCTGAGGTTCCAGAATGACCTCTGGAACTTTCTCCAGGCCAGAGGAAGGAAGGAAGGAAGGAAGGAAGAGCACAGCACTGTGTGGCTTCCTGACCCCACCTCAAGAAGCCTCAGGAGCTGTGCATACCTTGAGCTGGTGCTGTTCTTGCAGCTGTACTTTCCTCAGTGCTGTGCCAACACAACCCAGGGTGAATGAAAGCCCCCAGCTGCCGTGCCCTGTGCCAGGGATTTGGGGGACTTTCTGCTGCCAAATCTGTGGCAAAGCTTTCATTTGTGCCCAGGAGCTGGTGCAAGGACGGGAAGAGGAGGATAAAACGCAAGTGAAACATGAGGACAGGGGAAGTGTGGGAGCACAGATGCTCTTCCCTTTTCTGTGGTGGCTCCTCCTCCCAGGGGCCGAGGACACCAAGGACACATCCCACAGGCCCCAGGCCCACTGAGGAGCCTCGTGACATGTCCTGTGAGACCACTGTCACCTGGCCAGCAGAGCCCTCCCCTGAGCAGCAAGACAAGACACTGTGGAAGGAACAAAGCGGTTTTCCCCAAGGACCTTTCCTCCTCCTGTGGGTGGGAATGATTTAGCCCATTGTGCAGTCTCCACCACTGTGTAATTTATATTCACTGGGGTGCCAGAACTGCACAGTCTCCTCTAAATATAAGCAATTAACTCCCATTAGCATTAGTGGGAATCACTCAGGAGAGTATCCACCATTATTGATTATCTCGTTTTTTGTACCAACTCAAAAAAATGTACAAAGAGAAGAAAATCACATAGTTAGTGGCTTTGGCTAAGTTAAGGCAGGCAAATTAGATTCATTATCATTCTTGAGTTAAACAGTGGGGCTTATTAGAATGTAGTTCATTTACATACTTTGATCTGATGGGTGTAGATACCTAATTATACAGCAGCCAGCAACTTATTTTTGATGTTTTTTATTAATTAATATTCAGCATTATAATTAAACGCGCAGGCTGCTCTTCTGCAATTTCTTTTTTTCTTGTTGTTCTTGTTATTTCTAACACAAAAATAACTTCTAAAGCGTACCTGTGAAGTCCACAACCAGCAACACCATGCAATGAAATGTACTCCATCACTTAGTAAAAATGTGGCTGTGAGGGCAAAATTCTGTGTGGACATACCAGGATTTTGATCTCTCACCCACTGGGATGGAGTAGAGGCTACAGAAGTCAGGAGATATTCAAGGTATGCACCAATCTGCCTCTGCAAGAGGTCTCTTGGTCTGAGCAGCTCAGAGGCCTCCTCTGCAAAGCAGGAATTTCTGCAGGAAAAGGAATACCCATCCTGCTAAAACTCCAGGAGCTGCCTGATGATTAGGTCATTAAATAAACCAGCCATAAGAACTGAATTATGTACAGATCAGTATAAAAGAAATAATGGAATAAATAGCAAGTGAGGCTCACTAAGCCTTGGAATACAAAGAACTTCTTCCTGAGCAGACAGTGCCAAGCAAGCTGAAAAATTAATTTTCTGTTTGTTCCCAGTTCTGTTATGATTGGTATCTTCACAAGTCTGAGCCATTAGCATGTGAGTTTACAATTATCCTCTGAGCCCAGTAATGTCCTGTCATTCACCTCCAGGGATTTATGTCAGGATCCAACTCGGTTCCTAAGTGATCTTCCAGCAGGACAGAATGACAGCACCATTATAGCTCCCTCCAGCAGATGATGGTAATGATATTATTTTTCCCCTGATCAGCTTGGTGATGATTGTTTGAACTTTATCAGTATTAATAGAGAAAATAATAAAGGTATTAATATTTGAAAGCTCTCTGTATTGTGTTTAGTATCATATTATTGCTACATTTTATGGCAAGTAGTTTGACATTTCAGTGAATTTCCATTTACAGTATTACCACTATAATCGACTCATTTTATAATTGCTTCTGGATACTTGTAAGGTTTAATTTCTGATTTTTCCTCTAAATAAAGAGACCTGCATATGAAATTAATATACAGTTATCCTCACAAATTTGCATTGTTGGCCTAGAATTGGGGGAGCTTAAAACAGCCAAAAATATTCAGCGTGACTACTGCACCAAATAAACCTTACTGACTTGTGGGGTTCCACAGTGGCCAAGATTGCCTCTAATTCTCCAGAAATATCCTCTCCATCAGAGCTCTTACAAATATCCACAGAAAAGCGCAAGAGCTGCTGAGCAACCCAGGCTGAGATGTTCAGAAGGAACCTCAGGATGGAGAAAAACAAGTCAAACAATCTCTCCATGCCGGAAAAGAGTCAAAAAGAAGAGTAGAAAACATTCCATCCAGGAAAAGGTAGCAGGCATAATGACTGGGTTGGGATGGGGCCATCCCACTTGGACATAATCTGGAACTAATTGATGGAGAGAAACAGCTGCTAAAGAGCCTGGGAAATGAGTTTTCTGGATTTGTCCTTTGCAGGGGCTGGGCTAGGAAGAAATGCAGAGAGGAGCAATGTAGATGGACTGACTGAAGTGTGGAAGACAGGAAGGGTACAGAGCACATGAACCAGAATCTGTACCTCATTTCTGGCTTGATGCTACTTTTTGAAAGCACGTAGCAAACACTTGTCCTGTACCACATGGACTTCTTCAGAGCAGTGTAGCTGCTCCTGCAGAACTACAGATTTCATTCCAGTATCTGCACAGAATTCTGAGTTGCCTCAATTGTTCTTGTATCAACTTGCACAGAGTTAATAAACTACAATTTCGTAGAGCTACAAGGCCACAGAATCTGACTGCTCAAACCCCATTCTCCTAAAAGGAAATAAAAAGAAAACTCTGGCTTTAAGGCAAACACCAGCAGTGGTCTGCCACCTCCTTAGTTTTATGAGTGAGGCATCAAAAAGGCAACAAAGTTGGTAACTTTTTCTCATTTTGAGGCTCAGCTTAAGCTGGTTTCTTTGCTTTACTCCCTCAGTTCCAAAGCAGCTTGTAAATCAATGTCAGACACATCATGTGAGAGATCCTCCATGAAATGCTTACAGAACTGTGTGATACCCAGCGAGAGGCACTGTTAGAAGCTACTTCTGGTATTTCATATTCCCAGGAGCTCTCCTGAGAGCCACTCCCTAGCCTTCACAGCCAAAAATGAGCTCTGAGGAGGGGTGGCAGATGCGCAGGGGAAAGGGTTTAAACAACAGCCATGTCACTCTGTGACACATGGCACAGGACAGTGGTGGCTCTTGGGAGCCCTGATCACCCATGGCCACCTGTAGAGATGCTTTTACACAGAAAAGACAGACAGTGTTTATAACAAGGCCAAATTTATTAAACAGAGCCTGGATCCAGACATCTATTTCAGACAAAGGGCTAAACCCCAACACTTAAGAAACTCTTTTGGTTTTAAGTTTTGCTCTTAAAATTCTCTCAGTGTAAGACATGAGATTAAGAGGTCTGTTCTAAGGATCTGCTATCCAAACAGACAGGATTCCCTTGCGTTATGAAGTCACCAGGGATGGAATTGAAACTTAAAACCTTCTCTGCCATGCCTTTATTACCTACCAGCTCATGGAAATGCCAACACCCAAGATCACAGCATCTCCTGTGTTCAGCCAGCTCTCAGCACAGTCCTGGACTGAACGTCATCCATTCAAGTTTTGTCCCAGCCTTCAGCTGGGCCACAGATTGGAGCCTTTCTTTGCAGGCTCTGAGGGCAGGAATTGCTGACATTCCCCAGGAAGTCAGCAAACAGTGCTAGGAGAGTCTCACCAGCCCATGATCTCCTGTGGCTCTCGAGCTCCTGCCTGTCCCAGGGCTGCATTTGTGCCAGTGTCAGCCTGCAGTAGCAGGAGCATTAAAGGAAAGCCCTGGGCTAGCGGCTGCCTCACAACTGTATTTACAACAGCCTCACTGTCTTTGTCAGGCCTGTTCTCCATGGAATTGCATACCCACTTAAGGTTATGAATTTGATTTATCTGCAAGATTTGAGGTGAGTTTCAATCCTTGTGGAAGCAATAGAACAATGGCACGGAGCAGGAGAAGATACAGGGAAGATATATCTGCGTGGGAATTTACCACCCACGGCTTTGTCAAGGCCCTTCAGTGCTGATTTGAAGAGCTTTGCAATACACGTTGCTGGTGTGGCGACTCCTAAATTAATTCAGATTTACATCATTGCGGGCAGCACAAGAAAATACTGATCTGAGCCAGCAAAACAAACAGGTATTTGAACTGAGGTGTCAGGAGGCACAGATGGATTGTGCCACCTGCACTACTCGTGGGCTGCTCCTTCCAGTCCACTCTACAGCACGTTCAAGCTAACTTCTGGGGGGTTATATTACAATTATATTGATTTTCCACAGCATTAATTTCATGGTGATGTTTCAAATTGCTTAAGGCTCTGTCCAGAATAACACTGGACTTGGGACAGAAAAAATCTGGAGGCATTTTGAGTGACTCAAAAGATGTCACCATGAGATATGGTGTGAGCAGCTTCCCCTCAGTGCAGTGTAACACAGGCTGCATTTTTCCATGGATCCCATGGAAGCAGCAGCCCCAGAGGTGAAGAACTGTCCCTTACAGCAGATTCCAAAATGCTGTTTATTATAAAGCTGGAATTCACTTCAAAGCTGTTTCCAGCTGACATTCCAAGTGTAGCTGAAGGCACTTTACATCCTATTGATTCCTTGGACCACTTGGCAAAGTCTCCCGGTTGTAGATTCCCAAAATACAATCTGCACCCAATTTTCGGATAATACTGAAATACCATCCCCAGCTACATCTTAGGGATGTTCCACTTCCCTGCCATAGACCTAAATCTTACATTTTTCAAATCAGTGGGAGTTTTGCTTGAGGAAGAAATAAAAAATTAGGGCTGCAGAAAACACAAAGTCAGTAATTTGGCAGCCTGATTTTATAATAATCTTTGTCTAATGATTATTTAATATTGTACCAGGCTATTTAAAAGAATATTCTACAAAGTATTGGAGCTTCCTTTTCAAAGCCTCTGTAAAATGTGATTTGTAATTAGTAGCTTTAGATATGCAATGTGTGTGAGAGAATATTAGTATTCCATAAAAGCTGCTGTCAGTATAAGTTATATGGAGAAGCACAAAATAATATGAATACTTAATAGCTAAAATACTTTATTTAAAATTGATTTGCTAGATTTTATAGAAGCTCCACCTGAAGAACTTAAATTATTTTTTTCTTTGCTTTAAATTCTGTTCTGAATAAAGGAGTTAAGAACTATGACCATAAATGACCTGAGCACTAAGAGAATATATTAAAATTTACTTTTAAGTACTTCAAAGCATTTCACTTTATTCACATATAGATACTGGATTTATTCACCCAGCTTGTTACAACAACTCTGCAAATTACCACTGTGAACGTCCATTAAATATTCTGATATTTACAGTAGGTGTCCATGCAGTAAATTCCACTGACTGACGGCACCACCAACTCTGAGCTTGGAACGTGGCCCGTTCCTTAAAAAGTTCTGTGCATGACAAGAGGACACAGCTTTTTCTGCAGGTTGTACCTTTGCTGAGAGGCCCAGCCCAAGAGCTCAGCGGGCTGTGCAGCAGAGGGCACTCACACTCTACGGAACAGCCGCTCCGCACCGCTGGCCAGCCCGGGGCTCGCACAGCTCTCCCCTCTGCTGCGCGACAATTCCACACAAATTCTATTCCAATTCCCTCGGAATTATTGGAAGAAAGCTAAGGGCAAAAAAAACTCCCCCGATTTCTTTGCTCAGGCCTATGAAACCACCTCACACACAACCTAAGGGTCTCAGGGACAATTCCTGTGGGTCTTAATCAGGGAGCAAAAGGTACCAATCCTTGAAGAGGTTCCCAACAGGCACAGAGAGCGGGATTTGGCCATCAGAGGAGCAAAGAACCAAAAATGTTTCTTAAACTGCCTGGAGCTGAGGCAAGAATCTTTTTAAGGCAGCAATAACATCAGCACTGGTTGCTCTGTGATCCTGACATGCTGCTACTAAACCATGAATATTAAAAGAGTATCTAAATTAATGAGTCCTGTGTTCCCTAATGTTGTGTCATGGCTTGATTTCTCCCTTCACAAAGGAGTTTTCTCAGCATACTCCCTTTCTGACCTAGATAAAATAATTTCTGATTTTTCATCTACTTCTGGAAAGCAATGGCATGGTGAAGAATGTGATGTGTGAGCTACAGATGGCACTGAAAGAATCCAGGATATCTAAAAATACAGTAAGTTTTACAGGAGAGGTTTCCTAAGGTGGCTGTCTCCTCCTTGACATCACTATTCAGCTGGCTATTGGAATGGGACTAATTTAATTAAGAGAACAGCTCAGATAAAACATTTTTGTCAGATTCCCCGAGTCCTATTCACCTTGCTTGAGAACTCAAGCAAGTCTCCTCTGAAGCAGTCCAGTAGCAGAGCTCTCGTCATGCCAGCTTAGCTGAGCACAGCCACAATAGGAGCAACTGGCACAAAGGAAACTACTGAAGTTAATGTACAGATTATCATATTATTTTTCCAATGCTGACCCAATGGTCAAGGCAATTGCTGGCAAGAAATTGTTCACTGCAGTCTTGATCTTTCACTCCTCAAAAGCTCCAGGTGAGTTTTGTTTGCAGTGTTTGGTCCTGAAGCCCTCACAGCTTGCCACGAGCTTATTTCATTCCTCTGCTTTCTCAAGTACCTGAAGCAAAAGCAGCTATTTCTAAACAATAAACAGCAACTGGGGGTTTGGGCACTTTTTTTTTTTTGAGGGTTTTTTGTAAGGAATGTAAGCAGAATGGTGAGACCATAACAGTTAAAATACAAACCAGGTTGTTAATTTGACTGTGCTCCAGTCTCTCCTAGCATGAAACTTTATTTCCTAATAATAAATTTCTGATCTGGTTTCAGTAGGTAATCAAATACCACAAATCCACTTTGCATTTTAAAAAGAATGGTGTCTTTTATAGGAAAGAGAAAAAGCTGGAGAAGATGGGTTTGTGGCTAAACAATACAGTTCTTCAGATCCCAAACAGAACCGCTGTATTCCATAAAAGCTGCCGAGTGGGTGATGGGGAAAGGTGGGGACAGAAAGGGAGCCAAGGAGAAGAGGGTTAATAGAAGTTTTCCAATCTATCCTCCTCAAAGTAAACACATAAACAACGAAAAAGGCTCTATCTGACCAAGGGAGAAGAGTGTTAGAAGGATGTAATGGAATCCCTGCAGCATTTCAAACTCTACTTCAAATCTAGGTCTCTTTCCACATCCCATGTTCATTGCTCACAGCAAAACTGGGTTCCTTTAAAGAGCACGTCCCTTTATCATCATAGAACCAGCAGTTTCAGATTTCATACTTGTGATCTCAATAGCTGGCAGGGATTTATATTCAGAACACAACTTTGGTGTATAAAACTGGGGGGGAATCTCAGACAATGTGTTTGTGTATCACCCAGCAATCTGAGGGGGGACCGGGGTATTTTAGCTGTCCCAACATTGTTTTTCAGATGTTAGGAAAAAAAGAGGAATACTAAACACACAAATACACACAAAATTGCTTTATATACTGTTTGAGAAATAGTAAGGATGGGTCACCATTAACTGTTTAGTGCATTTTTGCTGAGGGACTGTTTCCTAAGGAAATGCACTGGCTGCAGCCTTTCAGACTCGCCTGGTAAAGCCTTCAGTGAAGAAATCCCTGGTTAATACCTCTAAGAGTGTGTGTACGCACATACAAACACGTGCACTACTCATTTACCCTAATTAACACTCCTAACTGCAATTTCACCTGGTTTGATAACTTGTAAGGGAGCCTGCCCAAACATCAGTCTTCCTTGGGCACCAGATTTGTGCAGTCGTGTACAGAGGATTAGTGACACACTCAGGTGCACACAATGTTCTTGGGACTTGGCAGGATAAAGCTCAGAATGTTTTTCTCCTTCCAAACTCTTTAAAAGTCTCGATGGCACCTTTTGCCCTCTTTTCTCTATAACCTATTTCCAAAAGAGACACATGGTGGAGCGTTCAAACCTTAGTGGTTCTTTCCTAGTGGTTCAGCTCACAAGTCATCTTTGTATCCTCCTAAACAGATAAAAAAATTCCTCCAGCACCTTGAGAAATGCATATTAATAAAAACAAATATGAACTCAGTTTTCTGTTCTTTTTATTTTTTCCCTAATGAGGCCCGTAGCCAATCTCATATAAAGATCTCTGGGAAAAATGGGAAAGTGTGACCAAAGGCAAATGTTGGACATGTACCCCTGACCCCACAGTGTAATCCCAAAGAGGAGCCCTGAGCTGGCATTCCTAAAGCCAGAAGAGACACTTTGAATCATGGAGAACTTTAGGAAAGCAGTAAGATCGCCTTCAACAAAAATACTTCCACCCACATGAATCCCCCTCTTGGATATTTAGCACTGGTACATCGACTTTATCAAGATGCTACAGGAGGTAACTTAAGTTGAATGTCCTGGCTTCAGAGAGATTATTGGCATTATTTACCTGCTTTTTTTCACCTACCAGATTTTTAATTAAATTAAATCCCCCATGCATGGTTAGCTATAAAGTGCATATTACTTACCTGCATCTTCAGATCTTTTACAGTCCCGTGGGTAAATCCGTAATTAGCTGGTTTTGTAAAATGCATATTATTTACTTGACAGGCCAGAGTGGCTCTAGAGGAACTGTCCTCATGTCTTGGTTAAGTGCATAATTAGGCAGGTTTTTTAAACCTATGCTATGTTCCCCACATTGAAGCCATTGCACTCCATTTGTTAAATATTCATCCTTTTTTTTTTTAAATGTATTATTTACTCAATCGGTCAAGACAGCATGTAATTATGTATTTAGAACGTGTGCAATGCATCATCAAAAATACTCATGAAAATGTATGGAATAAATTACTTTGCACTATTAGGGCACTTTTAGGCCACCATGTCCTCACCATTGTCTCTCAAAATACTAAGTATGTTCAGAACAACTGTTTAATGAAAAAAGTGTTCGGCCAAGCACTGCTTAACAGGATACTTGCACATTGACCTAAGCTTTTAGACTCATTTCATAAATAAAGGCAGCATTTGTGCTATTTAGAAGCAGAGTAAAACTTGATTTTACAGTCCTACCTCCTCAGTCCTTTGGGACTCAGATTCTCCTCAGGATAAAGGAGTGTTGTCCCACTGAAGAAGGCACTGGCAAGTTGATCAGCAAAGCAGAGATGTCCTAAAAACCATGAACTATGACCTTCCAGGGGATATTTCTAACAAGTACTCAAGAGGATGCTCCTGCCAGCGCAATGGAGACCTTTGAGGTGACCATTCCCCACGGAAAAAGCCTTGCAGGAAGGCAGTATTTCCGTGTGACTCCGTGATACTGGTCATGCACAGGCTTTGAGGACCTTATGAAGCTGAAGTTAACGGACATGAGGTTGTGAACAGTGTGAAAAAATCTGGAGAAGGTGTGAAACTATCAACAAGGGTTTACGTTAAACAATCAGAGAGGAGCTTGACCTCCCTGATCCTATATCAGCCTTAGTGCTGGTAACTAAGGAGAAGGATGTGATGTTTAGTAACTCACAGGGTCACAGGTGTTCGGAAAGGGTGACTCCCATCAGCTTCTTGATGGAAAAGGGCATCTTCCTAAATTTGGTGTTCACCTACTGGGGGCAGCTAAATAAGAATTCATCCCCCCTCTCCTCCCATCTGCTCCCACCTCACAGCCTGTCCCTCCATTTCAGACAACCCCTGTAGCTCTCCAGCCCCTGACCAGGTGTGGAGTGAGACAGAAGCTACAGTGCCTTGGGGGTGGGCACCTCCTCCAAATGACAGCTCAACATCAACAGCAACGAAAAGACCAGAATGTCCTGTCCTGTCACACGACACAGGGCAAGCAGGAAAGTGCCAGCTCCCCTCAGAACCTCCTTCACACTCCCTGGAGTTCCCTCCTCACCCCAAGTGCTGCAGTGAGGCCAAGCTCCATCCCAAACCTGTGATGTACTGCACGAGGAACTCGCCATAAGCAGAATGTGCCTCCTTTCTGGAATGTGCTCAGGTTATGGGCACACAATCAAATGCAATCAAGGCACAGCAGCTAAACAAGTCAGCACCTGTCAGCTGGGCCTCTAAACCTACCTCTGGAAGCGCCTTTATGTTCCTCCCAGAAGCGTGTTATGGGAAGGGCCGCGCAGGGAAACATGCTGCCTTCACCCCTGGTTTGTTGGGCTGTTCATCACCCCTCTGATCCATGTCACCTTCACATTTCAGCTGGCAAATCCAAATCTGGGAGTGCTCCTATTTGCTTAGCTGGGAAAAAAAAAAGAGAGAGAAAAAAAAATCAGATCGCTTAGTTAAAATAGATCTCAAAACGGAGTGGCTGCACGAGAACTGAATTGCAGAAGGACTGATGGAATGTTCTTTTTCTCCTTGGACAGCTGGTTAAGCTGGTTAGGGTGATAACCTCTAGCACATCAGCTGGGAGGAAATTAAGCCGCTCTTGCACAGCTCTGGAACAGCTCCAGCCCACCCTGGCTGCAAAGGAAAACATGCAGCCTTAAATCCCAGAGGAAAGGGTCTCAATTTCAGTCGGTATTCTCAATAAATATGAAAAAGAACATGCAAGGCAAAACCAGACAGGTTCCTTAAACAAAGACTGAGATTAATTTTAAACTGTGTTGTCCAATCATATTGATCATTATGGCCACTTACATTTACTATAACTACTCGAGTTTTCCTGCTTTGTTCCTTTACTGCAACACAAAAACAAGGACTTTCTCCCACAGTTGGCTAGATGTTTCCTGAAATAACATGAGTGGTGGCTATTTTACTCAGCAGGTTCCTTTATCACCACAGAGCAGGAAAGTTGACAGGCTTTGTGTCTGAAATGTAATTAGCTCACGGGAGCACAGTCATAATGAAAGCAAGATTTACATTATTGCAGACGTGATTGTTTGCTCTTTCAAACAGGAGTAAAATGTGAATTCCGAGGCTTGGATTCGGGGGGCTTGTTCAGTCAATATCCTCAGATGTCCATTACTTCTGCCAAGGGGATGGGAAGCATGGAGGTTTAGGCCAGGTTTCTTTTAAGCTTTTAAGACCTCAGAAAAGAAATGAATGATGAAAAGTGAGCAAAAATTTCTTTTCTAGAGGCTTTTGAACCTGTTGGCCCCTACAAAAATTTCAGAAAGCAAATAGCCTTTACTCAAACCAATTTTGTTGTGAGGCTTTCCAGCTACTGATAGCATCTTTCCAGGAAAAGGAGGGGAAGCAGGAAATTTTTCATTTATATGATCTCTCAGCAGGAATACTATAATATAATGTAACAACAGCAGTTTCAGGACCTGCATGGAGAGATCCAGAAGCACATTGCGGGAAAAGACCCTGCGACTTAAAGGTCATTTTTCCTTTGAAAGCAAATTACAATTCTTTCTACCAGATGTTCCCCTACCTGCTTCAGGCAGGACACAGTAAAAGAGACTCCAGCCACCTCCTCCAGTGCTGCTATAACCTCCCTGACCAGGAAGGCTTTTTTAAAATCCAGCCTGGATCTTGCTACATTGCTTTGTCCAGCACAGAGAGGGAGATTTATATATCTGAAAAGAACAGTCTTGCTCCCAGGTATCAGTGCCTCAGGCTCAGTAACCCGTTTCTTTTCATCTTTGTGGGCCACATTTTCTGGGGTTCTGATTTATCCTCCCTGTTCTCCTCTAAACTGTGTCCTACTGATTCAAATCCTTCCCAGATTGCGTTGGCCCAAACATGATGAGAGGCTCCAGGTGGGGCCTTCTGAGAAATGAGAAATCAATGCGGCTTCTCGCAAATGTTCCCCAAGAGCTGCTATCCAGGCACTAAAACTAAAGAGGAACACAAACAAGGTTCTTTCTGCAAAATATTCAGTTCAACAAGTTACTGTGTTGTCCCAAAAACCAACAGGGGACTGAACAGGGCCCTTACTGAAGTGATACAGCCAGCATTGACACGAATCCCATCATGTTCTCGTATTTCCCTTTGTCCTACCACTGACAGCAATATCACCACAAAGGAAAGAGGAATGTGCCTTTACATTTCTGTTTGTCCAGCCATCCTGACCTAGTCCAAGAAGCAGCATGTCAAACATCAGAGTCTGTTTTGATTCAAGAGAGGCCTCTAGTTAAGCAGGAACAAACCTGTCGTAATTTAAGCAGATAAACAACCCAAAAAAACTTGTTACAGAAAGAGCAGCAACAAGTTTAGGAAAAGTTATTAACTCCAATTTAGCCAATGTATAGGGTTCAGTTCGAAACCGGGCAGAAACACCAATTTAGTGTAGTGGTTTTGATTTGAATTCTCTATTACTTACTTATTTTCTTTCTGTGAGATAAGAATTAAGAGGAAAAAAACAAAGCAGGCACAAACTTTAAACAGCTGGGATACAAAAAAAGAGTTTTATTACTAATAGAATTAAAAGTAAAAAAAAAAAAACCAAGAAATTTAAAGCAAACCTCCCCCCTCCTCCAGCACTTCTCTCCTACTCAACTCACACAAAGGATAATAGAACATGGGATTTCAGTCAGAGCTGCAGTTATTGAAAAGTCTCTTTCTTATGCTTAAGGAAAAAAGAGTTTTCTTTTGCTTCACCTGGCTCCCAAACTGCTACCAACAGCAGATCCACCCGGAAACAAACAATCTGCTGTGGTGTAAAACATCTCTCCCATGAAAAATCTCACAGTTCCTTCACACTGCCAAACACGGGCCATCACATGGGGTTATTAATCTTTTTAAGGATGAGTTATTTTGGCCTGAACACAAAGGCCTTCTTCGCCACAAGTATCTAAAAGCCTTTCACTGCTTTTATATAGCCTGGCATAGGCACTCTTCACAATCTTCACGAGCCACACGTGAATTCTCCATCCCCCCATGTACTTCAAATGGATTAAGGAGACAAACAGTCTGTGACATTACAGTTTCTTACCACGGCACGCAAGAAGTATTTTTAAGCTGCGCGCGAGAAACGCGGCACCGCCCTCTTTTCTCCCGCCGCCATTTTCAGCTCCGCCTCACATGCCTCACTCTCTCTTTCTCTCTGACTCTGAAGCCGCCACGTTGCAGTGTTTTTGTTCAGGCTTTACGAGAAAAAGCCTCGCTCACTTTGTGCTGCTGGCTGCATGGTGTCTTCTTCAGTTCGGCACGAAGGGTACTGGCTGCAGACAGGCGGCTCCGCCGGCTCCCGCCGGCTCCGTGTGGTGAGGACAGGGACCCGCCGGTCCCACGAAGCCGCGCCGATTTAGTTTATGTGAGGCAGTCCGTGGCCGGTTTCAGCTGTGAGGCACTCCACGGCTGGCTTTAGCTGTGAGGCAGTCAGTGGCCGGCTTTAGCTGTGTGGCAGTCCATGGCCGGTTTCAGCTGTGAGGCACTCCATGGCTGGTTTCAGCTGTGTGGCACTCCACGGCCGGTTTCAGCTGTGTGGCACTCCGTGGCCGGCTTTAGCTGTGAGGCACTCCACGGCCGGTTTCAGCTGTGTGGCAGTCCGTGGCCGGTTTCAGCTGTGAGGCACTCCGTGGCCGGTTTCAGCTGTGAGGCACTCCGTGGCCGGCTTTAGCTGTGTGGCACTCCGTGGCCGGTTTCAGCTGTGAGGCACTCCGTGGCCGGCTTTAGCTGCCTGCAGCTCTCGGATAGTTCCCCCTCCCAGCGACCCGGGGTCGGTGCCGCGGCCTTGGGAAAAGGGGAGGGAGCCAGGGGCCCTGGCCCGGCCCGGCGGGGCCCGGAGGCTCCGAGGCCCCCCCGCCTTCAGGCGAGCGGGCTGGAACGAAGGAAATTCCCGCCTTTCCGCATAGTTTAAATAGGTAAATTGCGAGAAGCGTCATTAGTCTAAAAAACTGTCCATCAACTCAGGGTCAACCCACTACAGCCAAGAAGACACAAATCCTGTATCTTCACCCGTGTTCTCAGCATTGATGCAGATTTTATTGTAATGTCATACTGTCCACTGGGAATGGTGTTATCATTGGGCAAGTTGGTTTTAAATAGAAAAAGCCATCAAGATGATGAAGAGAAAATAGATTTTCTTTCCATCTCCCTTTGCAGTAAAGATTAGGAATTGTAGAATTTGGAGGTATTTGACTTCAGAGCAGTGAAATCCGTGCATGTTCTGCTGAGAAGTGCCGAGAGTTTGCATCGTGCTGTGACCTAACGCAGCAAACTGATCCCTCAGAGTTGATGCCACAGGACCTTCCCTGGTTTCTGTTTTGCAGGCGAAATGTTCCCCTCCTGATCCACCAGCACTGCTTAATCCCCTGGATGCAGCTTGTGCTGAATGAACTGCCAACAATTACAGGTAACTGGTGACCAACAGACACCACAGGAAGGATAAAATCAAATGCCGTGGTCAACACACTGCGGTTTGATATTTTTTGTTGTCACTCTATCCATTTAATCAGGAACTATTTCTTAATGAGTGGACTGCCAAACTGGTATGATTATATCCTTTGAAGTAAAAGTAGGTCTCAATCTGCCTATTTTATTTTTATTTTTGCCTTTTCCTTAAATCAGCAAATCCTCTACATAGCCTCTTGCTGATTTTAAGAGGCATATGGTTCTTAATCCAGCGGTGTATGAATTATGGCAGTAAATGGCTTTGAAAGTGCCTCGAAAGCAAAAATATGGAAATTTCCCCCCCAAGAGACCAGGATGAGCAGTCATTATTTTTGCGATTGCAGAGAACACTGCCCAAGTGTTCCAAGACTCCGTGTGTGTAATTGTTTGTCTCTTTCTTGCTTTGAAGTATTTTTTTTTTAACAGCAAAACCTCAGACACACTCAAGGACAGCTTCCACAGCTTGGTCAAGAACACCAGCGTATCTACATATTCACTAAGTCATAAATCTTCTATACTTTGGCTATGCATATATGACACATGACCCTTATTTCTCCCTTGTGGTCGAGTCTGAGAGACAATAGAGGTCCACTAAAGCACACAGCGTCCCTCCTAGGTAATATTTCATATGTATCTCTTTACAACCACCAACACATCAAGGTAACTGAGCTGCAGTCTGGGAGGGGAGTTTAACCATAATTGTCTTAAATTGTCTAATTTGGATAAAATGAGCAAGAAAATTCCCTCAGCTATTTGTTAGTATAATAATGTCATCTATATGTTTCTTGCCTCGTGGTATTCTGCTTTGTAAAGGGGAATGAACTATAGTCGGAATCCTTTGGATATTTGGTTCGATCTGTCTGTCAGACATTAATTAGTTTCATAGCAATCTCTCACTGCTGTCTTGTGGAAAGACAGCAAGACTGAAAAATAAGCCAGGATGACAAAGGGAGAGCTTGACTTGCTTCTGACCAAAGAAATCTGTCATTAAGAAAAGGTTCAGAACTCAGATCTGAGGCTCCTTTGCCTGCCTTGCGGGAGTACCGATGACTGGATTAAAACATTAATGTGTTATTATACACCAAATTGTCTCCTCAAAGAATGGTCTATTTGCTCATTTATTTCTATGTACATAAACAACTGGAGAGAGGGAGATTTCCAGGGCAGGAACTCAACCATGCGACTCTCACTAATGACAGTGGCTGTTAGGCAGCCAAAACCTCGAACGAGGCTTCCAAATTAACCTTAAAATAACATTACCGAGGCCTCAGTAGCAGCTCTGCAGTTAAATCCATATTAAAATTTGCACTTGGAGCATCACTAATGTCCCAGGATTTCCTACTCAAATTGCTTTGCATCATCTCCCTATTTTACATGCTGAGGTCTAATTCTCTGCTTTGGAGCAGCATCCTTTAACATGGGTACAAAGCACATTTGCAGCACCAGCAGAAAAGTGCTGCTACGGAGCACAGAGTCGTGTCCTAACTCTCCAGGAGACAAGGGAATTTGCCCACGTGTATTTAAATATATTAACTTTCACTCAAAAAGAAGTTTTAACCTCTTCCATTAAAAAATCTGGAGCTGCTATTTCTTCACACACTTGGTGATTCCTGCCTTCTATACCTTATCCCTCATAGTTCCTAAGCCTTGGAAAATAAAGCAGTTTTATTTACATTGCTAAGTAGAGACACTGGAGTTTGAAAATGTCGATAGACAGGTTGTGTTTTTACATGAAAAATGTATATCAGGCTTACAGCACTACAATACCACTTTCCAGAAGTAGGCATGATGATAAATTCCTGGTTTGTTTAAAAAATAAATTAAAAAAAAAGAGGGGGAAAAAAAGGAGAGGGGCTAAACTAATCAGGGTTTCTTTGAGGCAGTTCACCCCCAGAGTGTTTTAAAGAACAAGTAGCAAGACCAGGGCTTTCTAAAAGAGATCATAAATATCACAGGAGTTTTGAAACGCTCCTTAAAGGGTGCTTGCTGTCCTAAAATTCCTGTATAAGTATCCCTCATTCTCTGACATAATCCCGCAATGCATCCCACAAGACTTTGTGCTTAACCTCAACTGCAAACCAACAGTGAGATCATTAAAAGTGAGGTTTCACTCACGTATGAAGAACACGCCAGATTCCTTACTCAGTTTTTATAGGATCTTATTCTGGCTCCAACAATTTCAAAAGTAGTTCCTCAGACCCCTGGTAGATACTAAAGAGGCTTTTGAAGGCAGCTTGCAGTAGTGCAGGCACAGCAACAACTCTGAGTGCTATTTACAGACACATTTAGCTCACCACAAAACTGAGACCAAACTGCTGGGGAAGAGCTTCCCTGTTGGGAGAAGGAAGACAGCCTTTACCTCAAAATATTCCAGATGCTGTACCACTCTGAATCCTAATATAAATTAGTTTGGGGGGTGGAGGCATTGAGTGCTTTTTGAGATGGTTTTTCGAATTATGTCACAGGAAAAAAAAATCCCTTCACTTGATTTATTTCCAGTGTCTCTTCCTTGAAGGAAATTCAAATATCATGCATTTGGAAAAAAATCCCAGGCACCTGCAGTACAGTTAGAATTTTAAAGGCTATGTTAAAGAGAGGTTCCTAAATCCATGCACTGCTGAACTTAGTGCTCACACCACAGTGTCCCCTGGGCCAAAACACACTAGACCACATCTCATAGGGTCACCTTCGGATATTGCAACCCCATGAGGTGCTATAGGAAAACCAGGACTGTAGGAAAGGCCAGCTACAGCTCTTTCCAAGTCTCCAGCAGATTGTTTCCTGGTCTGGGTAAAGACACTTTCGATTTCATCCAAACTGTTCACACATTTTCTTAATAAGAACTTGTGTCAAAACGTTTCAGTTGTCAGAATATTCACCTCTGAGCCTGAGCTTGTAAGTACAAGTCCACACATTAGTTTACCCATCAATATCCTGTCTGTATTTTTGTCTGTGCATTCCTGAAGTGCCCATCACCCTGATGCAGAGGTGCCAGTGCAAATTCTCACCCCGTGTTAGTTTGACAGCGCTGTCATCAGAGCTGGCTGTGCTTCAACTAAAATACAAACCCATGGCTACTCCTGTCCAGGTCTGGGAGCTACTCTGGAAGTTGGAGGGTCTATGACAAGAGAAGTAGCAGGTCTAGTCCCATGCTCAGGTCACTGTTCCCTTCTACAATAAAACAGGTTGTAAATCCCAAAGCTGAACAAAATCCTCATTATTGGGGAGATTGGGAGATGGTTGATGTGGCAAACTCACTGTCAAGGTGTTAGGAAGACTTTTAAGTACGAGGAAAACAACCTATATAAACAAAACCTATTGTGTTCTTTATCCTACGCAAACCCTAGGCAAGGAGCACACCTTCTTCCCAGAAAAACCCAGCAGCCAGAAGAGATAGAAAAGAGCAGCTCCTACAGCACTAGCACCACTTGAATGGCTGAATGTAGAATTAAAAACAGGCTTCGCTTCCAGGTGCAGACAGATGTCTGATGTGAAGATATTGGCTGTCTCTCACCAAAAATGACAGGCATTTTGGTAAGGCTTTACTTAACAGATGGCAAAACTTGGGTCCTACCGACTGCTGCAGGATCTGGAGGCACTCAGCACACAGCAGGATCAGGCCCAAACATGGGGCTGAACACCGGGTTTCATCCACATCGTTAAGAAAAGTTATTGGTGTGAAAAGGGTGTTCAGGCACTAAGCATCAGATTCAGGGAAAAAAAAGACCAACAAACCTTTGCGGCGTATTGTGATGTTTTCTTTTGTATACCGTATCAATGACTGTGTGGTGTGCTCCCTGAAAATCCAGCCCTTGGTAATTGTCAGGGAACTTCATTCTGAGTGCAGGCTCTACTGGAAATTAATTGCTTCAGTGCAATCTGAACCACATCATAAATGTCATGTAGAAGTTGCAGGGAGTGAGGAGGCAATGACAGCTCTATCCGCACTGTTTCATTTAAAGGTGGGTAAAACACACTGCGACAGAAGTGCTCTTCATCAATAATTTAGTCCGCAGTGTAAAGCCAAGCCTTGCCAAAGATGCCAGGGGAGCAGCTACCTCCCTGGTTTTAATGACACCAGCAGGGAGGGGTTGAGGGGCCAGCTCAAATCAACATTCATTGCACATCTGGGCATGTCGGCAGATGAAGATATCTAGGACTGAGCTGACAGGACAAAGGGTTGAAAAAAGAAGTGTAACCTAGAAAACCTTTACTTTGAATTCTTTGTATAAATTCAAGGGGGATGACAGTTCCTAAGGTCATCTTACATAATAAAACTACAGTGATCTACATAGAGAATTTTAACTCTTTCCAACACATAATCAAAGCAACCGCAAGTTAAGTTTATATTATTCACTTTATGAATGTAAAATGCAGAATCCTTAATTCTCAGAAAAGAACTGTTTTAATGAGCAGAATGTTAACATTTATATGCCTGATTTCATTGCAATAACCCTAATTATAGTAGCACGGAAGCCCCACTGTACTGGAGGGTCACTGCAGTTCCTATTATAACCCTTATCTTAGGGGAGTTTAATGTCTTTGCCATTTCCCAGTGCATCGGCTGAAACTTGCCATGCAGGTTAGCGCTGGTTTACTCCTTCAAATTATTGTTTTACAGCAGTTTAGTCTGGTTCTTAAACAGCTTCTGCTTGCCAAAAATCAGAGTTTTTACTGTGTTTATGGCAGTCTCCACACAAAAGCCCATCCATTTGCTCTGAGGAGAATATGACATTCAGGTGCAAGGAGATGGATCCATCTCCGTACCAAACTCCGTATCCTCACCCCGGGAGGTCACAAAGCTGTGTAGTTTCAACATGGTTGAAGCTATCCCGACTTGCGGGGTTCTGGCAGAGCTTTCAGGCACTAATCCGACATTCCAGGCTATACACTGGATGCCTGTGATTTGGCTGAGGGGTGAGGACTCGTGTCATCCAAGTGTGAAGCTGCCACCTCAATCCAGAGAGCAAACTCCTTTTGTCCGGGCAAGAGCAGCTTCAAAAAACAACCACTTCCACCTCCAACGTTGTCCATCAAATGTTGCCTCTGCAATAGTAATAATTCCCACTGCTGGCAAGTTCAGACTAAATTATTTAACATCACAGTACCTGGAGCTATAGCTAAAGGCTATTGAAAGCACAGAATTGTTTTTTTCCTTATCCAATAAAACTATGGAGTTAATTCTTTTCTGCTTACATTTTGGATGAAATATTAGGTGCTTTCCATGATCTTTAAAGTCATCTAGACCACACCAGAGCTGTGCTTACAGCATAAGCTTCATCCATGACAACTTCATTGAGGACTACTGCAGGTTTTACTCCCAGTAGGGGTCATACGGGAAGGCGACAAACAGAGGAGTCCAGGGAATACAGGAGGTGGCATCTCTCCTAATTGCATCTGACATTTCACTTTCATTTTCCTAGCCATCCGAAGGTACAGAGTGAGTAATCCCATTCTTAATAATAATGTTAAAATGCTAATGGCACCAGGAAAGCCCTCTGAAAGTACGGCAGAAGAGGTATAACATTTACATTCTGGAGAAGTTAAACACTACATGTAGACAGATCATCACTGGCTCTGGTGACGATTTCCAAGAGGGAACTTCAACAAGAGTAGGTCATAATAATTATATTTGGTTTCTGTGAGCAGAAAAAACCAGTAAACCTTCCTATGTCCATCCTCAGAAGGAAGACACTTGTGCTTGTTCTGCCCTGCTGTGTCTGGGGCAGACACTGGAGGCTTGGCTTTTCCTCAGGGAAGATGCAGTGATGCTGGATGCACTCGGAATAGCACCACAAGATGAAAGCCTCTGAGATGACAGAGATATTTTCCTCTCCACACGGCATCAGAGGCTCTGGCCACTGCAAGCCACCAAACCAAATCCCTTATTGTCACAGTGTGTCCTGCACTGAGTGTCACCAAGGAAAACCCATCCTTCCACACTCTGTTACTTGTTCCCCAGCACCAGGACAACATGTGGATGATGCTACATGGTCAGTGATTCTTCTCACTGTCACTGTTTATGGTGGTGGGTAAAAAGGAAAGGTGACCATTATCTGCAAATACAGACCAGGAGTTTGGTGAGCTCTCTAAAAGATTCCAAATTACACTGTTCACTATAAATGTGAGATTTACCAGAAAGGTCATTTGAAAGCCTATTCCAGTGTTGTTTCTTTGCTTGGTGCCTCACTTTTGGGAAGAAGCCTGAATTTTAAAACTATTTAAAATTTAAGCTGTGCTTCTTTCCCTGCTGAATTGCAGAAAACTAGGAGCCCTAATTATAATAAACTCTGATAATAATAGAATCCCACACTACTAATGTGCACTCAGAGAGATTCAAATGAGGGTGTGCATGTGCACTGGGAAAGGATAAGCATAAAGCCATAAGTGGCAGACTTTTCTTTCCAAGTGCCAGGCTAAGCAGAGCCATTTAACAAACACAGGAACCAGAAGAATGGAATTTCCAAGAAGAGCGATCCTCACCCACAAACACAGCTCTGAGGTGTGTTTTTAAGGACAGACTCTGTCCCACCGTGCCCCCATACACATTTACACCCTGTGTGAGTGGGGTATGAGGGCAGGGAGTTGTCTGAGCAGCTCTTCAAGAGGCAAAGCAGCAGAGGTTCAGGACCCCTTAACTGCAGCAGTCAAGTGCATTAACTTGTTTAATTTTACCCGGCGATTGCCAGACTCCCAGCTGGTGCAGCCTGGCACAGCTCCATGGATTTCAGCAGAGCTGCTACAACTGACACGAGCTGGGGATCTGGCCCAGTTTCTCAATTTGTCAGAGCCGGCCATTCTTAGGGCACTCTCCTGTCCTATGCAAATTCTCATTGTGGGCTTCACAAGCTGCAGAGTTGTGACAATTCACACCAGCCACCCTTCTGCATCTTCACTCTCCTCCTAACGGCCACTGCAGGATTCCTCCAGGATTAACATCCCACTAATGAGAGCTGAACCCCGCAATGAGACAATGAACAAAACAATTTGGTTACACCAGAATTTCTAACTTTGGAAAGCGAGAAAAAAAATCCAGCTTTAGAAAAAGAAAGGGTTTGGCTGGGACTGAGGTGATTTTCATCCCGGTAGCTGGTGCAGGCTGTGGTTTGGATTTAGGATGAGAATAACACTGATAGCACAGGGATGTTTGAGTTGTTGCTGAGCAGTGCTTACCTTAAGGCAAGGACTGTTGGGTTTCCCATGCTCTGGCAGTGAGGAGCTGCACAAGGAGCTGTGAGGGAGCGTGGCCAGGACAGCTGACCCGGCCAAAGGGATATTCCATATCCCGGGATAACAGGGGCAGTGGATAAACTGGGGGAAAACTGGAGGGAAAGCTGGTCAGGGGCCCCTGCTCCAAAACAGTCTGGGCATCACTTGCTTTGTATATTTTTCCCCCTTCCTTTTCTGTCCTATTAAACCATCTTTATCTCAACCTGCAAATTTTACTCTTTTTTTTTTTTTTTCTGATTCTCTCCCCCATCCCACTGAAAGGAGGGAGTGAGGGAGTGGCTGTGATGTTTTGCTGCCTGCAGGGTTCAACCACAACAAAGGGTCGCAGAACAGTAAATATCTAACAAAAGAACCTATCCCAGTAAAAGTGACACTGCAAGCAGCTAAAGCGCTGAAAACAGTTATTTTATACGGCACAAAAATCAGCAATTTTACAAAGAAATGACTGTGAAATACATAATAGTGCTACTTCTAAAAAAAAAAAAAAAAGAGACAGAAAAACCTGCATCAAAGTGTATATCCTCCCCCCCAAGCAAATGCCCATCATGCAGCCCAATAGGCTTAATCTGCCATAAAGCCAAATACTTCCCAGAGGAGGTGATCGTTAGTTTGAACATTAATTTCCCTTCCCCTCTTCTTGTGTATCCATTAAGTGGAATAACAAGAAATGTTCATGGCCATAAGGTGTGTTTGATGGCAAGGAGTAAAAGAAAATGTGCAATTAAAAGATGTAAATGATAAACTGCACAACTTCTCAGCTGGCTTGACCAATATGTGGGACTTCTGGGAGATGCAGGTTTTGTTCTCCCGCGTTGAGGTCAACGAACTGCAGAGACCCAAGGATGGAAAAAGTTGGAGGGGAAGAGAGAAATTATTAATGCTCCATCTTTTCCTCACTCGCTTAGATTTGCAGAACATGTTTCTTGAATGAGTTTGAAGCCCAACATATAAAAAGCTGACTATTTATATATTTGATTCTTTAAAAGCAATTAGGAATACAAAGCAGATGGTACGGCATTGTAGATTTCCCTTTTCATATTGCTTAAGCACTAGAGATCAATAAGTCTAATATAAACAGATGATTTCCATAGCAGGGTTTATAATTAGCTGGCACTGAATGTGTCCAAACTCTAAAATAATTAGCAGAAGCATGTGGCACACCATTAAAACCTTGTGGCTTGTCTGCATTTACATTTATAATTATTAAAGTTAATTATGATGCTTGTGGTGTGGTTCCAAGCTCCTTTACAACTTAGATTAAATATTTTTTCAGTCCTACTTTTTCTTTCAGCCCACCAAATGCCAGCACTTTCAACAAACCCCATTTCATCAAAAAGAAAAAATGGAGGTTATTTTTACAGGAATGACCTGAATATTTTCCTAACTAACACTTTTATTTTTCTAAAGGGACGTGACACAGGAATTGAGTAACTCAGCATTTTGCGGAGAAAAAAAATCCTGATTAGACATAACAATTTTAAGGTTGCCTAAGAAAACCTTTATACTTAAGCCTGATGTACTGTTTTAAATAAAATTCAAACAAAGAGAAACCATTTAGTAATCAGAACATCTCAATGACATTCAAGACCTTACAGTAAAGTAAATCTTAATTTTACATGCTCTGAACCTGGGCAAATCACTGTGAAAAAGGCAGGGTGGCTGGGTGTAAACATCATGTATTGGGGAAGGACTTTTGAAGGTCCAGTTTGGGTTTACACATCTCTTCCCACAACCTGGGCTGCAGAAAGATCAGTCAATCTACCTGGTCACTCATGAAAATCATTTTCATAAACCTTTACCGTTAAGCCATTCCGTGACACATCCAGAACCCCAAAGAAGCTGCACTGTTTGCATAAGGCCTTTTCTCAATTATTCATTTCCCTGAGTTTTTCTTTCCCTTAGTGTAAACAAAGCTGAATTCCACACTGCCACACGTGGCCGAGTGAAATGGGACGGATGCCCCGCGGAGCAGTGACCCTGTGGAACACGATGCTTCTGGAGGACACACCCCATGCTTCAGGGCCACCACTGTACTGGGCAGGCAAGTAAAAATAGGTTTAATTTACCAGGTGATGCAAATCATCTCACCCTGTAGGATTAGGGGAGCACGACTGCGGAGAACAGCGACTCTTCCATCGCACGTCAACGTGTCCATGTGAAATTCTTAAAATCTCTGCAGGCAGCTCCCCCCTGAAAACTGTGCAGTGACATTGACACCTCCTCTGCTCTCCCTGCAAGTGCGACCACCACGGGGGCAGGCACACAGGGAAGGGTTTGGGGAGCAGAAAATGCCACAAGAACCAAATAGCAGTGGGAATCATTCCCACAAGCCATTCCCAGAGAGAGCAAAACCTGAATCTTTGCATACGAGCGGTTTTGATCAGCTGCTGGAGGTTACTGGATGCAGCAGATACCTGAGAACAGGGCACAGCTCTCTTACCTCAACGGTGTTAGTTTTAATTCTGGGGTTTTTTTCAATAAAAGGAAATAAAATGTTAAAGGCCTCAGAGAGGATTAAGATTAGATTTTACAGAAACAGAGCCTTCCACCTCCCAGGTGTAAGTATTTCACGGGCACAAGCACTCCCATTTCTGAAATCACCAGGTCTACCCAGTTTCTACTGCAGAGAAGCCTCCCCCCCTTTTAATGCATTTCTGTTCTTCATATAACATGTCCATCATGAACTTCTTGGCCCTCGTTCTTGTTTCCCCTGGCTCAGGCCAGACCTGGAGATGTCTGGAATGTGACAAGGCAGTATTAGCCTGCCAACTATATTCTGTTAGCAAATTTATTTTCTTCTCCTAGACTGATGATAAAAATGTCATGGTGTGATGCTTTAGCAGGCCCAAGAGCTGCCCACCTACAGCTGCAGGGCTTGAAGAGAGCTCAGAGCCAAGAACGCCATAAGGAGAGCAGACAGCAACTCCACCAACTTTGCTCCTTCTGCATTGGTTATTCTCCTGCTAAATGATGCAATGTGACCCCCTCAGGGATTCCAAGTCTGATCATGTTTTTCTCACTATTTTTTCTTCCCTACTTCCTCCTTCTCCTTGACTAAAGCAGCCCAAACTGCTGAATTTTTCATGAAAGAGATAATATCATTGTACATAAGATAATGGCATTCAAATACATCCATCTGCTTGTTAGCTCTGACTACATCGATTGTGTTTCTTCTGAAAGAATATTTACCAAAAGGGAAGGAAAAAAAAGGAAAGGAAAAAAAGGTTCTCTTTTGTGGCATAAAATATGCACATTTTCATAACTGAAATACAAAATCCCTTTTACATACTTTAGATAAGAGAACAAAATGAACTGAGAAATTAAGAAAAGCACCCTTGAGGTCTTGCCAGGACAAAAGTATTTCCTCCTTCCAATATTTCATTAAAAATCTAGACAGGCTTTACACTAAAACACCGTCGTTTTTTTTCCCTTTCAGTAAACAATATCTTGTTTCAGAGGTGAAATACTGCATGCCAATGATTGGGATTTTTACTAGCCTAAAAGTTTTCAAACGTGGTCTAGAGGATTACACCTAAGGCATCCAGTCTATCTCACTTTCCCATAAAAACTGCCCAACCTAAAGTAATTCAATTTATCATTTTATTCCTTTTTTTGGCTATTCCAACAACACGGAGTAAGACCATAAAATATGTGATATCCAATTACTGAAAATGTGATGAAAAATTACTCTCAAAAGTAGGGCAAGCGAATATATTTACTGGATTTCAGATGCTCTAGATAAAAAGGATAGCGAGATAAAAACTGCCTATCAATTTTACACACACTGAACTGCTTCCACTTCATTTCCTATAGGTCGTGTACAACCATCCCGGGTTTTGAAGTTTCATTTCAGCAAACAATGTATTCTAATTGGCTTGTTTACATTTATTACCGCCACGTCCCAAACTCTGAGATGTGCTTTGTGCTCTTCCTTTGACCTGTTTAGTGCAGCAGCTCCCCTGGAGCTCCTGCCACCTTGCTTGGGATTTGAATAACTCCTGTTTAAAGAACAGCTACTGAACCAAAGGCTGCCTTTCTCCCACTGCCTTGAGCACATTTCAGTGCTTGGTGCTGAAATGGCAAACACGGCAATTAAATGGAAATGACAGCAGTTGATCTGATTATTTCCTTCCCTCCAATCTCCTTTTTATCATAAGTTTGCATATTAAGGAAGCAGGAGGGAACAACCCCCCTGAATGTTTGTCCCTTTGTTTGCTGGGGAGGAGGCCTGTGCACAGTGGGCCTCTTGCAGGGATCTCTGGAACGGGGCAAACAGGAAGAAATCCTGATCCACAGGGAACTTCCACGTTGCAAAGCCTCCAGCCCAGTCCCCTGTGCGCTTCGCTCCGGGATCCCAGGAGCCGGTGACAGCAGCTCTCCATTCCCTATGAACTTCCCATGCCTTCTCAGAGAGCTGTGGAAAGAAAAATGCATTCTCCTGGAGCCAGGCTTAATCACTTGCAGCATTTCCAGAATGGAAGCTGAGCTCGTGCCTTCTCTTTTTGGCTGCTGTGGAGCTTCTTTAGCATCACACGAGGGTTCCTTCTGTTTCAGCCCAATTCGCTCTCTCCTGATTTCCAGTCCATTAGCAGAGCCACACCTGCCTGAATCCTAGAATCCCACGGGCTGGACAGAGGGCAGCATCACCAGTAGCCAGTGCTGTCTCCAACATTACTCTCCCTGATGGTTTCCTGAAGTGGAACTTCATCATCCCTGGGACACGGAGAGAACGATGCCTAAATGTTCCTCAGCGACGATTTGGTTTATGTCGGAATTGAATTTAGTACAACCACATCTAAAGAGACCGCGATTTAATCACAGATGTTCAACAAGGGCAAAATTATTCACAAGTTTGGAGTTGTGAATTATTTTTCAGCTCCATTGACCAACATGTCTCACTTTACACTGTAGTACTCCATATTAATAGCTGATGCTGCGTTTCCCAAATGATGGCATCTGTGTGGCAACCAGGGAGCGATTTTTCCTGGACAAATGCCTCTCCTTCTCCTGACTTCTGATCTGCTGCCTGTCGTAAGTTTACTGTGCAACACAGACTGTGGGAGCTTTGTGTCCTAAATACAGAGGACATGTCCAGTCCAGCAAAATAATGCTATTATAATAATAATTGCTTCAATACTGTTTGTGCAATCTCTTTGCAAAATCTTGTTATTTGTGATTCTTATCCTACAATTTGATATGCATAATAGCTCGAAGGTGCTGGTGATGGAATTTTTCCAGCTCTTTGATGTGCCAGCAATGACTTGTCCATGTTTCACAGCCACAGACTAATGTGGAAATTACTACAGCAAAATAAACACTAAGTCTGGTATTCTGTGGGATACCATGCATGTGTCAATTTATGATGCAATCTCACATGCAAAACATGTATTTTTAATTCTGCACATGATTTCTTAGACATCTGATAGTCTCTCAAAAATAAATTAAATCCATTACCCACACTAATACACTGGTTCTATATCTTGCAGATGCTTTTCCAGCTCTGGACTAGTGCACAACCTTGCTTTTCTTCTGACTGACGATAAATCTGTGGACTTCAGCTGCCACAGCAAATTTGTTGGTCGTGAACTAGAGGTCTTCTATAGTGTGTGCAACGAAAGCACAACCACCTGCGCAAAGGAGTTCACATATAACCTTCTCCTTCAGTGCTGTGGAGGCCTTCAATCTGCTCAGGTTAAAGAGCTTGCCAGATGTTCAAAATTTAATAAATATTCCTGGCATCATGTCTCTAGTGGCATCATCAATCATTACTACAAAGAACAGTCCAAAGAACAGTCTGTGCCAAAATATACCTTTGCTTGACTCCTTTTGCTATTACAAATGGATCCAACAGAGTGCCAGCCCCAGCCTCTATCCAGCACACCATTGTGCAGATGACGGATAATTTCACAAACTTTTCTGGACATCCAGGAGTTGGGAAATATTGCCAATAATTTTCACAGAGCTGCAAGTCTGAGAGCATCAAAAGCATTGCTAAGGTCAATGGAGACTTGTTCCATGGGCGTGTGTTTTGCTCTCTGTGCTTTTTATTGGAAACAGCTACTATCACATCCTAGCCCCCTCTTGGATAATGGGCATCACCCTAACATCTGGAACCCCTGGATCATATTCACTCAGCACTTGTCCTTTTCCTGAAATTGGAATTGCTATAGAAGCATCTTTATTTGTATACCAGTGTGCTGGAAGATAAAGGGGTATTTGACATTCACAGCCTAAGGGCGTGTAGCTTAGGCATGTGAAGATGATGATATGCATCTGTTCCCAGAGGAATTAGGACTCCCAAATTCTTATACTTTTTTTTAAAATTTCCATTTTAAATATTATTTATCTACGTTCCTCCTTAAATGTATTTGAAGTTGATTTTTTTATGTTATAAAAGGGCCAAACACAACTGTAAGGAGATTAGCACAGCCGAGTGAGGCCTTGCTGAGGTACATTTTGGTTTTTTTACAGAGAATTTAGGATACTTGTTTTTCCAAAGTACATGGAAGGACTCTTAACATGGCTTTACAGTACTTGACGTCTTAATTCCCTACACTTTTTTCTCCTCAATTTGATAATCTCCCTCCTATTGAGATCATTATAAGGACTATTTTTAGTTCCTTAAGGACTTCTGTCCCACTTTCGATGCAAGTATATAACTGAAAAAATCAACAAGAATTATGTTTAACAAATACACAGGAGAAAGGGAATTGCCTTCTCCTGCTCCATCACAAAGATATCCAATGGAAGTATTGGTTTAGTGGAAGAAGAGGTGAAATGAGCACTTTCAGCAGCTCAGAATCATCAGACACATCTCTTCATGTTTGTCTGTTCTCAGCTTCAATCAGGAATGGTTTAAACAGGAGTAAGAAAGCCTGAATCACTCACGTGCTTGACTGCTTTTGCCTCCTATCGCTCTGCATTAGCAAGTACCTACTAAAGTCAAAAAGCCAACATTTAAGTTACCCTTTTAGCTACTGTGCAAGAACAGAAGTGCTGCACCTTTTCTACGGGTAGGTTTTCCCAAAAGCAAAGAGGGACATGGAGCTCCTCGTCCTGCTGCCAAATCACAGTCTCAAAAATCTTTAAAAATCCTAATCGGGAAGTACTGAGCTACTGTGCCCTGTTCAAGGTCTTAGACTGGGTATCAGCCACATCTCCAGGGCTGATGATGGAGTCCCATGAGTAAAACCAGCGTGTCTAGGGCTCCACAAGGAGTGGAGCTTCAGTTTTAACTGGGGGTGCTGAAACCTGTCTGCAGGGCTGAGCCAGCATCAAGGAAATACTCAAAGCTCTCAGTTTAGATGAATCCAAAGTACATAAAGGCAAGTTGTGTGACAGAGAGATCAGGAGTTTCTTGCAATGGAGAAAGGACAGGCACATGTCTGAAGAGAGTTCTGTCTTACAGGTTGATGATTTTCCCTTCTCATTTATGTGAGAAAATGATGCTAGCTAATTTTAATTTGTTTGTTCATCCACTCATTCAGTACAGAGAATTCACACTTGGCCACTACTGATTGTATGGACAGTTGGTCTGCATAGACAAAACCCTTCCCTGAGCTCCCTTATCCCCATGGGTAAAGGTGTGCTCCTCAGACAGCTGCAGGATATTCTGCTGACAGGATTTGGCTTTCCTGGATGCCAGCCAGCTTGCTGACATCTTCCTTGACTGAAGGACAATTTGTTGATCAGGGGCTCAGAAGTGTTTGGAAGACTTTGGCACAGGCAGCAGGTTAGGTCTGTATGTGCAGGGCCAGCAGCACACAACCAGCAAGATTCAGCTTCCTCACTGTTTGGTGGGGCTGAGCAAACAGGTTGTCAGCCCCTTGACAACCTTTAGGTTGTCTCAGACCCCATGGAGTACAATATTTGGCATTCTTGCAAATGCAGGCCCCCACTTGCAGCTGCCACTCGTGCTCCTGGGAGCTTCTGTGCACACCCTTGGAGCCACAGGCTTGAGGGATGGAAGGACCCACTGACTGCCCAAGGGAAAATCTTCTGCAACTTAAGTCAGTGATTTTACACAAATATCTTGTATCAAGCAGTGTAGTTTTGGGTTTGCCTAGAACATTGCTTTCAGAAAAGTGTTCAGTATCATTTAAGGACTCCAAGGGTGGATAATGCTCCACATCTTTTGGGTAATCTTTTCCAGTATTATTTTCAGTGTTACACTAAAGATCAGTCTGGCCCACACAGTGCAGCAGATTTCCCAAGAGCAGGCTGTAGCCAACTGTAACTGGAGTTGATATATCATGCCATATTTGCCCAGCAGAATCTCAGATGGTTGCACAAGACAGAAAACGAGTTTCTGCACATTAATCTGATCTTTGAAAATCCACAGGTCCAGGTAACATGTTGACTTGGAAATAGAGACCCTCTCAACTGACACTTCTACTGGATATTCTTTGTAATGAAACTTTATAATGCAATTTCCCTTTTCTGACTGTATTCCTCAAACACCATTATTGCTGAGCATTGAGTTTGTTAAATGCTTACACCAAAAGCAGGGGCAAGATTTCTTAGGAAGATAAAAATGTTTCTTCTTTTAGTGCTTAATTAGAAATTAGACATACTTTAAGGAAATGTAAATGACAGCTCTGGAATCCTGTGTCACACAGGAGGCAGGGAGCTGAATTAGCACATTAAGTGGGACAGCCCCGTTGCTCAAGAGGCAGGGACGCGTTAGAACACAGCACTGGAGAACGTAACGCACACAGCAACCTCACCTTTGCATGGGAATGGGCCCGAGCCAACATCACACAGCTTGCCTGTCTAACATTAGAAACTCATATCCATTTTTACATAAGTGACCTAATTATAAGAGGTGTTATAACGTAGGTGATTCAAAACACAGCCTCTTGAAAAATCGAGCATGAATTCATTGTAGCAGTTCTACCCTTAAATGTTATCTTTACTCTCCATAACCACCATTCAAGCACAGAAGCATTTACCCTAAAACTTACTCCATGGGACAAACTCAGCAGCAAAAGCCAAACTAAATGTTCCACTTGCCATGTGGCTGTCAGAGAGGAAATGATTCAGGGAGGAGAAGGGAGAGAAAATAGGAAGGACATGGAGGAATATTAGCAAGACTTCCTTTAAAAGCTAAGTTCCTAAGAGCTAACCACAGCTTTAAGGAAAGCTGGCACTTTGCCTCAAAAGAGAACTTCGGTGAACTACACTGGATAAAATTATGGAGGTTATTATGCCTGTATCCTCCTTGCTGTGCATTCTTCCACAGAAGTGCTCACACCTGCTGTGCGTGGCCAAATAACATGAATTAAAAATGCTGCACAGCGATGAAGTTGGGTTTCAGATGAAAATACCTCAGAACTGGTCGGCTATTAACACCTCGGGATCTCCAGCGGTCCCAATCCCTGCATCTCTCCAGGCTGCTGCTAATATAACGCAACCAGAAAAAAGGTATTTTTAACTTCCAGGTACACCTGAAGCCAAGCTGGAATCACTACAATCTCCAGCCTCCGAAGGCTGATACCACCCAAACCCAGTGTCTGGAGGAGGAAAAGGCCTAGAGCCATAATTTCTCCTCCCAGCCCCTGGAGCACAGCACATTGGCCCATCTGCCTTAGATATAAAGCACATGTTCCAAGCCTGTGTTTGCCATGACAGCCATGAAATCCCCAGCCATTTTGCAGGAGCCATTATCCTTGGGGATAATAAAATTCTGTAAGACAACAAACATAGGAGGTACCGATGCCAGGTCAGGAAAGAACTGTTTTATGGGGAGCTGTATATTAGTTTTAGGACAGAGCAACTGGCAGCCAGTGCCCTAAATTATGTCTGGGAGACATGTGAAGTGAGACAAGTGGAATGGACAATAAATGCCAAGTGCCGCAGGCAAGGTTTATGGGGCCAACAGTGGTTTAACATTTGGGCAAATGTCTTAGACATGCTAATTTTTTGCTTCTCCCTCTGACTGAAATGACCAATTAGCTGTAACCAACCCAGCCCAAATTTAACACACCAGGTATGGAATCCTCATGGAATCCCGCTCGTGATCGATTCTGTGGGTAAATGTTCCCAAAAACACCAAGTTACTCCGAATAACAAGTAAATACAGGGAAATTGCAAACTGCTCGCAGACATTCTGTCAAGTAAATTAATTGCTCAGTTCTACTTTATTAGGAGACCTTTATGGTCGTGGGCAAGCCTGCCTTGCTAAAATCCTTTGATCACTCTTAATACTAGAAGTCCTCTTTTGTGAGGCTAACTTAATACTGTTGTATTCATGCAGCTTAATCTGAGTAGGTGCTAAGTGCTTTGCCAGCCGGGGAGTTGCAGAGCATGGAGGAGAGATCATTCTATTTATTCAATTTTATTCCATTCAATAGGCTGGACTTCTTTGTTTACATGATAAATTTCTCAGCTGTCATTTTTTTCCCCCTCTCAGTTTTATGTATTATACTATGTTCTGTCATTGTGTTTTTCTGTTTCTCTTTATCAAAAATCGCAGTCATTTCAAAAAAGCTGATCTTAAATCTTTTCTGCTTCAAAATTAGCTGTTGCCTAAGCAATCACACATGCAGGTCAAAGTTTAAAGGCTGATCCTACATCCAGAGAATTCAATACCAAAAGTCTATTTGAGACCAAAGAGAGAGAAACGCAGATCCAAGACTGTAACTCGCCTTTTCAAATTTATCCACTGCAACACAAATGTAAACAAACTAGTCTATACATTAAAAAGAAAAAAGGAGAAAAGGGAAAAAATGGTAAGCCCTGATCTTGTTACAAGACACCATCCAATCCCAACAGGCACAGAAAGGCAAAGTCTTCGAGGGGAATCCTGGACCTGGTAAAGCCAAATTAAATAAAGCCAAGATTTCACCAAGAGACCTCTCTCTTAGTGACTTCAATTTCCAGTGCTTCAAAATGAATTGGAAAGATACTTTAGGAAAAACAACAGAAGGAGCAAAATGTTTCCTTCAGGAAAATTTGAGGGTCAGTCCTGCAGCTTTGCTTTAATTGTGCTCCTCTTGAGATAAGAATCTCTTCGGGGTGTGAATTGCCTTGCACTCCCTGCATGTGCAATGTCCAAGGAGTGCAGGGAAGGGCCTGCAGTCTTAATGGAGGAAGAAAACACACAGAAGTTAATTTTTATCCACATCACAAACTTTCTCTGTGCCTTCCATGAATTAGGATATACAAGCAGAAAGCAAAGTAGCAATTTAAAAAATCAGTGTAAATATTTTATCCAGAATTGAGGTAACTCATACGTCCCAAACAAGGAAGTTGCACCTTTGTTCAGATAAAATCTGAAATCCTCTTTGTTATTCTCAGAAATACGATCAAATGAACCACAAGTGCCACATGTGGGTGGTGAAGAGGGGCAGTGTTTAACTAAGGGGATTGCTGAGGTCATACAAATGATGGGAGCACTTTAAGTGCTTCTTTCTCAGGAGTCACAGTGACATTCCTGGCTTTTTTTTTTTTAATTTTATCTTACCGGATTTGCTATTTCCCCTTCCTTCTACTAGCCCTAATCAATGCTGCAGGTCAGGTTGAAAGAATGGACAGCCCTAGAGCCACATACATTTAAACCACTTTGATGCAAATATTGATCCAGGAGCATAGACATGTGGAGGTGCTGCTTTTTTTAATGGACGAGCTTCCCCCTCCTTCCCTTCCAGGTTTGCACTTCATGAGATAAAGCCGAAGCGTCTGCCCAAGAGCAGGAATGAATACATGAATTAACAGATCCAAAGATAGACCAGGCTCAACGATAAATTCTGTTCGACCCAGAAAGCAAGATGCCATCTGCATGAAGTGCATTTCATGGCCTTGCTTCCTTCAGCGCTTCCATTTCTCCATTCACACTTCCGAGGCAGGGTGCTTTGGCAGCAACGTGTGCGGTGGTGGGAGAGCAGCGGTGCTGCATGTCAGCACGAACGGGGCTGCTGACACAGAGTCCACCACAGCCCCATGCTTAATTCCCATGTACACAAGCCTATCAAAGCATTTTATTAGAAAGCCACTGTCCACAGCTTATATTTAGAAACAGAGAGCGAGTCCAAGCTGCAATCCGAAGACGAGATCAAGGGGAGGAAAGAATTCTAAGGACCGCTTTGAAATTCAACACTAAAAAGATCTGACATTCTTCTATCTGTAGGCATTTTTAGGCTGGACTGAAAATAAAAAGAAAACCTGTTTGTACAGAGAAAGCTTGCCTGGCCCTGTGCCAAGACAGGAAGTCTATCAAAGCTGGGCAGTGTTTGAAAGCAACAGAATACTAGAACCAAAAAAAGAAAAGGGGGGTGTGAGGGTGAGAGAAACTAGAATGAAAAGCCTTACTTCCACGTTGACTTTTTTGCTGTTTTTCAGATGGCTGCGCACAGTTGTTGATAACTACACCCCTCCCTGTTTATTCAACTCGAGTTTTCCCTGGGCATGGCCTGACTTCCAGGTGACTGCTGCACAACCACAATGTGGACACGAGCGTCTGGATCCACACATTGGGGTGAATCAATCCAGTCCTAAGCAGAACTACCTGATTCTCACGGGATAAATCAGGCTGGGTGGTGAACAGCATGCGTAGAGGAGTCTCCCTGTGAGTTTATCAGGGATGTTAAGGCCTAAAGTTAATCCTGATGGGTCAGAGGTGGATCTGTTGTGTGGTGGAGAGCCATTCACCAGACACGTTCACAACACACGCAGGCACACAATTATAGCAACTCAGGGAATGCTGGCTCCCAGCCTTTGACCTTGGAAGAACATTAATTCTTAACAGACATCATCCGTTTTTTTAACTTCTTTAATATTTTTCCCCCTTTTTTAATATTTTTTTCCCGAATTTCTGGCTATAATATATTCAGGTACAAATGGTGCTGTCATCTCGAGCTACAAGTTAGAAAGTTATTACTTTTAATATGCCACTACCTTAGGCCTCTACTGTTATGTAAAAGAAAAATAACCTTGTGTGACAGTTTAACATTGATCGATGTGCCTGCCAAATGCAAAGAGATAAATAAGCAGGTGATGAATAAACAGCACTTCAAGTAAAGACATTACGCTGCATGCATAAAACGACGCCAGGCACCTAGGAGCTGTGGGTGGCCGGAGGTTGGCCATTTCATGCCCACTCACTAAAGCAGACTTAATCGCTTCCAATATTTTCTGTTAAAAAGCACGCTTAATGAGCCAATTTCACAAGCCCAGAGAAACTGATTATTATCTCCGAGTTCCAACTGAGTTGGTTGTTTTCCAAGAGCCGGTTTTTCCTTGACGGGATAAAAACCTTTCAGAAAAAAAAAAAAAAATTAAAAAAAAAAATCCGGAGAGCAGCGAGCCCGAGCGGCGGGGAGGGCGCGGGTGGCACTAGATGGCAGCGTTGCTCCGCGGCCGGGCTGCGGGAGCGGGGCTCTGCCTCCCCGCCGTCCCCTCCCGGCACCGCGGCTCCGCTGCCCGTGCCCTCTGGCCGGCGGCTGCGCGACTCCCCAGGCGGGGAATTGGCTTCGGCTTCACACAACCACAGAGCCGCTCAGGTTGGAAGGGACCTCGGAGAGCAGCGAGTCCAAGCTGGGACCGATCGCCACCTGGTCACTGAGTGCCACGTCCAGGCTTTCCTTAAACAGCTCCAGGGATGGGGACTCCTCCACCTCCCTGCGCAGCCCATCCCAATGCCTTCCCACTGTTTACCGCAGGCAAAGCAAGGCCAGCTGCCCATCCGGGCTTGGGAGGGCTGGGCAGCCTCCTTGATCCCCTTGTAAAAGCCAGCGAGTTGCTGCGGGGCGGCGGCGATTTGACCATATCGCGAATTTTAATTAGAGTCCTGCGGGGATCTGCCTCTCGCAATCCTCCTTTCCAAGGGCTTTGGGGAGGAAAACAAGCCGGAGCGGGTCCAGCAGGGAAGGGACTTTGCATCAGGGCACCCACGTCCTTTGCAGGGTGGTGGCGATGTGCCACCTCCAGCTGCAGAGCAACGTTGGGAAAGACACACACACAAACAAAAAAACCTCAGCCCAAAGCAAAGCACACAAAAAAAGCCTCCCCAGCCCGGGATTATTGTCACCAGCAGCAGTTAGTCAATCACCACTTAGGAAAGAAACCCCAGCAACTAGACCTCGGCATATAATTAACTCATCTATCAAAAAAAAAAAAGAGTGAACTGTTGTTGGGTTCTAAATCACAAGCCAAGTTAATTATTTTTTATGAATATTCATAGGAAACTTGTACAATTTCCAAACTAGGCCTTCAATTACTAATCAGTTAACTAAATAACTGGTATGACTACTTCTTCTCAGGAAAACCTGATTTTAAAAGTAAATAGACAAGGCCACAGAAATTGTTTTAAAATGAGAAGACTGTTGCAAGCTGGATGGTGGAAATCCACCATTTCCAGCATGAAGGAAGAGCATGTTGAAGGATGCAAGAGACCTTGCAGAGCAGATACAGAACCTGCCGGGTTCCAGGCAGTGGAAATGCTTTAAGGCATTCATCAAAGAATTAAAATGACGCAAGACTCTGCTGTGTGTTTCCCAAGTGTACAGAACTGGGTGCTCTCAGTGACGAAGCACCAGCTCTTCCCAGGGAACTCCGAGTTCCTCACTTCATTCCGTAGGTGCTGACGTACTAACTAGGGCACCTTCCATAAAATGCTACGAACGCATCCTGTTCGCTGTCTGAAGCTCCTGACTTCTCTAGAAAGGCAGCTACGAGAGAGATTGCACACTGACACGTTATGAGCTGTTGAGATTTCATCAGAAACTCAGTTCTGCTGTGGACTTTTCTAACCCCCTTCCTTACTCAAAAAACAACATTAAAGGCCAATGCCCAACTCTTCATTCTCCTTACGACTTGCACAGAGACTAAATAAGTCAAGATACTTCTGCCAATGCATGGCAGATTCATTTATTTGAGATTAAATCCTTCGAAGATATTTAGATATCTAATATCTACTGAAATCTGAAGTGCCCAAACGTCTTTGAGGACTTGGGCCTTAGGAGGAAGGAATATTCTGCTAAAGAGAATGTGCTAACAGAGTATTTGTATGGTCAACGTTAGCCCCGTGAATTTAAGAGGTTTCCCCTTTTATTTTGCCAGCTTAAATCAGATTTTGATTGGTTTCTGACCCAACCAAGAGACAGATTTGATGAAATAAGACTGGCAAAACTCACTTTAGGACAAAGGTTGATTTGATAATCATAATTGCATTTCTACTGTATCTATTTTCTTAAGTGTTAGTAGATTTATTGGACTTTTCCTGTATAACCTATGGCTGATTTGCAGCTTCCTTGGTAATTTCTTAGTAGGCAGTAGCAATTTCTTATATCTTCAGTAATGTCTTGAATGTACATTTTTTATATTAATGATCTCACCAGGAGAAAAAGTGTACTGTGAATGCATGATGGCCATATGGAAAAGACAATGAAGTTTAGTAATTAAAACTGAAAAGGGAAAGAACTATGCAGTAATTAGAACACTGATTAATCAGCTGATAATTTTATCTTGATTAATGCTGCTGATTTTCCTCTTCTTATTGACCTAGGAAAGGTAGGTTTAGACCAATTAAATATAAATTATTCCCTTTTTTCACATTCCAGGCAGCTTCCAGTGTTCTAAGTCATACTACACTTAAGATGCAGCACTGAATTGCTCTTACTAAATTGGGCAGCTCAACAAAAGGTAAAATAAGGTTTATGTTCCAAACATGCTGATGCTTTTATCTAAGGCAGAATCGGACGGAATCGGTTATTTCACTGTTATCTGGGGAATATTAAAATTAGATTAAATTGCAGTAGAAAAAATAGAAGACTTTGCTTGTTTTAAACCCATAACAGTAGGAAAACTAAAAGGATCCATTCATTTTATTGGGCCCAAGATATGGATGCATAATGTAGTCCTGGAGCTTAAAGAAAAGGTTCTATATTAATGCTCAGGTTTCCCTTCATGTGCAGAACTTTATTATTCAGGGGGGAAAAGTGTTGCCAGTACCAATCTCACTCCAGTGCCTGTTCACAGACCATAAACAACACCACCTATTCTTGCTTTCCCATGCACAGTGCAGGGATTAAAGCTACTTATTTTAAACCCTGTAACAGAGAAAGGAATGTTATGTATAGCCTCATTCCTGTGCATTGATATGTGAATCAGGGTGTTTCCTGGTGGCAGACTCCAGCACTCCACAAGCACAGAACCCTTGTGGATGTTAAAGATCCTGCTCCTTCTCGGAGATGAATATCTGGCACGCACAGAAAAGCTCACAAGCAGGTGTCTTAATGCTGGAAATGCAGATGGAAAACGCTGCTTGCTAGGTGTTGCTTTGACTTGCTGTGGGAGGGAAACACTGCAGAGCATGGAAAACAAACCCCTGCCCCTCCTTCAGGGCTCACCTGCCATCCCACTCACCCCAGTTCCTGCAGTTTTGTGTACTGGAGCAGACAAAGATCAGCAGCAACGTGGAAGGGGAAATCCACACAGGAAATCTAACCCCACACTCCACTGTGTTGCTTCTTGGCCGCTTTCTCTTTGCTGGATTTTCGGGGGCAGAGCAAAAACACAACTGTGTATGATGCCAAAAAAAACCTTTTAGGGAGCAAGGGGAACCCACAGACCCCGAGTGAAGGATTTCACCTGACAAAAGACTCCTCTTGATCCATCATCTGCACTATTCATTCAGTTATCCTTACTGTGAAACAAAAGAGCAGGTAGAATTAAATATAGCAAAGAAATTATCCAATTGATTAACACTTCCTTGTTTTCCCTGCACTTTTAATAAAGTAAACTTTTCCCACTGGTTGTGCAACATGAGTCTAATTCTGCAAGTCAGTTTTCAAGTGTATTTGACCACTCATAAAAATCACGTGGCTCCGTTTTCTCTCTTGGATGGAATTACTCTGCAGGGCATAATGAATTAATAAAAAAATAATGACCACGCAGTAGAAAATGTTCTGTTGGGATATAAATAACTTGTTAACAAGCACATACAGGTGTGCATAAGAAAAATACATCTTTCTGAAGGAGAAGTAGCTAAACAAAGAATAGGAAGAAACCAAAACAGCACTGGAGAGTTTTTGCATTATTACATCAACCCAGTTTGTTCATGTCTTTTATTATCAACAGAAATGGCACTTCTGTGTCCTCTGGTCAGGGAACAAAATAAAGGATGCCCTAAGTTTGAACCAGATCAGGTGAGTGAAACTGGATGGATTAACCACGGGATAGCAAATCATTGTGTCACCACTCCAACCCCAAATTTGGCTGATTGTACAATAAAAAGTGCTTTTTTTGTAACTGATTGCCTTTATGTTCACAATAATCCAAACTTTGCAAATTTTTAGGTATTCTACGGAGGCTAAGTATTACATATTAATAGGTGAACCATGCACCTATGAGAAATCTTATCCTGCAATATATTTGCTCTATGCCTAAACAAAAAATTTTCAGTTTCCCCTTTCAGAGATCTAAATTCCATAGGCACAAAATTAAGAAATGAGGGAGGGTGGGCATAAACCTGGGATGAATTTCCATAGCTAAACAAAGAAAAATAAATATCCCATTAATTCCATTTCCCAGATGTCACATCTTATCCTGGCTACACTTGGGCTGTTTTGCTGTGGTTCTAAGCTTTTGGGGAAAGGAATGTGCAATGCCAAACATAGGCTGGGCTTATTTAGAAAGGGACAAAGGTTGATGTTTTCAAATCAAGGTCCTAAAGTACAGCTCTAAAAGGTGCATTCTCAACTGTGCATGTGTGGTGTCCCATAAAAGTATCAATCATCTGCCAATTCTTGGGCATCTCAGAGTTCAGCATTTTTCAAATCAGGTCACTCCATCTAAGGATGGATTTTTCCAGCTAAATTTTAGGCATTGCAGTTTGAAAGGGAGCTGGACTGTGTTGAACTAGCTGGAAGCACATCTAACTGGGAACATGTTGTCTGTTCAACCACAGAAGTTGCAAAACAAAAGGAAGCCAAGAATCTGAGAAACAGTAACATAAATAATTTTCAACTACAGCCATGCAACTGCTGTCGAATGACAATTTTCTTGAAAAAAAAATTGTAGATCAAGAGATGCAAAATATGAATTCAGCTAAAAGTAAGGCAGAATCCACAAGAAGCAAACACCACATCCCCATTCCTTATAATCCCATTTGTGCATGAGCCACACAATAGAGTGGAAGGAACAATAAGAGAGACCCTTCACATATTCTTACTCATTGGAAAGCTTTTGTATGTGACTGAGGAGCAGAATATAATTATATATAATTAAGTATAACTAGTATCCTAGCTTTTAAGTACAACTATATACTAGTAATATCCCAAATTGCTAGGATTCCACCAGGAGAAGGGAAAAAATTCAGTGACTAGACAGACTGTGTCTGATAGTTTGAAAAAATGCACTGTGCACAGTGAAGTGTTCATTTTTATACCACTATTTCCACAAATATTTTCAACAAAAAGAAATGTTGTAGACAACAAAATTCAATACTGTAGAATTTTAATATAAACTGAGATTCCTAAGATTGATTATCAGTGCTGTTTTATAAATCAGCACAGTAACACCAACTTCATTTAACAGAAGCATGTTTCAGGATCCCAAATGAAAGGAAAGCGAAGCCATTGCTGTTTCGAATAGCTTTAGGTGCCTCAAAACCTAATTACATAGACACAAGCAAACGGCTAAAAAATACAACAAATTTCAGAAACAAGGAAGATGTAAATTACCAGGGCCAACACTTTTAATTTTAATTCATAATTGAGTAGTTGCCTGAAATTTCACAACTTTGGTTCAGAAAAGTCAAGGCATTTTTATCTCAAACTCATGCAATGGTCTTACTTTGGATAACATTCTGAATTAATTTACACCAGTGGGAAGCTCTTAGGTAAAGCAGCTGCTTAGGGGTTTCAGCACAATCACCTGCAATAATAACATTGCTGAATTTAGAGCAAGAGGATGGAGCTGAACTTGATGGAAGGATGCACTGATACACAAGTTAGAGGTAAATTCCACTTCAAAGTAACAAGGACCCCAGCAAAACGAAGGGAATGTAACAGGTTGGAAAGGATGGAGCGGGAGACCCACAGAAAAACACCCAAAATGCTAACAAGGAAGGTATTTAAAGCTCAGAGTGAATGGCAATAAATTTTCTATTAACAACACTGTCCAAAAGTAAATAACCATCTGATTTACTAAACCTGGAAGACAAACAGAAAGACAGACACAACAACACCAAAGTCTGATACAAAATTATTTTAAAAATCATCCAAAGACACAGTGTTAAGGTTGATGATACTCAATAAAAAACTTTACTAGAAGGAAAAGGAAAGTGAGGAGGCTACTCATTATGTCCGATTTGTTATTAAGATCACAACATGCTATAAGTACAACTGAAATTATGGGAGGAAGTTTATGGAAAGAGTCAAGACCAAACATTGCTCCAAAGCCATGCAAAAGCCAACAAGAGGGCCCAGGCTCTAGCACTGGAAATCCAGCTGAGCTCCTCTGAATTCTACCAGACAGGGCACAGAGGCTACTTTGATTTAGCTAAAAAAGTGCCTCAAAGTAATGAAAAGTCTGTGTAATCAGCAAAGAAAACACTGAAGTTCATTTCATTACGTGGTTGATAAACTAGAGAGAGTAAGAACAACATTGTAAGTCGAACAAACATAACAAATATTCTAAAATAAGGATGAGAAATGCCTGCAGAAAAATCAGGAGTACCATTCCAGCAACTTATCACAAACAGTATCAATCCGATCCATTCAGTGCCTGTTATTGTACGGAAATTAAAAATCCCGAAGTGAAACCTTCCCAGGGAAGCCAAGTCATCAATGTTACCCAACTCTGCCATATGCCACACCATTTTTTCATCATTTCATCACTTGTGCAATTCCATACAAAACAATGTTCAGTGTTAGCAGCTCCAGTGATAAAACGAGCACATCTGAACAAAGAATCACCGGAACAGAGGAGACAAGGCTAGAAAAATTAAAAGGTGATGATATAATCTGAGGGAGATTCAGCACTATAAACAAAATAATCTGTGATCTCAACATCTTGTTGCCAGTAATCTGAGGCATAGGCTCCCAGATCCCAATCTCGTGCCAAGAATTCATTGTGGCAAATGATGGAGAGATACGGTAAAAAAGGAACATGTTCACAGAGCAGCTACGAAATCCATCTCCTAACACTCCAAAGAGTACCAGAGCCAACGGGGTGTCCAGAGGGTCTCCAAGACAGTGAACAGACCTCACCAGGAAGGGATGCTCCAGGTCTGGAGGAGTGACAGGGAAGGAGCTCCAAAGACCCAGAACTACAGTGGAGCACAGTGCTCCCAACTCACATTTTAGAGGTGCCCACCAGGAGAAGTCACCCCCTGTGGTTCAGCGATAGCCAATCGGTCCCATTTGAAGAACACCCACTTAGCTACATTGTGTGAACCTCTAGGTTTCAACCAACCTCCACTTTCACATGCACAGGAAGATACTGCTTGCTCATGTAAAACTCAGTGTTCAGCTAACTTAAAAAACTCCCTCTCCCACCCAACAGAGACTTGCCAGTCGCACTCCAAGTCTTGGCCAGTTTTTAGACTTGAAAAATTGCATTCCTAAATAATGCAACATTACAGAACAATTCTCCTGCAGAAGAAACAACTACACCTCACACCTCTCAACAAATGCATTCGGCATTTCCTTCCTAATATTTCTGGTGGTTCATAGCTTTCAACAAATGGCACTATTTATGCTTTTCTCCTACTGTTCAGACAGCCCAAGTTCTTCACTCCCAGCATCATTGAAGGCTCCTCTGGAGTCCCATCAGGATTTTTTTTCCAAACCTGTAGCTCCCAGCTAACTGAACACGCTGTCAATTCTCCACAAAGCTTCACCTTCTCTTTCCAGCAATTTTTTTTCCTCCCAGTCTCAGCAACCCACGATTCCACACCCAGGCATAGTTGTATTTCTTCTCAGAGAAGCCATGACTGCCCTTGGTCAAAATTATTCTGTACTTTTCTGCAGCCCCAACAGCACTTTTCACAGTCAGGATTATTCTCCACATTGTTGTCTGCAGTCAAAGTCACTCAAAAATTCCTATGGTCCCAGCAGCACTAAAAATACATAACAGCCTCCTTACAATAATGGCTGTGAATCACAGCACTCCTCAGCTGACATAAGTAGTTAAAATAGTTTAAAAAAAAGTTAAAATAAAACTTTTTAAAAGTTCAAGTGAAAAATGAAAAAAGGTTGAAAAGGACTCCCCTACCGTCTAACAATATTAAAGTCTGCCTCAAATTTACAAACGTACTCAGCAACATCAAACGCGCCGGCTTCAAACACACGCGGCAGCTTCAAACCTGGCAGCTTCAAATGCGGCAGCTTCAAACACACGCGGCAGCTTCAAACGCGGCAGCTTCAAACACTTTTGTGGCAGCCATCTTGCACACGCTCAAAAGAGCACAACCTTAGAAACCTTAGGCAGGCACCTTATCCACGAGGCTACACAGAGGCTTTGTTACAAAAAAGAATTATTGGAATTTGCAGACGTTAAATTAGCCCGTAGAGGGAGCTCACACCGTCCCATAAATGTACAATAATTGGAACATACTGTAATTTAAAACATTTTCTCTATTAAGCTCTCTGTAGAGAGGCTACAGAGGTCAAAGTCGAGCATTCCTTACTTCACACCAACCTCTGTGAGCCCATAAAATTTCATTCAAATTAGACTCCATTGACCACGTATTTTGTAGCTCCAACAAACAGAAGAAGAGGTGTTTGGCCATGTATTCTCCACAACAAGCACGGCTTCTCCTAATCATCATTTGCTCCTGATGTTGGAAGAAGAAAGTCTATGTCGGAACGCAAGGAGAACAAAGAGCCGCCGGTCGGAATTGTCATGGCAATGCCCTCGATCTCCCCACACGTTCCTTCTGTTCAGGCAGCGATGGTAGTGCTCTTTTTATAACTTGACTAGAGCTGCTCTGGCGTCTCTCAGGTTTCTGTGCTCCATGCAGTGCTTTCAAAGACTATTGTAATAGTGTGTTTGATATTCAAAGGTTGACGATGGAAATTGTTACCTACTGGACGTTCTTTAATGAAGCCACAAGTAAACAATGACCCAAATTCCTCTGGAAACGTGGAACAGAACGACTACTCTACAGAAGAGCACGTACAATAAATGTGAAGGGAAAAGGAATTTTCTAATTCCATGTCACAAAAGCTACGCTGGAGAGAAAGCCATACCCTTAGCTGGAAAGGTTCTGAACACATATATTGATTTACATCACGCAAACCGAAACAGCAGAGCCCACTTAGTCCTTACAAAAGAGGTTGCCTTCCCTCAGCCTGAATGCACAATAGAGCAAAACAGTGTGCAAGGAAATAAGAAAAAGTGTTAGCAAAGAAGGGTTTTGTTTGATTTAACATAATCTGGGACATTCTAAGCATTGCACAGATTGATGAGAATTCAATATTAAGTTGTATTTTCTACACCATAACGAAGACAGCAACCATTTCCTTCTTGTGTTGGCTTTAGAAATGCAGGTGCCTACATCTTTTAGAGATTTGGTGCCTCCCATTTTGCAACAGCAATTTTTTACGCTGTTTTAATTTTATTAGGCAAAATATGATTGTTCTGAGAGCCACATACTCAAATCATCAAGAGCCATGAAGTAAAAGAATATTAATATGACACATCAGAGCAGGAACAGCCTGTTTGCTTAAAGCTTTCTCTAGCATTCATATAAATCTGTCTAGACTGTCTCACCAGCACTCAGCAAGATCATATGCTTTGTTTTCAGCCCATGCATCTCATCTCCCCCAAAGCCAGAAGTCAACTTCATGTTCTCTAATTAAAGCAAACCAAACCACCCATCTCCACCTCTTTTTCCCCCAGTATTATACAATACTGACATCCACCATTTTAATTAATACAAATTCCAGCACCTCCAACTTTCACATCCCAAACTGAAGACCCTGTGTTATACCCTGTCTTTCAGCCCTTGCTCACCCAGTTGCCTCATAGACTTGTCAAGGCTCTGACCCAGCAACACCCTTTCTTCAGGTTTAAACAGGAGATTAATCCAGCTGAATGCAGTCAGTTGAGAATGTGCTTTTGTGATGTCTTGGAGTGGAGAAAGAGTGAACTCTATGCGAGAGTTGCAAATCAGAAATCTTTTAAAAAACAGATTATTTAATAAAGCTGCAACAAAAATTGGGAGATCCATATCTCAAGGTGTATAGCGATGGAGAAAGCTCGGCCGTTAATTCTAGCCAGCAAAGCACCGGGTACTTCTCACAAACACAGATTTTTATCTACAGACTTGGAAACTTTGGGTGCCTGCAGATCTGGGCTGACGATCCAGAAAGAATGAGACCTTTAATGCAATCCAAAATACATTTCTTAGGTATAAAGTCAGTATTTCCTACTGTATTTTCAGCATTCCTGCCTCCACTCCTCTGTGAAATCAGAAGGTGCAGAGCTAAGAAAAATGCAAAAGTATTTTAAAAACACACAAGGCTTTTTTCCCCCCAACTTTTGAAAAGCTCTAATTAAGGATTAGCTCCAGTTTTAGCTGTAGGTCTGGGTGAACAGTCACTACACAAGTGGTTCATTCATCGTTACTGATCTAGTACAGAGCCTCACCCACGAGTGCCAATATGAAGTTTTGGGAGCTGATCCTCTCCTCCTCTTCTCTCAGAACTTGCATGAAGGGCTACATGTTCGATTCTTAGTAAACTCATATAAAGAAGAAATCCACTTAGGTATGCTGGTTAATTTTTGCCCTCTAGATTTATGTCTATCTAAATTTGATTTCTTGCTTAGTAACACAAGCTCATTCAATTTCTCCTTTGAAGTGGTTACGTAGAACTTGAGTTTAATGCACTAAATGAAAAATATTCCCACCTTTATACCTTTAAGCAGCTATAAGAAGAAATAAAATTATGTAAAACAGAAATTAATAGCTAATAAACTTCACAGGATCCAAAAGTAACCTGAAAAGAGAGCCCAGAGATAAGACTCTGAGCCAGTGTCTTTTGTGTGAGAGCTCTGTTCTCCATCAGTGCATCCATTACCTCCCGGGATGCAGAGTGAATAGAGGACTAATGCCAGTGGGGAAAAGGGACTGGCTATGGTTACGGCTATAGTTTAACCAAAGAATGATTGTCTGCATCTGCTCTCCTTTCCTCAGTCCTCCCAGACTGCATTTCCACACGAGCCTCACACACAGCCAGCTGCCAGCTAGAGTTCCCTTTGGGCAGCCCACGGACACGAGGCACATGCATGTGCTCCTTCCCCCAACTTGTTTTCCCAGCCTCCAGGAATCTTCTGCTCAGGAATTTCCTGAGACAAAGGTGATGTCTGTGCTCACCGGCTCCCACCGCTCTTTCTTATTGCTCTGTGTGTAAACTTTTAGCATCCCCAAAGTTCTGTGTGTGTGTGAGAGGTACCCCCAGAGCACGGAGACTGCAGACAAAATGTATTTGCCATTGCTCACAGAACACCAACTTGCTCTGCATTTCCCTGTCACCACCTATGCCTGACTGGGGCACATTCTGAAGAGTACTTCACAAGTCTGTCCAAGAAATCAGTGTAATTCTCTGAGGGTGTCTGATTGGCATAAAATTACACGAACTGCTGGGAAGACAGCGAGCAGAATCCTGCCTTCCTGGCCATCAGTCTCTGGAGACTCCACACAGTCTCTGACCTCTCTTGGATATCACGCTGGCCTGGACAAGAAAAAGTGAACTTCCTAATAAAAGAAATTCTAAAATCATGCATAACTGTAACTTTGTCACCAAGCTTTGATTAAACCAGCAACATTGCTTTCCAAAGCCTTGGGAGCTGAGGAGTCAGACAGCAGCAGTAGAGGAGCAGCTGCACAAAGGATCATTTGGGCTGTAGCATCTGAACAGGGAGAGAGATTTCTTTTCTGGCATCCTTTCTTTTTTTTTTTTTCCCCCCAAACAGGTTAAATGTGAAAACCCAGAGAAACTAAAGAATGACTTATCTTGTACACACAGTGTGTGCTGCTTATGGTTAGGGACCATCTGTGAATGTATTTCACGCAGCAAACATTCCTCATGCAATAACAATGATCTGAAGGCTGAAATTTGTTGGGTTCTTTTTTTTTTTCCTCAGAAGTAAATTAAAAAAAATTCCATTTCAGTTGCAGTGCTAAAAGCCTGGAGGTCAGTTTATTCTAAGTAGGCATCACTGATGGTGGCAAAGAGATATTTTAAGAAAGCTTATTTGTGTACAATATCCACAGGCCATCCACCTCAACTATTTATATGAATTCTTCAGTTGGTATATAACCGGGCTAGCAAAAATGAAAAGTTGTATTACCATTTATCATACCCTAAACATTCCATTTTTCAAAAAATAGGAACCAGTGATTTATTTTTTTTTAAATATCTGTGCCATTGTAATATTTTTGAAGCACATTTTTAGATACTCTCTTCATTTTTTATACATACATTCATCTCACGCTTAGGACGCATGCAAAAATAAAATAAAAACTTTCCTGTTAAATATAACTACAGCATAGCAATAATGTTTCCAGAATGCAGTTTAAACACCATTTTCAGTGTATGATTCCATTGTCCTGACACTGTAATCTCCTCTCAGATGTTGTATGGAATTTGCAGCATTTTTGTCTGTTCGTGATTCTCCTCTTACCTGGTGTTTTGACTCTACTTTCAGGCAATTTTTTCCATCTTCACTTTTATTAGATGGTTGCAGAGATTTTTCAGCTTTATACTTTTTTTCCCTTGCACTGCATTTGGAAATGAAACACTTGATACTGGCACTCTTTTTCCACACCGGCATTCCCTGAAATCTACTTGATCAGTTTTGAGGCTTTTGTTTGTTTTTGACTTAATAGCTCCGTTTAGAGTGGGCTGCACAAATGGAAAACAGGAACCTGCCCCACCTCCCGGTCACGGAGGAGTGCTGACACCTTCTCCCAGGTCCTCCACAGCTCTCAACATCCAAAAGATTTCTGGTGTTTTAAAGGAGCGGAAGTTTGCAGAGGCAGCAAACCAATTCCACCAGCAATTCTCCACGCGGGTGTTGTACGACGCCGCATTTTCCGCCCGCTTTCATACGAGGAGATTCCTCAGTGCTACAAAAGTCACTTATTTTACTACAGATCTCCCCCAACAAGATCTGCAGAGGGACAGAGCAATGCTGGAGTCATTCTGCCCACCTACAACGACCTCCACATCAAGCCAAGAGGGCAGCAGCCTACACTCTTTAGAGATGTCTGGTTTCTGAATTTATAAAGCCCTGAAAGTTATATGCCAAAAAATCCAATTATTCCTACTATTCTAATCTTTAGTCAGTCCACCTGCACACTCACAGATCACTTTTTCCAACATACCAATATCTGATATTGTATTTTTTGACTAAATGGATACTGCAAGTTAACTTAATGTGCTGTTTACAGCCCTAGTCAATGCATCTGTAGGTTAGTAATTGCAGCAGGAGACATTGATCCTACATCACAAAAACTAAGTAAAAATCATACTTCACCACCAACTCCACTAACGCAACAGCAATCAGGAAAAAAAATATCAGAGCACCTCATTCATAACTATGCAGTTATTCTAAAACAAATAAAGCAGCTATTGATAATAAAGAATTCTGCTATTTATATTAAAACTGGTGTAAATCATAGACAAAACTGAACAATGAGATGCCACTGCAGCTCATCTCCCTCATAAGAGATTTCTTGTAGGGATCGAAATAATATGCATGAGAAAGTATTTTAATGTAGAGAGTGTTTGTAACAGGATTACATGAGAGAGGAAGGCACATCACATCTGAGATAGTCTAATAAGAGAGTACCTTGGAATAGAAATGGCTCGAGCAATGTAATGCAGATTTCCTGACAAAATGAGATTGTCATTCGAGAACCAAATGCCGAATTACTGAAAACTAACATCAAACAGGATTACACAATTTGCTTAATGACAAAAGGCACAGAATATTGTGATCACAGGAAGTAAGGGGCTATAAATAAACAAATAATGACAATCGTGTCCAGCAACTCTGCTGGAACTGGAAAGTTCAGGCTGGCAAAACTCCGGGGCCAGAATTTGCTGTCATTTATTGCTCTTTCCCTTGGTAATGGCACCACTGAAATCAATACAATTACATCAGGGGAAAGATGAATCTGCCTTCTAGTGTTTCATGAAGTTGGAAGACAAAATTAATGGAAAGCCCTAATATAATATAATTGACATGAATGCTACAGAGTCCGTCCCACACACAGATCCATCAGCTTTGCTCTGCTGGCATAATAAATTGTTTTCAGCGTACAAAGTTAGCTACTAAAGGCAGGGAAGTGAGAACATAATTTAATATGAATGACAGAAAGAGGAAAAAAATATCCAAGAGTTACACTAATAATATCAGGAAAATGTTAATCATATGATGATGGGTGCAACATTAACTACATGTTTGGTCTATCTTCAACATCGGTTTAGAGCATCTGTAACCATGGAAGCTGATTCCAAAATGAGATATTCTGTTTTCTAGTATTACATTTGTTATTATGAGATCTGAATTACAACAGAATCAATTGCTCTTTTTCTTTTTTTTTTTCTTTCATTTTTCATTTTCTTTTTTATTTTTTTTTTCCCTGAGGGAATTGAGGTTTGTGGGTTTGTTATTTTGGGGGGGTGGGTTTTGTGTGCAGAGCAGATAACTCACAAGCTTTGCTTACCTGGCAATACCATTTTAAAATTCAAATCAAACCTTAAGGTCGGGTCTCACTGCACATCCTTCTTAGAAGGGTGGGTGGCATCCTTAAGACAATTCCCACTGATCACTTCTTAATGGCACTTCCAAACTACTGGAACATTAAAGGAAAGGTCATACAAAGCCCCTGTGTGCCATCCTTCAGGGCACCGAAACTGTAATGGAATCATATATATTAACTCAGTCAAATAAATTGTTCTTGTTGCCTTTTCTGAGCTGTGGAAATAAATAGGTTTAAGGTGTGCTTTAGGCTGTTGAGTGGGATCAGATGGTTGATTGCTGGTGAGGGGGGAATCACGACTTCTCCGTGGTGTATTTTCCAAAAGTACATCAGGTACAGCTTACACAAAACGGTTTCCATTATTAGGGAATATTTTTCTTTCAATACAGGTTTAAGGATAGGAAATACTTTCATTTTTATTATTATTTTTGCCAAAGTAAAAACATTGCACCACATCTTCCCCTCCCTCAGCTCAGATTCCTCTATTGGAGCCTTTGAAGTGGGACGATCTGCACTAAATGAGGGTGCTGAGTTACTGCTGAGCACATTTGGCTCATTTGTGCATTCCGATTTCAGCTTTTTCTGGAAAAGTTTGGCAGTTCAAAAGCAAAACAGGAAGGAATTTTTCCCAGGATGCTGTACATGACTTGGACAGATTGTGAGGTTTTGGCAAGGTTCTCCAGAGGCTGGTGCACACCAAAGGTCAGTGGGCAAGTGTTTAGGGATTTCCAAGATAGTTTCTTTTCTTGCAGCTTCCTGCTTTGAATAATCAGTTCCTTTTTGTTTGAAACAAATAAGAAGTTAATATATTGGTTTTTAAACGAGCTATTTGTTCAACTTGCACACAGACAGAAGTGGGGGAAAAGATATGGCATTTATAATTAGAATTATTAGAAGTTACCATCATCCTCTTATCTTTAAAACAAGTGCTGATGGGGAGCTCAGTGCCACCAAGATGATGATTGTTATTACATTTTTCCACTACCAAAGGTGTTTAGTCAAAGCTCAGTGCAGCCCTCTGGGCCTCAGTTCTATCCAAAGGTGTGTGCAAGGGTGGGATTGGGATCCTGCCTCTGCAAACAGCAGCACAAGCAGCCGGGAAGGAGCAATTCATGTTACCAAGAAACCCTGCATTGCCTGATATTTTTTCTTCTCAATAGGTGCAAACAATAAGGAGCTTAATATGGACAGTGCACTGTTCTGATTGTAGCTACAAACGGAGCTAGTTAGCTACTGTGAGCTTTTTTTAAAAAAAATGGTTGCCATCATAAAAATAAATGTAGACAATATCTTTCACTGCATCACTCTGCAACCCAAATTATGTTCTTTTTGTTTTAATAATTTCTGCACATCTTTTTTTTTCAAACTGCCTGCTTCCATTGAGGACAAATGTCTATTGGATGAAGTACATCATCTTTCTCCACTCTCATCCTAGCAAATATGTGCAAAACTGATTTTCTATCCATGATTTCACTGTGATTTGGAGTATTCAGTCTGAAATACGAGTTTTCACACTAGCAAATTCCTAATTACCGGGATTTTGTATTTTTAAACCCTAAACCCACATACCATTAACTTAAGCAGCTCACATGAGACTAATTCATCAATACAATACTGAATATCAAGCACAGCTTTGAGTTATTGGGACATATTCAAGATCAACTTCCATGTGATCAACTTAACATGTATGATTCAGATCCCCAACACAACATCTCGGACTTCAGGAGGAATTTCTTCCCACAATGGGTTGTTAAACATTGGAAGGGGCTGCCCAGGCAGTTGGTGGAGTCCCCATCCCTGGAGGTGTTTAAGGAAAGCCTGGACATAGCATTTAGTGCCAGGGTCTGGTTGACAAGGTGGTGTTCAGTCAAGGATAGGATTCAATTATCTCCGAGGTCTTTTCCAGCCTAATTGATTCTGGGAAAAATCCTTTTGCCATCTTTTTTAAGTTTACTGCTATGCTAATATTTTCCAATGCATCTGCAGTGATGTGTAAGAGTTTAAGTTATTTTTCATTTGTGGTTTTTCCCCCTATGTCTTAAAAGGCTTTTAGGCTAAGCCTGGAGTTCTGTCTTAACACTCCAGAGATTGACAGCAAATGGTGGTCACAGCCCTGATGTTTCAAGTTTAAATTGAAGAATTATTATTTACATTAAGAGAGAGAGGGAGAGTAACAGAGAGAAATGTTAAGTCTGAGTAATCAACCACAAATGGCCAGGAAGTAAATCAGCTTAGAAACAAGAGCTCTTTTTAAAAAAAAACCCAAATCCAAAAAAAACCCCTAACCATATTTAATAAATGAATGGTTTATATATATATTTTTATATTCTATATATAACTCAGCCCAGGCTGCAGGAACAGCTCCTGCCCCAGTCTCCCATGCAGCAATATTTGACTGTATTTTGGGGTTAATGATTTCCCTTTTATGCAGTTTATTTCTAAGAAACACCCCACACTTTTACGAAAGGTCGCTTAGCTCCGTCTGGGGAATTCTCAGTCAGCAGGTGTAAAGGGCCTGTGCTTTGCATACGGACACTGAGCAGGGCAGCAGAGGGGCTGTGGTAGAGACCAGGGAGGGACAGAACAGAGGTGACAGGGGAGGTATTAGAGGCAGAATGACCAGTAATGTCATTAATGTAAGGTATTCTCCCCCTAAAAATCGATTATGGAGTCATTTCTCAGGAAGAGCACTGATGAACTCAACTCAGATCATTTTTCATGTCCTACAGGTGGAAGCCATGCTAATAGACGGAAATGAGGACTCTCCCCAACTGATGATGTGAATATTAAGGAGAATTAAAAATTCTTCCTTTGGAAGAACTGATTGAAACCCCTGTGACAGGCACCTCTGCAGGGCTTAGCTTTAAACTAGAACTCAGCCAGACTCTTTCTATCGCAGGGTATTCTGCAAGAAAACCCCCCAGCTTTATCTCTCCAGTCATGCAAACCTAAACAGAATGTCTTTTATTCAAAACACCAAAAATTAGATCACAGCATAAGACTCAGCCCCTCTTTGAATATTTACTATTTGCTGGGCAATGAATTCCAGCTCACTTCTCTTGCTGTCTGAATGAAGGCTGACCCTGAAATGACCAAGCCAGTAACCTAAACAGCCACGGAAATAACTTCAGGCGTTTTCACCCTCCATTTAGTTTAGATGTTTCTTACTGTTAGAACTGCTATTCCTACAGGATTAATTATAAATAGTTATCTACTGATATCTACAGTAATACATTTTGCTTCTGAGCATGCACCACTGAGTTTTATAATGGGTTGTGTATACACTGCAAATGTTAAACAATATTCTCATTGAATAATGACAGGCAATGTGTATTTGCATTTCCTGGGAGATTTAATGATGCGGTGGGATAGCTGGATGGAAACTGGGAATTAATATCAAGACTTAGTGCCAAAGCCACCTCCAGGACAGCAGGCACACTGCTCATTAACTCAAGAGATTTTGAACCCATTTACTCTGTGCTAGACTTGGGTTTTTGGGATCAAAAGTCACTTTGTTTTTCCTATCCCCTCTGTAGAGACAGACTTGAATAAAATAGATATCGCTTCAGCTTCTCTTTCGCCAGTGCTCTGGGGTTTTTCTCCAGAAGATAAATGTTCTCCCAGCTTCCCAGGTTGCCTCAGAGCTCTTCCCTGCCTCCAGCCCTGGGAAGGTGATGCTCTCTGCCAGGTGTGAAGGAGCAGCCACACAACTGCTCCACCCTCTCCGACTCTTTTCAGCCCAGCTCCACCCCACACCTGCACACACAGGGAGCTGATTTCCCCCTCTCCACTGACTCAGGGGCTGCACTGCACTTCTGGGAGCACAAGAGAGTTGCTCACACCAATAGGGAGGAGGAAGAAATAGGGGAAGCAAAGGAAACCAATCTAGGGAAGTGATGAGACCCCACATCCATCAGCCAGACATGCTTTGCTCTAATGGCACTTGTGACACTTGCTTCAAGGGTGCTTCAAAGCTGGAGGGAAGCTGCTGTTACCTTGGACACATCTACTTGAGTTTGCTGAAACTTAAAGCTGGGACAGCGGCAGAAATAGAACTTTTTCATGAAAGCTTCAGTTTATCATTTATAGAATGTAAAAAACTAGACAGAGAGAAATCAGAAAAAGCATCTGCATGTTATTTGCTGAACAGCTCTACTTTCAAAGCCAAATTAAGGTAGTCTTCCCTCTTTAATGCCAAGTCTCTCTAAGAGTACTGAAAAAAACCCCAACTTCCCAGACTCACAAGTTACAACATGTTTCTAAATAATACCATACATTCCTCAGTCTCCTCATTCCTCATGGTAACCTAGGATTTTATTTTCAAAGCTCAAGGTGAAGGAGTTACAGCTGCCACACTTCCAACCACACGGAAGTTTCAAACTTGTTTTTGCTTTCTTCCCTCTCTTCCTGTGAGCCTTGTCCATGGCACAATCTGCTGAATTCATTTTACAGTGATATTTTAGTGTTTCTTCTCTCATAGAATTTTAATGTGTTTAATCTGACAAACTGAAGTCTAAAATATGCACAGACCCATTTTTCTGAGTTGTTATGAAGTCTTAGAGTCCCTGCCTTACATGCTGTCCCTGAAATCAATATAATTACACCTGATAAACATTCTTCTCATGTAAATTAGAAGAAAACATCTCTCAGGTTGAATATTTCCAATCTTGTGTAAGTGAACATACAATGGGAGGCAGCATCATGGAAAATAAAGTGTTAAACTAAGCTCCCTAAAAGGAGCAGTTTGTTTGGTGGAGCACTGGCAGGTTCCTTTAACAGAGCCCCAAATGGAATCCAAAAATTATTTTTAACACCATCCTCATCATCAAAAGCAGGTTTTGTCTGTGGTGTGACTGACCCAGCACATGCAGCATCCCACTGGTGGCAGCAGGCTGAGCATTCTGCAGTGGCTGCTCATTAACTGCCTTGTTTTAGTGGGTAGTGTCTAAATAGGTTGAAATCAAAACTTCATTCAAGATGTGAGGGTGAAACCACGTGCAACCCCAAATTTCATGGTCAGCTGTGTGTCACTCAAGGGATATTTGGGTGCTATCTGGAAAGTAACATGTGTTTCTGCTTAGAAAAGTGACAAAGAGAAAACAGAGCACCTTCAAGAGCACTTGTGCAGCAATTCTCCCCTCTAAATGAGGGTCACACCTCTGCAACAAAGCAGCGTAGTCTCAAACCCCACTCAACATGGAACTGCAGTGGAATTCGATGGCATCTAAATCTATGGGATATCTCTCCATAGGACAAGTGCCACCCCTTCAATCTCATTCATGTGGACTTAGTAAAAATAAAACCAACAAAACTTTAGTCAAAAGAAAGATATTTTACATTTTGTTCCACTTTGGCTCTGCAGTCCTGTTCCTGAGGAAGTTAACTTAAATTTCCCTCCATCTCCATTTGTAACTTGTCAATCAGAACCAATTTGTTTTTTCACAAATTATATCTCAGCACAGAAACATATTCAAATGCTGAATTTATTTATCTAGTCCAAAATCCCTGTCTGGCACTGCTACTTCAGCCATTTTAGTGTGAAGCAGATGCAGGAGTTTTTCCCTTTCCCCAGAAGTGGGTGTCCAAGTGTGTTCCCTGGAGCAGCTCTGGGTGGCCTGTGCTTCAGCCCATGGGGGAGCCTGTGCTGGCTGTACAGTCAGGTTTTCAACAAGAAAGTTTGTCACTAACATTCCTTTTTAGTATAACATCCTCACTTAAAAGCAATAAATATCAACTTGAAGGTCTGAAGTACACCAAAATGAGGATTAAACACCACTAGAAATGTGGTGCTGAACCAAAATATTATTTCTCTATTATTAACGGGAGCAGAGGTTTGTAGGTAAGGCCTGGGGCCTGAAGGAATTTAGATTCATTCCCTGTGCTGCCACAGACCTTAGCTGTGACCTCTGGCAAATCACCCAATTGCCTTGTCCTCACTTTCCCCCTTTGCAACAGGGGACAGCTGCAGCTCCATCTGTACTGAGGGATGTGCAGCCATGTGCTCACAGCCACTTCATGCACGTGGCATTGAGAATCCCTGCAGCAGGTACCATGGACAAGCTGCAAGCCCTATTCAGCTGCTCATGGAGGAGGCGGCATCCCTTCTTAGGGCCCTTTCCCCTCCAGCAGAACAGTTCCCCCATCAAATGGAGATCCTCACCTGTCTTTTCTCCAAACCTTTGTCCATCTTGCCAGTTCACCTTTTCAAACCAAGAGTTTTCCTCATCGCATGCCAACAAAGTGGGCCTTGTCCACAGCTTACGTGTACAGACACCACACCGCAGGCAGTAACAATAAAGAAAACTTTGATTAACCCACATCTTACCTTGACATCCACTGATAAGGCTCCAAAATGCCACCTATGCCAGCCAAAAGGCAGCCCTGTTGCTCACAACCAACTCCTGGCTCCCAGTGCAGGGATCACCTGAAGGTGGGTGTGGCCTCAGGGCTGCACTCTTTTCCTTGGGTTGAGGGAAATAGGATGCAAAAGGCTCTGGCTGCAAAAGGCTCCGGCTCCACTCCTCTTAAACGAGGTGCCATCTCCACAAAGGCCACCGATTCTGAATGACAATGTACAAATAGGCAAAGGGTGCCCTTAGGAATGCGTCTCCCTCCAGACACAGAATGGCCTTAACAAAGCCTGGGAAACCAAGGGTTTCACTGAAGTGTGTTTGTTGAGACCCGTGGACCCATTTCCTCATGGCTGAAGAAGGAGAACATGCAAGACAAATTGTTCTGTGTCTCAGTAAAAGACACATGCAATCACAGAGAGAGAAGAAATAATTCTAAACCTTTCATCTAGTTGAAAACTGACCTTCCTTAGCTTGAAACTGCCTGTAGGAGTCCCAGGACAGGTTGTTCTGACATTCTTTTAACATCGTTTCATCAGCACAGCCAAAACTAATCAGAAGAATATTAGCCGATGACAGGTGCATTTATTCTGTCAATTAAATCAGATGGTTAAATCGAAATGTGCCCCAAATCTCTCTTGTTTGCATTATCCATATTGGCATTTCTTGGCTGTGGTTCATTGCTGGCTGGAAGTCATCCAGCCCCTGCAGAGTCACTTTGCAATCCTGTGCCAGCAAGTTTCCATGCTCTGCAGCAGCGGTTACAGCGAGAGCGGAGTGGTCCTACAGGACTGACCTGGAATGTTACACTGCTTCACTAAGATTTATTTAAGACAAAAAAAAAGGGAAAAAAGAAGAAATCCCTCTCAGTGAAGGAGACTTAGATCAATGCTTTTGAAATGGAAAATGATATATCACTTCACACCTAACCACTAGTGACGTACATGCATTAGAAGACAGAACAGAATAGAGACTTTTGACATTAGCAAGTGACTACTATGCAAGAATACAAATTAAAATCTAACCTCACTTCTTTAAAACCTATTTTCTGTGTGGGGAGGGGGGGGAAGGTGTTGCTCCTAATCCATCAGAAAGATGAGGAAAACAATAGATAGACATCCAGGTATAACTGCAATAGAAATCAAGAACTGAAGCACCATCCAGTATTACCCAACTGTTCAAGACCCAGGTAGAGGGTGAGTTTATGTGAAATATTTGCTGCAAAGAAAAGTTGCAGTGGAGCAGGTGAAGGATGCGGCCCAGTTTTTCATTTGGTTTTGTGATGTACATGCCAGTGAGTGCAGTCCCATACGAAAATGTGGGTCAAACCCCAGGACCAGAGATGGGATACATGGAAGGATAAATAAATTTATAAGCACTGCTTTGTTATGTATTAATTTAACTTTTGCTTGTTATAGCTTGAAACATTTCCCTTGCACTCTGATTTTGCCAACACTCACACACTCATCCATTGGGAAAAGAACCAGCAAGACAGATCTTCTGAAGAGTTTCTGTGCAGTAAAGTGGGTACCTTTTACCTCTAGGTATCAAGACTTGTTGCTTTCTTGAACTGAGAAATACCAGGCTTAATATCAAGAGCACCTGTACAACCGACAGGAAAGCTGATACAATTCTGAATAACACAGAATATAGTCCTATAAAATATCTGTATATTTTTCCTTTCAGTGGATGATATCTACCTATGCAACAATGAGGTGCTATTGTGCCTAAGTCCACAAAACCACTGAAACTTAAGCAATGCAATTTGCCTGTAATTTGAAGCTTGGCAGTTCAGTGTTAGAGTCTCAGAGCAGGAAAGGAAGGATTTACTGTTTAACTGTCCTGTTTGTCCAAAAGACCAACCATATAATGCCACATTCCATGTGTGTGACTCTGTCTTTAAAATGAAAACCACAAAAGTGAAGTCACCTTTGTTCCAGAGTACCAGAGCACCACGAGGTGATGTTTCCAGCAGTGTCTCCAAACATGATGAAGGGATGATGGCACGGGGAAGCAAGAAGCCTTACGCTAGGTCAACACAGGTATAGCTCTGACATTCCAATGTGTTCCTAAAATCAAGTAAAAATGCATAATTAACCATTTCTATCAAATTCCCATTATTCACCTTTTATAAGAAACATCATAACAAGGTTCCACTCACAGTGTAATATTAAATACCTGAAAATTAGTTCATGACCCATTTTCTGATTGATGTGGTTTCACAGTCCAAAGCAAGTTATAAGTTAATAAATATCATAAATCTAGTAATTATTATTTAAAGACAAGGATTAATGAAAACGAGGTACTGATTGTTTCATCCTAAGGTCAAAGTCAATTCTTATATCTGTCCAAAATCCACCAGGATGCAAGTCCAAGTTTTTGCACGTATGCATGAAATTGGAACTCTGGCTTTAAAGTGGCAAGCACACATTGATTTTAAACAAGAGAAAGCTGTGTAGAACAACAGGATCTGTATTGAGGGTGACACCACTTATCTCCTCAGTGCTGTTCCCAGCGCCTTTTCTTTCTGCTCTAAATGGTTTTGATCCTACTTCCTAATTAATCTATCTTTAAGAAAGCCAGTAATATTCAGCTAAGTAAATTATCTTTATTTCCCTAGCTGTGTGCTTTGATCAGTTGTGTTGGTGAGGAATCCTGCAGGCAGTGCAGTGTATTTAGCCAGATTTGTATTAGCCACCTGAAAGCTAAGAATGTTTACTTTTTTTTTTAATATAGCTCCTTAAGTTTAAAGGCTCTGCAGGCCTGCAGTGTAGCTGGTTGGACTTGTGTGCACGAATAATGTGTTCCTACAATTTGTCAGCCACAGTAATTTTAACTCTTAAAAAAAATAAAATTAAAAGGTGTCTTTTCTGGTAGCTTCCAAAAATATAGAAAAAAACTAATGAATGATTTAAATCTTAAACTCTGTGTATTTTTACCATTTTGTCCAGTTCCACTTGTCAGATACATCATTACTTTATATATCTCAGTATATTTCAGAAAGCTATTTCAATGTAAGACAATATTGAAGTCCCTCTCAACAACCTCTGGGTAAAGTCTGTTTATTTTAATGTCACACTAATAGAATCTAAAACACAATTGGCAAATTATGGGTATTTTCAAGCCAAAAATATTAAAAGTTGCTGTTGAAAGACCTTAACAAAGAGTTGGTGCAAAGTGCTATTCTTATGCAAGGCCATGCAGAGGAGACAGTAAAAATACATAAGAATAACCAGAGAACAAGTAAAGCACCAGTCACAGCATAATTACCCTTTGCTTTCATTTCATAAACCCACAGCTTTCCAGAGACACTCGCTAATATCTATGATTTTAAAAATAGCACAACATGCATTATACATTCACTCCTCTGCCTAACATAAATTATATATCTGTTAAATTACACATTGTGTTGAAAAAATGAAGGAAAAAACCCCCCAAACCGGCACATACATGATGTTTTTATTTTCTCCCGCTCCACACCCTCCTGATCTGCCCATAAAGCTAATGCCCATTTAGGGGAATATGCTGTGGGACGACAGCACAGCAATATTAAGCAAGGCGAGCATATGTTTGCTCCTTTAGCCACGCTGTCTGTGAGTGCCCCTGCCCCTCGGTGGACGAGCTCCCCCTCAGTCTGCCTGGTGCTGATGGAATCCTTTGGCAGGCGTTTTGTGGCTCTCACGCAGAACACGGCTTTCCCAAAGCTGAGCTCCCTCGTGCATAATGCAGCGTTAGCTCCTGGCTTCCCCTATGATGCAGCTGACACAGGTCTGCTCCAGGCCCTTCTTCACAAAGTTATCCTAAATAGCACCATCCCAGTGAATGCCTGCCCCCTGAATACCTAAAAGAAGGACTGGGATATTCAGATTTCCACAATTTGGATCATACTTTTGGGTTTGGTTTCAGGTCATCATTGAAAGCCAGGTGACAATAAACTGATATCATCACATACAGCAAGGATTTTCTCCCAACAAGCTTCCCCATCTTAAATGTTACCTGGGGACTACCCACCTCCAGCACACAAAGCCAGGAATCTCTAAGCACAGCCAGAGTCAAAGCCCCATTTGAAGGTACCATTCAATCTTCATTCAATTTTATCCAGCTTGAAAAGCAGCAGTGAGGTAGAAATGGTTGCAAAGCAAAGAAGTGTATCAGCTAAAAATCTACACTGACTTAACCCATCCCCATAAACACTAAACTCCTGGGGAGATTTCGTGGGGGTTTATGGTTCTGAAGATCCCCACCTCCCTGTGCTCTTCTCCACCCACAGTAAAGTGTGGGCACACAGGGTCTTGATGAAGAAACGAACAAGACAGAAAAAAATAAATACAACACAAGCAGAGAAAGTCTAAGTTCATATTTTTATGTTAATGTGCTTGTAAGGAAAGGGCCTCATTTGGGAAGTCGTAAAAAAAAGCGTTAGCAGATCTCCAAGTTAGAGCATCGAAGCTTTCTCTGCAGATGGAGGATTTAAAAGAAGTAAAATGATAACCACATAGTCGAGAGACTAGAAAAGAGACCTTGATGTTTGATAGTTGTAATAACCTGCAGAGTGCTCTAATGGCTCAGGGATCAGGTGCAGAACTATAGCAATAACAAGAGCTGAATAATTATCTCAGCCATATCTGTATAACCACAGTCCCAGAGTATGAACTATATAAGGAGGCTTCTGCTGCCTCTCCAAGATTTCCTGAAATGTTAAATCACTGAATTGGGAGCACTTCCAGCATTAGTACTGCCCAGTTAGAAAGAAATAAAGCCCAGAATCCTCTAGTGGCAGTTCTAATGTCTTTGTTAATTATGAATTATGGGTAAACATGCAGACTCACAGAGGTCACGGCTGTCAGCAACAATACTTTTCAAGAAGGATTTTTATGAGGGTCTTTTTCATTTTGCCATAATGTCCTTTACATACACATAAAACGCACTGAGAATACAAAAAATAGTGTTTGTTTTTAGGGAAGATGTAATTATTTTTCACTTGTGTTCCACCCTCTGTACAGCCACGGATCCGCTGCCAGGACGACCCAGTTCGTAACTCTGAGCTCCTCTGTGAATAAGAGCAACTGTACAGTCCCAAGGAGCAGGCAGGGGGAGGCTCCGGGGCTGGGCTTAGGTTAATGATCAGACACTCTGGTAACAAGAAAGTTGTGGTTTTCCAGGGAACGGCCAGCCAGGATCCCAGCAGCTCCAGTCACCTTTCCCACACAATAGAGAAACAAAGGCTGCATCCAGTATGCTTGATTAACCTCACTTAAATGGCAGCACTGATCTCAAATCTGTCCCAGGAGTGTATATAAACAGGATTAAAATCATATTATGTGTGGATCCTGCCCAACAAAAGCAACTGGCACAAAATCATTTTAATTAGGTGGTAGCGGCTGTAACTCATTCAACTTTGGCATTAATTCTTCTCTGTCCCATCAAAGAACTTTTGGGACTCACCGTGAATGGCGGAACAAATAAAGCAGCTTTAGAGATAACACTGAACAACATATTGCCATAATTGTTGGCCAGTTTGCAAAAGGAACTCTGAGTTCAACACTCCAAAAAGCTCTGTGGAAGGTACAGCTTCTACTTGCAGTTTTCAAGGTAGGCAACAGACCGGTAATGAATGACAAAGGAGGTTTTATATAAATCCAAAAGAGTCTTGTCCAGTTTTCAAGAACCCTCTCACTGGTAGCTGAGTTGCTTGAAATCTCTCCATGAGCTGAGAAACCACGAGACCTCCAACAACATATGGTTTCAGCTCAGTTCTGAGCCCAGGTAAATAAAATTGTAGAAGACATCTTTTCAGGATTGCAAAAGGAGAACTTTCTTCTGGCTCTAGATACATTCTCCCCATTTTTTAGGGAGTGTAATAATAAAGACCTATCAGGAATGCATTAGCTCTTCTGGGTCAAAATAAATGGAACTCTTATAAACCCTTGTGAGCACACACACAGGAGACACAGCCTGGTACAGCTGTTGTAGGTCACATTTATCTGTTCTCACTCTTGTGTTGTGCTCCAAAAAAAGTCAAATCTTAAACACAACCTTCCAGAACATGCAGCTTGTTTTGCCAAATAATGACAAATGTTCTAGGAAAAAAAAAAAAGACGTAAAAAACTCCCTGAAAATTAATTTAGAAAGTTGAACATGAGTCACAGCACTGTTGATGAGCAATAATAAAGTTTAGTTCTCTAGATTGCAACAATCCTGAATAGATGAAAAGTTCTCAACTCTATGCCAGATCAGAAAATACAGGTTCGATATTTCAAGCGGTCAATTAATAACTGACTCTCATCATGCAACAGAAATGTAACCTTGGCCCACAGCACTGACAGTAGGAAATTAAGGTAAAAAATACTGTTTTCTATCAAAGGTAAATAACTTTTTTCATAAAAATTTGTTAGCATCAATCTCTCTGAGTTGAAGAAATCTGGCAAAGAACAGAAGGGGGTAACTACAAAGCCCCTGCATGTTCTTGGAAGTAACAACAATTGCAGAAAAAAAAAATATTAGGTTAAAATTAGGTTAAAATATTAGGAGGTTGAAATCCTTCTCACTTTGCCTGGCACAGACTGTAAAACTGTGTAATCTGCAGTATATTCCATAGGGGGCACATTGGCAACGCGGGAATGTCACAAGCAGAAAAACATATTTTTCATACCAAAATATCACTAGCAGGTAAGACAACTGACCATTATGTTACATAATAAAGATAAGTCATGTGTACTTGAATAGTTAACAGATGGACTAATTAGAGGCTGAATTATTTGTGGTATAACTGATAGCTGGTGAAATCAAGGTTACTGAGGGAAATGGACTTGACTTTGGGAAAAACAGAGGGTGTTTGCAGGGCTAAGGGAAGCTGCTCCTCCAAAGAAAGGGTTAATGAGCAATGAAAGAACAGAAGTGCATCTAATTAAAAGACATACCAAGGCACACAGAGAGAATCCAAGGGTAAGCAAATGGCAGAGACCACATTTGCCTGCAATACATGAAGAGGCAAATGTGGAATGACATATAGGAAACTGGCACGAAGGGCAAGGTGTCTGGCAGGGAAAATAAGCTTCCATCTTAATAAGGTATTTTATTTTTGGTACAAATAAATATATACAGGCACATCCTGAGAAAAACAAAAATGTGAAGAGGACAGGAGTTGTCTGTTTGGGGGCACCTATGAATAGAAATACTGTACAATGACCTGGTTCAAGACACAAAAAATATATAGATAAACATGAATTTTAAGCATGAGAATTTCAACGCTGTCTCATTTAAAACAGATTATTAGCTTGCATGATGACCTTTGGAAATATCTCCTCCCCCCAGATTGCCAGTATAAAAAAAGCCCATGGGAAAGATAACATTGCTGCATGGGTAGGTGTCATTGTCTAAATGCACAAAGGGCCTAAAATACAAAACACAAGTGAGATGAGAATTGTCCTTCTACAATAGCATCTGCTATGACATGTTCGTGGAGCCATTACATAGCTGAAACTATCACTGGCTGGGCTCACACAGCAGCGACAACGTTGAGAATGAAAGGGAAATACTTATAATTGTTATCCTTGCAAACCTTTTGCAGCTGCAGCTCTGGGTCAGCACACGTCAACAGACTGTAGAATCCATGTAGGAAACTTCAGAAAACACACTATTGTGTACAGCACTGCCCAGGCTTCAAAAATTATCATGAAATTGAAAGATCCTAATCAAAAGAGACCAAAACCAGGAAGGACCTTCTTTCAGTGGGAAGGCATTTGAGAGCACTTGCAAGCAGTGGAACCAAAGCTAAAAGGAGTGTAAAATCAGCCAAGTAGTATATATTTCTATAACAATATTTGACAAGCCCAGAGGAGAAGCACAGAGTGACTCAACCTTACAAAAAGCTGGAGAGAGTAATTCCAAATGACTGGGCAGAAAGAACAAAAAGCTGAAGCACCTCCAAGAATACATGGATAGTTAGATATACACGTGTGTGTATTGAGAGGATGAAGACGAAAATTCTCCATGTGATGTATTCCTGCACAAGGATGGCCATGCCATAATAGTCCTCAGCAGGAGGGCAGAATCCTCAGGCATAGTCCACAGCACCCATCTTGGCATTGGGAGAGGCAACAAAGCAACCTAAGGTGTTTTATTTCAGTCAGACTGAAAGATGCCATAGATGGCCAAGGGTTCAATCCAGATTAGTATCAAGTAAATGCTGAACTACAGTGAGGACTTCTCTGTAGGTGTAAAATGCACTGGTGTAAATACACCAAGCACACACACACTAGAATTGTGTCCCATTCCTCTGCCTTTGGAACTCAGATCAGTGCATTTTTGTCTCAGTTCCATGGAAAAGGTCCCCCCTTGCTGAAGGACTCCTTCCCCCAGAGTCTGGCCTCACACACCACTGACATCGATGGTGTGTTTTCATTGACCAAAATGGGCTCTCAAACAGCATTTTTTGCCTTTCTAATTGAGTTGCCAGGTGACGCTGTAGCAGCAATGTAATAACACTTTATAAATCATATTTGTTTGGAGTGGGATTCCTGATGGGTTAATATCTCATAAATAGGCCGTGATTGCTCTCATTTCTAGGTTACACACAACATCTAATCCTCCAGCAACGTGCTATTTAGGGGCACTGGCTCAGATATTCTCTGAGGCCCCAGACAAAAAACCCCACATTTTGCTGGCATTTGGTAAATTTTTTCACCCATAAAAGCCAAGCAGAACTGAAGAAGTAGTAAAATGTTACAGAAGTGCTTACAAAAGAAAAGTTATAAATTCTAAACTGGTTGGAAACAAAGCAGCAAACCGTTACCTTATCCATACCCTTTGCAGCCCCACAGCCAGCAAAGACAAAGCTTTGTAAGGAACATATTGGATACATCATTTTGCCCATGGCCAAATAAATGCAGGGAGGCTGTCCAGTCTCGTCAGTTGATCCTGTTTCTTGGCAGAGACCTGGATCCCAGATAAAGCTCCAGAGCTGTGGATCCGTCTCATGGACCCAACTATGCAAATAGTTAATTTTTTCAAGCTGACAACCAAACTTCAAAAAACCTCACAACAATACTAGTGGCTTGGATCAACCCAAGAATAGTCTTTACAGCAAAACAAAATTACCATTTCACACTCTACGAAGGAAATTAGATTTGTTACAAAATGAAAGCGCTTTGTTGCAAAATGTAGAAATGAAACATTTCTGGGGTGGCTGAAAAAAATCCATTGAATCTGAACTGAATTCACAAATAATTTTGGCTCCTCAACTTCACAAAATAAGCCTCTTGGCTGATTACTGCAATTCTTAATTAGGAATGAAGCTGCGCTCACTGAATGAGGGCAAGCACATATATCACAGATGTTACCACCCTGAGGAGCACACACTGAGAACTCTGCTTTCTGTACTGACTCTCCCCTGCTAAACCTGGCATAAATGGAAGTCTTTATCCTGGGAGAGGCCAGCCATAGTGTAGGAGACTGGCTTTGACCAGCAGAGACAATCTCTAGCCCGAAGGGAGAGGTGCCTGCATGGGGGACAGTCCACAGCACACCACAGCTCTCCTTCCCTCCACAGAGCCACATTTCCTTCTTGAGAGAAACCAAATTATGAAAGAAATGGGGTCTCACCCAGCACACAGCTAGGATGCAGCAGAGAAGACCATATCCTTCAAGATTACTTACTTCTCTGGAGAAAAGAGAGTAGGAAGGATGAGTAGAAAAGAAAATATCACAGCAGCAGGTCCTCAGCTATGGGACTTGCTATGATGAGCAGAAGAACAAACAGGGAGCAGCTACTTTAAAAACTAGATGCTAAAAAATGTTCTAAATCTATCTTTCCTTTCCAAAGCAGCTGAGAAGCACACACAACTGAGTCAGTCTGCCACACTTAGAGGGAAACAAACCCACAGAAAGGTTTTACTCGTGTGGGATGAAAAGGAAGACACGGACGGAGAGGAAGAAAAATGCTATTCCCATTTTGAACACTTGAAAATCAGGAGAGAAGAAAACACTTGAAGACCAGCATAGTTTGACCCTTTAAATGAATCGCACTCCTCAAATGTTTACAGTTAATCATATGCTGAGTTGAGGTTTCAGGCTGCAAGCTCATCTGGCCCAGAGAGCCAGCACAGTGCTGGGCTGATCCCCTAGAGCCGCACCACACTCGTACCACAGCAGCACCAGCACGAGCTGGCAGCTGGACAGGAGACTCCACCTGCTTGCCAAGATCTGATGATGGGAGATGGGAGACAGCCACAAACCATGTCAGCTCTCCCCAGGGAAGCACCAGGTCAGCACGATATCTTTATTGTCTTCTCCTGCTCCCATTTCTTCCCTGTTCCTAATTTTTGCTTTATCCCTTTTTTTTTGTTTTGTTGCCTGAATGTACTTCTAGAGTCCCTTGCCATGGCAACACCTGCAGGTGAAGGCAGAGCTCATCATCCACAAGCTTTGCCAGTGCTGAAGAGGTAACTAATCACTCCACAAGTGGAGAAGTGCTATTTCCAAGATACCCATGAACAATTTGCAAACGTGGGTGTCCCTGAAGCACCCGCTTCTCACAGGTGTTTAGCTCGCTTCTGCGAACGTCAGGAAAAGCACTTTTCCCCCTGCCTGCATCTCATCACGTACCTTGCCCGAGCTACTTCACACAGAGCTGTAAACTCCCAGCTTAACGGGGCTAAGGAGACAAGTCTCTTCTGCAGCGTTAATATGTGACAGGCATCAGCAGCAGCAGAGCTGCTTCAGGGCTCCCAAAGCCCTGGAGTTTGCACCAACGGCGTTGGGGGTAGCTCAGCCACTGGGACTGGATCAGAGAGGGACCAAATCTCTGCTTAGAGCAGCCTTCGGGTCTGTTTGCAGTCACAGGTACCACATTGCCGTGGAAGGGTTGGAATTCTGCATACACTCACCGTGGCCTTTAATCATCCAGAGGCTCAGGTGGAGTTTGGAAAGAAGCTGCTTGAAATCTGCCCAGACCCACTCCTAATGACAACACAGGAATTTGTCACCACACCATTTAAGACCACCTGGCTGCCTGACTTCCAGGATCGGGAATCAGCATGGACACAAAAGATCCAGCGTAACCCATGGAACTTTACTAGGATAACCCCATCCCACAGAAGTGCAGGGGGAGATGCACAGCACACAGCGAGGCATAACATGGTCAAGTATTTTGTCAGGCAGAGAAGGAATCCTCATTCCTCCACAGTCACCAGCCATTTAAAAATCCTCATGTTAGGCTTTTGGTCCTGCTCACCACATCTCAGAGGGGACACAAAGTAGTCACAGCTCAGTAGTTGCTTAATTTTGTATTGTAGTAGTTTTTCATATATGTAAGGGAATAGATTTTTGCTTTAAAAATAAATACTTCCCCCCTCTCTAGGTTTCTTTTTTTTTAAACTCTAATTATTTTTGTGTCAGAAACATAATTGCACTCTGTATTGAAAGCTAACCCAGTGGGGAAATATTTTACACAATTAGAGAAAGTTTTAATAAAAGACTGATAAGTAAAGTTTTGAATTTTTAATGCATTCTGCAGGCGGTTGAGTG